>CM060841.1:7812500-8482500 GCA_030762175.1 Metallyticus violacea
GACCTAGACATTCACGTTTGCAGGAATTCTTCATATGATTGTGAGTTAAAGTTAACTGTTTTTTTCCCCACCCGTCTTTGAAACAGAAGCATGTAACTACTTTAATAAGTTTGTTGACGAAAGATGATAAACAATGAATTTCTTACTCTAATACGTGCTGCTGAAGAAAAGTTATGTCATTTACTTATCACTAATGCAGCAAAAAATGAATTTACAATGACGTAATACAATATATATGATTAAATATTTTCTAAGGTGTAATCATTTTGATGATTAAAGAGCATCCTTACCAAGCTATATGCTTCAAATTGTTGCAGTATTACATCTTAGAACTATTATTCACTCTTTTGGGAAACAATTGAAAGAAAAGCTAGCGTTCATTTCGACTGGTAGATGAACCAACTAAGTTTGAACCAGAGAAAGTAGGCAGATTATATGCTCTTTCTTCAGAATGATAGAAACTCTTAACAGACAATTTAAATGCAGGAGTTCTCCTCAGCCCAAATAGGTAGACATATGCCTAAGGTAGTATCCCGGGTGGATTTTTCCAATAGGCCACTGCCTAATATACAAAATCAGCCCGCCAAATATATTATTTAAACGCGCCAATGCTTTCTGCAAGGTCACCAGTACCACTGGTTGGATGGCCTAATCTAACATTAGCCATCTCAGTTCTGCGCTTTTAGGCGGCACACCATCCCGCTCAGCTTAATTTGCCCTTGAGCTGCGGGAATACAATGCCCCAGCGGACGAGGGGCTCGGATATCCGGCTCGGCCAGGGCTGCCTCGGAATTAGAAACTTCGCACCACAGCATCTGAAAGGGTCGGAACGTCTTTCCTACGGAGACAGGAGGCCGGAAGCAGTTTCTCCCTTTCAGTGGCAATGCAGCAAGTGCGAGAGTTTTAGGGATAGTTTTGGTGATGTTTATACGTTTTCATTGTAAAATTGTGACATCGAACAGAAAAAAAAAGTATTATATAAACTGTTGTCTCTTACAAATTTATATATTTATATATTACTTCAAGTAATTGTCTGTGC
This sequence comes from Metallyticus violacea, assembly GCA_030762175.1. NCBI lineage: Eukaryota > Metazoa > Arthropoda > Insecta > Mantodea > Metallyticidae > Metallyticus > Metallyticus violacea. The sequence goes on from CM060841.1 coordinate 7,813,540, forward strand.
ATTGTTACCCAAGCGGGCTCCTTATTAATTTTGTTTTCTTGCATAAAATGATAATAAAGAATGACTTACTATGACACGATTTTTTTTTTGTGAATTAACATATTTCATAGAAATTTATGTGTATTGTTTTTATAGGCGGTACCATGAAATTAGATGACAACCAACTAAATTATGATACAATTATTACGCAGTTGGGAATTTTTTGACTTATTAAATGCTGCATTAAAATTAACAATTAAGCTTTAAAAACTATTTGATTTAGTTATGTAACATATAGCAAAGTGTAGCTTAAGGCCAAAAATGCTTCATTGAGCTTTTTCTTAAACACCTTTAGTTCTAAATGGCATGTAGCCACGTTTAGTTAATATGCCAGAAGATTAGGGGGTACTTGAGCAACCGAGTCTCAAAATACACCTATTACATTTGGGTAAAGTTTTCCGAAGAAAAATCTACAACACATATAACAAAGAATTAAATATAACCATCTTTCTCATATTTTGCTCATTTGATTCCTTAATGTGTACGTATTGCCTTAAAGCATAATCTATATTTAGGATGACTTGACATAATTTGGAAGAGATGAATTTTAAAAAAAGCAATAAAATCTGAAAAGTAGCGAGATTCTGGATATATGCGAAATCTTTTTGATGTACGAGGTACTTATATGTCGAAAATTCAGGTCCAACAACTGAGTATTTTATGGTTTTATCGTCCGTTTCACGAGAACTGGCGAATCGGCAGTCTGAACGGTAACTCCCGGCGAAGTAGATGAAGTATTCACGCAACTGGTTCAAGTTCTCGCAATTAACTATATTTACAATGCAAATAAATAGGTGACAGAAGATGTTGAAAAAGTTGTGCTGCTGCATCTTCTTTACAGTCATGATAACCATCTTGAAACAGGGCGGCACGTACTCTCTCACAGTCATCTTTGGAAATTGGCAACTTATTATCGTTTAGTATATTGTGGCATATGGGAGATTTTGGGATTTTCGGAAATGTATTGTAGCATTAAATTCGTCAAGAAGTCGAAGTGACAGTTTGAAAGGCTACATAAAGAAAATTAAGCTCTGCACATGCGCAACATAGAGATTAGTGTTCTTTAACAGATTTCTTCAAGTTTGTAAGAAAATGTTGTTAATGTGCAGAGTTAGAAAACGAATCAATTTAAACGTGAAAGCAAGGTTGTCCACGAGTTGCATATTCGGGGAAATTTCTGTGTTTAGGTGTTGTGGGACGTGTTGTTGCATGCTTATATTCTTTACTGATAAAGTATGCTTCGCTCACATGATCATGTTTTGATGCATATTGGAGTGCAGAAAAAAAAAACACTTATTTTATGCACGAAACCCTGTTGTATGGCGAGAAAATCGGTGTATGGTGCGCAGTTAATTCATATATACAAAGTTATTAAGGCTTTTTTTTAACAATAATATAAATACAGAGAAATAATTTATTTATAAGGGAGGTCGAAAAGTAAAGTGTATGGAACAAACAAAGAGGAATTGAAAGAACACATTAAGCGAGAAATTTGCTCAATTTCGGATGACCTGCATGTGAATGATTGTTTTCTATAAATGTGTGGTTGCAGCAGGACACGTTTCCAGTATTTCTTGTCATAAATATTTTCATTGTAGTCATAGTTGTAATTGCGAGAACTTGAATCAGTTGGCGAATATTACTACCGGCCAGTTTCCGTGAAAAGGGCGACAAAATCACGAAAGCTGCGGTATTAAAGGATAAGGCAAGTATTGTTAAACACTTTAAACGATCCTGAAGTAAATACTTTGTTTTCTAATGAAATAATTATGAAATTATTTAGACAATTATTTAGTATATGTCTAAAATATACAAATTCTATGTTTACTTATACTTTTTGATCGCGTCTTCCTTTCTATTGCAGATATCCAACAAATACACATACAGAAGACAACATTTTTATTTATTTTGCACCTAACTGAAAGATAACAGCTTGTAACCATAGCAACCATAGGTGAAGAAGGCGAGAGTTATGTTGAAAAAAATAATGATTTACATCTTCAGTAAGGACGAATCTCAGATATTGTATCGGAAAACTGGTACCTCTTTTCGGAATAACCGGCATATTTTCACCCTGAGAGCGCTTAGTTTTGTAAATATCAGATGTTGAGTGAGGCTGTCTCTTTATTCGCGCGTTTTTACCTTTCACGTTTCCGTGCTTGAAAATATTTTTGAGGGAAAAGCTAGCGTCTCATGCTTTACTGGTAGTTGATAACGGCATAATTGAAACTACCACGTCTGTTTAGTGAAGAGCCAAGCAAAAGAGACCTTTGAAGAAAAATGTACGCTTTTCTCTCCCATGGCTTTCTATATAAAAATGCTTTTACAAGTGCAAAATGTCATAGGGCTATTTTCCGTATTCTGTGTTTTATTAAATCGGAATTTATGAAGTCGGTCCTGGTGGTGTAGTGGTTACCATACCCCCTATACCCCTCCTATACCCCTCCTATACCCAAGATCGCGGGTTCGAACGCGACCAGGACCGATGGATTTTTTCGGGGCGTAAAAAATCCTAAGTATGGCTTCCTTCGGAAGGGAAGTAAAGCCGTGGGTACCGTGTCGTAAGATTTACGACACGATAAAGAACCTCAAGCCTGAAAGAGAGGCCTCTGAGCAAAATTTGTCGGCCGTTTCACGCCCTGAGTTGAATGGGACGCTGATGACCTGAGCTGTTAAAGAGCGTCCATAAATAAAGCAATCAAAAAAAAAAAAAAAAAAAAAGAATTTATGAAACCAGATCTAAAAGATTTATCATGAAAAATTAGATAATACCTTTTCATTGAAATCGATATGATTAATGGGAAGAAAATAGAATTTCAGAAAACTGAGAAAAGCCATTAAACTCTCTTTAAGATACGGAATGTTTCAATCACATTTTTTTCGTCCTAATATAAAAGACCGCGATTCAGTGTAACAATATAAACACTACATTTCGTTCTGTTTCGGCTAAACCATTCATTTAAACCAGTCGTGTTGCACAATAAAGCGCGGTGTTGAAAACTGAATACAGAGTAGTGATTAAGTTTTTAACCAAAGAAGGACTTTCACCAAGTTATATTAAATGCTCTTACAGTGTGTATGGGAGCTTTTCCTTCATATTTCATTGTGAAGGAGTGGTCAACATTATTTCGTTTGGGCAGAGAAAGCCTTCATTTTGGTTCTTGTGAGAGTAGGTAGGTAAATGTGTTTGACATAAGAGACAGGCCCCTGAAAACAAAATATCTGCAAGGTTGGGGCTTTGTAATACAACAATGCTTCTCATACTTCAACATTTGTACGTGCATAAGGTTAGTGAAAAATGCATTCATGTCTTGAATTCTTTCAGCGGTTCAAATGCAAGTGCGCGTTGAATGTAGTCAGACGTTTTTGAGCTTTTGCCGTGGTAATGAAAGGATAACATTGGAATTCATCACAACAGGGACGCAACTGTGGTCTTCTACAATGAATCTTTTTCAAAAACAGAATCAATGTAATGGCGGAAGAAGGGTAGAGCACCCCTAGAAAGGCCAAGGTTACACAGTGTGCATAGAAGACTATAGCGACACATTTTTTGGACTGCAGAGGAATTCTAATGATAGACTTAAAATCAAAGCTTCACAACGGATCTGGGAAGTAATATTTTGAGTCTCCGAATTAGTTGCGCAGTGCTATGGAATTCTGAGTTGAGGAGTTTGTCAGAATGCATCAGACCACATGGCTGCTGTGAACACACGTGACTTCCAAAAGCTGGATTAAACTCAAATCTTTCTCCGCAAAAATACCATTTTGCAGCTTATTTAATGAAATTTAACGAACTGGGGTCGGACTAGGAACTAACCTGAAGAAAGCCTCCCCATCAATATTCATCAGCGGATCAAATTAACGAATTACCGACGGTAATAAAAATGTATACACACTTCCACTGTAGATTCTATTTAATATATTTCAAAGTTGAACCGAAAAACAACAGTAATGTGTAGTATGATGTTCTGTAAACAGATGTGACTCAAATACATTATGAGAGCGTTGCTACGTGACAGGTAAATCAACAATGAACAAATGAAGTCAAGATTATCGTATGATGTTCTGTAAACAGATGTAACTCACATTACGTTATGCTAGCGTTGCTACAACAAAATGGAGCAAAGATTTCAATGTTCCGTTTGAATAGCGGAAAGTAATTTTGAAGTGTATTGGAAAACCGAGAAGTTGTTGAAGTTCAAAGGGAATGGAGACGTGTGTACAGAACAGAACCGTCAACGAGAGTAACACTTGCACGCATTTGAAACAAATTTGAGACTCGTGGCACCGAAGTCCACAAGGGCAGACCAGGGCAAACCAACTACACTGGCATCACTTCGGGAAGAAATTGAAACGGCATGTGCTGCAATCGCTGAGGACACTTTCGCAAACGTTGCTCAATCAGTAGTTCAACGTACTCAGAAGTGTATCAGCACCGATGGTGGGCATTTTGCGCAACTGTTGTAACTGTAAAAGTCTAAGATGATTAGTGCTCATCATTTTCTGTTTGTGTGAATTCAGTTTTGTTATGTTAAAACAGTTTTTTCTTTGCTTGAAGTGTGTATACATTTCTGGAACCCTTTGTATATTCAATGAAAACAAAAAATATTCAAATTATTAAATGGATTATATTTATAATCAATAAGGTTTATTTACAACCATGATTGGAACCCCAACTAAGATGACCATCTTGAAACAGTTGGCGGCACGTCCTCTCTCACACTCATCTCTTGAAATTTGTTAAAGAACGCTACCATATCTCTATGTTGCGCATGTACAGACTTAATTTTCTTTACCTAATCTTTCAAACTGTCATTTCTACTTCTTAACGAACTTAATGCTACAATACATTTTCCGAAATTTCTCACATGCCACAATATACTAAACAGTAATAAGAGCGAAGTTTTTCCTCATTTTGCAGGCAAAAAGGGGAACATTTATGGGGGGGGGGGAGCGTTTGTAATGTTAATCCAGAGATGTGAGAAATGCATTGAAGTAAACGGAGAATAAGGTGATAAATTATACTTGCTTTATTATCATCTACGGATCACAGGTAGTTTAGTGAATGTAAAGCGTGATGTTATCTTAACAAGTGTTGATAAATAATAATAATACGGTAGACTATGAGGCGAATAAAAACATCAAGTGCAGGATATAAATTCCCTAAGGACATAGTTTTTATACATAAATCTCATAAAAAACTATAGTTATAGGAAATGAAACATTTAAATTTTGGGAGGTTCACAAATGAACCCCGCCTGACATGTCAAACTTCACTGAATTATGCCCTTAGTTTGAATGTTATAAGGAAAATTCAAGAGCCGAGAGAAGGAGAGAGAGCGAAATACCCAACGCTTAGAACATCGGAATTAAGAGCATTTTATATTTATAGTTACATACTTTTAGTTACAAATTAAGTTTTTTACATTTATTTAGTTTTATAAGCATTTTAGGATTTTTTCTAAACCTTAATGGAAGAAAATAAAGAATTGATTATTTAACTAATGACCGTAAGTTGTGGCTTGGCTGTAATGGATATGTTCAAATTTTTTTGAAATCTTTTGGCAACTTCACTTACTTGGATCGAAGTATAAAAAGAGTAACCGAGAATGTTGTTTCTCTTTAATAAATGCCTAGTGTGTTATTTTCCTCTTAACGGCAAAGAAAAACAATTTACTTGAATTAAAAAGCAACCTGAGGATACAGCAACTGTTACAGTTACCCTATGTTATTTCCCACTCAAGTTCACGGTACAAGTTAAGATCGGAATAAGAACCATAATTTTGCGCAGGAAGAGAATAATGTAGCAGAATAAATTTGATGAAAGAAGACGTAAAGGGCTGGTTGAAGAAATAGGCAGTAAACAGATTTTTCAGAAAGTAGAGCAGCGCAGAAAGTGGAAAGGGTACCAATAAAACTTTAGAAAAAGAATTCCTCAGCAATACATACTCGCGTTGCTTTGTATGACAAGGGCAAAACAATAACCGCTGTAGCGAATTTTAACTGAGTTTATGTGAAAACAAGAAATAATGGCCATCTAATAAGAAACTTGGTACAAACTCTTCTCTGGCTCTTTTCTGCTCAGAACAACAAAATGTATGCTTTTTCTGTTAAATGAGAAAGAATAGGTGATTCATATAGAAAACTTCGTAATTATTTATAATCTGTTTTCAAAATCTATAACTAGAATTTTTGAAAAATCCTATGAAATGTGATTGGGTTGTGTCTTCTACCTCCACCATATGATTTCATTGGTAGAATGCAGTATTGCAGGGGGCATGTGACCAGTACACCGCATCCCGTGGCTTACTAGATCGGAGATCGCCACCGTTCCATCAGGCAGCTCCCTAATTGTCCTCACGAGTTTGGGTGGACCCAGTTGCAGACCTCCCATTCTTAGAAAACTTCCTAAATAGGTACCGAGAATCGAACCCGGGTCTCCCGGGCAGCAGTCAGCAACGCTAACCACTAGACCGAGGAGGTGGCGATTTTACTTACCTAAAATGTATGTGATATAGGTTAATTTAGGTTTTAATTTGCTTGAGGAACATCTTATTTGAGTGTCTGCCAGCATAATCGGCCTTCATTTTTCCTTGTAGCGTCTTTCCATTTCACCAGGATATTGTTCTTCATATACTGCGCCTATGTTTGGAGGGAACACATCTTAGATGAAATTCCAGAAGATGTATTTTGAGAGAAGTATTACATTTGCATTATTTTGTTGTTCTGAATCAGAACTCTGATAGTTTATCTCTAATTTTCTGACCTGTGGTTTCCTAGAAAGTTGGTGACTGATTTCTGCAACCGCATTTTGAATATTTGATGTAGTTTCACATTTAGTTTCTATAATCAATTCTCTGATCTTTGGATCAAAAAATATTATTCCTTTTATTTTGGTGTCACGGAGTTTTGGAAATTTATTGTTAAAACACTGAAATTGTACCTCTCCTTTAGGATTCACCGTCTTCACAAAATTCTTAATTAAACCTAGTTTAATGTACAATGGAGATTTTTTTAAAAAAAACTGAGAAGTGACTGAAGGAAATAAATTTTCCTGTCTTGAAATGGATGTGTACTTATTCCTGACATATTTGTCAAGCAAAAGTAAGTCTGTTCTGGGGCCGTACGTAGGATGAGCTCGTTACTCGTGAGAAATTAAAAAGGAAATTAAGCGGTTATTTAATTTCTTGGTTGGAGGCCCCTTTGCGTGGGATTAGGAACGTTTATCTCAGGGAAATTCTGGAATTTTGTGACTGGTTTGAGCCAGAGGGAAGGATAGGCAGGCTTCTCAGTTGACACCATTCATTCCCTGTTATTATAAGAACATGGAACTGTTCGTATTGGCTTGGAATGTTTCGAAGATCTCAGTTCTCAATTGCCAGCTACTCTAACTGATTACTATTCTTTGCCTAGAGACTTTGCGCACTTCGATTCTGATTGTCTATTCTTACCCCCCACTTATTCCAATTAGCAACTGACTATTCCTTCCTCCGACTCCAACCGTTGACTCGTAGCCTGGACTGCTCACTCCTCAATGCTAACACAACACTGCTAACTGCTTCTCTTACTTTTTACATTTTATTAGACGTAAAGTTTATTGTATTGTTAGCAACCTCCCGCGCTAAAAATTAGATCCGAAAATTATGAAGCTCGGTTCGATTCTCTCTGCTTTATTGGTCCTTCCTTAATATCTATAATTATACAAGCTGGCTCTGATTCGTTCAATTTTGGAAGATTCCTATTGGTGAGCTGTACTAATTTTCTAAAATAAATCTTCTCACGTTATAGTAATTCCAAGAACGGAAATTTCTGCCATAAATATTCGAAAACTTTTCTGATCTGACATATACCTTCACTTTTCTAGTGTTTTAGATTTACTCACAATGAAATCGCAATAGACCACGTCTCGGCCATAAATAAGAAGCATCCATTTGTTTCTAAAGTCATGTCAGAAACCTGTTGACGTGTCTAAATGTTACTGTTAAACGGGATGTAAAGCATATGCTGTCAGCTAAGGTTGACATTTGCACATTTCTATAAAAAATTCTTCTCTTATTGTCATTATGCACCGTTACTCTTACATATTAAAAGAATACTTCTCTCTGCGCCAGTCAAAAAGGCACATTTTGTGTTTGGGCCCGTTGTTTTCTCTAATCCTTTCCGAGGAAACCAGAACAAAGGCGACCTTCTTCCCTGGTCAAACCTTTTAACATTCCATTGGGACAAACTTCAATAGCTTAACGGGGAGTTCGGTTGTACATTCACACAAGTACATAATGATCTTGTACTAAAGATTTAGCACAGGTGCTATCTAAATGAATACAATACCCTTAATACAAATTACATAAATGCATCAGATCATGTTTACATTGCTTATTAACATCGATTATAACCATGTTAATTTAATCAAACGTGGCCTTTATTTTTCGGCTACAGTTCTAAGGCTCTCGCGTATCATTGAAACCGTAAAAGCATTCGACGGAAATCTTAGTCAACCGTTTAATAGAGTTACACATGAAACACAATTGATTTCAGGGGCCCAGTTTCTGCTGTGATCTGTATTGAAATAACATCAATATCCATAACTATAGGAGTAATACTTAGCCTGTGTGCTTTTAAAGTTAACTCACCATAAACGTAACAAAATTTTTTATCATTTACACACTTTTGAGGCAAGTTTCTCTTTTGCCACACTTATTTTAGAACTCAAGAAACACAGGCTATGAAATTCTTTTCTTAAATGAAAGTTCCGATTCATCTGGGAATTCATAGTAATTCTCAGGGCCTTGTCAGGGGGGAAAAATGTGAACTCTGACTTCACAAATAACAAAGTTAAGTTAATTGCTAAAACACTAAACTTAAACGATTTCCTTTTCATTTGGATATTAAGGACAGAACACACCTTTATTGAAATGACAAATATAGGGGATAGAAAAATTCTGGCTTCATTTTTGTAATCAGCAGATGAAAGTACACAAGAAACAACATAATTTTATATTTTACACACGGAATTATTGGAGTCACTTATGAAGTGTAATTTTGTAATATTATTCGTCTCTGGTCTATAATATTACGTCTTTGTGTGACTTTTATATTATTTTCTTCATTCATGTAGCCTTTAATCAACAGTGATTATTGACTGACATGAAATGGATGAAATATGCAGGCAATTCACATACAGTTCTGAAGGGAAACAAGACTGCTTTTTGTTTTTCCCCAATCCACCCCCACACATACGCTCCAGCAAAATTATGGTGACAGAATACAATAGAAATCCATCTAAAATAAATAACACATTATTATATACAATGCTTTTAGATTCAGAATATGAGTCCCAAAAAGCAGCTCTAGAACAAATGTACAGGTTGTTCGATAAATATTCAAACTGATTTATTTTCTGCAAAACCAAAACCGTACACAAAAATACAAATATTATCTACTGACATTTCCACACATTTTATCATCGGTAACGGGGTTTCGCATTGCAGAAGCACTGACTTTTTTGGTTTGTCTCTTTGCACCTAATGGGTGCTTTTATCCTAGCGTTATTTGGCGGAAGTTAGAGACTGTAAGGGAAATGATGTAAGGTTTCCGAGCCCCTCATAGAGACGAATGATTGAATCTGGATTTCCAGTCCTTTATCAGTGGAGTAAGCGTGCGTAGGGTAGGGATAGGGATAATAGGGATGGAGGAGAAAATTCAGTATCCTGAACGCTCTACGGCTCAAGGGTTACGGGAGGAAGCAATGAGATTAAGGATACCAAATACCAGGGAGGCCAGGGCCGGATGCGGCGGTAGACGAACTTGGCGGGTATCCTAACGTTTTATTAGATGGTAAGCCTTAGATGCCAGGTCAGGAATTATTCCAAACGCAGATTCGCTGCTACGCCGCACAGCACCAACCCTTTTCGCCTGGCGCGTTTTACCATGTAATCTATATGGTATGGAATGGAACGATATGAAATGAGAGAGCGGAAAATTCGCGGAAGAGAATCAACCTCAGCGCTTAATCAAATGACCAGAGAAAACCACGAAAAAATTCAAAATCTCGATGGCTGACGTGGAATGTGACCCCCAAGCGTTACAACCTAACCCACCTCGCTATGTCTCTGTTCATGTAACATACACCCATTATTTAAAGAAGTAATTATGCATAAAGCAAATAGTTTGCTAAATTAATGATACTGTATATATTCATTCTTGTTATAAACACTTACTTTTGCTGCGTATTATATTACTGGAAAATTATGGTAAACTATTATATGAAACAAATACTTATAGTGCAACAATCTCCTGTTTTATTAATTTTATATCTTTATTGACTAGAACTTTCATAAATATTCTGTTTCATCATTCATATCACATTTAATAATATCATTTTCTGCTGTTTCATTTCTTAGTAGTTTTCCCCTCACAAAACAAAAAAATGCATTTATGCACTGCCAACGTAATTGTGTATCTAACTTATGAGAAAAAATATTGCTACGGTTATATACCGAGCAACGCACGTAGGAAAACATCTGCTCTTAAAATAAATATATATGTATACATAAACACAAACAGTGTAGCAGTTATAGGGGGAAAAACCAGATAGGAATGGAATTGCCAATGAAAGACTAACTAATAAAACAAATTTGAAATTTCAATTATCTTGTGTTTTTAATGTAACATTGAAAACACGAGAAAAGATAAAGTTGAAAAAATCAGAATGTGAAGGCAAAAATTGAAATGTGTTGGTGCTGGTGCTAAAAGTGGAACTTGAACATGAAAGAAAGCATTTGCAAGAATCGACATGGCATTTCTGAAAAATGCATTCAAAAGCGAATAAATGCTGTAACAGACATAGAAACATGAATTATTTAAAATGAAGGTAAAAAACGAATAGAACATTATGAGAAATAGCATCCTAAATGCACTTCCAAAACACTATTTAATTAAATATTAATCACGAAGTGAAAGAAAGATATAAATCATAATTTATAAACCAGAACGTACACTAAACGTAAAGGTTTTTGAAAAATTTCTTTAAGCCTTCATCAATCGTGTCTATTAGCAAAGGCACATTATATATAATGTGTGTGTGTCTGTTAACATTCTAGTAGTAGCAATTTTTTTATCAACGAAATTCGGCGCATAGTTATCAATTAACAAAAGATTTATGGAGCAAAATTAAGCCGTTAGGGGTGTGGGATAATCTAAAGGGAAAATTTAAAAAAAAATTAAAAAAAAAGGTTATAACAGCCGCAAATGTTGCTTTATTTCAACTAAACTAAGTGAAAATCTTTAAAATAAATTTATAAAAGCAGTTTTCGAAAATCATGGCAGTCGGTTTATTCGGAGTGGGAGTATACCTGAAAAACTTTTGGGGGTTAAGGCGAAGTTTAAAAATCGATCTAGCGGCTACATTTTAAATATTTTTAAAGGAAACTTGGTATATGTAATTAAAATAAAGCAGGAAAAATAGTTTTCTAAAATCAGTGAAATTAGAAAGCGGGGATTTATTTGAAACCCAACATTTAAAAGCCGCTCTAGTGGCATTAATATATGATTTTCAAAGATGGCATATGCCATTTAAATATAATAAGTAAATTCATTTCTGAAAATCGGGAAAATTGGGGCATAAGGAGTGGAAATTTTTTCTGAAACCCAAAAATGTAACAATCGCTTTGGAGGTAACAATATTTATTTGTAATGAAACTTGGCATATACCATTTAGATAAAATAATAAAAATATTTTCTGAAAATCAGGAAAGTCGCGCTACTAGCAGTAGGCCTTTATCTGAAAACAGAAATTTAAAAAACACACAAGCGTTTAATTCTTCCTAAATTGTTTCAAAATAAAAGGATACAACCTGTATTTATAACGATGCCTATGTTTTATATTGACAAAAGCATTGTCTTGAAAATGGAAACGTGAAATATTAATCTAATGCGTGTGTGAAAATTATATTTCATTACAAGAGCGCTTTGTAATAACGTTCAGAAAAGTTTGTATTACAAGCTTTTACTACAATAAACTTTAAATTAAATTTCAAAGCCATTGAAAATCGATGGAACTTTTGATTGGTTATTGTTGATTATCTGTATTTGGTTAGTATATTGTAATTGTTTTAAGTAGTATCATGTTTTTTGTTTCATTGACACATATAAACGTCTTCTTTTTAAATACACAAGTTTTTATGTTATTTCTCTATATTTTAGTAAACGTAAAGATGATATCTAGGGCTCAGTGCATAAACATGGTAGCTTTTAAAACTATTTAAAAACACAATATGGTTTATCCGTCAGTGTTCATATATTTCATTTAATTAATATTATGCCATTAATTTTTATGTTTTAATGGCAATAATAATAAGAATAATAATTCTAAAATTGTGATTTCTATTTTGTAATATTTATAGATTGCAATAATTCTAATTTTATTCCCCGTACTTTCGAAAATTAAAGTGATTTTACTATAGACATTTATGTGTTTTGAAGGAAAAAAACAGACAAACCTGGTTAAGTAATGTATGTTACATTTCAAATTTTCTTTTATTAGTTTGCTTTAGAGTTTGTCATGCTAATTAACACACAGTAACTTGTCATATTTTGTTAATTAATAAGGCCATAATTTGGATTTTATATTCTTTTTTAAAGTTACTCTACTTGCTGAGGAATTCGCTTAGTTTACGCAGCTCTTGTGTGACGAACCTTTTATGTTTATGCTATACTCGTGTCTTTGTCAGTACCTTAATTAATTTCGTTATCACTGATGCTGTTTGAAACACTGAACATAGGATGAATGTTTAAAGAAAGCCAAAACAGTTTTTGAAGTAATGCCATGAACTGCATTTCATTTTATATACAATAGACCGTTATCGCTTTCTTCAGTTAAAGTGGTGAGGTTTGCATTAACCCAAGGTGGAATAAATGCATGCACTGACACCCATATTATTGGGAATGATATTAAAAATATTTATTATAAAGGTCCATGTTTCTTTTCCTCTAAAACCGCCACAGCTGGCCGAGGTCGTTAAGGCGCGGACTCGTGAGCAGGAGATCTGGGGTTCGAATCCCACAAGGACCGTCCCCCCTGACTAGGATTTTTTCCAGGTTTTCCTCAGTCCTCATAAATGGCAAATGCCGGGGAGGTACCCTAAACTTAGGCCTGGAACGTTTCCTTCTTTAAAAAAATCCTTTCCCAATTTACCAATTCATTTTATATATCATCAGTATTGACGCCTGTGGTGCCTCAGTGTAAAAACGGGTGTTAACACTATTAAAAATCCTCTAAATCTTTTACCTAATATATATTTCTAAATATATTTGCACTTTTCGAATAGTATACAGACGAAATATAGTTGTAAGGAAATTCTGTATTTAAATTTAAAATCATTGCAATACTAAGTGCAAATTTCTGAAATTTTCATATAAGTTAAAAACGAGTTAATATTGCCATATATAAATTTTGTTAAGATATCGCAACTTTTTTAAAAAAATACTTTTGCTTATACATTTATTGTGGCAAATATTTATGCTGCTATAAATATTTTAACTGTTTTACAACGAACATTTTTCTTATAATAGTTATACTAATATATTTACGTTTTGGAAATATTGTTTTAGAGATAAAATGAAATAATTATTTAACTATTCCCAGTTTAAGAAAAATGCAATGGCTATGTTTGCACATAAGATAATAATTCGAATGCTTTTGCCGAAAAAAATTGGATAATGAAATGTATTAATATTGAAAAATTAAAAAAAAAAAAAATAGTTTTTGAAAGTAACACTTGTACAGGTTCAAATTCTAAATTTACAGCTTGCAATCAAAACTAATTTTATGCTGCATAAAGTTCACTAATTCATAATACTATACACCATGACATTTAAAAGAACTTTCTTAATTTAATTATGTATGCAGTCTTTCTCGCGTATTTAGAAGCACTTAAAATAATACGAACATTGCTAAGAGCGTAGATAGATACATAAACCGAGATCTAGTATACTATGAAAATAATGAGAAAGAATCGCTTAAACAGAAAACTGTAGTAGTAAATCGAGAGAAGTTATACATTACATTTTCTCCAATTTATTTGCAAGGCTCTCCCCTGTTAGATAGGCAAACAGCGCCATGCTGAGGTCGCCATAAATACTGTAGTTCTTTCATATAGTAAATCAGTAGTGGAGAGCCTCCAATGCAGCATTCCTCCCACCCCCTTGCCTAGGGACGGATTGGATTGCGGCCCCTCCCACATTCACACATATAAACAGAAGCGACTCCAAACCCACTTCTTTCCTAGTGATATCGCATCTTCCCCACGGCGGGGGAGGGAAAGTGGGAGGAGAAGGCTTAAGATGAAAAATACACAGAATTGAAATTGGAGGGAGGAGTATACACAAGAGAAATATTTGGAGTGAACTATGCAAACTTCCCGCTGAGACTTGTGTTGGAAATGTGTTTGGGAAGACAGACCGCGACATACGTTTACACTCTACAGTCCTTTAGACCACATCTTGAATCTGCACGGCGCTAACGGGTTTAGCGTGAGATGTTTCTTGTAGTCTGTGTGATGGAGGCAACCCAATCTTTGTTGTATGGAAACCAATTATGAGGCAGTAGTTACGTGCGCAAGTTCTTTCTATTTGTAAAATGCGCCAAGATTTTTTTAAAAGAAAATACAAAGGCGCTTTATTAAATCCAGGTAAGATTATTGCCACATTGTGCGATTGTGAATCATTGGTAATAAACATGATTCTTTTTATATGGAAGTACATAGGAAACTAAGATGTGGTGGATAATAAACGGAGTCAGAAAGGACAATGTATCTTAAGGAACCTCTGAATCATTAGGTTCAAACGGTTTAGTCGGCCCCAACAATTAGACTGCTTCTAGCCCCACGTTGGGCGCCAAATTATGAAGCGGTTTCGTAGTTTCCGGCTGAGTGCCCTACACCGAGCACCAATTTTGAACCAAGTTGTTATCGACGTCGAATAGCCTCAAGTTGTGATGCCAATTTTGAAGCGGTTTGGTAAATTGAATAAGATCCCTTCGGTGTTGTTGCTCATCAACAATTTCTCAAGATGAATTCTTCTATTTGGTTTATTCGTACTCAACAGTACTGGAAGAGGAATGCAATTGTATAAATAAGCATGCAATGCGACATAATATATGTTGGTACTTTATTATGTCCTAAATCTTTCGCGTCCTCTGGTGTTTTGCGTACGGTAGATTTAGCTGCGTTGCCGCGTGTGAAACTTACAATTGAGTGCCGCGACGCGAAAAACTGAAAACAGCTTAAAAGATGTGTCAGAACTGCGTAACTGATAACTGCTTCTCAGCTGAGTGTCAAATTAAAAACTTCCTAGCTGATGTATCAGAACTATTTGCCCGCGTCCGAAGTAGAACTTATTATCTGCATTTAAGCTGATTCTATAAACGGCGTTCCTCAGCAAGGTCGAACTTAACAGTCAGTACTGCTAACTGCGCCTGAGAACTAAGAACTACTACTTCAAACTGCGTCTATCTTGCCGCGTGTAGATCTTATAAGTGCTTGCCTCTGTAACGTCAAGTGTATAGTGAGAACTGAACTGCCTAACTGAGTCGAAATGAATGCCGCAGTCGAGAAAACGCTTCTTTATATATTAAATTCAAATCAAGTAATCTTTGGCTTAATGACGCCATAGGGTAACACAGACACGCGAAGTTTCGCGCCAATCTTTAAAAGTTCAAACATACATTTTCCATTGGCTGGTTTTAGTTCACTTGCCATAGATACCATTTATTATTTTTGAAAGTTTAAAACATTTTGTTTTCAGTGCTGCTAACTAAATAATCGAAGCTTCAAACTGTAAAAAAGTTTTTACATGTCACTGCCTCATGTGAGAAAGGTAATTGGCATTACGATTGTTAGTGCCGTTTTGTACACATCTTCATCGACTTACAAGGATTAGGTCTAAGGCCTGCACCTAGACCTGATGGACCACTTAATAACATTCAGCACTAGCAGATATCGGAAGGATAGATAGAAAATCGTTTTTGAAGTGCATTGAATTCTAAAATATTACTTGGACGTGAAATGACCGAACCACGGTTATAAGCCCCACTTGGAAGACGTGCACTTGAGATTTTTACGTTGAGAAAAATTTATCGAACCCGTGAACCTTGGGTACAGGAAAGAGCATGTTACCCCTGAGCACTGAGGCCGACACAAGTGTAATGTAATTTTTCTGGTACAATTTCTGTCTCCAGAACTATGATAATTATCATTTAGAAACAACTGGTAAGGTACTTACATAAAACAGCGCATTCATAGCATCACTTATTGTGTGACCATGCTTCTATATATCAGTTGATTGTTTACAAGAAAACAGAAACACAAACGTGGAAGCGTTGCATCGAAATTTTACGATTCTGATCACGGGCTCATTATTAAACATTATGCTATCTGACTTCTAAAATATGTTATTCCACTGTTTATTTACATAATTATAAATTTAGCATTCTGCAATTTAATTGAAAACGATACAATCTTACGGTAAATCTAACTTATGCAGAATGTGGGTGGGGTATCTTGTAGAGCAGTATAAGATCAAAGGATCATCTGTAATTTTTTTCTGCATCTCACGATAGTGTCGAGAGGAGCCTGTTATTGCTTAAGGGTATATATACTGTTTACAATGAACAATAACGTTTTCGGATTTTTCCGCACTCGCTAAACGTATCGATTATCCAATCCCTGTACATTTAAATCGCTTCCTAAAGTTCTTTTCTATGTTCTGTGAGTAACATTTGACTTAGGTTGTCTAAATATATTTATTTAAAAGCATATACATTAATTTTTTTCTCTTTGATGTGATACATTGATATCTCCCTATCCCAAACAAACCCATAAATATTTGGGACATGCTTTTGCTTTTTCGTTTTGGGCAGAACCTGTGACAACTTTTGAATGTATTTTAAATTCTGGCAGGAAATTTGTTTCAGGCAAGAATCAATGGATGTAAAACGCGTACTCGCGTTTCTGTACTAATATACCGAGATATTTTTGCTGTGCGTTGATAATTCCTTCGGCGTTAATAGCAAGTTCATACTTTTTAGCGTTTAGATATTATTGTGGTTATACTTAGTTACAGTGGTACTAATGATTCTGCTAATTAAACTCTTAAAGAACACTTCTGTTCTTTTCCCACTATTAGATTCTCTTATTTGAATGTTTCTAATGTGTTTTGTATATGCTTATTACTGAATGCAGTGAGACAACAAGAGCAACGTTTTAGTTGTTGCTAGGAACTGCGAGAAAGAAGACTATAAAGCTATTTGTCTATGTTGTGAAGTCATGAACGTATGGTGAACAATGCTTCCACAGTTTTAATAATGAACATAGACATTAAAGTTTCAAATCACTCTAGAAGGCCTAGGTTTTGAGAAAACGCGTAGAGTTTCCACAGAAAATCCATCAAAAATCGCTAATAGGCTCTCTAAAGAAGCTTTAAAGTAGAATTGACATCGGAAAAACCTCAGCGCTAAGTGAATATCACTTGTCAGCTTATATCAATCTACTAAATTTAAATTCATAAAATCCTTTTGGAATGGTACAGTATTTTGAAATGGCGAATTCAAAACTGAATTATGTTTTCCTTTATTGCATACCATTTTTTTACAATATTGATTACCGCTTTTCGTCACGTGAGCCTACTGTTATTGAATTATGTTTGTGAAACGTAATAAAATGAAATATTTTGGTTCAAAATTGGCGATTTCTTTTACAAAACATAAAAGCATTATTATACATTTAAAGTAAATATTATTTCATACTATCAATAAAGTTCTGTACATTACTTTTTTCCTCGGGTGAAGTATTCGGAGCTTCTCATGGCAGCCTACAGCAGAAATCTCCAATCATCTTGACAGATCATCTTTTCATTTCCTTAATCTCCGGATAGAAACGTCCTCTTATTCTTCGCTCACTGTACCCGGAAAAAGTTCAAGGGTGCATTTAGAAAGTATAGTTTTAAGCCCAACACTTTCATTTTCTTTCTCACATTTCTCCCAGATAGGACCGATGTTTTTTTTTATTTATTTATTTTTGGCTAAGTACGGCTTTCTTCGGAAGGGAAGTAAAGCCGTGGGTCCCGTGTCGTACATTTACGGCACGAAAAAGAACCTCAAGCCTGAAAGAAGAGGCCTTTGAGCAAAATTTGTCGGCCGTTTCACGCCCTGAATTGAATGGAAGGCTGATGACCTGAGATGTTAAAGAGCGTCCGTAAATAAACAAATGAAATCTGTCACATTTCAACTGTATTCTGTTATTACAATTTAAATGGAAACTAAAGCCTTAAATCGTAGTATGTTATAACATTTTCATTTAACATTAATTTTCTTATGTCTGAACTTACAAATATGGTTTATTTTAATTAGGTTTGGGGTGGTTGAGGTTTTTTTTTTTTTTTTTCCGCTGAGCTACTTAAACAATTTGCTTTTTTATTTTTTAAATTTATTTACTTATTTTGCAAAGCGTTTACACAATTTTTCATTATGCCTAGTTTAATATGAATGATGAATGAATGAATGAATAGTGTTTAACGCCCGTTTTTGCTACAGGGGCACCACAGGCGATGGACATTGATGACACATGAGATGAAATGATATATTGGGAAAGCATTTTTTTAAGGAAGGAAACGTTCCAGGCCTAAGTTTAGGGTACCTCCCCGGCATTTGCCATTTATGAGGACTGAGGAAAACCTGGAAAAAACCTCAGTCAGGAAGGACGGTCCTGGCGGGATTCGAACCCCAGACCTCCCGCTTACGAGTCCGCGATTTAACGACCTCGGCCACCCATGGCGGTGTTTAATATGAAAGGTGACCGAAGTATTTTCTTTGGATTAACAAAAATTGGATGAAAAATGTTTGTACTCTCTGGTTAGAGACGCTCTCGATGGCCATTCTTGGTTTCTTGCTCTGCTATCCCATTCACAGACAAAAGATGGGAATTTGGTATACTAGCCTATTGACCAAACAACATTCTAACCTTATCATATGATTTAATTCTAAATACAAATTAATTTTCTGAAAAACGATTACGTAATATAGCCTTTTGAACGTAATTTTCAATTACAGAAGATCATTTATCATTTATCGCATGGATGATTAATTCCTTTATGGTGTTTCAGCAATGACTACATTGCAGTTTTGTTTCAGCGTTGTTAGGCAGTCATGTTACAGAATGAGATATCTTGCAGCAGAACACTGCAGAAATAACCTGGAGAAAAATTCAGGAAATATATGGACTCTTTTATGACAAAAACACTGCACCTTTGGATTAAAACCATGAGTTGGTTCTGTCAAGAGATCATGGTATTCACAGAATCTTGAGGTCTTTTCTTTGAAGTTTATTTACATTTAAAATTTTTAAGAGACAGAAGATTAGTGTCAATGTTTCTATGCTTAGTGTTACTTAGAATGTGCACATTATAATTGATAAAATATACTTAATTGTTAATAGATTTTGGAATTACAGTGCCAACATAACGCTCAGTGCGCAGATACACTTTATTTAGTCATTTAAAACCCCTAATACGTTTTTAAAAATTAGATTAATATGGTGGAATCAGATAAGTTGAGTTTTATTTCCAATTTATTGCCAATCAAGGCATCCATATTTGTGCGGCAAAGAGCTGTGGTGTAGTTGCAGCGAATTTTCATATATGGAAGTGAAATAATATATAAGAATGGAGAGAAGATTATGGAAGGTTTTTAATTAATGATTTGATTGTGAATCTCAGGATTGATGATTTTCTTATTCTCCTCTCCGCTGACTTACAGTTGCTCCGACTAGTTCTTATCTTCTTTGCTGGAGTTTTTATGGTCCTGAGACCATAAGGAAAGGAACTTACCAGGAACTTCACAGGAGAATGATTAAATTTGTTATATTGTGAATGAAACCGGATTTATTGAAGTCTGTTCCACTAAAATGTGCCACCATTAGTCCTTGGAGAATTTCTAGTGCTATATGTGCCACTTTTCAACTAACTATGACTATCATACATGATGCCCTTACGCACTTTGATAAATCCGATAAACTTAACAAAACTGATACTGATGCAATGATATTGATGCAATGCTAAAGTTGACAAGACTGATGAAACTATATCACACAAAGGTTCCGCAATGACAATGGCTACTGAGAGTTGAGCTGAGAAGCTGCCTCCGACCTGTGGTCCTTAGCTCCAGAACAGTAAGCATAATTAAACGTGGTGCTCGGTCATCTGTCTGACACTCTCTTTATTATTTTAAAATATTATTTCAGAAAAATTCAGAATGCCATCTTTCAACTTCGCGTTACTATTGGATATTAATAATTCCCTCCTATCCATTTTCTGATTGGCTAATAATGTCTATGTGACTCTCAACATGTCACACATATCAGCTAGTTTCTCGCCTTCAAGAGGCTATCGGCCTGTCATTTCATCCCAGTAGGTAGCACATATTTTATTAGGCTTACCCTTACCTAATACGATGAAAGCAAAACTCTCTGGCAATGTACAAAAGAAGCAAGCATCTACCCTGCTTTAGAATTTCTCCAGGAAATATCGGTTCGCCGTTTGCTTGTACATTCTATACAGCTATTGTTCAGTCCATATGCACGACTTTGTCGAAACAAGCAACCCATTCGTGAACGACTCTACATGAGAGAGCATTGTTGCTAAACCGGTGCTAATTGCTCCGATGAACTGCTGCACCTGGTACATCTTCTGCCAGCAGGTCATTCTCCTCTGGTGTAAATTGTAAGTTTAACAGTCATCTTTGTACTCGCACTACAAGGTTTTGAGGACTGCCGTGTTTACTAGTCATATGACTAAAAAACACCCCCACTCTCTCCGTTTTGCCTTGAAACTATAAGTGAAGCATCTTTTGAGTGCATTCCTAGTATCAAATTAGCCACGTTTATTATTTTGGGGTGCAATTTCAACCAATGACACAATAATAAACATACAAGAATTCAATGTTCTAGTGCATCGGTCGCTAGGACATAAGGTACATTAAAATTTGCCTGGCATTCGAGTGGGATACCCACTCTCTTGCACGATTATCTTTGATTCCGTCTGATGTATTTCAATAACACGAATGCTGCTTGAACTGCCCACTCAAAAATGAATGCTTAAGCCGAACACTTTGTATATAGAACACTGATTACTGACCATGCTGGAAATGAAATCCAAAGAATGTGCTGATTTAAGCTACTGCAATTAGATTTTTGGAGAAAGGAGTAGTCACGAATGTGCTTATTTCAAGATAACGGAAATGTGTTTTTGTTTAATTTGCCACATTTGTTTGCTATGTCTTCCGCAACTAGAAAATATTTGAAAAAAAAAAATTACAGCCATTCTTAAATGATCACAATTTTTATACAATTTTACCAAATTTTTATTAAAAGAGATATATCTCTAAAACTCCTTTAAATAGAAACATGAAAAACAGCTCATTTTAAATCTCATTTCTTGCCAAACGCAATGGTTTGTAACATATAGTAATTACTTAGCAATATTCGAAGAAAATCTGTCTTATGCTATTAGAACGACTTTCCCATAAAGACAACGTTACAAATTGAAACGTTTTTATTAATGTGATGTTGAAGTATATTTGAATGTATTGGTTGGTTACCTGAGGGTCCCTCTTCATACCCAGGATCTTTCAGGGGTCTGAAGTAACCTTTTGTGCCTTAGTGGTTACGGGAGGAGGGAGATGGAAGTAGGAGGTTCAAATCACACGACAATTTGTTTCATTAAACGCCTAGAATGTTTATTCACACGACACTTTGTTGTCGGCCACTTGGTTCCTTACCTCTATGGCTGTAACGCTGTAGAAGTAACGTATGAGCTACATACACTGCTTGAAATTGCATCTGTGTGCCTCACATCTACACTTTCCTACTGTATGTGAAACTGCGTCCTGGTAGCTATTGTACTGTACTGACCGGAAGATGGCTTCTGGAAATGCCTTTACTGTCTACTACCCGGTACGTACGAAGAAGATGAAAAAGATGCTGGGATCCCTACTGTCTGATCTGTTCTCCACTGTCTGTCTGATCCTCGGGACGGTGTCATCTTCCCCTTATATAATAAATTCAAAGTGTCCCAATGTGGTCGCGAGAACTCACGGGGTCCACATACTAGCGCCCAGAAAGTCTGATTATTTGCAATATTAAAATATCTATTGGTGAGCTCTTATACTCCAAAATGCGCTCGCTTAAAACGCACCAACTCTCTGAGCTCATGATCATTCGATGAAATGACGTCATCGCCAACATCTATTGCTTTTTCTATCTTTCAGAGCATCCCCTAAGATACAAAGGATCTATTGTTCGGACACCTGTATGTACTTAGCTTTGTCGCAATAGACAGACCCATTGCCGGAACCATTATCAGTAAGTGACAGCACAAGAGATTATAAAAGGCAGGCTTTTCCCTATCGTCAAGGAGTTATATGTCCAGGTAGCCATGAATACACTTTTGTGATACATGAAATGTTCCTGCTTGTCACTACAGGCTATATAATATTTAATAATTATTACTATTTAAATTTTATAAATACGCTCACTCTCGGGCATGCGTGGGTGTGAGGACCTGGCACAAAATATATATGCCAAACTTGTACATTTTTAAGACATATATATTCCAGATTTTTGCTCCAAGGTAAATGAGTGTAGAAAAAAAAAATAACGGTAAGAAATATCACCCTTATATTTGCTTTACACTCCAATGGAGTTATACAAGTATTTTATTTTCCATATAAAATATGTTTATCTATAAATTAAACGTGAATATGAAATCTAATATCATATTCTTTGACCCTGTAAGTGGAGAACTAGCGGAAGATGAAGAAGAAACTACGGATGATTTAATTTATATTTATTAACCCAGCATGCGCACGCGCAGATCAAGTATGTTTTATTTGCACACATAAAAACGAAACAAATTCTCAGCTAACTAAAGAACTTAACACATTTTCATAGCGGTCTTTAGCAACCGTTGCGTTAATATTTAAACTAAATTGATATTTAAAGTTTTTGTTTGATGTTAGATGTTTTCGAGAAACACTTTACGAAGTAGCTATGTTGTGGGGTGCTGAACATGGTCAGGATAGTCTTGGAAGCGCATAGCAGAGGAATGAGTGATATATTTGTTGGCGGCGACAATTATAGTGTCGGTCTGCCGGCATGACACACTGTGCTCACCACGACACGAATAGCGTATTCTGTTTTCTTACCCTCCTCCCACCACTGCAGCTTTGGGGCCACTCCTCTCCGCCTCCTTTTCCGCTTCTCCTATCTCTCATCGAATTCTTGAACTTGAATCACTGCAGGAGATTTTTTTTCTTCTTCTTCTCTTTACAGTTGCAATCGGTGTCATTTATCTGCAGTTTTCGCTTCAGGCTATCTGGTTTTTCTTCAGATCTGATCTTATGTTTCTATTATTACTTTTGGATCACCCATAAGTAAAAGATAAAACCTAGTGCCATTACTCTTCCAGTTTTTCCCCCTTAGTGACACTAGACTTTTACAACATTTTTCATATTCCGAAAGTTGTAAAGATTAATATCAATGGTCGACATGGTTTTTGTCACAAGAAAAATAATGGGTGTCTTTAATGTATTTTTAATGTCGAATTCAAATCTATAATTAGACGTTTTCCATCGTGCAAGCTCTCTTTTTGTGGAAGTTACAATTCACATTGCAATTTTATATTCTTACACGCCTATCGCTGTCAAGACAACACAATGCAAGTTTTCATATTGAGACTTGTTAAATATGAGCATAATTCCCTGTTAGCGCAGCATTGTGAATGATTTTTATTTATGTTTATAGGGTTTGTTAGATCATTTTTAATAATTCTAAGAAATTGTTAATCATACTGATATTTTTTGTCATGCTTGTAATACACGTATTATCGACACTGTCATATCACAATTGCACAGTTTTTCTTCTTTTTATTTTTTATGGAAATGTACTTATGGTAAAACTCCCATGATTTGTCCATTTTCAGATTCTAGTACAATACTCTTCAATTTATTAAAACATTAAAATGTAACATTTTCACTCTTTCAATAAATTAATCATGAAATAAAGCATAACATTGAAGCAGTACTTACTAACTTCAAGATTACAATTAGATATTTTCCTTTACACAATTTAAATTTGTGACATTAAAACAAATACAAAATTAAATTAAACAACATATACCAAAGAATAAACAAAATGCAATTGTATTACAAATATAGCCTCGAAACACTGATATAAAATAATTATGGTATCACTTAATCTTAAAGTATACAAAAGATGGTTTTACCCACAGTAAGATAAACACTTCTTTATCTAATTTTTAACGCACAAACCTAAATTGAAGAGAGTGCAGAAATCGAATAATTTGTTTTCTTTCACCAAAATAAAATATGACGAAAGTATGCCAAAGTAAATTTCTTTTTATCCACAAAGAAAAGTATTCCTTATGTACTTTCTTAAAAAATAAATTAAAATTATTAAAGTAAAGGAATACCATGGTTTACACGACTGGCAAAAGAAGTCTTTATATATAAGTTAACAAAACACCTGGGTCACTGGCACAATTCTGAAGGAGTTAACGCTGCTATACAAAGACATTTTTGAGATAAGAATAGCAAAGAGTCACCATCCCGATATGCCCAAATAAGACCACACAAAACACGGGACGGTAACTCCTAGACAAGAGGCGAAACATGCTTACCCAGGAAATGTAACAATATGCTATTCGATATCTACGGAGTGAAATGAGGCCGTTCCAACCATTGAACATTAAATACTAGCACATGTTCTTATCAAGGGAAATTTGTGTTTTATTACTCAGTTGAAATAGTAGAATATATGTACAACGTTTTGTTGTTCGTTGTATGAATTCAACAACAGGGACAAGAAATCTCACTATATTGGAAACATGTGGACCAAATGTGAATAAATTATTTCATAATTTAAACGTGGAAATTTGCATTTACATTCATTTCATTTCAATATTGAACTTAACGTAAATATATACAAGGGTAAGTCCATAAGTTTCCGGCTTAACCATTTTCTAGGTATGATAAAGATAAAAACAATTTTTTCACTTTTCAATATACTTACCCTTTAATGCAATACGCTTCTCACATTTTGAATTAACATTTCAACCCCCTCCCCAAATGGTCAGAAGTCTTGTAGGCAGAATGGGCTTAAACAGCATCCATCACTTCTTCACAGTTTCCTTTGCAACAAGAGCTGTGTGCACATGCGCGTTGTTGTGAAGAAGGCGCACACCACCCCTCGGCTTTCCTCGTCTTTTCTCTTTGATGGAAGTACGTAGTCTGTGCAGTAGGCCAGCATAGTACTACTGCCCATTTACCGTGGTGTTCCTCTCCTTGAAGTCAATGAACAGTATTCCTTCACAGTCGCAACAGATTGTGGCCATGATCTTTTTGATTGACTGAGTGACCTTGGCATTTAGAGGCGGTTCTTCGCCAGGTTTACGCCACTTCATTGATTCTCTTTTGGACAAGGGATCATAGTAGAGGACCATAGTTTCATCTATTGTAACAATGGTTTGCAGAACTTCTCTCTCGTTGCCACGGCAGAGCTCCAAAAATGCCTGACAACAGATGACTCGTTGCTGCTTTTGGACTAAGGAAAGAAGTCTAGGCTCTAACCTTAATCATGTTTAAATGTTCATGAATAATTCGAAGAACCGTTATTTTAGAAACGCCCAATTTTGCTACTATTTCTGTAACTTTAAGCCGCCGGTCTTCCATAATTTCTCCTTCCACAAGAGCGATGTTTTCAGGAGTGAGCACCTCCAAGGGCCGACCTCACGCTCTTCGTCTTCAATGCTTTCTCGACCCATTCGAAAAAGTTCGGTCCATTCTTTTACAGTAGAATATGAGGGGGATGCTTCCCCATATACACCGTCTAATCACTGTTTAATTTCATTTGGAATAATTGCTTCTTTTGTGAAAAACTTAATAACAGCTCGATACTCCATTTTGAACATGTCACAATCTTCTACACATAGCCTTCTTTATGCAACGATATCTGCACAGCGGGGCGGAAGTTACAGCTGCAATTATTTACTTAACAGATAATGTATGACATCAGATAATGATTTTGTGAAGGCGATACCTCTTATCGGTGAGGCCGGTCGACCTACTCTCGTATATGTAAATCGTGCTGCATTTATACATTTTAAATTCAAATTTCCAAAAATTAGAAATGCGAAATTGAAAGTATGAATATTTATCGGACAACTAATAAGAATATCAATACAAATGAATTGTTAGGTCATTGAAATAAGTAAACAATTGAAACATTTTTGTGATTTTCTTGGAAATCAACACTAGGAAGAAAACTATTGTGACTTATGTTTGAAAAAATTTCTTTTTCGACTGTCATTTAAACTTCTACCGGGAAATTGTTGGTGCTGCCAATGATTGGTACAGAGAGGAGTTTATTAGCAGATTCATACCATGGAAAACAGTACCAAGGTAAATGGAGTCATAAGAGACCGGCTGGATATTACTGAACAATGAAGGGAGACGTTTCAAAGGCAAAATGTACCAGAAAATCTTCAATTAGAACTGTGTATCCTTAATTAATTCCTTAAAACTTCAAATATTACAGCATGTGGGCATCTAGTTTTGCACATCACTGATACATTACGTTTCCCCCTTTTATAATTGTTTTTATAGTAAATGCGTAATCAATTTAGAATTACCTCATCAATTCTCTTATTAAGGGTCTAAAATTCTTATCCATTAATTTCGGTGCTTTCTTTGAAATATTAATAATTATGAAGTACAATATAGTTACAACAAAATCACAGTCAACTTCTAAACGAAATTCAGGCTGGCAATCATAAAAGACGGATGAAATCACCATGAAGGTAGGAAGATATGTTGCCTAAACCATTGCTTTAAAATGACAACATGAACAAAATTATTTAAAAGTTAATTACGTATGACAACGCAAAGAAAACTAAATATGTTTACATAGTAACAATATTTATATTAAAAATATCAGGTTAATATGTGATGTACGTTTCATCATGGGGCTCAGTGACTGTTTCAAAATGGATCCTGCAACATGTCGAGGAAAGAGTTTGCCCTGACTGAAGTGCAGCTGTTTTCCTGCAAACACTGACGAAGCCTTAGGGCACCTTATCATCATAGCTGCTATTTTTGTTCCATTTGTATCAAATGCCAGGATTTCAATTATAACATCAACATATGAGGGTTGTTGATTAACTGTCATTTCAGAATTCATATGTTGCCTGCGGATCTTTGCTTGCAATCATTGAGATTATAAATCGGAAACAAGGCACATTCTACCAACATATAGATGCTACAAAATATACCTTTTGTGCAGCCTGCTTTGACATTTTAGAATATGGACGCTTTCTAGGTACTGCACTTTGCTTATGAAGTCATAGCGTAACACGCTTCAAGCACTAATGGGTAGTTCGCAGAACCGTGATTGTTAATTTACTCAGTAATTACCTGGGAATAGGAAAAACATATGAATGCATTCCGTAGTTCTGGGCCAGGCTCTTTTTCAGTTATTCTCGACTTGTAGCTGAAACAGGGACATGTCAATTATTTCATAAGAGAGAGATTAATTTCGGAACCACTACCATTTTGTATTTCAGAAGATTTCTAGCAATAGCGCTGCTCATGAATCCAAAGGCTACACTGTTTCAAATGGGAGATCCATAGAAATATTAATTCCCTAGCATAGAGGAAAAGTGTAGGATTGTCGGAGGATAGCTTTGTCGATTATTGTCTGGGAATTTTCGAGTATGACAGGCCAGCAGACAGCTGCCGATCTGAAGAATGACACCAGTAGTTTCACTGTAGCTCAAATACCGCATTTGTGTTGGCACATTTTGTTTTATTTATTTCATTTATTTACGGACGCTCTTTAACATCTCAGGTCATCAACGTCCGATTCGATTTGAATGTGAAACGGCCGACAAATTTTGCTCAGAGGTCTCTTGTTTCAGTCTTGAGGCTCTTTTACGTGCTGTAAATGTACGACATGGGACTCATGACCTTATTTCCCTTCTGAAGGAAGTCATACTTACGGTTTTTACGCCCGATAAAATTCATTGACTCTGGACGGAATTGAACCCGCGATATTGGGTCTATAAGGCAAGAATTGTTATCACTACACTACCAGAACCGACGTTTTCGCAAATCCATCATTTAGACATCTTAGCCGAGTAAACTGCTCCCATACTTCCTTCCTGTTTTCATACTAGCAGAACTTGTCAGTTCATGAAACATAAGCGTATTTCTGAAAAGTTACATCTGGTAATGTATGCTTTCCGATTTCACAATATCGTCCAACATAACAGTGTTGGTATTATGACTAGACTTGGATATTATTACACTAAATTTTTATATTTTAGCGCCTAAAAAGGCACTAAAATCGTAAAAAGTAGGAAGGGAAATGACTTTAAAAGCTGAATTTGTAGAAAAATCATTATATATTTTATTCTACATTTATCTAAAGTTAGTAAAATTCACATAAAACACACATGAAGACTTACAAAATCACTCATTTCACGTTGCACACAAAGCTCACAATCACTTTTGACGTTAAAAGGCTGTACCTTAACAGTTAGGATATAACCTTTAAACGTCGCAAGCGATTGTGAACTTGAAATAACTGGTATTTGCATTAATCAAAGTAAAAAATCTCGGGTTCAATTCCGGCCAGGCTGGATTGATTTTTTCGGGCGTAAAAATCCTAAGTATAGCTTCCTTTGGAAGGGAAGTAAAGTTGTGGATCCCATGTCATAGATTTACGGCACATAAAAGAACCTCATGCCTGAACGAAGAGGCCTCTGAGCAAAATTTATCTACCGTTTCACGCCCTTTCGTAAAGCATAAGAGTTATTTTTTGTTGATTTGATTTATTTATACCAAGTAATTTGTCATAATGAAAATTATTATTGGAAAATTATTTTAAAATGAAAATAATGGAGATCTGGGATCTGGCGAGATATATTATACATATTACAATCTTTGTTTACTTGAATTTTACTCATAATTTGAACTTTAACCCTGTCACATATACACTTAAGCATCTAATTCAGTTTTGGTGTTTAATTATCGATTCTTTGCTGGAAAATATTACACGGTGTCATCGGCACAAAAAAAAAAAAAAAACAAACAAAAAACAAAAAAAAAAAAAAAACAAACAAAAAAAAACATACAAACGATTATGCATCAGAAAAGAAAAATTTCAAGGCAAAATACATTTTACTTCCGCGCGTTTGCGTTTCCTACTCGGCGGGTCCGTGTTCAGTTCTCGGTTGGGTTAGTTTCCTAACTGAGGCTATTTCAGTCTCAGTTCTTTAGGGTAATGCCTAGGAAACTTAGGCCATGAAGTCTTCTGAACTCATTCGGCCGAACTATCGTCTATCATGCTTCATCTGGCATCAAATATCTTATGGCCGAGGACGTTAAGGCGCGGACTCGAGAGCGGGAGGTCTGGGATTCTAATTCCACCAGGACTGAGGTTTTTCCAGTTTTCCTTAGACCTCATTAATGGCAAATGCCGGGGAGGTACCCTAAACTTAGGGCTGAAACGTTGCCTTCCTTAAAAAAATTCTTTCCCAACCTCAGTGCTTCAGTTGTAAATAACGGCATTAAAAACCATTCAAAAAAAGCATAGATCTTGAAGCGGCAGCGCCTCATCAATAAGTCGGTCCTGGTGGTGTAGTGGTAACCATACCTGCCTGCTAAACCCAAGATCGCGGGTTCAAATTCGGCCAGGACCGATGGATTTTTCCGGGCGTAAAAATCCTAAGTATGACTTCCTTCGCAAGGGAAGTAAAGTCGTGGGACCCATGTCGTACATTTATTGCAAGAAAAAGCCTGAAAGAAGAGGCCTCTGAGGAAAATTTGTCGGCCATTTCATGCCCTGAATTGAATGGGACGCTGATGATCTGAGATGTTAAAGAGCATCCGTGAATAAAACAAATCAATAACAACTGATCATTACAAAAAAAAAAAAAAAAAAAAAAAGAAAAGAAAAGAAAAGAAAGGAAAGGAAAGGAAAATATATAAATCAAATTGGATTTTTTTTTATATGAATTGCGTTTTCAACTGCAGTGTTACAGATGACACTATCAGAATTAAAAGAAATACTCATCTAAACTTTAATATTTTCATAGCAAAATGAAAGCTTTGTATTCCTGTAAACACATGCAATAAATTAATTATTTTTAGAGAGAGCCAGCTGTAATCCAAATTTTTGAAATTACCTTGTATTTATTAATTGTTTTTAATAAAATAGGTGCTTTTATCTGAAGGTTATCTCCCTGAAAGAACTGTCTGCAGATAGTATATTTATAAAATGAGTCTCTTCATAAATCTTGCCATTCTCTAATGAAACGATTCAAGAACGAATTAAATAAAATAAAAGGCACATTGAATTTCTGTATTCTTGCTTTTATAATGTATAAAAACTTATGTTAAATTGTTTAATACACTCAACTAAACAAATAATGTAAGTAACAATAAGTCTAACATCGTTTTCATATCAACAAACTTTGGGAAGTTAGTTACAGGCAGTCATTTCCGATATAGCAGAGGTCACCACGTCCTCTCATAAAATAACCCAACTTTATCAAGTAGAAAATTTTCATTCTGGTTAAATGTACTGGAACAATTATTTACAGTCGCCGAATAAAGCAGTCGACTGCATATTTGTGTGAGAAAGTTCAGGTAATACGACACAGACACGGAAGTTCCACAGATATTCGTGTGATTTGTCACCGCTAATTTTTAATATAAATAATTGGGTCTCAAAAATGTATTCCAACTGGTTTTAACTTTCTTCATTTTGTGAAATTTTTTAATGACCAGTGAAAGCGTAAATCGTAAGAATTAGGCATAAATGATTCATTTTACGTATCCTTTAGAGTTTTCATAAATAAATATTAAAACGTTTACGCAGTGCCCTCATTCTGATGCGCAATTGGAGTTGGTGCATACTACTGGAAATCTTCAGTGGACGCGCGATTCTCGGTAAGAATGGAGTTAAAGATTCACTAACGCAGACAATATTGCTGTCGTGTTTATTATACCAATCGTTTCTGTTACATTTTAATAGGAAGTATCTATTTGACTTTCTACTGTGTATTTGCGCTTTGTGGAGTATATTGAGTGTGAGGAGAGTTTCACTGAATTTCCAGAAATAACATCTACACGGGGTAATGTAATTTTCAAACTGGTGAACAAAGTTCGAATCTAAGGCATTTTATTGACAAGAAGATGAGGCAAAAAAAAAAAAAAAAAAAAAAAACCGGATATCAACAGTACAGAAGATTGATAAAATATAAAATTAGAAACTTCTCCTTGAAAGTGTTTACCATGATTAGCCCAACAAGTTGGTGTATCTATCGGCGGTGTGTATAAAGTCACTCAGCTTCTGCATCTTCATCTATAAAAAAGTTACAGCTGTATCTTAAATCAAAACGGTGGAGTCTAGATATTTATGCAGATAATAAAGTATGAAAGTAATACTGTAAGTAATGAGTTGAACGTTTTTCCACTTACAATTTTTATCACATTATGTAAATTCCGGAAAATGCATTATTTGAAAAAGCTGTGTATGTCAGTGAACTTAAGTTGGATATATTAATTCGCGCCTGAATTGTTCTGGTTTACTTCACAAAACGGAGCATTTTATTAAGGATTATACAGAAAATAATGATATTTTCGTAATTAAAGGTTAATAATCTAGGTATTACTTATACGTTAGGTTTAGAGAAAAAACTATATACATATTGCATCTTAACCTTGAGAAAATTTAATATTTGGATTCTTGAATTTAAAAATTGGCTTAACATAAATGATATATTTGTTTTAAAAATGTGACATTTACTTAAAAGTTTAGGATTTTTTTATCCTTTAGTGAATGTCACACAATCGTGTCTGTCCAACTTTTTCAGTTATTTATATTTGAAAGAGATGCATTATTTTGTAATCCTTTTATATGTGTATATATATTCGAAAAATATTGTATTTATAATGCATTGTCTTTCCTTTAGCATTGTTCAAACATGTAAAATAAAAGAATAATCATTATACGCTTCGATACTGTTAATTAGTCCCATTATCTAGTAAAGTTTGTATGCGTCGAGAAACGTCTATCATAAACAAAAGTACATTATTTTTATTTTGGAAGAAAATTCAAAATGGTAATGATTTCTGAGGAGTAAAATTAAAAACAGTGTGGCCTTTATAAAGTAAATACGACATTTTAAAGACCATTGAGTAAGTTTAACTACTTTATATTACAAACACTCATTTTACTTCGCTATAAACTTCATGATCAACTTTGTAAATGTCACAGTCTTAAAGATGACTTAAAGTGTCCATTATGCTTCAAAAACTTTCTCTTCTATTGTAATTTTAACCGACGGGCTAAACATAATAAATTCATGTATATATTTTTATGTTGTTACGTGGCTTCATTTTAATTTTACATATTAAATACATTCTAAATGTTTTCATAATAATATATTTAATTAACTATTTTGTTACATCTCATATTGGGGTATTAGATATATCTGTTTCCCTTGAGAATGAACTTTTAAATATTTTAATGCTTATTCAGCAACCTGTACTCTTATATAAGGGCATTATCCAGTGAGGGGATGGTAGTAAACAAAGTTCAAAGTCAGGTATGTTGGCTGGTAAAAGGAAATTAGTAACCAAGTGAATTTTCCAAGAATTCCACGTAACTAACCTCTACAAACACACACTCATATATTGAATTCCTACACCCACCTCAAGGCTCAAAGTTTCTTTCGACCAACAGCTTCATAGTTGGTAGTTCACAATGTATCAGGTAAGAGTGTGCAACTGGTAGCCGATAATTCTGTGTAAGAATAACTCTACGGCTATCCTCGCTGTCATGCAGTTCATACCAAATAGACGAAGAGTGCCCGACTGACGGGAAAATTATTCTTTATGAAGCATGTAATAACAGCAGAGGCTGCTCCAACAAAGTTTGCATTGCCATTATTATGACAGTTTAACAAACAGAAATAATCTTTAAAAATACGTTTTGCTCATTTTAGCACATTCTTAGAGTAGAATTTCAAGATAAATGCTCCATACTACTATGTAACAATGAAAAGAAAAGAAAAAACCTACCTGTCTAGTACTTGTGTGCACGCTTCCGGATAAAGGGGATAACATGAGGGAGACACGGCCAGGGTGCAGGGGCTGTTAGGCACAAACGTAGACGTCCTAGCAGTGTTTCCAGATAGAACATCTCGATTTCAGCGGAGCCTCCTTTCGCTGGAATTAGAGACCCTCTGAAGGGCCGGTTGTACTCTAGATGCTGGAGCAGAAGCATTTCTAAAGCGCAAGCCATCGCCCATCGCCACACTGCACGCAGCACCAATCCACTATGGTTTTTAATAGGAGAGGAAAAGTAAGACACATCCTAGCATCCGCCTAAGTGATTTAGGGAATCCACAAAGAAACCCAAGATCAGAATTGAAGGCCGCAAGGGATTTGAACTGGTGGTCCTAAGCGTTACGTCTGAGCCACCCTGCTCGGTATAAATAGACAATACATAACTTCTTGTGTAATAGCGAAACTAGATTTTAAAGCACCAGCAAAATTATTTGTGATCTACTTGAAGGCTTTGAGCGAACGCAACGTCTTATGATTCGTCAATGATGAACACAAGTGACAGAAGAAGTTTCCATCAGAATTTGACATGATTTTAAGACTCGAAAGCAGCTTAGAATATAATTTTTGATTGCAAGAGCTTACTGCAGATTCGGGAGATACAGCGATAGTGGTCAAACTAACATTTCAGACTGTGTCGGACAGAAACCGGAATACTCAAAATTTGTGCATGTTTTCAGAGTGCTATTATTGAGCCCCTTGAACATTCCTCTGTTTAAGTTCGAACCTGTGAGTTTTCGTGCCACTCAAAGACATTTTCTTTCCTCACAGAGGCTTTTGTTGTTGATTTGGTTTATTTACGGACGCTCTTTAACATCTCAGGTCATCAGCGTCCCATTCAATACAGGGCGTGAAACGGCCGATGAATTTTGTTCAGGGGCCTCTTCTCTCATGCTTGAGGTTCTTTTTACGTGCCTTAAATCTATTTCCTTTCCGAAGGAAGCCGAAAAAATCCATCGATCAGGCCCGGGATTGAACCCGCGTTCTTGAGTCTACGAGGCAAGTATGGTTACCACTAGACCACCAGAACTGGTTTCTCAGAGGCTAACAATAAATCAAACAATATGGTGTAATTTTTAATTGATTTGTTTCATTGAAAATAACTACTGATTAAATTGTTTATATTTTAGTAGTAACTTTATTTGAAGTCTTAAACTAATGGTAAATTCATGTGGTTGAAAGAAAACCAATAATGCAATACAAATCGCTAAAAACAGGTGTAAGTAACTATATTTAGAACACTGTTATATTACATACAGTGTCCCAGAATTATCTTACAGCTTTCCGGAATAGACAGCTCATATTACGCCGTAAGGGGTAAGTTATTCAGCAACTGTTTTAACAACCGTCAATATCTGACTACTGACAGCATTCTACAATTATTTCATATACATTTTCCGTTTGATAATTGTTCTCTTTGTTTCACTATTATTGCGTAATTAGTTTATCTGCTTGAACCTATCAGATCAGAATCGCTAACAGCTAAAATAAATAGTATTTAATACTATACTATATAATATAATATATTGTATAATATAACATGCTGGGCTCTGCTGGAGGGCAAGGAAGGAGAGGAGACATAAGAAAAATTTATGATGAAAGTGAGACAGCTCAGACCTGAAAATGCTGATACCGGGGAAGGGGTTTGGGAAGCAAATTGATTGGATCCGTGTGTGTGTCATTCAAAATGCAATTTATTTATATTTTATATGCGGTTTTGAAATATTTTAAAAAAATTATTCTTCAAGTATTTCTTTTCTTTAATTCTATTTTTATATTTATTTATCTTATTTTATTGTTGAATATATATTTTTATACCTTATTGTGAAATATCTAATTTAGTATCTTGTACTAAATCAAATAGACCTAGTGTGTTATGAGGGTAAGGCAATAAGTTTCCGGCCTCGCCGATAAAGATTGTC
Organism: Metallyticus violacea; assembly: GCA_030762175.1. Classification (NCBI taxonomy): domain Eukaryota; kingdom Metazoa; phylum Arthropoda; class Insecta; order Mantodea; family Metallyticidae; genus Metallyticus; species Metallyticus violacea. Next base: position 7,848,757 of record CM060841.1, read on the forward strand.
GCCTTTACAAAACCCTTATCTGGGGTCATACCTTATCTGTTAAGAAAATAATGCACCTGTAACTTCATCTCAGCTGTGTTCAGTTGTTCATATATAGTTGCATAAAGAAGGCTATGTGTAGAAGATTGTAACATCTCCAAAATGGAGTTTCGAGTGTTTTAAGTTCCTCACAAAAGAAAGACGTACTCCAAATGAAATTAAACAGCGATTGGACGGTAAATATGGGGAAGCATCCCCCTCATATTCTACCTTAAAAGAACGGGCCAAACTTTTGCGAGTGGGCGGAGAAAGTATTGAAGACGAAGAGCGTGTAGGTCGGCCCTGGAAGGTGCTCACTCCCGAAAATATCGCTCTTGTGGAAAGAGAAATTATGCAAGACCGGCGGCTCAAAGTTACAGAAATAGCAGCACGGTTGGGCCTATCTAAAACAACAGTCCTTCGAATTATTCATGAACATTTAAACATGAATAAGGTTAGTGCAAGATGGGTGCCTAGACTTCTTTCGTCAGTCCAAAAGCAGCAACGAGTCATCTGTTGCCAGACATTTTTGGAGCTCTGCCGTGGCAACGAGAGAGAAGTTCTGCAAACCATTGTTACAGTTGATGAAACTATGGTCCTCTACTATGATCCCTTGTCCAAAAGAGAATCAGTGGAGTGGCATAAACCGGGCGAAGCACCACCTCGAAGACCAAGGTCACTCAGTCAACCAAGAAGATCATGGCCACAATCTTTTGGGACTGTGAAGGAATACTCTTCATTGACTTCAAGGAGAGGAACATCACAATAAATGGGGAGTACTATGTTGGCCTACTGCACAGACTACGTGCTTACATCAAAGAGAAAAGGCGAGGAAAGCTGAGTGACGGAGTGCGCCTTCTTCACGACAATGCGCCTGTGCACACTGCTTTTGTTGCAAAGGAAGCTGTGAAGAAATGTGGCTTCAAGGAGATTGACCATCCACCCTACATCCCAGATGTAGCTGCCGGTGATTATTTCCTCTTCTCAAAACTCAAGAAGGACCTTCGAGGAAGGAAATTTAAGTTTGACAAAGAAGTGATGGATGCTGTTTATGCCCATTTTGCAGACAAGACTTCTGATTATTTTTTGAGAGGGGGTTGAAATGTTAATTTAAAGACGTGAGAAGTGTATTGTAATAAAGGGCAACTGTATTGAAAAGTGAAATATAGTTTTTGTCTTTATCATAACTAGAAAATGATTAGGCCCGAAAATTATGGGCCTACCCGCGTATAAAAGTATGTATGGTTCTTTGAACCCTGCACCTGTTGAAGTTGTATTGTATGGTGCCACTGTAATAAATACTTCTACTACTACTACTACTTATACTACTACTACTACTACAACTACTACTACTACTACTACTACTACTACTACTGCTACTGCTACTGCTACTGCTACTGCTACTGCTACTGCTACTGCTACTGCTACTGCTACTGCTACTGCTACTGCTGCTGCTGCTGCTTCTTTTAAAGAGTAATAAATTATTCTAACAACTTTTTTTTTCTATCGTTGCTTGGGAACCAGAATTGTTGTTATAGTTATTTATATTTCCTCGCCTGAGAATATTGAAGAACTCAAAAATGGGATAATGCAAGTAAGGACTAGTCTGGAAATATTTCAAATAACTTGCTGATAATGTCGAATCAGGCTGTATCACTTATATGACTAACCCTGATTCATATGTTGAACATTCAATTTAGTAAAATTGTAACATTACCCAAAATAACTTATGTTTTGATTCTATACTAATGTTTTATTTTGGGGGGGGGGGGGTTCACATCGAAAGCGTACAAGGTCTATCTCTCGAAAGTTTCAGAAGATTCGAAAACTTGCAAAATCTAAAATCATGATGATGAAAAGCGCACCCGTTCACTGGTGGTGCGGTCTTTGCATACGTTCACTGTACGGAATACCATCAATAAAGTAATAGAGTGCGGTGTGCACAATAATTATAAACATAAACAGTTTCGTGTGTCAAGTGGTGTACTGCTTTGCTTCCTGCTATACTTAAGGTAAATATTGCCCTATCAGGAAGCAATTCACACAGTCATGTCAACGTGGCTTACAAAGACAAAGAGAAACGTACGTATATAAAATAAAGGCGTGTAAAGTCTTGCGACATATCTTTTAAAATAATTATAGCAGCTCTACTAAACGAAGATAATAAAAATACGACACACGATCATGTTAACGACATTACGCAGTCTACGTAAATGCATCAAGAGTCTGTCAATAAATCCTAGTTCTTTTGAAAAAGAAGCTTTGAATAAATTTTGTTTTCCTTTGACAATACTGTGATCCCGACAAGTGAACAAATTTGCAGTTTTTAGTGAAGTATGATAAAATTGTTGTAATAGATGACACGTTTATACCAGTCCACAAACTTTCAAGCAACGTGCACCGTACATCTTTACTAATGTGAAACTTATTAACTTTTTTTATTAAATCAAAGTTAACTGCTTTCTATGAAAATATTTGAAAATGCCTTAATTCTTTCGTATGAATAGATGGATACTGAACATTTTGTCTTAGATTTTGAGATAGCCTAACATATAGCAAGTAAAAGATTATTTCCGAACGCTACACTTCACTGTTGTCAATTAATTCTAGAACAGAGCTGATAATGTGAAATTTCTAAGTTGGGACTAGCTCGTTTGTAGAAAGTTAGACAATAAAGGGTTGAAATTGTTCTTTAGGTTAGCTTATGTGAGATCAGATAAAATCGAAGAATTCTTTCAGACCTTATTAGTGTTGTACCAGAAACCAGCAGCGGGCCAATGGAGCGCGGCTGGTTACTGGGTAAGTGTAGCCACTCAACATGAAATATGCGGTTAGATTCTTCGAGCATTAAATTAGTATTTTTGTTTTAATATTCATATTTTCTGATAGTATAAACTAATACCGCATTTAAACTGGTAATAATAAGCGATATTCTGTATTATAAGAGTTGTTGAAAATGATGCTCCCCAGTGGCAATACATTGCAGTCATTTGAGTAGGAAATTCGTGTATTTCATCAAACACGGCGGTTCGGAATATGTTTCTAGTCATTGGGGATTCTGTCTGTAACAGTTTAACAAGTAGGCGAACATTATCTCTATCTGGAATACGATTGCTAGGATATTTTCTCATATATCGCCTCTGCAAGAATTCGTTTTCACATATATCATACACATTTTTTTTAAGATTAAATTTATATGTTGGAATTGCTAAGGAAGAACTTTTAGCACAGAGCTTACACACATTGAAAGTAGAGAGTAACACACGAACGCACAGCCATTCGGCGACACTATAACTTCAAGCGGCTACCTGCACATGCATTATATAGCTTTGACTACTGGCTTCTTCTAGTATTTAGTCGCACTCTGTCACTATAGAAAATTATGTAGCCGAAGACAGGTCCTTTCCTCTTATACTTATACTTTTGACATTCCATGCATTACTAATGAAGCCTAGCGCCTTCATAAATGTTCAAGCAGAAATTTGCTTGAACATGCCGCATAAAAAGCGCCAAAACAACGAATGAAAACGTATGCATACCTGAAAAACTGTTCGTAGAACCATAGCAGAAATAGATTAACAGTCTGTAGTTTATAAAGAAAGTCATTTCACTTAACTTGCCCAAAAATTAACGTTAATAATGCATTTTAAGCCAATTTTAAACTAACTGTATTACAAGAATGGTTATAAATACAGGATCTTTCACACAAGAGTTGGCCAGTCACGCGGCGGATCTGGTCGCGGTAGCCAGAGCTCTTACTCCCGAGCAATCGCATAAAATCTGTAGGCAACACAAATCACTAACTTGTAAAGGTTCATGCTCTCACCATTGCAGTGAGATGTTGGAAATGTCCTACTCCTTGTTCCGATTTGGCGACATTTTACGACATTTTCTCTCGCGGGCATCATTTCAGTTTTCGAAATGATTTAATTTCTCTCCTGATATTATATTTCAGTTCTTCTAATGTGTGGAACAGTTCCCCCATAAATAAACATCACACCATATGAGATCCGGGAAAGGTGCTGGCCATAACCCTACTAATTATCCCATCTTCCAAAAATTTCTCAATGAAATTTAATGACTCGGCAGCTGTAACCTGTAGTGGCAGAACCTTGCTGGCAAACCCGGCCAGTATCGATGAATTTTTTCGGGCGTAAAAATCCTAAGTATGACTTCCTTCGGAAGGGAAGTAAAGCCGTGGGTCCCGTGTCGTACATTTACGGCATGATAAAGAACCTCAAGCCTGAAAGAGAGGCCTCTGAGCAAAATTTGTCGGCCGTTTCATCCCTGAATAGAATGGGACGCTGATAACCTGAGATGTTAAAGAGTATCCATAAATAAACCAAATCAATCAAACAGAACCTTGCTGGAAATGTTCAGATCCTCATAATATCGAACAGTTGTTCAAAGAATGGAATGAGTATATCATTCCTGTATTGTTCTGAACTTGCGGTATCTGCAAAAAATATTAGCTCTTATATTCTGTGGGCATTAACAGAGTGCCATACCCTGATTTTTTTTTCCCGTCATGTTATGGTATTTGTTGAGCTAAATCGGATTTTTTTGAACTCCAATGCAGTTTAATTCCCCGTCGAAAATGGCATTGTAAATAGATTCAAGCTTTGTTAGAGAACATTATTAAATTTGGATCAATTACCCCATCGTTAACATTCCCCAAAATTCAGTCACAGAAATGTATCTGACTCTCGTTATCACCTGAAAGCAATTCGTGGACAAAAGTGATCATGTCTGGTTTAACTTTTAGAGTTCATTGAAATTGTAGTTTCCTGCACAAGCCATCGCAGAGTTTTTGAGGAAAAGTTCTAATCGTTTCCTTTATCTCACTCTTCAATAAGCATGAGCAACTGTATTCTTAGCTTCTTGTCGAACTTGTCTCTTTAAATTTATTTAACAACTTTTCCTGCAAATTGGTAGGAATTTGTGGTTCCCTCGATCATTTAACAGCCTTCGATTATTATTTTGGGATTAAATAAAATTTTTCCATGTACAAGGCGAACCGCACACATTACCAGAACTCAAAGATAATATTTATCAGGATTTTTTAAGATGAACTACAGCGAATGACGAAACATTTCCTAAAGAGATGCCAAAAATTGTGAAGAATGAGGGCGGTTTCAATACGTCATTTGATAATTTGAAAAGTAATGAGCATCTTAAATTTATTTTTTGTTCTACCTTTCCGCTAATCGCCGCTAGCCGGTAAACAAGTAGCGTGCTCCCCATAGGCAAAACACTCAGGGGGGAAAACGAAACTGATCGCACAGTTTGAATGGAGGTAACTGGGCTAAAGCAAACCACAGCCCCTTATAGCTCAACCGCCTAGAACGATAGAAGTAATGAGCTTGTTGCAGTGAATCATTAATTCATGGTCCTAATTGTAAACGATGAAGAAATAATTTTTGCATGTACACAAACGCACGGCCACTAAAAACGTATTCACCCCCATTCAACATTTACTCACAGAGGAAATGGCCGCTTGCTTATAGTGAATTAAAGTGTGTAATATTTTAAGGCTCCCGTGGGCAATCTGGAACCTCTCTGGCAGAGACCCGGTGCTACGCTTTATCACGAAAGGTTTCAACGGCAATATAGGCGAAAATCTGAAATAATACAGTCCATTTCCGCTAAATTTCCATCTTTCAAAACGTTATTATCTCTATTTGCATAGAGCTGTGCGAAATCATTCTTTCCCCAGATGCACGAGGCCGCTCCCCCCCCCCCTTTTTTAGAATTCAGCAACTGGTTTGACCATAGGAGATAGACATTCATCTCGAGGGAGAAACCTTAAATGAGTTGAGAGGCGGCGAAAATGTTTAAGTGACATGCTCAATTTCTCCATTGTGCCTGACGTATGGATTTCAAGGGACCAAGGGCATTATACAAATTAGGCATACGTTTGTTTTCGTAATTGGATTTCGGATATACATTTTTATGACTCAATACACTTTTTCCCGAATTTAAACGGTTTTAAAGGAAGTTATCGTGAAATGTTTGAAGAGCATTTAAAATTAATTACTACTAATTGAGTAGACATTATGTTTCTAGACTCTGTCTCTTTGCTCTTCAGATGAAATTAGAAAGCATTTAAAAAGGTGACAATATCTTACAGTACCAAAGCTTGGGACACGCATTCGGGAAGTCCCGGGTTCAAATCCGTTGGGACCAGCCATCCTAACTTTTTTCGTGGTTTCAATTGGTTTCTTAGGTGAAAGCTGCGATGGATATCTACATTACACGAGTTTTTCCCTCTCCCATTTCTTCATTCCACAACATGAGCTTCAGCCGAAGCGTGCTGGTGCCCTGTGGCGTGGCGGTGGCTTGCTCCAAATGCTTTATCAGCATTTGGCGAGTTCTGTCTGGAATTTAACATCTGTCGAAACGTAAGCGTTCCTACCGCGTTCGTGCGTCTTCTCCTCGGGTTCCTGATCGCCCGATGTCACCACATTCTCCGGAGATGCCCTTAGGTACAAAAGAACGAAGTGTGTTAGATTCCTTCTTCGTCCCAATAGTACCCATCTCCATTGTTATTTAAGTGCTAAAATATACAATAGCTAGGTCTGTCTACTGGAACTGTTCATGTTGATAGCCTCTACAAATTAACAAACTAAATCTAACTACTAATTCACAAATTATGTAATTTCTTCCTTATCCTAGATTCTTGCAGTCATTTGTACTGTTCATTTGAAAACATCTTTGATTATTAATCTGTGCCCTTACATGCAAACACTTACGAGTATGTACTACCTGCTCTTTTCCTCCACAGAATGGACACAGTCTTTTCTTTTCCTTTTTAACTTCCACACTACAGCAATTTCCCCTCTTTCTTATTTACTTTATCAATATGTTTATCTCTTTCCCAAATATTTATCATCGAGACATAAAATAGCAATTATCTATTTTTCGCTCATATATTGAGCATTCCAATCTTTTCCTAATCTCTTTTCAGAACGCATATCTTTTTTTTTCATCATCCGTACATCCTATAAATCATTATGTACTAGAATATGTCTTAAACACATTTCCTAACCTTATTTCTTAATCTCATTACTTGATATTCTAAGCAAACATTTATCAAATTTTTAATTCAGATTATATACCCTATACTAATCCTATAGTTACAACTGATAAATAAAGAACTATACAAAACATTCTGCGCACTGAATACTATTTTCCTAGCCCTCATCAAGGCCCCCATATAACATTCGATACTCTACCGCCATTTCGTGTACTTTTCCAGCCATGGCTTGCAGCTCTGGTGTCTTTTATAAACATTCTGTAACAGCAGACTTAGATGCTTGTTCTTAATTAACGTTAAGTTTCTTTTGCTTTCTTCATTTTACTCCCATATCCAATTTCTAAATACATACAATCTCGTCGCTTTATATTTATTATTTTTTTCTTTCCATTTCCCGTATTTACCCAGTGTTCTCATATCTTGAACATAGAAATTTGGGTTTATTTTAAAGCTCCGTTCTTTGTAGCGGTTGTCACCTTTTTTCAAGGTTAATTTTAAATTATTTACTCAGTTAAGATGAGAGCATTGAAGAAGTGAATTTATCACCAGAGCTAAATATTATTAATTAAATGGCATTAAAGAATCAAGCTGATAAAGCCCATGGGATCAAATATTACAAACATCATTATCTGTCATATAAAAGTAATAAACAATAAATCATTTATACTCACATATTTATTGGATTAAACATTATATAAATATTATTACCTTATGGCACATTTAAGTGCTTCGAGCCATCATACTTCTATTAGAGCAAGAATATTCAAGATTGTCAGAATCAGGGCGGGTGTTGTGTCATCTCTGTCGATATCATTGCCAAGACATTTTCTTTACAGAAGTATGTATGTTAATGGGAGCGGTAGGAGGTATATGATGACTTTTAGGTTTTGTGAAACCGCAGACCAAATGTCACTTACATTCAAATAGTGATTTAAATGTCAATGAACATTTGCAATAAATTTTCTTTTGATTAAAAAGCAAGACAAGATGAACACACTTGTAATCAAATTCTAGATGATGTTATTTCTCTCAATTTTAGGAAGTATTTAAAATTGTTTATTAAGGCTTTACAAAGGAGTTTATTTATTTCATTATCTAACATTAATTTACATTTCATCTCACGCGCTTTAAAAATGTTATAAACAAATCCTTGTAGAAATATAGTGTATTATATAAGGTTTTAGTTTTAAATGTTGTCCGATCAAGCAGGTTTCACTCTCGGCTACTAGGCATGTCACAGTCGATCCTCCCACTTATCTGTTCCCCTGCCGATTTCATGACAGTATACATTCATTCGCCATGATAGACAATAGCTTCTAGAGCGATGTTGTGTTAAATATGAATTTACTCGTCGTGTGTGTGCAGAATTTATTCAGAACTTCCTTGATCAATCTTCTCCTTCTATACTTGTTATTCACAATATTATGCGCAAGCTAGAATATGCTGGTTGAGTAGAACATGAAACATATATAGAGGGAAAGCTACACGAAATTATTGCAGCTTGGCGTTTGGGAATTTAAGAGAAACTTTAGTAAGAAAATCAGAAATATAATGATCGGCAAACTTTATCGTGTCACTCTAAATGTCTTTTCCCAATAGATCGGCAATTGGCGATGAGAGGCATGATGTTCAAGATTTATTTAAAACTGGTTAATGCTTACCATTTATTAGTTGTAAACACATTATCATTTTATCCTTTCAGTAAAAATACAAATAAAAACTAAAAATACTAATTTTACGCGCGACCTTTGTTCTTTCCAGTTGCTCGGTTGCACTTGCATAGTAAGCAGCGGCCCATAACTGAAATAACCTCACTGTATAAGTTTAACAGACTCCACCTCATGTTTTCTATTTCGATATGTAATATTTAGATTTTTCAGATGAACCATTTTTAATTGTGTTGCCCACGTCAACGTGTCATGAACTTTCCTTTGAGAAATGCCTTCCCTTTCCAATTCATACAGCATGACTCAGTGTTACCACTCTAAACCATTTGAAATTTAAATTTACATTGTAAAATATTTTTCTCAATTATCATTTAAAATAAAGTGTCTCGTTTAGGCTCGCGAGATGGAAAGCGCAAACATTGACGGAACACAGGGGAAAGAATTTGTCCCGTGCGTGGTAAAAATGAAAATTGCAGAACGTGAAGCTACAGAGTGCTGGAGGTCCAGATTCTCTCCGAAAAATTTGTGAGGTCCGGAAAGAGTAGGCAGTATGTCTAAATTTGATATTGGATAAAAGTAGTTGGCAGATGCCATGCAAGTTTATTAGGCAGATAAGACGAGCAAGAGAAAATCTCTGCCTAGAGAGGATATAGCACATATAATGTGCTAATATATTTTTAAATATACTTGTATTGGGTTATATTTTCTGGTATTTATATGTATGTGTTTAATTGTGTACTTCTCTTGTTTAATGCCCTGTAATGGCGTCATTTTCTTTCTGCCATAAGTAGGGGGTAGTGGTTATTTTCTAAACATTTTAGTACGCGACTTAGTGTTTGTATGTATGTAATTCTGTATACTTCTGTGTCTTTTTTTCTTCAACATTTCTTATGTGTAAGTAGGAGCACAAACAGTCAGGCTAGACCCTTGCGCTGGATAAGTATTTCGTTTATGTATCCGGAAGCCATTATTGAAATAAAAATAATTAGTACTACTATAAATTGAAACAACACTTCGGCCGATCCTTCACGGAAATATAAATATAATATGTATGCTCAAACCCAATCATTATCTTGTAGTAATATAGATATCATGTATGTATATATGTGTATAATATGATATAACTTTAATATGCGACTTGAGAAGAGAAAGTTCTCTGGTGTTTTCTGTTTGCGGTAGCTTGGAAAGCCAAAGAGGTCATAAAACTCTTTATAAAGGGCATAGTGAACCCGAGGGTCGAGTGTGATGCCATTTTTAAAAGGACTACCGTTGGAGAGTTAATAAACTCAAGGCCTTTTAAATTCGTTAGGTCTTTGAACCCAACAGGCGGTTGTACAATTAACCTTTAAACTAACCAATGTCAACAAGAGTTTTAAACTTTCAAATAATAACAAATAGCCCATGCTGGCAGGTGAATTCAAATCAGCCAATAGTAAATGTATAGTCATCAAGGTAAAGCCGACAACAACAATGGCATCACCTACGAAACCGTCCCAAAATGAAAACAAATTAACAGATATAAATATTTTATTACCTTTTTATGACAAAATTAATAAAATTGTATTGGTTTAAGCGCGGAAGGAATTCTCATCTTTAGAATAATTTAACAATAAAGATGAACACAAGAGTGTCAAATTTGGACAAAATGTATTATTTGCTTGACTCGCAGTAGCTCTGTAGTTTATGCTTGTATTCAAACTGTACTGATGAAATATACACCGTCGTCTATAACTAAGACATTCATTGGGCACATGTAATAACCATTTACGAAACAAATCTCTCTTTTACCTCCCTACCGAGCTGCGTTCCATCTCTGTCACATACACACACGTAGTATGCAAAGCTAATCTCATAAGTCTTGTGCATGTCCGATTAGAAACAGTGCGCACATATATATAATTGGATTGATCACCTTGGTAGGAGCGTTTTGAGCAGGGCGGTCAGTCCGGTAATGAATTTCTGGAATCTCCCTCCTACCGAACGGAAACATAAGAGTGGGGGAGTGACCGAGGGGAGAGGAAGGGCCAAACCCAATAATCCGGGCTGGGACGGTGCTGCGCCTCTTATCTCCTGGACTCCGGAACTCCAGAGCTCCGGCCCCGGAGCCTGCCGCTGCAGACCAACTTGATATTTTTCTTTGCAGTCCAACGCCAAGCATATTTTTAAAAACTAGCTTTACATATTGGTGCAAACATTTTGGGCTAGGCTCCGATTATTATCGGTCTGTCAAACTTTCGCTCTTTAAATACCAGTTTAATTCTCTTAACTTCATTTGCAAACATTCACATCTCATGCTTTATCTAAGCTTAGAAGTACACTGTAAAAATGCAGCTATAACATTGTAAAGACTGCGTTGTATCGAGAAAAACACAAACAAAAATTGAGGTCATAACTTTTTTTGTATAAAAATTACTTTATTTCTCGACATATCTCCTTCCAATCTATACGCTTATTTAAACGATTTTCTAAATTGCGATTTCTTCAGGTCTTCAAAATACGCATTATTTTTTTTTTTTTCCGGTGACAACCTGTTCGATTGATTCTAGCTATTTCTTCATGTTAGAGAATGGAACCAAGTAGGATGGTGGATGGTTTCACTGGAGAGTTGTGATGGAATAGAAAATTTTCTTCACCAATTAATCGCTTTGTTTAATTTCTCCAATAGCATAACAGAATGTTTGCCGGTCATGTTATCAATTATTCTATTGATGAACGTGGAACAGCTATAGATGACGTGGAATTAAATATAAAGGATTTAAATAGAAAAACAAAATAATAATAATAATAATAATAATAATAATAATAATAGGTACAGCGACAAAGTGTAATTAAACACATCAACAATATCCTACTGTTTATATTAAAATTCACTCTATAACAGATCGTATTTCGGAGTTTATTGTCACTGCCTGCCTTCTCTAGGACTTTCCTTTGAAATATTGCATGACATTCTACAAAACGTTAGGTTTGTCGCAAATTGGTCTTTCCATAACGCTTTGTACCTATTACGCTTGCAGATGGAAGATAAAACAAAAGAGAAATACTCGGGATATAGCCTTTGGGCCTCAGCTGCACTTCGATACGTTTTCTCGTCAGATCTGTGCTACGTCAATGTATTCGTTGTTGGTGAACATTTTTTTATTTGGTTTATTTACGGACGCTCTTTAACATCTCAGGTCATCAGCGTCCCATTCAAATCAGAGCGTGAAACGGCCGACAAATTTTGCTCAGAGTCCTCTTCTTTCAGGCTGGAGGTTCTTTATCATGCCGTAAATGTACGACACGGTACCCACGACTTTACTTCCCTTCTCTTTACTAAGCCATACTTAGGATTTTTACGCCTGAAAAATTCATCGATCCTCGCCGGGTTTGAGCCTGCGATCTTGAGTCTAGAAGGCAAGTATGGTTACCACTACACCACCAGGACCGACGTGAAATGGGTGACAAAACCATGAAATACTCGGTACAACTTTTCGTTAATTTTCATTTGTATTGCAAGACATACTTGTAAGATGAAAGAGAAACAATATTTATTTTGTAAGATCATGAACATACAATCAAAAAGCTTAATTTTTTATCTCCTTCTTGAGATAAAGTAACTTTTAGATCGCAAAATCATTTCGATAATGTTTTAAAAACCTTTGGAACGAGTAATTCAAATTTATAACAGTATGCTTTTGTCCATGCTTGGATATAAAATATTTGCTGACTATAGCCAATTGAACAGAGGGTAAACATCTGAATATATACTGTAACGATGACGTCTAAATGTAAATTCTATTATTTCAAAACAATATTTTGGTTTTGTACGCATAGGAAAAGTTACAAATTTCCTTTAATTCGTTTTATATTAAATCTAAATCCATAATAGTTTGGACTCATGGATATCCGCGCATGTACATAATCCCATATTAAAAATACATGAAATTAATGGACAGGCAGAACAGCAAAATATAAAATAAATAGGACTATTAGTAAATGAAGTAAAGGAAACCAAATGACTCTTTCTACAGGAGAGAGCAAAGGTAAAAAGTAACAGGTTGAAAAATCATTATTAAAGTTGTGGCAGCAAATGTCACTCACATATGTTTATTTTATTCGGTATCAGATAGTGCATTTTTTTTTATTTTAGCGAAACATCAACAAAATTTTCATTTAGCATTTTGTTATTCTTAGATGAAGACCTAATGTTTGTATACATGCTGACATTCTGTTTAGAAACCAAATATAAATACAATTCAAATCAAATTAAGGAAACCTGCTATATGTTTTTTTAATGTTAGTACCACTGGTGTGCGAATGGCAAGCGCAAGAGAGAAGGTTCTTTGTTTGTCTGAAAAAGCTTATATTTTCAAACATCAGTTTTGAAGAACAACGATTTTATTTGTGTTGTTACAAATTTGAAACAATATTAACTGAGATATGGACGTATGACACGTGTTATCAGTGGCGTGTAATATAAATAACAACATTTGATATGCATAACTAGCTAATGAATTTATTATACAATTTTATAGCGATTTTCCTCTTGTCAGAGAAGGTGTATATAGAATTATTTTTATTTAACATAGCCAATGTTCTCAAATATATTTTTGTGCGTCAAAATTAACAACACTTTTATTGTTAGTCAAAATGGTTAATAAAATGCTACATTGTGAGACTAATTGAATAAAATTCCAATAATTACAATTACGTCATTAAATTGTTTTCATTGCAAAGATGCTGTAATCAATTGAGTATTATATTACGATAATATTAAGGAAACAATTTATAATTTACAGGAAAAATGTAAAAATAATAAATTCATGTGAACAAATAAATAAGTTAATATTAGCTAACAAATGGATTATTAAAATTTTATAATGCTAATCTGTTGTGAAATATGCGGCAATAATAAAGCTTTTCAAGCACCCGTAATATCTTTACTGTTTGTGAAATTAACGAATCTGTCGTATTCCTTCGATATGTGGCATAGGTTACCTCGCTATCGGTGACAATTCAGCCTTTTTAGCTTGATCTAAAATTTCTTACTGTAAATTCATCTTCGTTAACAGCAATAACAATAGACAAACAAACTAAATAATCTTCAACGATGCAATTACGTCATAAGTATAATAAAAGAAGACATTGACTTCACAATAATTAATTAGAAACTCTACATTCATATTTTTTATCTTATTACTGTTCTGTTATATTTATACATTTATTGTATAGCATTATAACATTTTCTCATTTCTTAAATATTTACTCATATAATAAAGCATATCATTATAAGCTAAAATCATAATGTACTATTTGTCTAAAGCAACTGAAACATCCTCGAGCATCCAATATAATCAACCAATTAACAAAATTAATGAATGTCTGAAATAAAAACTCACCCAACCATGAAAACAGCACACCCCCTCAAGTTCTAGCGTTGTTAACATCACCCCAAAAGAAATGTATGTCAAGGAAATAAAATTCTATCTCCATCCCATTTAACATCAACCAGCATCTTTAAACTTGAAAATCCAAGAAATTTGTCATAAGGAAATAAAATAAAAATTAAACTAATCCGAAACGTCAAAATAATGCAATTTTGCATTGGCACTAGATTTTGTCCTTTGGACTGTAACCACGAGAAATAAACGAAGAAAGGGAAAAAAAAAAAAAAAAAAAAAAATATTCAGTACTAATAGTGTGGTATAGTGAAATATTTATTGTAGGATCCAAATTGCTCCATAAAGCACGAAAGCGACGAAACACAAACATTACTACTTCGTAGAGTGTGCATAGGTTTTTTTTTTAAAAATATATTGTTAATAACAAGTTTGATTTTTATGATCGATATCACATATGTGTGTAAAACTGGAAATAACTTAGAAAAGTGTCAGTGCAGGATTATTTATATTTTGTCCGATTTTTACCATCTTATTTAATTGAAAACTAATTAAAAAGCGTAATATATGTACTGATATAATCCGGGAAAGGAGAGAGCCATACAAGTATTGACCTCTTGCGCTGCTTTTTCATAAGTGAAGAATACACGGCAAGTTGTAGGCTACAGGAATCGTTTATTGTCAATAATGCAGTCGCAAATACAACTTATGAACTCTATTTACTTATATGAATATATTTATTTACCAAAAGAGCCCTGCGTTTGGGCACCGAGAAACTCCAAGCAACAACAGTGTAAGTGTGCATGGAGTATGGCTTGGCGGCAACATCTACTTACACGGCTCTTCTGCAGGTAGCAGACGGCTTCACTGTGTAGCTTGGATTGTTTTGACGCTCATATTTGACGAACACTTGACGTGTATGCAAATTGATTAGACTCAGGGTTCTATTCTTCAATACAATCTAATCTGTTTTATGAAAGGCCGAATAGGTTTGGCAAGATAATTCTCTAAGCCATCTACTCTTGCTCTTTGAACAGCTGCTGCAACATATTTACTAGATAACGGACACTTTATTGACTTTCCGTCAGAAAACTGACTGGTAACTGATGTGACCTTACTTGCTGAACACACAGCGAGCACGACTCTAATGGCTGAAAGCAAATGCCGCAGCTATGGTGACACTGTAGTGGTTCGTCCAATGAAGTTATTTTCAGCCAGCAAGTAGATTTATTCAGTTATTTAATGGACACTGGGAGTTGAGTTTTTGGCCAATTCGGTCCAAATTCTGCTGCAAATGATTTCTTGATTCATTCGCGTCCACGCTAGATCAACATTTTCATGCCCCCCTCCCTTTCCGGCTCTGTACCCATTTAAAGAGTTCCGTGTCTTTTTCAGCCACCACACTTCCTCAGTACAGAAGTGTGGAATGAGATACAAGCTGGTAATATTTCATGATGGTAAGATAAAGTTAGAAAGTATAAAAAGCGTAACCTGGTACTACAGAATGGCCATCCAGAAGCATCTGCCATGAAAAATGTCATATGTTACCTTTAACATTACAGATCAACAGAACCCTGAACATTAGAAGTACCCCACAGGGACTGACTCTTGGTGTTTCTATAATAGGAGCATAGCTCTCAGTAAGACATTGCAGAGCCATTACAAGATGTCTATTCAGTTTGATAATAGTATGATCAGGAGAATTCTTCCCACCAGCTTGCACTGAACTGCTGGCATGCTGTGCTCGTAGAGAGACACAAAATTCAAATGAAAGTGTTCACTCACTCATTTGGAAAAACTGTCCCAAAGAAAAAAAAAATCATATTTTTCTATGATGAGGTAAAGAAATTGGAGCATTAAATGTTTCTGCTTTTAATATGGGCTTTTCAGCTTCTCAGGAGCTGAGATCTGTAGTAAGGGACGAGGAATATTTGGCAGCTGCTTCAAAGACCAGTAAGACCCCAGGATACGACTCGACTCTACGAGAGCAGGAGGTCAGCTGCCACAAGCAGGAAAGAATTTGCAGGTGTCAAAAGTAGCACAACAACAACATAGAAGAACACAAATGAAGTACAGAAATTAGGAGAGTTCTGATATATAAAGTACACAATTCACTGTTTCCTAGCATACTTTATTATAAAATAGCGTTTTTCACAAAACTTCATTTTCACAGATTGAAAATATCCCACGTTTCTCAGTTTTAGTTTAAATTTTATTAAAATTTCCCAGAATGTATTCATTATAATATTTTATGAGACAAAATTAACACCAATAATAATTAAACATCTATGAAAAATGGTTAATTATAAAGGTTACACTTTTCATTGGTTAAAAAGTATCACAGTTCACTCATAAAATTTATTTAAATTACCTCTTGGTTCAATTTTTGTACGTAGTTCAAAGTTTCAATTGCAAAAACGCAAACCAATTTTCTCAGTTCATTAGATGCGTGGATCATTTTGATTATGTGACATGTTTACGTAATACAATTTATGTAATAATTTATAGCTCGCAAAGTGTTCATCCCATTTAATTGAAGTGTGATGTACATATTAATTTAACAACAGTGCAAACACAGTAAAGTTTTCAGAAAAAGCCATAGAAAAATGTTTTGAAAATTCACTCCCAGTGTCCCTTAAAGCCTTTTCACTACCCGGGGCTTTCATTGATTGTAACTACATATAACATTAATGCAACAATTTCAAAGCGTAACTATTAAACAATGAATTTATTTGCATTATTAAAATTATATTTACAGCAGATGACATTAAGACAGATACTTAAAAACCTGCAATGTTCTTGGAATCATTGTTAGGTCATTAAGGACTGTTTGATCCCTATTAGGAATGTGGTTGCGCTGTGATTGGGGGGGGGGGGGGGGAGTAGATCACTTGCATTTGAGCACTTTTATTTTTTTACCTTTCATTTCGCCAATTTCTTCATCATTTACGATAATGTTTTCCCACCAAACTTCGGGTTGTGTCTTGAAACTGCACCACAGTTGCAGCACGTCTGTGATTGGCAATTTATGAGCGATGACTCTCCGCGGAAGGAAGATACCCGGCACCTGCCCAGCTGCCTAAGTTTCAGTCATCATCAGCTGACACATCTTCTGCTCCGCTGACACCTCACGCTTCTCCGTCATCGGGATGAAGTTCACTTTGAAAAGTGATTTCAGACTTTTGGGCGAAAGAAATAACAAAATAAAAGAATAATTCTCAAGAATGTTTGGCGATTCGGTTACTTGATGAAACACGCAGCAAAGTGGCTGACATTTTCTACATAGATGAGATGTGGGCTGATAGAAATCTAGTTTGCTAACTGCTGACTTTCAGGCTGGTAATATTTCATGATGGTACTATGAACGTGTTTTTGGAAAATGCGCTTCTGATGTACAAGAACTGGTCAACTGTAGGTGGACTACCATGAAATAAAAAATTTTAAAAACTGTGTTCGTTTCCAATTGCCCCCATTCTCATTTATTATGGTCATATAAAAATAGCAAGCCATCTATGAAATCGACCGCTACTGGTGACTGAGGTCGTTAAGGCGCAAATTCGTGAGCGCGAGGTCGAATCCCGCCGGAACCGTCCTCCCAAACTTAGGTTTTATTCAGGTTTTCCTCAGTCTTCATAAATGGCAAATTGCAGGGAGGTACCCTAAACTTAGACCTGGAACGTTTTCTTCCTTAAAAAAAAAATCCTTTCCCAATATATCATTTCGTCTCATGTATCATCAGTGTCCCCCGCCTGCTGTGCCTCAGTAGTAAAAACGGGCGTTAAACACTATTGAAAAAAATCTGTGAAATCATACTTGCCTCCTAAACATAAGATCGGGGTTCGATACCGGCCAGGACTGATGGATTTTTCCTGGTGTAAAAATCCTAAGTATGGCTTCTTTAGGAAGGGAAGTAAAGCCGTGAGTCCCGTGTCGTACATTTACGGCACGATAAAGAACCTCAAGCCTGAAAGAAGAGGCCTCTGAGAAAAATTTGTCGGCTGTTTCAAGCCCTGAATTGAATGGGACACTGATGACCTGAGATGCTAAAGAGCGTCCGTAAATAAATGAAATTAAAAAAAGTCATCTACGTAATCCGCAACGATAGAAAGCAAAACAAAAAGCTTTGAGTGTGACAATGCTATGCACAAATCAGAACTTAATAAAGTTATTACAATTAAAAAAATCCTAGAGAGAAGCTGTTTGAAGTGGATGAATATTTGCAAACTTTAGGCTACACACGGATCCTCCTATCTTCATACCTGTGCGAACTGAACTTTTCTGAGTAAGTGAAAATAACGGTTAGAGAGAGAAATGTAACAGGAGAGTTATCCCTTCAAAAACTAAAAGGTGTTACCCTCCATGGCATTTCGCTCTTGACAAATACTGATTGGCAAGGTTTCTGCAAAGAGGCACACAAACTGGAAAGTGAACACTGGTAGAGGGCTGATATTGTAGAAAATGTGATTGATGGCATTGTAGTGTCAATAGATGTGGGCAGCAGTAATTTCCTTTCCTTCTTTTTCTTGTTAAAAAACTTGAATCCTGAAGAATTAGAAATACCACTTGTTTGAGACGAGTGCGTGTTTCTCAACCAGTAGTGCAAGCAGTTGTTATTTCCGCGAATTGCTTCCTCATGCTTGAGCACAGACAGTAGGCGCACAGTAGATCGGCTATTTTTGTTTCTAGTTGCGTAAGCGACAATGCGAGATGTTTTGTATTCCTGTCTCCCCAACATGACTCATGACTGCAGTCTTGCTCCATCACGCTCTACTGCGCAGAGAACTGCCATTTTAAATTAACTTTAGGACAGATATACTTTGTGTGTGTTGACGTTACTTGAACATATCTAGCTCCTTATAAATACAACCTATCGCTGGAAGGAACCGTTTTAATAAAAAGAAATAATAATGCAGATGATTTGGACCCGAGTTGTTTGTAGAGTTCAGGAAGTTGGAAACTGTCGGGTAATTTGTTCTTTTCACAAGGGAGCTTCAAAGAACAAACTGGATCGCAACCTTGCATAACACCGTTGAAAAGAAAAGGCGTTCCTCATCTTTAAACAGAAGTAGCTCGGTTTCCTCCGAGAATTCACAACGTAATTGCCAATTAAGTGTCGCGATATCGATTGCCCGAGTCAGAAAGATGGCTTTGTTTTCAGTCCTATTTTGATGCCTGCTTTCCCGGCTAAAAAAAACTGCCCATGCTGCTGCGGCTTCTGTGTCTTTTTCTGTCTTATTCAACAAGAACCTTAGAAATTACACAACACACCTTGACCAATTCGTTGTATTTAGCATGGCTATATTTAATTATTTGCTGTTCTATGTAAGTAGCACGCAAATGAGTTGTTGTTTTGTTCATATGTCAAACTATTCTGTTATGTTACAGATGCCGATACATCCATTTCCTTGGGCTTCGCTTTGTGTACCAGAGAATACCACAGTTGACAGCCGTCACTCCGGCCCGCTGAAGACTGGTAAGACATAGTATTATCAACGATCAATATTTTTGTAAACTAAGAACATGAATATTTACTTATAAAACGAATTTATAGTTTCCTGTTGTAATTTTAAAAGTAAACACATCTAAAATGATTACGTTTTCACTGAAGAATGCAAAAACTCACCGCTAGATGCGAGACAGGCCTTGTTCACGCGTTGCAACTTGATCAAGTTCACCAACATTAGTTAGATAGTTATTAAACAGTGTGCGAGAAGAAACAGCCAACATTTCATGAGCATTTTTAACTATGTTCACAATTTTTAAAATGCAGAAAGATTATGCTAGTGTTTATCCGTTAATATTATCCGTAATAACTCATTTTGTAAACGCAACAAATACTAAATACAAGATATTGTGTTATTGTTAAATTTTTTTCGCAAATGAATACTGAATTTCCATAGAGGAATGCAAGCTAATGCTTAACAACCTAACCTGGACTTCGAAAAAATGCCCTCATAATGATTAACGCTTGGTTAACAATTTCAGCTTCTGCAAAAGTCAACCTTGAAAGTTTAGTCCCTATGCAGTGTAAATCCCAAAATGCCCACAGCCCCCACTATCTAGCGCACTAGTCAGCAATTCGTGCTGAACTTGCTGATTCAGTTGCTGGTCATAGACTTGACAAGTTTGGTGAAACAGTGGGATATAGCTTACACACTCTTGGATGCTAAATATACTATAAATATCCTTGAGCAGCATATCTTTGGATTTTGTTTGTGTTTGTAATAATGGCACTTCTGCAATCGAAGGCGATTCTCCAACATACGAAGGTAGATCCATAAGTTCCCGGCCTCGCTGATAAGGATTATCGCCTTCATAAAACCCTTATCTGGTGTCATACCTTATCTTTTAAGTAAACAATTGCCACTGTGTTCAGTTGTTCAGATATAGTTGCATAAAGAAGACTATGTGTAGAAAATTGTGACATGCTCAAAATGGAGTTTCGAGCTGTTATTAAGTTCTTCACAAGAAGGACTTACTACAAATGAAATTAAACAGAGATTGGACGGTGTATATGGGGAAGCATTCCCCTCATATTCTACCATAAAAGAATGGGCCAAACTATTTCGAATAGGTCAACAAAGCATTGAAGACGAAGAGCGTGCAGGTCGGTCCTTGGAGGTGCTCACTCCTGAAAACATCGCTCTTGTGGAAGGAGAAATTATGTAAGACCGGCGGCTCAAAGTTACAGAAATAGTAGCAAGGTTGGGCCTTTCTAAAACAACAGTCCATCAAATTATTCATGAACATTTAAATATCAATAAGGCTAGTGCAAGATGCGTGCCTAGACTTCTTTCCTCAGTCCAAAAGAGCAACGAGTCATCTGTGTCAGGCATTTTTGGACCTCTGCCGTGGTAACGAGAGAGAAGTTCTGCAAATCATTGTTACAGGAGATGAAAACATGGTCCTCTACTATGATCCTTTACCCAAAAGAGAATCAATGCAGTGGCATAAATATAGCGAAGCACCGTCTCTAAAGGCCAAGGTCACCAGGATGATCATGGCCACAATCTTTTGCGACCGTGAAGGAATATTCTTCATTGATTTCAAGGAGAGGAACACCACAGTAAATGGGGAGTACTATGCTGGCCTACTGCACAGACTACGTGCTTCCACAAAGAGAAAAGGCGAGAAAAGCTGAGAAGTGGTGTGGCCTTCTTCACGACAACGCACCTGTGCATACAGCTTTTATCGCAAAGGAAGCTGTGAAGAAATGTGGCTTCAAGGATATCGATCATCCACCCTACAGCGCACATCTAGCTCCCAGTGACTATTTCCTCTTCTCAAAACTTAAGAAGGACCTTCGAGGAAGGAAATTTAAGTGTGACGAAAAGTGATGGATGCTATTTATGCCCTTTTGCAGACAAGACTTCGGACTATTTTATTTTGTGGGGGGATGGAAATGTTAATTCAAAGATGTGAGAAGTGTATTGCAATAAAGGGTAACTATATTGAAAAGTGAAATATAGTTTTTGTCTATATTATATCTAGAAAATGGTTAGTTCGGAAACTTATGGACTTACACTCATACAGTGAGGTTATTTGGTCTATGAGCCGGCAGAGTACGGCTTTGTACTGGGAGAAATCAATCGTCAAGGCTATATAGGTGACCGCTTGTAGTTTGAGGGATACTTTGTCAATGGACAAACCGTTTCTCTATCTGGAATACGAATACCAGGATATTTTCTTGAGAGTTGTCTTACCACTGCTTCGCAAGAATGCACATTCATATATGCATCACATATAAAAACCGTTCTTCAACACTGTATTCATATAGTGATATAACCAACAAAGAACAATTAGCATACAATGAATACATCAAGTAACACGCAACCATGCAACCGCTCGCTGTGAAAAGTTTGGTTCAATGACAAGAAACGTGTTCCAAACTGCTACGTTAGAAAGAAAAGCTGAATGAAGTTTACGAATATCCTATGTTGGTACCGACAATGTATTGCCGCTAAGAGGCATCATTTGAATATGTACCATAACACAGACTAGTGCTTATTGTTAATAGTATTATACACAATATTATTTTTAGCTTTCAGTAAAAATATAAATACTAAAACAAAAGTACGAAATTTAAACATGGCGACTCTATTCCTTCTTTCCGGTTGCGACGGCTGCACTTCCCCAGTAGGCAGTCACGCTCCGGCGGCCCGTAACTGAAATAATCTCTTGTAGTTTCTGCTGAAAACAATTTATAAGCGCTCTGGCTGTTCATACCCCTCTTCACATTTGTAGACCAGTAAGGAATTACAATTGATTGAGACGGATGCAAGTAAATAATATTTTGGGCATATTATAGAAAGTAGGCAAAACTCAACTTTCTTCTTTCTTCCTGCTATGTACGTTTCAGCCTCATTATAAGATAGCAGCAAAACTGTAACAGTTTTCACTTGGTAATTATTTTTTCACGCTTCACTTGGTCACGCTTTTTGCGTCGTTTATACAGCTAGGGGACTTGGGAGTCGAGGTCAAAGGCGAAAGAAAAGTGGGAGTTAAAAGAAAGGAGAAATATATATATTTTCTGTTTGAAAATTAATTTTAAGTTAGATATGAAAAGAAAGAGCAACAGGAACAAAGGGAAAACTAGAGGCTTAACATTTTCTGTCTTTATAAAAAGCTGTAGCATATTTGTAATATTCAAAATCACGTAATTGACGCTGCTAAAATAATTCGTATTATGCTTATTAGGAGCTGCGTAAGGAATGGGTAAAATATAATAAATATCTGTATTTTAATTAAAATAAATATGATAGTATAAGAAATAAAAATATAATTTAAATAAGGTTAAATAATAAACATTATACAAGCAAAATAATAATACAGTTTTATAAGTAATTGGAAACGTTTGGAGTTAGTTCTAGGCATAAGGGAAGTATTAAAAGGAAAAGGCGGAGGGGTGTCAAAATCATATTTTTGTTTTTTGTACCATTTTAATATTTGGAATTTTCTGTTTATTTTGATATGATTTTTGTTAACGTTCCTTGGTTATAAGTATTTTAATACATTTTTAATTACATCACTGCAGAAACCATTTCTTTTTTAATTTTGCGAGCACTTCAGTTAAAATTCTATATCTCTGAAACTATTTACTCCAGAAGGCTGTGCTTTGTTTTGAATGATAGAAAAATTGAATTTCATAAATTGGCAGTCCTTGTTTGCATGATATAATTCTTTGTTGTTTTACAATATTGGAGGTTGGTGTTTCTCTCAAACGGTTAGTTTTTCTGTAAAAACATTTTTGGCTGCTATTTTTGAAAACCTATATATAATTTTGCATAAGTTTCCCATTATTTTAGTATCTGTATAAGCTATCTCTTCGAAATTTTACCACTTATTCAGGATAATATTGTGATGATGTGCGTATGGTAGAGCTAGGACAAAGTGTGATAACGTATAATAATAATAATAATAATAATAATAATAATAATAATAATGATGATGATGATGATGATGATGCTGATGATGATGATGATGATGATGATGAGGGGGAAATAGAAAAAAAAAGTTGAAAATAATTTATAATTTATTTCAAAGACATGGTATAGTTATGAAAATAGACCAGCAAATTTAAACTATATGTATCTGTAAACTGCAAAAGTTTCAATTCTTTAGTTCTAATAGTCCTTGAGAAAATGAGAATTGAAGTTTTTAACATTAAAAGGATAGGCTTTTGGTACTCTCCTTAAAGAATGTATAATGGAATGGACTACAAGAATATACTCTGATAGCTTTGTGAATTGATCAGAGATATAAATAAACTGCAGATTATTAAACCTAAGGCTTCCAAAATGCATCTGTTTGATCCGGTTAATAAAATCTTTAAACTATATGGTTTCGTATAGAAGAAATGATTGTGGCATTAATAGATTAAAAAAAAAAAAAAAAAAAAAGGGCACACCTCCCCTCGTCAGCACTGATAAATAAACTTTTAGAAGTATCACCGTCACGATAGGGTTCTTTGGCTCAGTTTTGTCCTGATATCGTCTCTCTATATCCTTCAGGATGTCCCCTAACTGCGTGTAGTTGTGGTTGACACAAGAGTCCTGCTTTGTCAGCCCTACTGTTTCCATTCTTTGGGTGTGCTCTTATCAGTCTTGCTTTATTGTTATGTCTTGTTGTTTGAGTTAAAATTTAAAAATGTTGTCTAATTTCTTCACTTAGAACATGCTTTTTAAAACCCCGCATATCTATAGCTTAAAAATAATTACATTGTTTCTCTGTTGTTAGTGAATTCTGAAGGAATGTTGTCGTGGTTGTACCCATTAAAAACTTTTTGAAAACTTTCTTCAAATCTCCATCGATAATACTTTCTAGGTACTACAAAAATTGACAATGAAAAAAAATACATATACTAGTATATATACATGTGTCCGATAACGCTCTAGCGAACTTTTTGTTTTTACTCAACAAAACTCGGCATATAACATCAATTAATAAACGATATATCAAGTTCGTTAAAAAAAAAGAAAGTATCATTGGGTATGGGGTTATCTAAACTAAAGCGAAAATTTAAAAACCGCTCTAGTGGGCACATTTTTTTTTTGTTCTCATAAAAACGCAATATATGCCAATAAAAAAAAATTAAATTTCTTTTCTGAAAATCAATAAAATCAGAATATTATGAGTGGGAGTTTATATGAAACACAAAATTAAAACAAATATACGATTTTTGCAATGAAACTTGGTATATATCATTTAAATAAAATAAGAAAAACATTGTCTATATATCCGGGAAATCGGACAATTAGTAATGGGGCTACACCTAAAACCGACTTTTTGTAATTGACGAGGAGATCGATTAAGTTGGCCGGGGGGAGATTTGTCGCATGCGGGAGAATTGTTATTGTTAGCATTAACAATTGGTTATTCGTGCCAAGCGATAAACTCGGTGTCATATGAAAGAGTATGGGTGGGGGGGGGGCACTCTACGCAAGCGCATGGACGAATACTAGCACTTACCGTTGCAGACAGCGGCAGTCCTGCTGTTTTAGTACCGAATGGCAGCGGAAAAAGCCGAACTCCAGGGAATGCTAGAGCGATACGGAGCAATGCACAAATCTTATACGATAGTGCATGTACTCTATGCACTTTGGTAGTATAAAGTGTATAATAAAAGCAGGCGGAGAGAACACAGAAAAGTAAATAATTGTATGCCCAAAATTAACTATGTACCTTAAATCACATTTTGTTGTTATACAGCTAAGTAAAATAGGAAAAATTAAGATACAATATAACACTAAATAAAATAATAATGATATGGGAAAAAATATATATTTATAAACCTGAAAGTTAAGTTTTTATTAAATGCACATGTATGTCTTCAATTACCGTTACCCTTTTTTTTTTTAACTATATTCTCTGATCTAGCGCTCGTAATCCGGCCTTTTTTATTCCCCAATGTACTCCTTATGACATCACACAGGTTTTTGAGTATTTCAACTTTTTGCTTCAGGTCACTTAGCCAATTTTAAGAGATCCGGCATTCCAAATAGTTAAAACTCGGTACCTGTTCTATTGTTTTATTATTAAAAGCAATCTTAGGTCTTACTGACTTCTTGGATAAAATTTCATTGTTTTGGATTTTTTCTATTGTAATGTATTCTAAAGCTGAACAATTACTTCTGTTTTCAGTATACATAAAGTATTTACATAATATTATTGTAACAGTTAATGACAACGTTTTTAGCAATTAAAACAATTTAATGCTGCATTCGTTACTATGGCAATTTTATGCATTTTATTAACGATTTTGATCAGCAATAAAGACTTTTTATAATTCTGATGTACACAAATATATTAGGTAATATTAAAAAAATATGCTCATGTTTATGACCCCATTCACAAAGAAAATTAAACGCAGAAGCTAGATGCTATGTGTTGTAATGGAACCATTCACAATGAATCACTGAAACATAAAAATAAACGTACAATTAGACGTAAACTTAGAAGCTTGCAAGGCCCAAGGTTTTGCGTCTACGTCTAACTTAAACTTAAAGAAATCAGCCGGTCAGAACACAGCAGCTCAGTTTGTAGAGCTCCATGGTAGAATTTATCCATACACGGAGCACGGAAATCAAATGCAACTCTTGCTGCTGCAAGTCCCGAGCGATGGCGGAGAGAGTCGAAGGTAGTAACCCACAGATATAGCAAGATAAGACTTTCAAGGGAATAGTACCACGCACAGAATGCGCTATAAATTGATATTTATGATTTATTTCTGCTGCAATCAAAGGAGATTTGCCACCATTACAGAGATTTACTCGCCCCTATCAATTTATATTTATGATAAACCACGGGTCCACCTGTTTATAGGGTTTGCCCAAGTTTAGCGCTAGTATATATATAATTGTGAATTCCATTAAGATTTGCCACCGTTACAACATTTTACCCGCCTAACAATTGCAATCAATTTATATTTAAAAGTTACGGAGGACAACCCATAGGTTACACTATGTTTAACAAAAAATAACACGCGCAACATTTACATTGCGGCCGCACAGTAGTTCGGCTCTCTCCGCTGTCGCTCGGGACTTGCAGCAGCTAGCAGCAGGAGTTGCACTTGATTTCCGTGCTCCGTGTAAGGGCAAGTTATGATAGAGAGAGCTGAAGATCAGTGAATGACTCTGTAGAAAGTATGACGTCAACGGACAAAAGATTAGTTGCATTATAAGAAAGCTATCCTTATAATCGAAAACATTTTATGATACAGTCGAACTACACACTCTCATGCTTCACTTACTTGTCATTATTGTAGACCGGTTTCGAGAACAGGTTGTTCTCATCGTCAGTTCAAATCTCCGACTGTTGGATAATTCGTTGTGTTGTGCTGTTGTGATAATAAATAATAAATTCGTTGTGTTGTTGTGTTGTGATAATTCTGCTCTGGCGAAGGTGTGATGAACATAAAGTTTATATTTTCATCGCCGGAAGTGTCAAATTTCATTAAACTGTCTCTGTATTTGTAAATATATATTTTCTCCCATGTTGCTAATTCTGTAGGTCCTTGCACTGATTTTAATAATTTTGCTTTATTCACTATATCGTGGTTTTCTGCCCAAAAATGAAATACCACCGCTGATTTCTCAATTTGCTTGTATTTTATGTTCCTGAAATATTTTTTTAACCGTGTGCTATGTTTCTCTTTGTTTTCCCTATGTAGATTTTTTCACATTCTTCACAACTTATTTTGTAAATGCCTGATTTTTTTCTCCTGTGGAATACTGTCATTAATATTTTCTGTGGGAAGATGTTTAACATTAAACTTGTTAACCGGTGCCAACCTGATATTAAAATCTTTAAGAATTTTCTGAAACTTTTTTGTAGCCCATGGGATATGTGATTTTTTTAAAATTTTGTTTATCTTTCTTTGCTGAAAGTGTTGTGATTTCTTTTATTTCTTTGTAAGGTATCCTTGTTCATATTACTCTAAGCAAATCAGTTACTGCACTTTGTATATGCGTAAACGCTACCGCCGCCTGCTCAGAAGCAGCCATTTTCAATCAGCTGTTAGTTGATCTTCTCTTGTTCTTATTTTTTGATGGCTAATACGTACGTTTGTGTCTTTCATTGTGAATGCGTACACACTACCAAGTTAACGTGTTACGTCTTATTTTATTATGTTTATGTTTAATTTTTACTGTGAATGGGGTCTATGTTTTCTAGATTAGTAATACAATAATAGTAAAATGATCTTACTTTCGAAATTAGTTTCGAAATATAAGGTCTGGTGTGTTCGAACATTTTCTCAAAAACGTATAATTTCATTTTAACTGAAATATGCGTTAGTACACAAAAATTACATTTATTGAGTAATTCCGTAATAAAATTACTAAAATGTTAGGAAATCTGTATATCCACTGTAAAACTGTGTTTTTAATATTCATATCTCACGAAATTTTTGCAAGTCCTACCAAGAAGATTTCGAAAAAGGCTTCGGAACATCAAAATAAAAGAGAAAAATCATTTTTAATGTAAGGGGGTGTTTCAAAACAACGATGAATCATTTCATTCTGGATATAGAGATGCACAAACAGATGGTGACGTTAAACGCTGACTGTGGCTGGCGAAGGTTAATACTAACGGAGGATTCGCAGAGGAAAGAGATCTAGAGAGAGCAGATAGCGGCGGTAAACTGGCTGGATAAGAAGTGAGAAGGCTTGTAATGAACTGTCACGGGTTTGAGCAGTTTGGGTTCACGCTGGCAGATTGCACTGTAGCATGTCAGGTCACGTCACGCCCGTGTCAAGAAGAACTCAAGTGTATGTGATGTTTACTGGTGCTTCGAGAAGATAATTTTGCACATCATCCTTTTAGCCTAGAGCACGTTCAGTGTGGAAAATATAGTCCGGTCTATCGGCACTTCTTACTAACGTGGTTGTCTGACTGGGTTATTTATGGACGCGTGAATGGAACATTAACTCAACAAGATTCAGTCAGTTGTTTCGGTAAGAGCAACACGGATCTTTGAGCGATACATCACCTTCCAAAAACCAAGGAAGAAAATAATATGGCATCTACTAAGATACTCCTCATTGGCAATTAATATGAGTAAAATTTTTATTTTTAGACTTTAAAAATGTAAGAAATTTAGTAGTTATATGGCAATAATTCTTCTAAAAAGTGAAAATTAATTATAAAAGACAGGCATCGAGTCACTTCAAACTTTAAAGCATTATAAATATTTTAATAATCACTGTGTCGGGCAAATATTGAGGTTAGGTTTTTCATTTGTTTCTTTTGTATCAGGTCACCATTTTGTTATTAAAATATAAGACACAACATGTTCAATTCTATTATGAAAGCAATACAAGTATTTTTTTTCATGGTTTGAGGTAACCATGGTGATTTAATCAAGAAATTTGGGGAAGCAGTTCTGTTGGTGAAATAAATCTTGAAGGCCAACCAATTATTAATTTGAATCTCTACTAGCACACGTTATTTTGTTTTGCTAATCGATAATCTACTTATTCACTTAAAATAATGGCACTATTTGCACTAAAAGAAAGAAACAAGCGGGTAAGTTACAAGTATTTAGTAGCTGAGAGAATGTTGTATATTTAAACAAGAGAACAGAGATATATTCCTAATATCAAACCCCGTCGTTTTCCCAATACAGGAATGCTTTGTTTTCCTTTACATCAATGTTTATAATATTTACACAATTTTTAATATTTGAAGTGATATTTGAAAGACTATATACTTGAAATAAAGAACTGCCTATCTTTAGGAAGTATAAATTAAATTAATTTACTCTGAAACAAAATACGTAATTACGAAAGTGTATACAGATGTTCTTCATATATTAAGAAGATTAATAACACATTCTTTACAACTGCGAAAGTGTATAATATTTAATAAGGGAGAGAGTGGATACAGTGCCGAAAATGTATATGCACTTCAAGCGAAGAAAAAACTGTGTTAACATAACAAAACTGAATTCACACAAACAGAAAATGATGAGCACTAACCATCTTACACTTTTACAGTTACAACAGTTGCTTAAAATGCTCACCATCGACGTCTATACAATTCTGAGTACGTTGAACTTCTGACTGAGTAACGTTTGCGAAAGTGTCCTCAACGATTGCAGCAGAAGCCGTTTCAATTTCTTCCCGAAGTGCTGTCAGTGTAGCTGGTTTTCTACGGTATACAACATCCTTAATAGTTCCCCATAGGTAGAAGTCTAACGGAGTTAGATCCGGAGACCGCGGTGGAAACTCAATCGGACTTCTTCGTCCTATCCAGTGCCTAGGAAGATTATCATCAAGGTACGCACATACATTTCGGTGGTACTACCAGATCTGCCCTTGTGAACATCGCATACGGTACCGTGAGTCTCAAATTTGTCTCGAATGCGTGCAATTGTTACTCGCGCTGGCGGTTCTGTTCTGTACACACGTCTCCATTGCCTTTGAACGTCAACATGTTCGGTTTTCCATTACCACTTCAAAATTACTTTCCGCTGTTCAAACGATAATCTTAGCTCCATTTTATTGTAGCAACGGTAGCATAACGTATGACTCACATCTGTTTACAGAACATCATACGATAATCTTGGCTTCATTTGTTCATTGTTGATTTACCTGTCACGTAGCAACGCTATTATAATGTATGTGAGTCACATCTGTTTACAGAACATCATACTACACAGTACTGTTGATTTTCGGTTCAACTTTGAAATATATTAAATACATATCTACTGTGAAAGTGTGTATACATTTTTTGGCACCCTCGGTGTATGTGTACGCTGAAGACCTGAGATGTTAAAGAGCGTCCATAAATAAAAAATCGGTATATGTAAAAATACAACACTGCAGTTTAGTTTTGTAATTTCTACATTTTCACGCATAGAAAGCTGATATTTTGTATGATAATCAGAAATATATTTTCATCATTGTAATTTTTATAGAATGTATTATTGAACTAGAATACGATTAATATACTTTTATACCCTTGACATTTTGAGGTGCATCTTGTGGAAAACCATAGAACGTTTTGAGCTGACATTTTTATGAAACAATTTTACCTAAAATAGTTTCTAAGAAAATGAACCTCAAAGATAAAACACACAGGAAGCCATACTTAGGATTCATCGATCCTGGCCGGGTTTGAACCCACAATCTTGAGTTTAGGAGGCAAGTATGGTTACCACTACATCACCAAAACCGACAAAAAATCTAGAGGATATGCCTAAGTAGGAATACCAAGAACAAGATGGAGTGATATGTTTAACTGAAGGCAAAACAGGTGGACTGGTCCATACATTGTGGAAGAAGAAAAAGTAGAAGTACTTTAGACTATACCCCTTGAGATAAAATAAGAAATATGATCATTCGGCAAAACCTACACGTGAAATCTCATAGAAAAAAATATCGGAAAACCACATGAACTGTATGAACACTTACAAAGGATACAAGAGAATAGGCTATTAGCTACTACTATAACGTGCATTCCAACAGAAAGAAGGGACGTAAGAAGACCGAGTAGAAATGGACACTGAAAGAGGTTTAATCACAGCTTAATTCTTGAACAGAAGGGGGGCGGGAGAATATGTGCTCCAAATAATGCTGTGGGATTTCAACTAAGTAAATCTCTTACCAATCAGAGGGGCTTTATCCTCCATCAACCACATCAAAAGAGCTCGTCATTCCATCCACGCTGACAAACTCATCTTTATCGTAGAGTAGAGTACCTTGTTGGTCAATACTGCACAGTATTTCTTTCCGGAATGTAGTGAACAGTACAGCGTGCCTGACTGTCTTTTACCGTTACTATGTTTCTTAGGAATGACATTGAAAATTATTGTAAATCAAATTAGCACAACTCTGTAAGGAGGCCTGGTTATTTGTGTTGTTTCTCTTTAGTGCCTTACACTTTATTGTAGATTCGCATATCCTTCACATCTCTACTGCATTCTCTGTTAAAAGGACTGAATATTTGCGGGGTACGGCTGGACTGCGTCTTCTTCCTCTTTTGTTTTGTAAAGTGTTATCTTCTGTTTGGAACCTGAAATAACGTTCTAATTGAACGATATCGTGTTAGAGGTAAATGGGTTCCGCCGATCTGCCCTTTGAGCTTTCAGCTGATATTATCAGAAAATAACAATTGAAAACTAACCTTTGTTATAATGAAACAAAACGAACGATAACTTTTTCTCCTCCCCATTTATGACTCGCTTATCTTTCAAGTTAGAGCGTTTCCTTTTCATATCATCGCTCCGCCACTGCATGGCAGCAAGGCAAGCGGCTCTGCTGTGAAAACTCATAGAAGACGTGATGGCTCTGAAATACTGAAGAAAAAAAAAAAAGAATAAGTATAATGAAGAGTGTCGAGATAAAACAGCAGAAACAGAAAAACGAATTTAAGTGGAATGGTTTCATAACGAAGCGCGAGTCCAAGGAAGAACAAAGTAACGAACTAGAGGGAGAGAAAGAGTAAAATATTAAAGATGGTGACAAAGAATGGTGGAAAGAAGGTTGATTTGGAGCGTAAGAAATTTCATTTAGATGATTACGGTGTATTCCAGACCAGTGCCGTTGTGTGATTGTATTCGTGCGCCTGCACTTCTTCATCACGGGCTGTGACCTTAATGCTCGGATGGGCACTTCCTTCTTCCAAGTTGCCTATCGTAAGAAGAATAAAAATTCCGCGAAAGAACTTCAAAGCAGAGTTTGAAACAACTAGTAAAGAAGTGGTCCATATTCAGAACGACAAAAAAATACAAAAATTACATGTCTAGAAAGGAAGTAAAACTCTTAAATTTTTGTTTCTCTATATCTGAATAATTTAAAGACAATAATCTGGGTCAAATGAAGCAGTTACTAGATAGACCAGAAATTTACACCATCGACTATTCCTACTTCGGATTTGATATGAATAGATTCATTTCTACTTTATTAGTATGTAAAGCAGTTCTATATTACTGCTTATTGGGAAAGTGCGCCGCCTTAACCGGAAATATCATTTTAAAATTATGAAACATTTAAAACTGATAATAATAAGCACTAACCTTAGCTATAAGAAAGTTGAACTGCCCCTTGAAGCGGTTTGGTATGTGGCAGCCTCCCGTTGGCCGCCAATGAACCGGTTTCATCACTGCTCGTCATATGTTGTAGCGGGGCATCGTTAATTGACTATTAATCGCTTCGGTGTTCTTACCAATGCTTCATGACAACAATATCACAGGGTTTTGTTCAGCTATTTTGTGACTCGTGCTCAACAGGACTGAGAGAGGATATCAATCAGCGATGAGAGATCTGAATATGTATGGTCATTTGTTACTCACAATATCTCTCGCGTCCTCTGGTGTTCTGCGTACGAGAGAACTTAGCTCCCTCGAATATAAATTAAGCTGCCCCGACCTCCAAGGAGATGAAATGAATCTGATTATCTGAACATATAAACTACTCCTATCTGATCTGATCGTCTCACTATTTCATGCATCAACTGAGTTATCGAACTGAGTATTGAAATGCACTGAATACCCCAGTAAAGTAAACACCTCCTTATATATTACATTCAAATTAACTACTCGTAGGCTTCACTAAGCCACGTGTGTCACACAAGCACGCGCAAGTTCAGTGTCTTGCTTAAAAATTCAAATTAAATATCTATTATTGACTGGTTCAAATTCACGTGCCACTATTTTAAAGTTTAAAACACTTATTCACATTGGTTGGTTTAAAGTTAACTGTACAAACGGCTGACAATTCTTTCAATTTATTTTGAAATTGTACTATATTTTTAACATAGTAGGCAGGAAATATGCTGGGAGGGATCCTTATAATTGAAAAGTGACGCTACGAGCGTGCATAAGAAGATGACACTATAGCGGTTTTTAAAAGTTAATCCTTCCCATTGGTTTCTCTCTCTTCCTTCGAGGGTCGCGAAACTGAACGGTTCCAGGCAGATTCTCATCAGGGACATCTATGGTTTAGAGGCTTGTTAATCGGTCAAAGACGTGAGTCAAGCATTAATAAACTAGCTTAAACATGAAGGGAACATTATACTTTTTATAACAATTATTAGGTAAAGTACTTTCTTAATTTCAAATTAGTTAATTGTTTAGAATAATTTGATAATTTTAAAGTGATTAAATTATGATTACATCCCCAATATCACCGCTACTAATGAATTTAGATAGCACGAGTGTGCTCTCTTTAAATTAATTATATATTTGACTTTTAGGCGATGGCAGACAAGTAGCAACGTGACAATATAAGGCTTGCACCCTAAGCTTAGGTGCTGTAAAAAGTTTTGCGGAAGCTTACATCTTAATAGAGTTAAATGTATATTTCTTATAAGTTCTAGTAAATTTGATACAGAAATAATAAGTACAGGGTTAGTACAGAACCTCTCGGGCATTCTACAATGCGTAAAAACCATAAAGCTATCATAACAAAAGTTACTGCCAACAGACACACCCACTAAACTATTTTTTATTTATTTCAAATTTATTCAATATACATTTTTAGCGCTTTTTGGCAGCATTGTTTGTAGACGCACGATTCATTTCCTCTTGTACAGACAACCAGGATCTTTAAATATCTGCATACTATGCACAAATAGATTTACAAGGGTAGGTTTATAAGTTTCCGGCCTCGCCGATAAGGATTATCGACTTCTAAAAATCCTTATCTGGTGTCATATCTTATCTGTTAAGTAAATAATTGCAGATGTAACTTCCGCTCCACTGTGTTCAGTTGTTCAGATATAGCTGCATAAAGAAGGCTATGTGTAGAAGATTGTGACATGGAGTATCGAGCTGTTATTAAGTTCTTAACCAAAGAAGGATTTACTCCAAATTAAATTACACAGCGATTGGACGGTGTATATGGGGAATCCCCCTCATTTTCTACCGTAAAGGAATGGGCCAAACTTTTTGGAATGCGTCCAGAAAGCATTGAAGACGAGGAGCGTGCAGGTCAGCCCTTGGAGGTGCTCACTCCTGAAAACATCGCTCTTGTGGAAGGAGAAATTATGGAAGACTGGCGACTCAAAGATACAGAAATAGCAGCAAGGAGCAAGGTTGAGTCTTTCTAAAACAATAGTCCTTCTAATTATTCATGAGCATTTAAACATGAATGAGAATAATGCAAGATGGGCGCCTAGACTTCTTTACTCAGTCCAAAAGCAGCAACGAGTCATCTGTTGTCAGGCATTTTTGGAGCTCTGCCGTGGCAACGAGAGAGAAGTTCTGCAAACCATCGTTACAGGAGATGAAACTATGGTCCTCTACTATTATCTCTTATCCAAAAGAGAATCAATGCAGTAAGTGGCGTAAACCTGGCGAAGCACAACAACGCACCTATGCACACAGCTCTTGTTGCAAAGGAAGCTGTGAAGAAATGTGGCTTCAAGAAGATTGACCATCCATTCTACAGCCCAGATCTAGCTTTCCAGTGACTATTTCCTCTTTTCAAAACTCAAGAAGGACCTTCGAGGAAGGAAATCTAAGTGTGACGAAGAAGTGGTGGATGCTGTTTATGCCCATTCTGCAGACAAGACTTCTGACTATTTGGGGGTGGGGGGTTGAAATGTTAATTCAAATATGTGAGGTTGCAATAAAGGGGAATTTATTGAAAAGTGAAATATTGTTTTTGTCTTTATCATACGCAAAAAATGGTTAGGCCGGAAACTTATGGACCTAGCTCATTATGTTGGCTTTCATTTCCAATGAAAAACACTGAAGATAGGAGCTGCTGTCCATAAATTTCCAGCCTGACATGGATTCATTGTTACGAAGTTCATGGTATCTGATACATGTTTCAGGAGTGTAAACTCGGCATTTACTTTCAAGTCACGCCATTCATTTCTTTCGAGAAGCTCATTTAATTCAGAGTGTTGTATAATACAAGTAATGTTAAAAACTGAGCACAGAGCAGCGATTACGGTTTTAACTAAAAAGAGCTTTCACACACTGATATTAAACAAAGCCTTGACGGTGTGTAAAATAAAGTTTCGTCTCATGTTTCACTGTAAAGGAGTTTTCAAAATTATTTCATTTGGGCAGAAAGAGCCGTGAAAATCATCCACGTGAGGGTAGGCCGAAGCAAGAAATATCTTTGTCGAGGAGTAATGGGTGTCTGAAGACAAAAGAATTAGCTGAAAGGTTGAGGCTTTCTAAAACTACTGAGCTTCGCATCCTTAATCCACATTTGCACATGGATTAGGAAGTGCTGCTAATTCTTTCAGCAGTTAAAATGCAAGTGCACGTGGAATGTTATAAGAAAAATGTGTACCTTAGCCAATGGTAAAGTCAGGGCAATAATGAAATCCATTGTCACCGGACACAAACTATTAGCCTCTTCAAGAACATTTTAAAAAAGGAATCAATGAAGAGTTAACCCATTCTAGAAAGACCAAAGCCACACAATCCGCAAGGTAGATAATATTAACCACTTTTTGGAACCGCAGAGGAATTCTGACTACAGATTACAAAGCAAGGAATTCAACGGTGACTGGGAACCACTATGCCCAGCAGTGCTATCAAGGAAAAGAGGTGTGGAATGCTGATTGAGGAGTTCGTATGTTACAGGACACCACACAGCTGTTGTTGCCAAGGCTGCTGTGAACAACTGTCACTTGCTGGAGCAGGATCTCCAGATCTTGCCTGACTTCAAAAGTATAGATCTACTAACGATAAAAGACATAAGTAGAACGTTTATAGTTAAAGCTTTCGAGATGATATAATAGTAATAACCATATAATCATCTATTTGTCAACTTATTACGTACTTAAAAAAGTGACAAGTTAGGTAAACGCTATTATTAAAACTGGCAGCTAATATGAAATTATTTGGATGGGTGTTATTACTCTTATATACCCATATAAGATCTTATAATGTCAGTAGTTCGTTAAAATGAGTTTAAGCCTGCATTCTTTATGAATTTTACTTCTGAGTTATTTTTTAAATACGCTTTGTTGTTTTACCTTTAAACAAACCATTTTTCTAACTTACATTTTTCTTAATCCATTTTAAAAATAACAAACCTTTCAATCTTTGCCAAGTGCAGCAGCTCAAGGGACGTGAGCAGAGTGCTGAATCAGACAGTTGGATAATAGGCAATGCCCTTGGGATACTTCCGGTATGCAATAACGTTAAAGTCAGAGGAATTCCCAAAGCCGTGCCGTGAGTGGAACGGGTGTGAACGTTTGAAGCATTTGAGCTATTCAATCGAGAATCGAATTCGCAGCCTATAAACTTGTTATATGCACTGCTTTGTATTCTCCCTTGTGGGTGTTTCAAAAATTACTTTACCAATCGATCACCAATATTTAGGAAATAAAGGCTACAAAACCGGGGAAACAGAACGGTTCAATGCGGTTCAGCAATGTTGCTAAGTTCTTAAGAATATGTAAAAGTTAGGAAAATCTTTATCTCTGGTAAAGTCAATTTTGTAAACATAATTTTAGATTTTGACATTTCATAAATTTATATTCACTAGATTGAAATATTAGCACTACCTGGAAGAAAAGAAGTAACTGTTTTGCAGTGATTTTTGCTAGTAAGTTGCCTTAGATTATACATGTCAAAGTAAATTTTCTGTAGAAACTAGTCTAGGTAAAATTTAAAAGTTTCTTGAAATTTTATCATTACGGTTGAACATTTATCTCTGCTTTCTGCCTGAATCATTCAGTTAATCACTTACATGACCTTTTACACACTAATGGGCATGTAAGTTTCAATTATGCAGTCAAAAATGCTTCCTATATTATATCCGAAATAAAATCACTTAAATATATAACATGTAACTAAAATATTTGCAATATTTGGAGACAACTTGTCGTAGACAGATAACAATTAAAATAATAATTATAATAATAGTAATAATAATAAATACCGGAAGAATCTTGCATAGTGCTTAAGTATCGAGTCACTCTAAAAGCCTACAGGCGTAAAATCCTAAGTATGGCTTCCTTTAGAAGGGAAGTAAAGCCGTGGGTCATGTCGTACATTTACGGCACAAAAAAGAGCCTCAAACCTGAAAGGAGGGACCTCTGAGCAAAATTTGTCGGCCGTTTCACGCCCTGAGTTGAATGGGACGCTGATGACCTGAGATGTTAAAGAGCGTCCGTAAATAAAACAAATGAACAACATTCCCCAAAAGGTGCTCTCCGGGAGGAAAGAATGAGTTGAGTTGACAGAGGGCTATCTGGGGCCATGTAGGCGATTTACGGATGGAGGAGGGATCAGTAACGTTTTCGAGATCTTGGGCCTGACATGTGAGAGCCGCGACGATCTTCCCAGCGGCGAACCTCGAAGGGGCTTCCAAGGCATAACCTGACAGACGCCAGGAGCAAGTTCGCTGATACTTTCGATCCGGTAGCTAATCCCAGTATTTGTCTCAGTGAGCAGGCGAAAATACGAAAGAAACCCAAATTCTGGATGGCTGATCCCAAAGGGACTTGTAAGTCAGAGTCGCTCTTATTGAAGATGGTTACTAAGGAAATGCGTTTACATACTTGCCTATACTTTGTTATGAAAGAAATTATTTCATAAGGATTTTGGTGAGAAGGCAGACTGGCAACGCAGCGTAGTCTAGAACCCCTGTCTGCTGTGCTAATTCAAAAGAAACTTCTTTTGATAAGGAAGATACTTCCCGAATCTGGTGTATGAATGTAAAGCGCCTGCGTGTGTACGTTTTAAATAACGAGTTCTCCGTTTTTCAGAACTGCCATTATGACTAATCAATCAGAGAAATGAGCTCTTCTTGACATACGAGGGTAGATCCATTAGTTTCGGCCTAATCTTTTCTAGTTATGATAAAGACAAAAACTATAACACTTTTCAGTATAGTTATCCTTTATTGCAATATTTTCTCACATCTTTGAATTAACATTTCAATCCTCGCTCCCTCTCAAATAGTCAGAAGCCTTGTCTACAAAATGGGCATAAACAGCGTCCATCACTTCTTCGTCACACTTAAATTTCTTTCCTCGAAGATCCTTCTTGAGTTTTGAGAAGAGGAGATAGTCACTGGGAGCTAGATCTGGGCTGTAGAGGGGATTGTCGATCTCCTTGAAGTCACATTTCTTCACAGCTTCCTTTGCAAAAAGAGCACAGGCGCGTTGGCGTGAAGAAGGCGCTCACCACCACTCAGTTTTCTTCCTCGCCTTTTCTCTTGCTGGCCTACTGGCCAGTCTGGTTCGATATGCCACTGAGCTACACTTGCAGATAAAGGGATGAGAGAAGTTACAAATAAAAACTTCAGGTTATGAAAAGCAACGGAAAACAGTAATGTTGGCTATCGCTGCAGATGGGAGCAAAACTTCCTCCTTTCTTAATCTTCAAGTAAAAGAACATCTCTCAAACCAGTGCCAATGAAAAGATTTTCTCTAATGACACCATTATAGAAACCAAGAGAAAAGATAAATGTCGAAATCCTTGATACTGGATTGGCTCCAAAATGTATGGAGACGCCGATCCGGTGTCCTCAATCTACCATCATTACTGTGTCTTGACGCATTTCGAGGTCATCTGAGTGAAAAATAAATTATATAGCCTGAACCGGTCGTTATTCCTGAATAGATGGTTTCTGTCTTACAACCCGTTGATGTTAGTTTGAATCAACTTTAAGATAATGTTCAGGAAATGACTTTGCGAGTCCTACAAATACAGGTAAAATCAAGCGTGCTGCACCTCGCTGCGCTGTGGGTATCAGCATTATCTAATAGAAAACTCAAGAAATGCTGTGTTTCTAATGCATTAGAGGGAACGAAGAAGATGATTTGACGATAAGAGCCTTACTTAACCGATATGCTGTAGATGGCTGCTGCAACATACCTATGACAGGTATATTGAGCAATATTCTTATTTGTGATTTAATGTTGTGTATTGAAGAATTAATGAATAAACCTAATTGTATTAATTAATTTTCATAAAAATAATATTCTATTGCAATCACACATATAATTTATATATGAAGTAATGTTACATAGTGAATTGATCACAAATATGTTGTTGTACTCGTGTGAAAGTTTTGCTGAAATAAAGCACAGACCTAGCACTGTATAAAAGTGTTAGGGTATACTGTAATACAACCAAATTCTTGCCAAGAACCTGTTTCAAATCAAATGCATTTTTTCCCTCGTGTACGCATTACGTTCACCAGATGTTTTTTAAATCAGAGCTTAAAATAGGCATGTGCATTAGATTACCGTTATTACTATAATTATAAAATAGAAGAAATGAGATTAAGTAATAATTTTGTTTTATGGGTTTTTTAACCTGGGCATATTCTAAAACTTTGACAATATATGTACAAGAACAAATGTGCTAATTTGTTGTAATAGACAATATTCATGTCGATATATTACCATCAGGAGAATTTCAGCAGGAGAGACAGCAACAACGATAATCGTCTTCTGTTTTTCTTGTACTGTTGCTTTCTCGTCACGCCCAACCAACCCGCTTCATTTCTTCTTTGATGTTGCCGTTTTCTGCTGTTTCTTCTAGCACTTCCTTCTAGTACTTTATCTTTATTTTCTTGTTCTTCTACTCTTCTTTTATCCATTCTTTATCTCCTCGTTCTTCCTTTTCTTTTATCCTTTTTCTATTCCTGTTTCTTCCAAATTTTTCATTTCTATTCCCCTTCTTTTCTCAATTTGTTATTCTTTATTTCATCTAAATTCTTTGATTTGCCCCCTCTCACCTTAGTATTTTTTCTTATACTTCTCTATCTTGCTCTTCATCAGCTTCTTTTCTTCTCTCCTCCCTTTCTGCTCTTTTTCTGTTCTTTATCTTGATGCTTTTTTCCCCATTTACTTTCCTTCTTCTGTGAACGATTCCTTAAGGAGATTATTTGAATACAATTCCTGCTTTATTATTTGTCGTTCACCTTGTCTTCATACTGAGGGTGTATATCGTACTGAGAAACGCGTTCTAGCCGTTTATTACCCTGAATATTGGAAAACTGATATACTGGAATCTCATTCCCTCTAAGGTAGTTTTATTGAAAAACTATGAAGTAACATTTAGTTGTAAAACTTACCTTATTCTAGTTGTTCACTTTTATGCACAACACTTTAACAGATGCTTGCATATTAAAGACAAGATATTTAAAATTACGATATGATTAAACCAATAATAATAATAATAATAATAATAATAATAATAATGACAATGCGAGAGGTACCGGGATCGATGCCCGGCGCCTCCACCAATAATGTCACAAGTAATATCTGACAGCGGCGCCTTCACCAATAATGTCAAAACCCTTGTCGGACATTTACTTGATGTGCAATTAAATTTATTTGTTCATAGAGAACAGCAGAGAACATCCTACCCAGACCTGCAACTTGCCTTAGGTTGATGGTGATTGAGCTAAGTAGAGTGCTGGCTGTGGCGCCGACGTTCGGTTCGTTCCGCGGCCGGCAAGAGTTCACCCTGGCAACCCCGCTAACAGGCCGTTATGTTTTAAATTTAAGTCTTAAAATATTCCAAACGGATGATTCACGTCACAAAAGCTCCTAGAAGGTTCTACAGTATATCTCTAACGGAAGTGGCCTAACCACAGGGAATGTTGCTTGACATTAACAATGGTAGCCCAACAGGAAAGTGTGATCTTAACCGGAGGCTTAGCTTCCAATTTACGTGCACAAAGGCTAAGTATAACTTCCCCAAATTATGCAATATCTTCATAGCAACACATCGTTGTACTATATAATCTGAAATAATGACAAACATACTGAATCACCGACTCCCAATTACTTAGCTCGTCACATGATGGTATAAACAAACAAATAAATAAATAATAACAAAATTAATAATAACAGAGAAGCAACAATAGGTTTAGCTTGCAGGTTTGCATCTCAAAGTCAACGCAAAATGGCTGGAAATGCTCACGTATGCGTGCAAGCTGCGATTTCAATTTGCATTACATGGGAAATCCCTCACGGCTGGCATTCTACGTTCCATGCACTGCAAAATCATCTCCCCCTCTATGCATCCTTCCACTCTGCCACTCCAGGGCCTCCGCGATGTTGCCCAACGAATAAACAGATCCTGGCAAATGCAACGTAATTAAAAATATTAATTACCCAGCTTAGCGTACTACATAATTGTAGTTCATTCTATTTTTGGCGCTAAGCCGTTATTCTTTTTATTTTTCCCTTCCTTTTTTCTCTTCCAGCCAGTTACTGGATTGTCTATTTTGTAACTTAAGGGCAATATTTACCTTCTCTTACCAAACGAGAGAGAACGTTTCATATTTTGACAAGAAAAAGTCATTTAAAATTCTACATTGGTGGTTTTAAATATATAATTGCTTTACTCTAAAATTCGTAGGCCTAAATACACAGTTCTAAGAGAAGAAAACCTGGATAATATTGGGACATCACTTTAACACTATCTTAATAATTCTTTACGTTGGGCAGTATAAGAAGTGGACGTTTCAAAACTTTTAAAATTGAAACCTCACAGAGTTACTTAGTCCAAGAATTACGACCGCATGACAACAAAAGTCGAGTGAATTTCTTGGGTTTTACAGAACGCTCATGACGGTACTGTTGATCCACCTTTAATCATTTTATCCGGTGAAACGTGGTTCCATTTACGTGCTTATGTTTGTTCACAAAAGAATAAACTCTGGAGCACATAAAATTTACGAAATTCCTCGGCATGGTAAAAAGATTGGTGTGTGTGCCGTAACAGAAAATCAAATAATAGGACCTATATTTTTTGAAGATACCGTAAAATCGGACAACTATCGTAAGCAAATATTCCCTCATTGTTTTGAACAGTTAATGATCATGAAAGGCAATATACATATTTTCAGCAAGATTCTGCCACAGCTCATGATTCTTTGAAGTTTATAAGTGGGGGTTTTGAAGATAGAATTATTTCTCAAGAGTTTTGGTCCGCACGTTCCTCAGATTCGATTATTTTCTGTAGGTAATCCTAAAAATAGTCTGTAGAAATAACTCACACACTGTAGATGAACTGAAAAACAATAAAAGAGCAGAAATTAGAAGGAATACAAACGAAGAAATTTTTCCTGTGAATGCAAATTTCACCGAAAGATGCTGGAAACGTGTGAATGCCGAAAGAGAGCACTTTTTAATTGTGCAACAGGTTAGTGAAATAAAATTATGACTGTTTGCACGCCATAGAGTATTTAAAGTTTATTTTAGTGAACATCTAATTTAGATATTTTTTATCCTATGCCCGTCTCCGAACTCTAGGTCATAAATCGACAAGCAGTCCAGAACAAAGAAGAATGATAAAAATAATCATCAAAGGCATTGTCAATAACATACAAAGAGAAACAGTTGAGAACAGCAGGACAAATGCTGAGGTGTTCCTCAGTCATGGTCGCAAAGCGGGCATGCATCTGTTTCAGTCAGTCCAATTCTATACAAGTGACTGTAAGTAGTCATGACCTGCAACAAGTCACGCCAACTGACAAGGTAGAGAAC
Organism: Metallyticus violacea; assembly: GCA_030762175.1. Taxonomy (NCBI): domain Eukaryota; kingdom Metazoa; phylum Arthropoda; class Insecta; order Mantodea; family Metallyticidae; genus Metallyticus; species Metallyticus violacea. The sequence goes on from CM060841.1 coordinate 7,891,785, forward strand.
TAGAAATTCTTTCCGAATTGTTCAAAAGGGAGTTCCACTTTTTCCCAGAAACTTTCTCTCTATACAGGTAAGATTTAATAGAGCAGGATATATGACGCTTTATATGCCGCAGGGGCAAAGGAAGATCTGGTTTTTTCATTTGAGATCCCCCTTTCGCCAACTCATTTCCATAAATCCCGCAGTGGCCAGGAATCCACTGCAGTGCAATGCGGTTCTTGACCTTCAGCAACTTATTAATGTTTTCCATTCAGTTCTTGGAGATATCACATTCGTTGTGATTATAAGTTATTAAGGTCATAATTGCCGCACTGCTCTGTTTTGTGTAAGGCTAAAGAAATTGCGGCTAATTCTCCATCAAAGTTTCCAACAGCATAGGAGCGCGGAGTAAACTCCAGCTCCAGGGGTTTTTAATGGCTCGTTCAGCCGAACCATCAGTACAGACGTGAAGCCAAGAATCAACGGGGAAACTTGCATGAATAGTAGCCAAGGCCGTACATTTCAATTCAAAGTCGAGAGAAAATTTCTTGCTCACGTCAGAGACAAAGTCAAAATACCTTCGGCAAGTTTACATTTTTCCAATAGACATCAGGGATCTGGAAAGGGAAAACAAGTTGAAGAAGGAAAATCAAGGGTATCATGTAGTTCTTTCATACAAGAAAGGCAGGTTCTAATCTCTCCTCGGCCGGCCAGTAGTGACTCAGAAAATTATCCCCTCTTCTCAAGATTGTTTCAGCAAGATTCAAAGCCATTTTCCATCTACGGTCACACAAGGGCTCCAAACCAAATTGGAGCTCCAAAGTTGCTATTGGCGTAGATCTTGTACCACCAGTAATAAATCTCAGGATACGATTTTGGAAGACATCCAATCTTTCCGAATTTGTCTCAGAAATTGTTACAAGTGCCTCACAACCATACTCTACCGCTGGTCTTATAGGCGGTGCAAAGGACATACTGTGTAGAACTCCAGGTTGTACCGATCAATCGTTTTAGCAGTTCAGACCTGTTTAGCATTTGTATAAAACATCGGAAATATTGCATTTTTTTTTCTAAAACAGAGAAAAATTCGATATACAATAACAATATTTAAATAACGTAGAGAGCCTTTATAACAGTAAAGTATATAAGAAATGAATATAAGTTGCCCTTTATGGTCTAGCGCTCTCTCTTCTGTACCCAAGGTTCGAATTTGGCCGAGGTAGGTAAATGGATAACTGGAATGGATAAAGGTCCCTGGACCACGATTATCGGCCGTTTTTCAAGTTTATGCAATACCCTTAGTTTTCTACAAGATGGTAATGTGTAAGTAATTTCTTCTTGGTAATCGAAAACTTCCACATAGAAGGCGTCTACATTTTAGAATGGAACGACGGACTAAGTAATGGTTGAGGTTCCAGCATATTTCCTACCTTTTTAAATAAGTTTGTTTCACTATTATATTTAAATTATTTTTGTAATGTTTAAAGCCCGTTTTTACCACGAGGCACCACAGGCGGTGGACACTGATGATACATGAAATGATATATTGGGAAAGGATTATTTTAAGGACGGAAACCTTCCAGGTTTAAGTTTAGGGTACCTCCCCGGCATCTGCAATTTATGAGGACTGGGGAAAACCCGGAGAAAACCTCAATCAGGGAGGACGGTCCTGGCGGGATTCGAGCCCCAGACCTCTGGCTCACAAGTCCGCGCCTTAATGATCTCGGCCACCCGTGATGGGATTTCAATATTATGAAACTGAATCAAGAAGGGAAATATGGTTATTGATTTTCTTTCCTTTAAACTGAATTTTTAATGTAACTGTCTTTTGTGCTCTTTACTTTAACATCTTCATTTGTTTGGTTGTCTTTCTTCAATTTTTTTAGCCAAAATAGAAGTAACATCAGAATGGCAAAAGTTGTCGCCATTTTTCCCTTCAAGCCTGTCCTCTACTTAAATTTTTTTCAATTCAAACTTTCTTCTTTACTTATTCACTATGTAGATTTAAATACCAGAAGATAGCGTGCTGCCAAGTGCTACTTCTTTCCGGGTTGGGAACCATTTTGTCGACTGTTTTGGATACAAAGCGAAAGGGGTATGATAAGGTTCTTGACCTTATAATTTAAATCCGGAATAATTAATAATGTTCAAATTAAATTGAAACGATATTTCTTAGAGACCGTAATCCATTCTGTTAATAAAATAAAAAATTATGTCCTTAAAACCACTGATTTAACTAAACAAGTTCTATTTATTATTATAAAAATAGAAATAATAGCGGTTTAAATTTAAAATTATTCTATTCGTGCTGCTAGAAATAAATGAATATCGATAGAGCTTCACCCGTTTGGCAGGTTATTTCGAGACGAGAGAAAACACCTCTTAGGTTCTGCGAATAAATGCACGAATTGCAAAATTTGTATTCCATGAAAGGCTCCTCCGATGAAATGAAGTAGAGAAGAGATAAATGAATCAATGGTTGATCGGAAAAGAGAAAACTGACTTCTGGTGAAGTTTTTATACACAAGAAAGTACATGAAGAAGTCTGGCGTCTATTTTACTAAGGAATGGAAAGAGAACCCAGATGCAGCGTGTTAATTTTATGATTTAATAGACAAAATAATGTTGAAGAATATTTATTTAAACCCAAATATTATTTGTATAAATCAACATATATTTTGGTTTATAATAATGAACTATAACAAAATATATCTTGATTATAATATTAATATTTGTGCTTGGTTTCTAAACACGCAGTGTTTCCCTTAATTTCCTATACTAAAGTATTTTACGAAGTAAATATTATGCAACAACTGGCTGACGGAAAAAGAGCTTGTGGAAACAAATGCAAACTGTGCTTCAGAATCTTATTAAAGTGGAAAACAACATTAATGCATTATTTATAAATGCATATTATTAATAAATATTACTCTTACACAAAGTACTCAAGATTTTGTTTTCATGATTATCTTATCGTTACATTTTATGCTCATTATAAAACTTTTTAATTCTAATACGTTGCTTCAAAGCCTACCTCAGTTACATTTTAAATTCAACGTTATCAATAAAGTCTTTTATAACAAACGTTATCCTAAATTAAAAAAAAAAAACTTATTTGTTTTTCAATGAATCGCGCTAATTGAGACTTATTGGTGAAAATTTTAGACAGGAAAACTTGTGTTTGATTATTTTTACTTTCCGAAAACGTTCAGAGACATAGAAGGTAAAATTAAAAAAAAAAATGGAGAAAATACACAGCAAAATTTTCTGAAGTTCTTTTGCGTAGCAACAATTTCACATTACAGGAAACACTTCGTAATTTAAACCCCTCAGCATTTTAATAGTTGTTAAGAAAATAAATAGTTGGATTTCATGTTTTTACATATTTTCGAAATGAATATTTTCTTCGTCCTTGCAATTAGTGTTTTGATTTTTATTATAACTTAAGTTTACAGTCGTTGTATTAGAAAAAGTATATAAAACATGTTCAAACCAATGAACGCTGCACAATATTGTGAACGGGATAGATATTTTATTTTTCTAGTGCTGTTCTCTACAATAGTTCAGTTTTTTTTCTCTCAATATTGCTATGGAAATGGGGCATTTTTTTTTCCCCTAGTGAGGTTGTATTGTAGTTGTCTTCTGAGGCCGGGCCGCTCATAAGGCGTAGCTACTTCAACCCAACGGAAATGATAAAGTGATGGTGTGCGAGGAGAGTTCTATCTAACCGATCATGGACGCAATGGAGGCCTTATATACAAGGTAAAATGACTCATCCGGGAATCCAACCTGGGACCCAGGAGTAGTTACCAGGAATGCTGTCCAAGTGGACTAGTCACATATTCATGAAAATTGTAAATTTAATTCATCGGCGTATGGGCTTAGCCCACGTTCTCGCATTTTATTTCATGTCACCGCTAGTGCAAGTTATGCTGTATCTGATAACTGCTCCTTTCGTGCATGAAACAAAATACAGGTGCAATCGCAAAGTGATTTAAAGAAACCAACGGGGAATAAAACTAAAACGATAAATATTTACCTACAGACAGCTGTGGTAGTTTGAAATTTAACATTTTATCAGCCCAAGTGGCACAACCAAGCAAGAATGAAATAGTTTTGGGTAAAGCTTTGGAATTATTGCGTATGAAATTTGAGAAACCGCTAGGATTTCCCAACACTTTGGTCCACTTTTATAAATTATAAAGGCATTACGATATGTGACACTACAGAGGAAATAAAAGGTAATATTTAATATTAAAAAGAAGGGAGGAAGAACAGCATTATTGGTCTCACTGAGAAAAAGGGATTTAGATAAAAAGATCACCAGAGCCTGCTATGAAAAATAGCCTTCCAGGAAAAAGAAGAAATAACCCCAGGAAAGGTCGAGAGCACAGGAGAAAGGGATCTGTTCTTCTTATTGAGCCACTCGTACCAAAGGGACAAAATGAGTAGTATAATAAAAAAGAAGTTGCAGGACGGTTGTGTTAAGGATAACATAAACGTTACAGCTATTTACTTCTACAAGAGCCTCTGGTATTCTCTTAATTATTAAAACTCACTAGTTTTCTTACTCGAAAGTGAAATGTACGAGAATGGATCCATATTTTCTAAGCATGATAAAAACAAAAACCATATTTAATTTTTCAATATAGTTTCCCTTTATTGCAATATACTTCTCACATCTTTGAATTATTATTTAACATTTTAATCCACCCCCCCCCCCCACTAGTCAGAAGTCTTGTCTGCAAAATGGGCATAAACAGCATCCATCACTTCTTCGTCACACTTAAATTTCCTTCCTTGAAGGTCCTTCTTCAGTTTTGAGAAGAGGAAATAGTCACTGGGAGCTAGATCTGGGCTGTGGGGTGGATGGTCGAACACCTTGAAGCCACATTTCTTCACAGCTTCCTTTGCAACAAGAGCTGTGTGCACAGAAGTGGTGTTGTGAAGAAGGCGCACACCACCACTCAGCTTAATTCGCATTTTCTCTTTGATGGAAGCACGTAGTCTGTGCAGTAACCCAGCATAGTACTCCCTATTTACTGTTGTCTTCCTTTTCTTCTTCACAATCCCAAGAGATTGTGGCCATCATCTTCTTGGTTGACTGAGAGATCTTGGTCTTTAGAGGCGGTGCCTCGCCAGGTTTACGTCACTCCATTGACTCTCTTTTCGACAAGGGATAAATAATAGAGGACTATAGTTGACCAACTGAATACAGCGGATCGGAAGTTACGCTGCAATTATTTACTTAACAGAAAAGATATCGCACCAGGTTAGGCTTTTGCGAAAGTGATAATCCTTATCGGCGAGGCCGGAAACTTATGGACCTACCCTCACCTCGATACCGAATATCGCTGGTAGGCCATTACATTCCGAAATTGAGAATATCGAAGCATCAATTCGAATGTTAATTCGACCGGACTTCAAGCGATCTTAATAACAATGAATACGGAAAGAAAACTTAATATTTGGAAAGCAAAATGAATAAAAATTAATTTAATATACAAATTAGAGATTTTTCAAAAATGTATGCAGTCACTTTCAATGCAAAAAGAGCTGGCATGACCACATAAATGTTGATCCTACCATGGAAGACTTCCACCTGCAGTTCAGACTTTACTTCTATGACGTTGTCCTTTAACATCGCGCAGCGAAGCGAGTAAAGTTATACCACGTGACTTATCGATGTGTACCCATGAACGCGGTGGTAGCAGGTTGGCTGTGAGTTGGGATACAAATACTGTGCTCTCTTTCAAATTCCCATATTATTTCCTTTATAATCACTATGCATGTTCACTCATACTGCAGAGCGAATAACAGCATTTTCGCGCTGTCTCGTAGGGATAGTATTTTTCGCTGCTTGTAAAACTGAATATAAATACCACACTAGGACAAATATTTAGTGACAGGGACTTTGGAAGTGTATAAAATATAGCCGTTTGCTGAATATGTGCAAACAAAAGTAACACTTTGTATTTTATGGTTAGTTAATATTTTTAACTTTCGAAGGGTTCTGGTAATATTTAAATGTGTGCTTATTGCTAAATTAATAGGCTAATGGAAGAACACTTTGTGCATGTCCTTTATTACGATTGCAGATTAGTACAGATTATTATTTATATATTTATTTGAATAGGACCGCTTAAATATGAATACATTTGAAATGGGCATATTTACTCACAGAAAGAAACTTGCAAAGATGATAGATTGTTATTTATTTGATCTTCCGGGCTTATTTATTTTTTTGCACAACTGAAAAGTTATCCGTATATAAAATATCGTCTAACAGAAACAACTCAATTAGGAGCAGGCGGCAATTAAGAAATCCATCTCGTAATTAAATGGGCATGTTTCACCCTTCTAAAAATTAATAAAAGTATCTGGATATATTCTTACTTTTTAAAGTAGCACGTCATTCAGTTTCCTCTCCTGCGCGCTTTCTGTTTGGTTAATGAAGTTTGAGAACTGGCGTTGACACTTTGCCGCGCATTTATCGGAGACACAAAAATTACCGTGTCAATTTGAGAACATCATGGCATAGGATGTGCGGTTATAGAGGAAACTAAATGGGCAATGCACAGTAGATCTGACATACTCCATCAGCAAGCAATTTACTTCTAAACTCAAGATCGCGCGTTCAAACCCGGCCAGGATCGATGGCTTTTTTCGGACGTAAAAATGTAAGTATGCCTTCCTTCGGAGGAAAGTAAAGCCGTGGGTCCCGTCTCGTACATTTACGGCACGAAAAAGAACCTCAAGTCTTAAAAAAGGGATGACCTGAGATGTTAAAGAGCGTCCGTAAATAAACGAAGAAGAAGAATGAAAAAAGCAAGCGATTTAGCGCGGCAAAGGCCTATTATGTTTAAGGTGATGAAAACACTACACAAAAATCTCTATGGATGCCCTCCTATTCAAAATACACAGATTCTTGAATAAAATAAATATATTAAAGAGTCAACAATTTGCTGAAATATAAAACCTGCTTACAGAAAATGTATTTCTTAAATGCGCAATTCTTTAATATATCTCTATTGCGATTTGTCAGTTCTTTATCGCACCTGACAATTCCTGCTGAAAACCTTTTCTTTAGACTGTGAGATAACCAAAGCACAGCTTTCGGATAGAACTTTCTTTACCTCTATCGCGCCATCCATTTGTTTGGAACACAGCTTGCCGTGCAGTGTGATCCTGTAGGGATCAGGGCACAATCGACAAAATATCGGGTCATCCAATTATCTGATGACCAGTAGGGCTACGCTACAGTTTGGGCGGGCGGGGTAACTCAAGAGCTGGTGGTAGAAACATTGAAGTGACAATATAATAAATTCTAATGGATTTAAGGAGTTATGTACTCGTCCATGTCACGCAAGCGGATGCTGGAACCGCTGCCTGTCTTTATTTTCCACACATTTCTGGTATCTGTTTATGAAATTACCCATTAATTTTCTTAATTCTCTTTAGAAATTAACTTTCTTTAGCTTTAGCAGCTTTGTAGCTCTTTGTACAGAGCAGTAGGAAATTCTTTTTTGCTGAGAAAGAGGGCTAAGGGATTTTAAAGGGGAAATTTCCAAGTGGTTCCAAAAGTGATTTGTGTAGGCAACTGTAGGCAACTTAGTCTTCTCCGTTATATGAATTAATATTTGAATCACATTATGATTTTAACGCCATCACCTGACGAATTTATCTTTAAATAACCAGTTGACATCGCTGCTGAGCATCCGTATGGACATTCAAAGAAAAAAAAAAAAAAACTAAACAAAAACAAAAACCAATCGTTATGAAACAGAATAATTAGGCCTAGTTTTTGCCATTTAATATTTATAGTAGACTTGAGTCTAGAATTAGACACCTGTTATTTCCTTCATTGTCCAAACGATACTAACTGCGTGAGATCCAAAGTCAATGTAACAGTTCGATAAACCTCATGTAGCTGACTGACTTTGAATAATGACTTATAGACCTATGCAGTCTCTACCACCGCTTCGGTCATCAGATAATTGAATGATCAAAGAAACAGATATAACTACACACATTCTTTGCTAAGAGAGAACACTTAAGCAATTTAAAAATTGAGAATGTGTATAAACACATGTCCCTTAAGACAAAGAAAGTAATTCGCTACCAAAATTAAAGTGAGCTTGGTGCTGGACTCAAAATTAGGGCGAATTTGTTTGCGTTCGCTGCGTTTTTAGGGAATGCTGTGCGCGTCACACACAGTTTACCAGTCGGCACGTAACTTGGCTCACACAGAATGCATAGTAGCATCAGCACATGACGCCGTTCTTACTGGCTAATAGGAAGCAGTGAGTTTTACGCTTTTGTATACAGAAACTGATATTCAATGAAGTGCGGTTCTGTTGCATATTAAAGCGTGTGTGAGTTAACGCTAGAACAGCTGAAAGAGATCATTATGACCCAAACATATAAACATGCAAACGTTATTATTTTATTTATTAATAGTATCATTTGAATTTCGAATGCTTTTAGATCAATGAACAAGTGGATATTAAATTATGTTTGAAAAAGTTAAATATTATTCCTAATCTGAAAATTTAGTTTTTGATTTTCAGTTCATGGCTGTATTGCACTTAGTATCTCTCAGTTAAGTGCATTTATTTGAATGTTTATAACATTTTTTCCTGAATAACCTTAAAATCTTGCACGGATGGTCTGTACTTTTCACGCATATTTTCCACACGCAGTTTTTTCGGCACTTCTCTCAAAAAGTACTTGACTTGTTTACTTTATACAGACGGATTTGACATTTATTTCGCTTTTTGGAAGGTCTACGGCCTTCATCTTCTTCCTCTTGTTGCTCTTCTTCTTGAGCTTTCCTACCTTTAGTTCAGTCACCAGCTGAAGGATGAATTTCTTTCCTTTTATCTTTTTGTTCTTTACCTCATTGTAGACGACCCATAAATTTATTGCTGCAATGTCCAGCTCATCAAATCGGAGAAGTCTAAGCAGCTCCTGAAGTCTATTCCGTAACATTGTGTTCCTGATCAATGTCGGTCCCCAGGAACGCGACCAAAGATCAGCTACTGACATATCTTTCGCACAGATTACTCTTCGGGTGTACATGATGACGACCATGTGCTCCAGTTCATGGAGTGAAATAGTCCACTGTACTTATTTATGAGACGAAGCATCGATTCATCAAAGAGTAGACGAAAAGCACTGAGGGGAGAATCATCCATTTGTTGGAAAGCACATGTAGTGGAACCTCCTCGCTCTTTTAGGGCATTTACATCAGCCCTTCTTCCTGACGAAGATGCTGATATGTTGATAACCTTCCATTCAGATCCGTCTCTAGCATCCATTGTCCTGTAGAGGAATCTGATGAAGCCTGGCCCTGCTGAGATGACTGTTGGAGTGGTTGAGGCATATTAGCATTCGCACCCGCTTCGGACAAGGAATCCTTGCTTACTAGTTTTTGGCATAAATTCTCTACTCGAGTGTGATAAGTCAATTTCTGATTCAACGTCGGAACTCTGAAAGGCCCCTTTGACGATATATGACTCTTGAACACACAATGAAAACTTAAAATTACAGATAAAACTGATAGTGTACACACATTCCGGGTCCCAACAATGAGACGATATTTCTCCCTGCACATTATTGATTACTGTAACTATTGTTGGTCATTTGTTGAAGGTTTTGCTGCGCATTTACGCTATAATTTATAAGGGTAAAATTAACTCATATCGCCGTTGTAGGTAAAGGGCATAAAAAGAAACAAAAAAAAAAAAAAAATCCAAATGTATGATCATAAGTGATGATATTTGGTGGAAAATATGAATATCTGAGGAAACTTCAACATAAATTTAGTCAGGGGTCATTTGAGCCTTCCGCAGTTCTAATGTTAAAGGGCAAATAGTGCTGTAGTGTATGTAATGAACTAGTCTCACACAACCAAGAGGGACTTGCATACATACGTGCTTACTTCTAGAAGGAAATGTCTGTGGAGGCCAGTATGCAGCGTTTCCAAATGTAGTTAACAGATGGCTGCAGCTTGCAGCATGTCAGAACCATGCATTGCATTGTTCGAGAAGGAAAATTATCAGAATATTCCTCCGGTAATTGGCTGTTTCATTCTCCCAGGCTAAACGAGACTGGAATGAACAAATTCGGCTCGACCCGATTCCTTGAAAATTTTTTATGACAAAGGAAGGATGCTTTGTTCCTTTCTGTGCTTTTTCTTTCTTTATTCCTTTGCTTCGGCGTTTAAATTGTCTTATTCAGAAATTAAAATTTGTATATTACTATATAAATCTTATATATATTTTATAAATTATTATGCTATAAAAGCTTTCATTTTTGTATTGCCTCTAACAAAAAAATATTTATAAAATGCAATGCACATAATAAAATTTAAATTAAATCAAAACAAAATATCTACTAACGCACATAGAATAAATTTAATTCATAATCGAATGTATAAACATATGAACAAATAAGCAATGATATAAATAATGAAAATGCATATAATACAGTTATAAATAACTTCAAATAAACACGTATCCGCCTTAAAAATAACGCACTCTCCCGGTAACGCAACCCCATTATAGGCAACATGGGCAACTGCAGAAAGAAGGTCGTCTATGACCGACCAACCACCGACCACTATCTCTCAAGGCTTATCTATCATACTACAGTAGAGCGAGTAACAAGGAGATAAGGGGTAAGATGTTCTCAATGTATTAAGTCGTGTTCTGACCAAGCTTTTAGTTTAATTTGCATTATTTGATTTAAAATAGTGAGTGTACCGAAATGTACAGCAATAGAGGTATTATGCCCTCATTATAATGTTTTATTTGCGTTTTACTTGAGTATAATACAGCCCTAGTTTATTGGGCATAAAGTTGTAATATTTTTTGTAAATAAATAAAGCGAGGGGACGATTTGGGCTTAAGACGTATTTTAAAAGTCGGATCATTGTTTTGTCTTAAGGTGTGCCTTTTGCAACAATCCTTACTACCCACCCCACGGAAATATAAATATAATATAATATATATGTGAAACCCAATCATAATATTTTATGTTTTGTAATTATTAAAGTAGATATCATGTATGCATACATATATAATATGATATAACAATAACATGTTATCTGTGTTTAACCAAAAGAGAAAGTTTTTGGTGTTTTCTGTAGCTTGGAAAGCCAAAGAGGCCACAAAAACTCTATACAAAAGGGACAAGAGTGAACCCACGAGTCGAGTGTGATGTCACTTTTAAAAAGACTGCCGTTGGAGGGTTAATAAATCCAAATACTTTTAAATTCGTTAGGGCTTTGAACCCGACAGGCGTTGTACAGTTATCCTTTAAATTAGCCAATGTCAAAAAGAGTTTTAAGCTTTCATATAATAATGAAAGGCACTGCTGTCAGGTGAATTAAATCACCCAATAATAAATGCATACGTAAGCTTTTAAACCAAGGCGCAAAATATGCGCATGCGTGGGTGACCCCATGGCTTATTGAAGCCAAGGATTATTTAATTTGATTCAAGTATATAAGGAAGCGTTTGCTTGGCCGCAGTTTAAGATCAGATCACCAGCAGCAGGAGATTCCACACGATTCCAGTAGCAGCACAAGTGCTTTTAGTGTAACGCCAAGTTGTACAGGAGAGGCAAAAAGTTACTCCGTCATTTGGGCGGCATGTTTAATGGAGGTGACAGGTTCGCTGTCAGTATTGAATGGAAGAAAAGACATGCCAGTTGACAATAATGGTAGTAGTTATCAGTTGCTACATAAGATTACAAATTAGCAATTTGATCGCTTGGTAGCGTTGAGCAGCGTGGCTTACTACATGTTCCTAAGACGCTCCAATCATTGCGCAAAAGAAAATAACCGCCTTTGTAAAGCAATCGCGATTGATATCTGTGATGCGTTGCGATCTTTTGATCTCTACTGTATTAGGAATATAATATAACTAGTCTTCGTTCTAAACCTTTATTTCGTTGTAGTTTTTTTCTGCAATGCTTTAAACTTTCAGTTCGGATTAAAAGTATATCGTGAACAGTTGAAGGGCTGCCTTAAATATGTAATTATTTTTACTGTAGATGCAAAATTGTTTGGATTTTTTATTACTACTCTTAGATTGCATATTCTATTTCTTTCTAGAGAAAATGTATTGCAAGATCTTATAGATTAGTGCGTTTAAGAGCGCTTTCTACAGAAAGAGTAAATCAGATTGCATTTCTTTGTTGTAAGTCTGAAATTTAATGTTAAAATATTTAGGCACTAATATTTCAAAAGATATTCTAGCCTATAATATCATCTTTACCTATGATTAAAATTTTAATAAAATCAAACTTGCCATCGAAAGGAAAATCATACATTTTCTATATTCATTATCCAGAATGGTAAAAAATTAATATATAGGGGGGAAAAATATAGGCGCGTGATTCAAAGAATATTGGAGTAATACAAAACATCAACCGATAGATAGATAGATAAATAGTTGGAGGAGTATTTTGGATTAAAAAGCATGCGATTGAGAAGAAACTCAAATTTTTAAAATAAATCAAAACTAAGGAAAAAATTAGAGGAAAAAAAAAACACATGAAATGTTTCAGTTTCGGAACACTGAAATTTTAAACTCATTGATAGACCTGGGGTTAGATAGAATTGTATTGTTAGAGTTGGAGGAGTTTATTTCGGTACTTTGTCAGTGATTGACCAATAATGCCTACGCCCACAATGAGAACACCTCCACGTGGAAGGGATGATGCGAGGGAGATAGCAATTGGCCAGGATCCAGGGGCATTGAGACACGAACACAGATGGGGTACCTAACACAATGCTTCCGAGTCTTAGAAGAGCCGGTCCAGAGCGAGACAGAGTCTTTAAAAAGCGCAAGTCACCGTCACGCTGCACCATCTCACCTTGCCGTGGCACTTTCGATCTTATAACAAGAATCGCAATGAAATGCAACAGTAGAAAATTCTTGGAAAGGAAAGACGCATTCCAACATTCGCCTAAACGACCAGGGAAAACCACGAAAATGCTCAAAGTAAAATGGCAGGCCCCAAGGGGTTTGAAACCTGGACCCATCGAATACGAGTCCCAAGCGTGAGGCACTCCACTTAGTATTGGTAGACCTTACTTCGAACTCCACCGAAAGGCAACTAGAACTTTTCTAGCAAGTGACAGGGCGCTAGTCATGTGAACAATGACCAAGCCCATTAAATTAAGGGTAAGGTTTATTGAACATATTGTATAGAGTGAGATAATGTCATGTAACTTAATTTACACTCTGTAAACATTCATAAATACTTTAAATAGCACTGTTTTAAAGAACGAGAGTGTCGTTAATCCAATTTTCTGTCCTATATTAGCACAGTTATCTCTCATAATTAATTGAATTAGATAGTTCCCATAGCAATAGGGTTTGCGGGTACTCCATGCCCCTTAGATTATCATCTCAAACATTAAAAAGGCGTTCACAGCATTTAAGAAAGTTTTCAAAACTGTCCATGTAAATAAATGCGTTATTTTCCCCCCCACAAGGCACATGGTAGACTACAGTTTGGTATTAGAGTAAGACTGGACAACTTTGAGGTTACCACCGTAACGCTAAATACGCTTGCCGTAGTGATCTCTTACCATATGAGGTTCTGCCCGACCATAGCCACGAATCTCCTTATCTGATTCTACTATACTCTGGGGACTTTTGTAGAGATTCTATCCCTAAGATGCGACTTCAAACCTCCGAGTATTTGTGGCACAGATTCCATAGCTAACCATATAATTGAATTAGTTTATATAAAATGTGATTTCTTCACTTGTGTGTGAGATTAAAGTTTGAAATCTTTAGTCAGACAAGAAAAATTCAAGGCTACAGCCGGAACTGGAATATTGGATTTTCAGATTCTGTCCTGACCCTCTTACCGTCTAAGATACCGTGCCATGTTCGATCAAAGCCACGAATCTGCATACGAGACTATTGTAATCTGGAGACCTATAAAGTCATCTCTTTGCGGAGATTTTAGCCTTAAGAGGATATGTAACCTAAAAATTCATACGATTTTTCCCTATATTCCAATAAAACCCTTTAAATAAAATTAGTAACTTAGTTGAAGATTGAATACTGATCTTTATTAACAGAACACTAATAAAAATATACTACGTACTTATTGCACATACTTTTTTCAACATTTGGACTTTTCGAAACAATGCATTGCTTTATTAAACGACACCATATTATCTTTGTACTTTCAAAGCATTGTCATGATTTCTGTTTTTTGCATGCAAAAGTCCTTTAATTGTGTCTGTTTGTGTCTGTAGAGAGCTTATTTCTTGGTAAATACTCTTTCTACAGCTGTAATTAAGTATTTCAGACTAAGAGAGTTTCTTACAGGAACGCTCTGTTTAAGGAACATTAAAGCATAATCACCGGGTTTAATTTTTTTTACCGTTGCTCAAAATATACCAGGACTTTCTTACTTTGCAACCTGATATATATTTCTTAATATACTTCATTCTCTATGTATAAACGTTCTATAGAATGTTAAATGTAAGAGATAAAATATCTCTATCCCAGAATTAGGGTTAGCAACACAACTAACAGGCAACTCAAAACATTAGAGGTACCTTTGATTTAGGCTTCATAATTTAGCATACTATTCCGCTTATATATTTGAAATGCGATTTTTTTCACATATTCTGCTGAAAATTTTCACCTTTATGTCTTAGGATCACATTATTATCATCCCTTCAAATATTAAACTTAATACATGTCCAGAAAGTATCCAGCGAGTTAAAATAAAAACAAATTGTTTAACAAATACAATTCCTTTTAAATAAATTTCTTTGAGACCTAACACAACCATCCCAGTGAATCTTCCTCTTCTCAGAACTCAAGAAGGACCTCCGAGGAAGGCATTTAAGTGTGATGAAGAAGTGATGGATACTTTTTTCCCCCATTTTGCAGACAATACTTCCGACTATTTGGGAAGGGGGATTGAAATGTTAATTCAAAAATGTGTGAAGTGCATTGCAATAAAGGGTAAGTATATTGAAAAGTAAAATAAAGTTTTTGAGTATATCACATAGAAAATGACTAGGCCGGAAACTTATGAACCTACCCTCGTGTGTGCATACACTTGAACAGTTATTTAAATAATATACATTTTTTAGACAATAGTAGTAACCTCTAACGAGAGAAACAGGCTGTATAGTTGTCTTGAAAACTTTATAACAACAATTTTACTGATTTCTAAAGCATATTTTAATTATTATATACTATGTATTATTTATATAGGCATAAATAATATATTAAACGAGAGAAATAGTCGCCGAGTTCTTGAGGGACGGATTTATAAACAGCAAATCTGCAGCTCGAATGGCACCAAAACCAAGATTTTCTCATTTTTCACCAATGGCATATGCCAGTAAGATACCCTGAACTGACTAGGAACGCTTTCTTTTCCAATTTATAGTTTCATCTCATGTATCATGTTTTGCATTTTCACCATAAAATTGTGCACAATATCTAAAAAGTTTCAAATTTTGGGCACAAAGTATCTCCCCGTTTGGTAATGATTGGTTAAATTAATCGACTTTTATCGTTAACTTCTGTTAAATTCTCATCATTTAAAATCTGAAAGAGTACGCAGTTTATTGTTGTTGGACAGATGGATTTAGTTGCATAGCCGTCTTCCATTTCATTTTGTCATGTTTATTACCTCTCATCTGTAAAGCAGTTCTTTGAGGGTTTGTGGAGAGCTCAAGTCAGAATACCCCACATACTAAGCTAACTGGATAGGTTTCCAAGTATCATAATCTCATTAAGGTCACATATAGATTTTTAAAGTTGAACACAGTTAATTGCTACGCAGTTTGAACTGTACTTCCTGTTTTTAGATATTTTGATTTTCATAAGATTTCCGAAGCACAATTTGCAATCTTTGCTATACAGGACTCTCCATATGTTTGGTTAATATGCCATCGTTTCCCTATACGCGATGCAAGTAGGTATTGTGTGCAGTTCCAATGGGACACTGACTGAATTACGCCATCAGAATTTGCTGCCACAAAATGGGGGTTTCAAAGGCCATTGAAATTTCCGAAATGATTTCCCTACTTTAAAAAAAAATATGTTTTTAACCGAGCCTTCGTGTTCGCATTTATGGGCGCCCTCAGGGAATAAGCTAACATGGGTGGTGGTACTGAATTAAAACCGTGCTTTGTCACGTTTATGAAGCGCCGTTCTGCATAGACTGACCGCCACTCTTTTGACAGGAGGTTCTCAGCTTTGCTTTTGAAAGGAGAGGGGCAGGAGGTTAGTGGAGGGTGAGTGGAGGGTAGTAACCAATGATGTGTAATATAAACTAACAAAAACTAAATATTGCCGTAAAAGCAACTTAACATTTAATTTTATCTATCAGAGTAGATCTTTTTTGGAAAGTATTAGGTACAAAATATGTCTAACGTACTTGTGCAATAAAATTTTATCATTTGTTGCACTATAAAATTGAAACAAAAAGTAAAAATAAAAGAACAACATAACTCATAAACTTTTTAAAATGTTTTTAGCGTTTGCCGTCCTGCAACATTGCCAAAGTGCTGCTACTTCTTGGAGGCGATGAGTTAATCCAATACTTCTACCAATCATTCCCGCCAACAGTCAGCCGTTAGGAGAATATTCGCCATTAAAATACTCAACTCACCGAAGTAATTATTGTCACTTAGGTTAGAGCTTGCCCTTACAGCAAGAAACATCCGAGACTGCAAATTTATCAGATCAGTTTTAAATTTTTATAACATTTATATTATTATTTCAAATTATTTTTTTTAAATACGACTCTTTATTATAAATTTTGGGAAGTTTATCTATGTCTGACAAGAAAAAGTCTTGTCACAGAAGGATTCCACGAGTCCGAAATATAGCGATCTGAAGTGTGACTTTTCTTAGTGTTTTATCCTTCTCTACTATTATAATTACTGTTAATTTATATATATATATATATATATATATATACAGAGGGTGCCAAAATATATACACACTTCAAGCAAAGAAAAAACTGTGTTAACATAACAAAACTGAATTCATACAAACAGAAAATGATGACCACTAATCATCTTTGACTTTTACAGTTGCAACAGTTGCTCAAACTGCCCACCATCAGCGTCGATACACTTCTGAGTACGTTGAACTACTGATTGAGCAAGATTTGCGAAAGTGTCCTCAGCGATTGCAGCACATGCCGTTTCAATTTCTTCCCGAAGTGCTGGCTGCCAGTGTAGCTGGTTTTCAACAGTAAACAACATCCTTAAGAGTTCCCCATAAGTAGAAGTCCAATGGAGATTCCGAGAAACGCGATGGAAACTCAATTGGATCTCTTCGTCCTATCCAGTGCCTTGAACGCGGGGCTTGTTGCTGTGCAAGATCTCCCAGATCTGCCCTTGTGAACATCGCATACGGTACCATGAGTCTCAAATGTGTTTCGAATGCGTGCAATCGTGTGGGCGGTTTTGTTCTGTACACACGTCTCATTGCATTTGAACTTCAACAACATTTTCAGTTTTCCAATATCACTTCAAAATTGCTTTCTACTGTACAAACGACAATCTTGGCTCCGTTTTGTGGTAGCAACGCTAGCATAACGTAATGCGAGTCATATCTATTTACAGAACATCATATGACAATCTTGACTTCATTTGTTCATTGTTGATTAACCTGTCACGTAGCAACGCTATCATAATGTATGTGAGTCACATCTGTTTACAGAACATCATACTACACATTACTACTGTTTTTCGGTCCAACTTTGAAATATATTAAATAGATATCCTCTGTGATAGTGTGTATATATTTTTGGCACCCTCGATATATATATATATATATATACACACATACACACACACACACACATACATATTTGTTCCAGTGTCATTTCATTGTCTCATAAACATGTGGGCATTCCCCAATAGCCTGGCCTTAATGTAGCGGCCTTCTAAGGCCGGGGCGCTCACGGAGATGATAATGAAAGTGATATGATTTATGATGCAGCAGGGGGGATGAATGAACTTGTTGATGAGTCAATTGAATTAATGATGGGGCAAATGAGTTTGGTGTCCTTGACGCCTTAAAGTTATCTGGGAAAGGAAAAACTTCGGGAAAAAATAATAATTTCCCGGAACCCAGGACCTCCGGATTAATAGTCGCAAATGCTACCACTGGACCACGGAGGCAGTCTGTCTCAAAAATATTGTCACCACCATCTATGTAATGCAGAATGAAGTAAAAATTGAAGAATATACACCATAAATGTAGATAGATGTATAATTTTATCCATGAATGTTCCCATCCCATAATATACTCTTCTGCCTAACAGAGATTTAATTTTTTCTTTCCAGATATTTTCCACTAACGGATAGCATAACGTTTGAATAATGAAAGTTTACAATTTAATTAAATAATTTTGTCTGTAAAAAGAATAGAAACATATAAATCATTGAAATGTCAATGTAATAATCAGTTTATTATAAATATCCTAATTGTTGTTAAACATACAATATTCCCCATTTTAATACAAAGTGGTGGTATTTGTAAATCTCTAATTCATTCCATGTAATACATTATGTGAAAAGTATGTAATATTTCAATGAGTAAATTGTTAAAATTTATGTCGTTTATAGAATTTTTGCTGTCATTTTTAAAATACTTGTAGGTAACCAGCTCTAATAATAATAATAATAATAATAATAATAATAATACTCTTTTTAATTTTATTATAATATTCAATAAGAGCGAGTGCGTTTTAAAACGAGATACTGAAAAAAAAACATTTGTAATAGTCTAACGTTATCAAAAGACAAATAAAAATAGCAATATGGAACTATAAAGCTAACCACAAACATATCACATTGCACCAGATTTTTCGTTCGCAGTGAAGATTTTTGCGCAGCATTATTAATTTTAGTTAGCATACCGCTGATGTTTCTGAACCATGTGAATTTTAGGACGGTGCTTATATTATGTGCCAAAGTAATAAAATTCACTGCATTCCCTGCACATGTGATGCAGCCTGTATTCCAACACACGGTAACGATAAATGCGTTTATCCTATATCTTTGAATGTATGTAATAACAAATGTTTATAAAAGTCATCTTTGAATGCAATCAAGTAAGGTGTTCAAAAGCATTCCCTTTTAAACACGAAAATAAATACGATGTGTATACAGAAGTATTCTGTATTTAATAACGAGCTTCTGAGGGCGTTACACCTCGACTCGTTTCATACCATGACTTCTTTACTGCTCACACCATAAAATGTATTATCGAGTGTCCATCCGTGGAAAGGACAAACCTTTCAAGCTTTGAGCGCGGCTTGATCAGCTGGACCAGGAAAACTTACGTGTTTCGTAAGTAAATTTATAACGTCACATTCTACGAGGAAAGGTCATGAGTTACTGTCCTAACCATTTTCTACGTATGATAAAGCTCTTCCCTTTTCAATATAGTTACCCTTTATTGCAATACACTTCTCACATCTCTGCATTAATATTTAAATCCCCCCTCCCCCAAAATAGAAGTATTATCTGCAAAATGGGCATAAATAGCATCCATCACTTCTTCGTCCCCTTAAATTTCCTTCCTCAAAGTCCTTCTTGAGTTTTGAAAAGAGGAAATAGTCACTGGGAGCTAGATCTGGGATGTAGGGTGGATGGTAGATCTCCTTGAAGCCAAATTTCTTCCCAGCTTCCTTTGCAACAAGAGTTGTGTGCACAGGCGCGTTGCCGTGAAGAAGGCACACGCCACCACTCAGCTTTCCTCGCTTTTTCTCTTTGATGGAAGCACGTAGTCTGTGCAGTAGGCCAGCATAGTACTCTCCATTTACTGTTGTGTTCCTCTCCTTGAAGTCAATGAACAGTATTCCTTCACAGTCCCAAAACATTGTAGCCATGATCTTCTTGGTTGACTGAGTAACCTTGGCCTTTAGAGGCGGTGATTCGCCAGGTTTACGCCACTCCATTGATTCTCTTTTGGGCAAGGGACCATAGTAGAGGACCATAGTTTCATTTCCTGTAACAATGTTTAGCAGAACTTCTCTCTCGTTATCATGGCAGAGCTCCAAAAATGCCTGACAACAGATGACTGGTTGCTGCTTTTTGGACTGGAGAAAGACATCTAGGCTCTAATCGTATTCATATTTAAATGTTTATAAATAATTCGAGGGACTGTTTTAGAAAGATCCAACCTTGCTGCTATTTCTGAAACTTTGAGCTGCCGGTCTTCCATACTTTCTCCTTCCACAAGAGCGATGTTTTCAGTAGTGAATACCTCCAAGGGCCGATCAGCACGCTCTTTGTCTTCAATGCTTTCTCGATTCTTTCGAAAAAGTTCGACCCATTTTTTTTTTACGGTAGAATATGAGGGGGATGCTTCCCCATACACACCGTCCAATCGCTGTTTAATTTCATTTGAACTAAGTCCTTCTTTTGTGAAAACTTAATACAGCTCGAAGCTCCATTTTGAACAAGTCATAATCTTCTACACGTAGTCTTCTTTATGCAACCATATCTAAACTGAACACAGTAGAGCGGAAGTTACAGCTGCAATTATTTACTTAATAGGTAAAGTATGACTCCAGATAAGGATTTTGTAAAGGCTATAATCCGTTTCCCTCTTTAATTGGAGTCCTTGGCTAGGTCTATAGGGCCGCAGTTCATTTAATTTGGACAATGAACCGTTTATTGTTGACAATGCTACCAAAAGAGCACCTTCCTTAATTGTTCATATAAAACATTTAAATACACAATTATTATCCATACAAAGTCCTGTTTGCCGGGAAAGGAGGCTGTTAAGAGTCGATCAATGTATCTACTTTTTTTTTTATTGTATTCATTATTTCTAATTCCAAACACTTGGCAATTCTCAAATCATAAACCAAATTAGACATTAAACACAAAGATATATGTGTCCAATTCGTATCATTACTTATGAATCTTTTACAAATATTCTTTGTGCAATAAAAACACTATGCCGAATGATGATGCTCTTTGCAATCACCCACTGTGCAAATAATTGGATAAAATACAATCCAACTTTGAAATGAAAATAAGAAATTTTTATTGACTTCAAAGTGTTGAACTTGAAAATGATAAAAGCATACGTCAATTGGTTCTTTTTAGTAGAAGCTTGAGTCTTCATTGCACATCATTTGGCAACACTGTAGTTCAATCTCCTGATTGCAACTTTTTGCATCATCAGCTTTCAGGAACCGCTGACTTATCTTCAGTTAAAGAAATGCCTTTTTTTTTCCAAGGGAAATTCCTTAAGTGACTTCATTTCATACTTATCATTAATATTCTTTACTATACTCCCAAAAAGAAACCGCCACGGGTGGCCGAGGTCGTTAAGGCGCGGACTCGTCAGCGGGAGGTCTGGGATTCGAATCCCAATGGAATTTTGCTCCCTGACTGAAGTTTTTTCCAGGTTTTCCTCAGTCCTCATAAATGGCAAATGCCGGAGAAGTACCCTAAACTTAGGCCTGGAACGAATCCTTCCTTAAAAATCCTTTCCCAATATATAATTTCATCTCATGTATCATTAGTGTCCATCGCCTGTGGTGCCTCTGTAGTAAAACGGGCATTGAACTCCATTCATTTCCAAAAAGAAGACAATTGTATGCCGCTGCAAAGTGGATGGCATGATAAACACCCTAAAAATGAAACACGACCTGCAAGAATATGCGATATGCTCAGCCACGCCTGACTCCACACGAAAGAAGCTTATGAAACCCTAAAACAGCTGTGTGCGCAAGTGTAGTTAAAATATCTCTACTCACCTGTGGGTAGTTAATTTTTATAGGTTGGCAACTTGGTAATGGAACAAGCAAAATCTTTTATGGGAAATCGCTGAATGTCGAATAGAGGAGTTTGGGTAATGTTTGAATATACGACACTTTATTCTAGAGGTTAAAATGTGTTCCAGACCTAACGCTAGAGTTTGCGCGGATTGCGTAGGAGTACCCCCAGAGTCAAAATAAATGATTTCTTTAATTTCTTAGTTGAAACACATATTTTCGTTATTTTATTAGTGCAAGCAATCGTTATAATAGAGGGTCACTAACCACAAGTGCTGAATGTGGGTATATAATGGGTCATGGGCCAATGGCTGGTACTTTTCTGCCGCGATTGCGGCGAAAAGGTGAGGTGATCTTGTGGAATATAGTTTGTTGCTTCACGGGTGGTACATTTCGCAACGCTGTACGTATTCATCAATTCATGCTGAGCGGGGAATGAGACATGGCAAACTAACACCGGGATGAATCATGTGCACACTCAACTGAAACAGGTTGAGCCATTGCGCCTCGAATTTCATATCTTCCCATAACTTGCTGGACAACCTCTTGCGACATCCATGGCTGAAAAGTAGTTTCCGTAGTTGACGAATTACGTGCATTTAAAAAAAAATTACGGTAAACATGCGCACATACATAACAATGCATGTAACCTGCTGCTTTGCACCCATTTATTCGGACACAGTTCGGTAGAATAATGCACACACAACGAAGTATTTCTATAACGTAACACTCCCTTTCCTGGAATTTCGTAACATTTCCCGCCTGTTTTCCATTTTCTGCTACACGAATATACACTCTCACTTGACTCCAGCAATTTTCACTCCCACAATCCATCATTCCAGCCACAGTGCATCATGGGTAATCTAATCTCTGGAATAAAGTGCTGTATATTCAAACATTACCGTAGTTTGCAATTCTGTTCAATGCTAGAAATGTAAAACAAAATCTTACTAAACCTCAAACTTAATCTGTTGAGTTTTTGTGATAGCTATAGACGTGACTGGATCAGCTTTCCATTACCTGACTATGAGTGAAGATTAAAGAGGGAGTGTTTGTATGCTCTAATACCAGAGATCTCTGCATTGATTAGGTTTTTTTTTTTTTTTAATTGTTTAACGCTCGTATTTTCTACTGAGGCAACACAGGCGGTGGACACTGATGATACATGAAATGAAATTATAAATTGGGAAAGGATTTTTTTTTAGGAAGAAAACGTTCCAGGTCTAAGTTTAGGACACCTCCCCAGCATTTGCCATTTATAAGGACTGAGAATAACCTGAAAAAAAAAAAAAAACAGTCAGGGAGGTCGGCCACCAGTGGCAGTTTTTGGGTGTTTCACAATCTGGTACATAGTGTTGAGGAAAAAGTACGGATATGTTGGAATATGTCTAACAAACAGCAACTTCCTCAGAAATGGTAGGTTAGAAAGCTACAAATATCTGCCTGAGAATAAATTACTCTCATCACAAACTTTCTACTTTAATGCTTTTCACTGGAAATTGCAGTGAGAAATACCAAGGAAGCCTGTTCATTTTCATGATATCTGACTACGGTTAGGTTCTCACTAAAAGTGACCCTTAACATCTGGCAAAGATTTCCTTTTATACTCTCAAGTTTTAGTCAGTTTTATGCTTTCATCTTGACGATAGAATTCAGCAGCCCAAAAATGGCGAATTTGTTCTGAGAACGATTGTTTCGTATACTTTTGTTGTTCACTGTAATTAACCTGTCCGCATGGTAACAACTTGTACCTGGCATTATGTTGCCTGTTTACACTCAGCGAGCATGTTTGACAGTCATAAGAGGAAATGCCACGAAAGTGGCCGATACCTTGTATGTTTCATCTATCAGTATACTCTTATAGTTGCAAAATCTTGCAAAAGTAGATGGTTTTAGGATTTTCTATAATTTCTCTCGTATTATAATGATAATATTGATTAGAGGATTAAACACTACAACAATTTGAAGCCAAAAATGTTCTATATTTTTTTTTATCACAATGTCGAATATCTGGTAACATAGCGTTAATATATACATTTTAATATTTGTATGTGTTTAAACAATTTTTCGTGAAAAATTAATACTGTTATATGTATTAGACAATTAAAATAATTTAATAATAATAAAATAATATTCATAAATTTAATAATAATTACAATTAAGTTGATGAGAACAAATTAACTGTTTTATTTCAAATATGTACGCAGGGTACCAAAATATTAAAACATTTTCAAAGTAGATATTTATCTAATATACTTTAAAGCTGAACCGAAAAACAACAGTAATGTGTAATATGATGTTCTGTAAACAGATGTGACTCACATATATTATGATAGTGTTGCTACGTGACATGTAAATTAACAATGAACAAATGAAGCCAAGATGTTCTGTAAACAGATGTGACTCACATTACGTTGTGCAAGCGTTGCTACAACAAAACGGAGCCAAGATTATCGTTTGAACAGCGGGAAGCAATTTTGAAGTGGTATTGGAAAACCGAGAATGTTGTTGAAGTTCAAAGGCAATGGAGACGTGGGTGCAGAACAGAATCGTCAACACGAATAACAATTGCACGCTTTCGAGACACATTTGAGACCCATGGTACCGTATGCGATGTTCACAAGGGCACATCTGGTAGACCTCGCACAGCAATAAGCCCCGCGCACTGGATCCTAGGCACTATCCAAGGCACTGGATAGGACGAAGAGGTCCGATTGAGTTCCAGCGTGTTTTCCGGATCTAACTCCGTTAGATTTCGAATTATGGGGAACTCTTAAGGATGTTGTATACTGTAGAAAACCAGCTACACTGGCAGCACTTCGGGAAGAAATTGAAACGGCATGTGCTGCAATCACTGAGGACACTTTCGCAAACGTTGCTCAATCAGTAGTTCAACGTACTCTGAAGTGTATCGACGCCGATGGGCATTTTGAGCAACTGTTGTAACTGTAAAAGTCTAAGATGATTAGTGCTCATCATTTTCAGTTTGTGTGAATTCAGTTTTATTATGTTAACACAGTTTTTTCTTTGTTTGAAGTGTTTATACTTTTTGGCGCCCTCTGTAGATTTATTTAATGCTTTTAAACATCTCTCCATACTCTTACTAGAAATCAGGATTTACTTTTTTGCATGCTATTAATTTTATCTTGAGACACTAAAATGAATTTTAATTGTGTTTTATTGGTAAGCTTGTTGTAGTGCTAGCATTTAGCTTGTTCTAAATTATTAAAATTATTTGAATCTGATAAGCATAGAATTTCTAGAATAAAAACAGTATATTGTCTACTTCCTATAAGAATATGTGTAGCAGTTCACGTGGGTTTCGTGTCATAAAGGAAAGGGAAGCTCCCATTGGTAGCTTCAGTTGTTTCGTTCTTATTTTCACATGGAGGGTAGAGAATGCATTGATCTCATGCAGAAGAGTGCCAATGTTTCTTGCTGTTTCGTCACTCATTCCCATGCATTGGTCGCCTAAAATTGTGGTATTCCAATGCTCTTTCGGGAATGGAAATGAGGCGACATGTCGGTTGCAAATGTAACCGCAGAAGATAACACGGTTATATCATCCTCACTTAGCAGTTGCATATGAAATCGATGCACTACATAGGAAGTATGATGTACAGCAGAGTATCATTTTGAGATGCAGGGTTGGTACACAATGTATATAACACTCAAAGGAGAGGTGTTTGTTTATTTTTGTCTGTTAACACTACACTGCTGTTAGCAAGCATTTATGCACATTCTAGGAAGCAAGTAATGAAAGCAAGAATAAAACTTTTAGTAATAAAAATGAAACAACCCTCTTTATCATTTATTATTTTAAAAGTTTCTTCCACATATAGTTTAAAATTATTGTGCTTTCAGTAACACTAAATTATTATTATTTTAGATATAAAAATTAAACAGTGCAAATAGGTACATTTGTTTGCTTAAAGTGATTTTCAAGCATTTGTTGCACTTTTTTGTTGATTTGGTTTATTTACGGACGCTCTTTAAATCTCAAGTCATCAGGGCGTGAAACGGCCGACAAATTTTGCTCAGAGGCCTCTTCTTTCAAGCTTGATGTTCTTTATAGTGCCGTAAATGTACGACACGGGACCCACGGCTTTACTTCCCTTCCGAAGGAAGTCATACCTAGGATTTTTACGACCGAAGTGTCCATCGATCCTGGCCGGGTTTGAACCCGCGATCTTGGGTTTAGGAGGCAAATAGGTTACCACTTCACCACCAGGACCGACATTTGTTGCAATAAAGCTTATTTTTATTGTTTTAAGATAATATTGGTGTAGAAATCTGATTGTTATCTGGAAGATAAATTATAATAGGAAAAGTAATAATGGTTCGACTCCGGCCATAATCTCTAATTTGTCCTGTATGGCGCTGATTTCAATCATGCAGCTAATGTGAAAAAATGACATTTCATATAAATTCTAATAGTGTGGTTAAAATTGAAGCCTGGGCTGTCGGTAGTCGAGGATTTAGAATCGATACTTAGAGATGAAATTTCTGTAATAAGTTAATCTTAGTGGTCAGTAGGGCATAATGACTCAGATGGGGCAAGTCAGATATGGTATGGTAGCTCAGGTGGAAGACCGAGACGGCAAGGCGATCATTCGTCATTCGGGACCCGGCCGTTCCTATGCCAATCTGTTTTAAAATTGAAGGAATTTTGAATGGTAAAAACAGGAATGCAGCTTTTAAAATTTTAATATGATTAATTAATACGTGACTGAGATCTGCTTAAAATATCTATTGAAAAAACGAAATAACAGGGAAAAAAATAACTCAAATATAAAATAGTAATAAAAGACAAAATTCTGGAACAAGTCAGTTAATTTAACTAGCTAGAATGTGATATGTCATTAAATTATGCTCATGATATAATAAGTTAGGTTCGATAAATGTACCTACATTAAACTTGACAGAATTAAAATTGTATAAAACACCAGTAGAAAGCGCAACTCCGTGATTCAGGAACTTTGATGTAGAAATAAAACAACATATAAATAAATTATGTAGAAGGAAATGATATGTTTTCGTTCAGCTATGATTTGCATCAAGAGGACAAATTGAGAAATACCGAAATTTGACTATATTTTGATATATTTGGAGAAACAGACACCCCAAAACTGAATGACCACTTAGACAAAACGGGCCAAGAAACGTACGCATTACAAAACGCATTAGAGTAGTGGTCCCCAAACTTTTTAGATTTATAAAAATCTCAGTGAACTGAGTGAAGCCCTTAATAATTTATAAAATGTTTAACAACCTTAAATTAGCCTAAAGTGCTGTAGTTATTGTAAATTGACCGAAATACCGGAAATTTGACTATATTTTGATATATTTGGAGAAACAGACACCCCAAAACTGAATGACCACTTAGACAAAACGGGCCAAGAAACGTACGCATTACAAAACGCATTAGAGTAGTGGTCCCCAAACTTTTTAGATTTATAAAAATCTCAGTGAACTGAGTGAAGCCCTTAATAATTTATAAAATGTTTAACAACCTTAAATTAGCCTAAAGTGCTGTAGTTATTGTAAATTGACCGAAATACCGGAAATTTGACTATATTTTGATATATTTGGAGAAACAGACACCCCAAAAACTGAATGACCACTTAGACAAAACGGGCCAAGAAACGTACGCATTACAAAACGCATTAGAGTAGTGGTCCCCAAACTTTTTAGATTTATAAAAATCTCAGTGAACTGAGTGAAGCCCTTAATAATTTATAAAATGTTTAACAACCTTAAATTAGCCTAAAGTGCTGTAGTTATTGTAAATTGACCTACCTTAGAATTCCCCTCCAAAAAATGGCGCAACGATACTTAAAATATTGAAACTATACAAGTTCAAATTAGTATTTATTTATTTTACATTAAAATACTAAATCCGAACTTTAATTGCAATATCACATTTCCCTAATTTTAAAGTCTCATTTTTGCATTTCATATGGTAAACCAAACACTTAGAATTTCTATTTTGATATTATTGAATTATTTTATTAAGTGATATAATTCATTGCGGACTTAAGTTATACAGTTACAGAGTGGTTTTAATATTACAAACTTCTCTCTTAACTTGTAACTTTTCATTATATATTTACTCGCTTCTTCATTTGAAATTCAGCGAGAAGGATGCCTTTTACTTTGGACCAGGGTCAATCTTTCAGTATATACCTAATTATTATTTTCATGTTTTCTGTTTATAACTCAAATTTAAAATATTTCTGAGTACTGACATACACATTTTTGGTTACAGCGCGCTGCTTTGATACAATTCTATTCTTTAGTACATCCCAAACCCGCCAGAACGAATTTGGCTGTATTTACGAATTTTCATAGCGTTTGCTAGGGCAACAGTAGACCCCTGCTTTATGCTCCGAGATAGGAAGTACAGCCTAAACTGTGAATCAGATAGTGGGCATCATATAGAGTGGAGGGAAATGCACGTCATTGATTGGCTGCCCTGCTTCCAATGCAACACGGAAGATGCGCGAGACGTCGAGCATTGCCATCGTGCTAAATAAATAAATAAACAATAAAAAATTGCGACTTCGTTTAACTACAATAATTTTAAAGTTTTACATTTATTGATATAGTGATTTACCAACTTGTTCTATAGGATGGAGTTAAAAAGATACAACTTTTTGGATTTTTGGCGTATTATTTTAATATTTGCTGCATTCAGTTCTGACTATATTGAAGCGATTGTTGTGGTACTACTGTTATTGTTTCGGTTTTCTTTGGCACCATTCTGCCCCATTTGGCGCTATAATGCACTATCTGTGTATAATATTGAATAATGTGTAAGTATGTCAATACACTTTTTTAAAAAAGTATACGCCTGCGGTAGTATCTCAGATGTATTGTCTTTTACGTTGAGGTATAGTAGTTTTTACTTTTTCAGCCTTCTGTTGTCTAAAATAGTGAGTAGACATAATTGTGCATATCAGTATATTGTTATACTCAAACTCAACATTATTTTCAAATAAAACTCATTATGTGAGGTTGGGCGAGTGTTGGGCTACACCAGTTTTTTAATAATCGGTCATGGTAGTGTAGTGGTAACCATACTTGCCTTCTAAACCCAAGACAGCGGATTCGATCCCGGCCAGGATAGATGGATTTTTTCGGGCGTAAAAATCCTAAGTATGGCTTCCTTCGGAAGGGAAGTAAAGCCGTGGGTCCCGTGTCGTACATTTACGGCACGATAAAGAACCTCAATCCCGAAAGAGAGGCCTCTGAGCAAAATTTGTCGGCCGTTTCACGACCTGATTTGAATGGGATGCTGATGACCTGAGGAGATGTTAAAGAGTGTCCATAAATAAACCAAATCAATAACAACCATTTTTAATGTCACGAGCTGCCACTGTTTGAACTGCTCAGAGCTTTGAGGTTAGAAACCACAGAGGTTATAATAAGTCTCACACCACTTTTAACGTAACATACAAATATGTGAATGAAAACCATTAATATGGTTTTATTCGCTAGCACTGGGAACTCTTAAACTTAGCCAAACAAATCACTTAATGACAAATAATTATAATATATTTGTTCTTTATGACAGATTAAGAAAACTACTTCCCTCTCGCATAGCGTCGTAGCATAGCCTCGCGTGTCTATACCAACCCATCTGTTCCTCCCTTCCATCGACAGGCACGCATTTCTTTGTCCATAATCAAAGTATTCTCCTTATAACAGAGAAACTACTCCCGGTCAATAAATATCTAAAAAAGGTGCTTTATTTCAAACAACTGAAAACAGTATGTATATCACAGGGGGCACAGTTCGGTATACAATTGTAAATAATAATGATGCAGTAAAAATGAAGACCGTTTCCCTGGTCTAGTGGTTAGCTTTGCTGACTGCTGGCTGGGAGGCTTGGGTTCAATTCCCGGTACCTACTTAGGATTTTTTCTGAGTAAGGGAGGTCTGGAACGGGATCCACGTAGCTTTGTGAGGACAGCTGGGAAACTGCCTGTGGAGAGGTGGCGATTTTCGACATCGACATCGCAAGCTACCTGGAGTTCAGTGGGCTGCGGTATGCTAATCACATTCACCCCCTCCCCCTGCATATAATCATCAACGGTCGTCGTGGTAGGCCAACATTCTGCCTTGGGCTATGGCGGGCCATAGAAAAAAAAATGAAAATCCACAATTAGAGAAAAAATTGGCGAATCCCTAGCAAATTTCGAGAACTGTCAGGAGGATCGCAGTGCTGGCTGAAGTTCGAACAAATGTATGAATTTATAATAAAAACAAATTATTTTCCAAGCAACGAAATTTACCACACTATCATAAAACACTTTACAATTAGCGCACTTGGAAAGAAATTCTGATTGAAATGCAAATTAATTAAACTTTTAAAAATGTGTACATATAAATACTATTCATGTTTATATATATATTTACAAATCTTGAAAACCATATTACTTCCCCCTAAGTTTTTTTTTTTTTGAGTAGTGTTTAACGCCCGTTTTCACTACTGAGGCACCACAGGCGGTGGACACTGATGATACATGAGATGAAATGATAAATTGGGAAAGGATATTTTTTTTTTTTTTTTTTTTTAAGGAAGGAAGCGTTCCAGGCCTAAGTTTAGGTACCTCCCCGGCATTTGCCAGTTATGAAGACTGAGGAAAACCTGGAAAAAAACCCCAGTCAGGGAGGACGGTCCTGGCGGGATTCGAACCGCAGACCTCCCGCTCACTCCCCCTAAGTCAAAGTCATATATAAAGAAATATAAAGTGCTGTTCTGCAAAATAATTTTGCATTGATAAAGATTATGAATTTTAGAAGACGACGTTAATTTAAGAAATAAAGCACATAAAGTCAGGCAAATAGAAAACTTCCAAAACTGGGTCACACAGTAAGCGAATGAAAAGTGGACATGATACTCTGCATAAGGCGTTCAATTTTCATATATTTTGTTTCTGCTATAGGAAATCTAGTCACTGCAACAAAAGTCTATTTCTGCCCCTCCCACTCACGGCCCGTAACGCCGCGCCTGCGCCCTAAAATGTATATATACTTGTGCGTCCCACCCCTCTTCTTCTAGGGCGAAAACCACGCAACCCCTTCTCCTTGTTCCTACCCTGCATTCCAACCCCTATCGAAAAAAAAAAATTCCTGCGTCCATCCTTCCCAAGCCATCAACAGCAGCAGTGTGTCTTGTGAAATCTCTCTCCTCTTTTACAGCAAACGTCCCGCGGAAACCATGGCGGAGAGAGGGGCAGGAGCGACGGACGGACGGATCGACGCAAAGTGTCGACGCAAGTAGTCAGTAGCTGAAGAGCAGCTGGACCAGGTGGTTCGCAGAAGCAGGCCGGCTGCCCTCAAGTCCACTAAACCCCACGTGCAACTTCTGACAGCTCTTACATGTCGGCTGGATTCCGAACTTTTGCTTCCACCCAACTTGTGTCACAGCTTTAAGTGACTAATACAATTTTTGCATATTTTTAAAAACAAAAAAATTGATTTTTTCCAGCAAGGTTAGCAGATGCTCAAGTGATGAATCTGATATTTGCGAGTAGTGAACTAAGAGGTTTTTTTTTTTTGATTTTTCATTAATTTTCTGCTTATTTGATGCTGCTGAAAGAATAATTCCCCAAACTGCAGTGTAATTTAAGTGAATCACTTTTGCTTTTATCTCATTTTCGTGCACGTTATCTGCGCCGCTCTCTATAGACAAGCGTTCTTTTTCTTTTCGAATTCAATGCGTGTTGATCACAATTCGATATTAGCGCAAAAGTTATTTACAGTCCTTTAAAACTTGGTATATTTTTCGAGTGTTTCAGCAACAGCCGCTAAGTGACGAGACTAAACTAAATAACACAACAAAAACTTATTCACAATCATCAAATTCATAGACAAATTCACCGGATTTATTTCTTTTAGTGCCGAATACAGAGCTGTGAGTGTAGTGCGGTGCTCAGTGCATTTTGAAGATTTAGTTTAAACAGCAAACTTTGTTGTTTAATAAAAGTGCGACGATAATGGGTGGAGAGACTGAAGAAGATTCGAGACAAATCGGAGAAGGCAAATGAAACGGGAAAAGTCCAGTTGACGCCCGCAAAGTGTTTTCGTCTTATGTAACGAGAAACCTCAGCGGGTGGGAAACGGCTGTTTCGCTGGACATCTAAGGACAGCACCAGAAATTACCATGGTCTACAAATACCTGCTCAGCTTTATCGGTGGATTTTTTATCTTCCACTTCACAACCGGTGAGTAACTTTCTTTTGTGTAGATTTTTGCCTGTCGACTGTAAAACGATAAATGCTTACATATTCATGATACATTCAGCGCGTTAATTCCGTGCCAAACATTATATTAATGGACTCGATGACCTTACGAACTAGAGGTGGCACGATCGATTCTTCGATTATCCGATTCCATTAATGCTCTACAGAATAAATAATTTAAAAAGCAGCCGATAATTTATTAAAGAGTAATTTAAAATTCACATAAGCATTGATTCACATTTTATTGAAAAAAGAAAGGGGGTAAAAAAAAAAAAACTATGCGAATAAAAGCTAAAAACTGCAGTCAAGTTTTAGATTTGTAATTTTTTTGTTACAACCTTTGAAGAGGCGACATTATTAAAAACGCAATTCTCCTCTGAAATATTGCATTTGACTTTTTTGAGTGTTCCTGATCCATTAATAATTTAAAATGCTCTTACAAGGTCTCTCCTTTTACTTGTTGTGGGCTGTGCAGTAGGCGTATTTTTGGAAATGGAATTCTTCCAATACCTGAGTAACATTTTTGTATATAACAGTCCTTTCCCAAAGACCGTGAAATGATTTAATATATCACGAACATTTTTTTAATTATACTTTATAAGTATAAAGTATAAAACTTTCCTGGTTGCTGTACGTACATTTCAGAGGTTAATGCCATGCTTGGATCAGTAATAACTTTCTGCAACTACATTTTATACAATTTATTTCGATTTAATTTTAATGCTGGAAAAATATTTTAAAAATGTTCTGGACTACTTTTAATGCTCATTTTCTCTTTATTTTACAATCCGTATTTTTATCGATTGAAACGTTTTTTGATATCTAATATTTTCTAATTTGCGCCTAGTTTCAACAGCTGTTTTTTTAAAGATTTCTCCACCTAACTCCAATTATAGTAGCCTACTTGCTAAAATATTTTTTCCTATGTATATCGGAATCTAAAATATTTTGAAATTACATTCCAGACGAAATTAATAATTACGCCCTTTTATGATCTCAAAAAAAAAAAAAAAAAAAATGAACGAAAATGACGAACAAAAACGAAGTATCCATGTAATTTTTATGCTTAGGTATAGGGATCTTCATGGAAATACAGTTTTAATTAAATCTATAAATCAACGGCGTACAACGAAAAAATTAAAGTACGAAGTCTATTAACTTTCACGGAAACTTTTCATTAATTCCTAGCTGCGCAATTATAAATAATATAGTTGTATGGCAGGATAATAAATCTACACGGCCTTTTTTTTCTCTCTACAGAAAACACCAGCCTTTAAAACATTTAAGAGTAAATTCTCTTCATTTGTTAAGAGGTTTTAAAAATACTTTCATGAAATATGATCATGTTAATTTATTTGTTTATGAAGGAATCGGAATCTACAGTCTAAATAAATGATTTTCCTACCTTTAATACAATCTATAGTTTTTCACATGGTAAAAATATTACATACTTTTCAACGTTTTAGAGAAGAAAAAGAAAACAAATAAGCTTTAAAGAGCTCCGAAAAAGTTGTCATTATTAACAGCTATGAAATGCGTATTGAACATTTTATAAACAGTGACTCTCAACCACTAAAAATCATTTAAAATATAGATTAGTAATTTTTGTTGACGAATAATTAAATAATATCTCTATGAGTTTGTGAATATCAAATTCACACAAACCTAAAAAAAGGTCTGATTTTATTATTGGATAATAATAAACGATTTAATATTTTGATTGAAATGACATCATGTTTCTTAGAGAAGTTTAAACTGTAATTATCCGGAAATTGTTTATTTTTAAAAGTAGTTTTAAATAGTAAAATTGCATTTATTTGCTAGATTTTCACTTAAACACAAAAAGATATATTTTGTAAAATTCGCTGATAAGAATGTAATTTTGGTTTTATTTATGACGAAATGTGACATTTGGAGATATTTAACTTTCAAACTGTAAACGTTAACAATTTTAATATAATATATTTATTATTTTTTTTTCTAATTTTAGAATATCAAGCACTTATTTCACATAATATTCAGAAGGTTTATTAATAAGCCTAATGTAACTATACTACAGTATGTCGATATTATTTAAATGCTAACTTTTATTTTAATTGTTGAAATAGTTTTATGCGTTTTAGATAAAAACAAATATTTAAAGTTCCTGGTGTACGGAATTCATTGACGGCTATTTGATAATCTGAACCAGCTACTTGAACCAAAGAAATATCTGTGAGATTTAGTATCACAAAACAGAATCAGATGAAAGAGAAAACTTTGCTATTATTCAAGAAGAAGAAGTTGAAGGTCTAATAAAATATTCAAATAAAAATTACATTTATTATTTTTCGTTGAATGTTTTTAAAGATAAATTAATACATTAGTTTGTCTTAAAATATATGGTGTGAGATTGTTCACTTTATACAAATATAACTTTTATAATAGATGATCTAAAAATAGACAATTTATTCTAGATTTGTTACTAAGAATAAGATTTCTCGCATACATAGCGCCAGAGCTACACATCTCTAAACTAAGGCACAGTTTTGAAGGGAAATCCGATCTTTTATAATAACAGGTATCCATTCTTTTAGAAATTTTTGAAAATTATCAGATTAGGATTGGGTTTTTGTAAGGCTTTTCGCTTTTCATTAGACTTTTGATTTCATAAGATGAATAAAAAATCCATAAAAACGTAGAAAGTGGGTGGAAGCTTTGAATTATTTTTGTAAGAACGAAGTGATGAGATAACAAAATATAAGAGCGATTAAACGAAGAAGCAAAGAATTTAATTCAAAACATTAGTTTGTTGCAACATTTCTTAACATTATTTTACTGTAGATTATTATAATATTGAACACAAGGTAGTCGGTCCTGGTGGTCTAGTGGGTAACCATACTTGCCTCATAGACTCAAGAACGCTGCCAGGGTCGATGGATGGGACCACCATGCGTGACCGGGGTCGTTTAAGGCGCGGACTCGTGAACGGGAGGTCTGGGGTTAGATTCCCACCAGGACCGTCTTCCCTTACTGAGGTTTCTTCCAGGTTTTCCTCAGTCCTCATAAATGGGAAATGCCGGGGAGGTATCCTAAACTTTCCTTAAAAATTCTTTCCCAATATATAATTTCATCTCGTGTATCATCAGTGTCCATCGCCTGTGGTACCTCAGCAGTAAAAATGGGCCTTAAACACTATTTAAAAAAAAGGGTCTATGTATGTTTTCGGGCATAAAAATCCTAAATACGACTTCCTTCGAAAGGGAAGTAAAACCTTGGACTCTGTGTCATAGATTTACGGCAGCACGTAAAAGAACTTCAAGCCTGAAAGAAGAGGCCTCCGATGACCTGAGATGTTAAAGAACCTCTGTAAATATACCAATGAACAACTTAGAATACTGCAGATTTTCTACGTTATGCAATGCAGTGGAGCCATACTGCAATTATATTCATCATTTTTTAATTAATTATGGATGATGTGGACAAAACATATAATAATAATAATAATAATAATAATAATAATAATAATAATAATAATAATAATAATAATAATAATAATAATAATAATTTAATAATAACACGTATATGTCCTTATATCGCATAATATAGAGAATTGTGATTTTTCCCAAAATATTCTTTGTAGACTATCCTCCTCTAATTACCTTCCTTACAAAGTTAATATATCGCTAATTTACAGTACTCCTTGGCCGAGGCTCATTTGTTTATTTTGTTACAGAACTAGTATTTGAGCAGGATAATTTTATTTAAGGCTATTTTTAAATAACGATCAGAATTGGACAATGTTGGTATTTACTGAAATTATAGACAGGCGTTTAAAAAAATGGCAAGTGTAAAAATGAGTCGTTAAAATGGCATTTATGTAGGTGATTGATGGAAAGGACTCTCAGAAACAGCTCATGAAGTAGTGGACAGGGATATTGGTAAAGGAAAATGATCTTAATCGAACCACAGTCGTTGTAAAATATTTTTTGGAAAATTTTCGTTCTCAGTGCTTTAAATTATTGTTGTCTAATTAACATAAAATATTAACAATAGTATTTATTGAATTTTTTTCATAAATATAACATATAGCAAAGGATTTGCATAGGTGTATAAAGTTAATACAGCAATAGTTAGGGAAATGTAAGTGTTTAGAATTTTAAAACTTTTTTTTAGCTATTCTAGGAGCGTAAATATTCTCTCTATCCAACAACGTGACAAATGCCGTGCATTAAATTGCATTTTGATTGTCAAGCATTTTAACATGAAAACTTCTTCTGACATTCAAATGCCAATATGTTAGATGTATTGTCCTGTCAATCCCCAGGGCTTTTAGTCCCCTTCCCTTCTTCCTCTATGTTGGGGTCTAGTTCTTTCTCCTCCTATCGTTATAATCTAATCTTATACAGTGTGAAGGGGAACTGATTGAGGGAGTCTCTTGTTCTGTCTTTTAAATTTATGCTTCCTGAAAGTGCAAAATTATGGTATGGTTTGTATAGTAATTGCTTTGGGCGTTGGCCGTAGAATTTCCGTAACATTTGCTTTACCGGCTTTGATCTTGATACTATTAAGAATATCTGGTAACCTTAACGCTTCTAATCTAAGGGGTCACAAGAAACATGTGGTCAAATGCATTGGCTGTAGTCTATTCCTGTAACGTGAGAAATAATTTTCTTGGAAAGAAGAGCACATCATAATGACAGATTTTAGATAATCTATTCTCCAGAACTTTCTACCTTAAGAAGATTTCATTATTCCCATATCAATGTACAGTACCATAACGTCCGCACTCTGCAAAGTCCCACACGCGATGGACATTGATGATACATGAGATGAAATGATATATTGGGAAAGGATTTATTTTTTAAGGAATAAAACGTTCCAGGCCTAACTTTAGGGTACCTCCCCGGCATTTGCCATTTATGAGGAGTGAGGAAAACATGGAAAAATCCTGTGTCAGGAAGGACGGCCCTGGCAGGATTCCAACCCCATACCTCCCGCTCACGAGTCCGAGCCTTAACGACCTCGGCTACTCGTGGCGGTAATGGCAATCTTATATATACTTTATATTACATTCAGTAAAGCGACAATAAAGGGTAGGTCCTTAATTTTCCGGTATGATAAAGACAAAAACTATATTCCACTTTTCATTATAGTTACCCTTTATTGCAAAACACTTCTCACATCTTTGAAATAACATTTCAATCCCCCACCCACCAAAGTCAGAAGTCTTGTCTGCAAAATGGGCATAAACCTTCCATAGCTTCTTCATCACACTTAAATTTCCTTCCTCGAAGTCCGTCTTGAGTTTTGAGAAGAACTAATAATCACTAGGAGCTAGATTTAGGGTGGATGGTGTACAGTAGGCCAGCATAGTACTCCCCATTTACTGTGGTGTTCCTCTCTTTGAAGTCAATGAAAGTTTTCCTTCACAGTGCCAAAAAATGATCTTGGTTGACTGAGTGACCTTGGCCTTTAGAGTATGCGAAACTTTATGGCATCCTCCCTGTACGTACAGGCTGCCTGCGTGTCTGCGTTGAAATAATAACATGTTGATAAAGTTTTTAAGATCGAAAAGGAAAAATGACTGTTAATGTAATAAATATGCAATGCATCAACATATTAAAAATACGATGCATTTAATTTAGCTAAAATACAATTAGTTATATGCTGCGTAAAACCACCAATTTCCAGATATATACTTCTTATTTTCGGCCCTCTTAAACATCTCAGGTTATCAGCATCCCGTTCAATTCATGGCGTGAAAGAAACAGGCAATAAATTTGGCTCAGAAGCCTCTTCTTTTAGGCTTGAGGTTCTTTTATGTGCCGTAAACCTATACACGGGACCTACTACTTTACTTCTCTTCCAAAGGAAGGTATACGTAAGATTTATGCGTCAGAAAAAATGCAACGACTATGGTCGGATTGAACCCACAATCTTTCGTCATACGATGCAAGTATGGTTACCACCAGGACTGATTTCCAGATATTATTTTCGTCTCTTTGTAATATGCAAGGTAAAATCAGGATCAGCTCATTAACTCTGCTTACATCTATTCAATACTACAGAAGGTGCCAAAAATGCATACACACTTCAAGCAAAGAAAAAACTGTATTAACATAACAAAACTGAATTCACATAAACAGAAAATGATGAGCACTAATCATCTTAGACTTTTACAGTTACAACAATTGCTCAAAATGCCTACCATGGCGTCGATACACTTCTGAGTACGTTGAACTACTGATTGAGTGACGTTTGCGAAAGTGTCCTCAGCGATTGCAGCACATACCGTTTCAATTTCTTACCCAAGTGCTGCCAGTGTAGCTGGTTTTCTACGGTATACAACATCCTTAAGAGTTCCCCATAGGTACAAGTTCAACGGAGTTAGATCCGGAGAATGTGACGGAAACTCAATCGGGCCTCTTCGTCCTATCCAGTGTCTTGAACGTGGAGCTTGTTGCTATGTGAGGTCTCCCAGATCTGCCCTTGTGAACATCGCATACGGTACCACGAGTCTCAAATTTGTCTCGAATGTGTGCAATTGTTGCTGGCGTTGGCGGTTCTGTTCTGTACACTCGTCTCCCTTGCCTTTGAACTTCAACAACATTCTCGGTTTTCCAATACTACTTCAAAATTACTTTCCGCTGTTCAAACGATAATCTTGGCTACATTTTGTTGTAGCAACGCTAGCATAACGTAATGCGAGTCATATCTGTTTACAGAACATCATAAGATAATCTTGGCTTCATTTGTTCATTGTTAATATACCTGTCACGTAGCAACGCTATCATAATATATGTAAGTTACATCTGTTTACAGAACATCATACTACGCATTACTGTTGTTTTTCTATTCAAATTTGAAATATTTATCTATTGTAAAAGTGTGTATATTTTTTTTGGCACCCCTGGTATAAAAATAAGTTAGAAAAAATCTTTAAAATTTTGTATTTTTATGTGTTAATGGTATCATTTTTATATGTTAGAGAAATGAACATATAACACAAATACTGTTCGCAGCAAGTATACAAACATATACATTTATATCGCTGTAAGGCAGTCAGTCACGGATACTTAAAATATCGTAAAACTCATCTCTAGGAGTGTGTCTGGAACGTGACATCGCTTGACTGAAAGTGCTTCTCAGATCTTACATTTAATCGAGAACTAAAAGGGTTTAAAGCACTATCGATCACCACCTAGAATGAAAAGAAACTTCCAGTGTGCGTCGCATAGCCGATTCTTACAACCGAAGCTTAAATCTCCGAAGCATTTACAGACTTCATTGAAGGTATTAATGAACAATGATTATAGTTGCAAACTTCCGTATAAGATTATAAAAACTCCAAGGAATGCAGACTTCTATATAGTTGCACTTAAAATGGTCGTAAATAATGATTGATGTTGTTTGAAGTGAAGTTTCTCACCACTAACATGATTTCATTTATCAATGTTCTTCTATGACGGTATTAGAGTCGGGTGAAAATGAAACACAGTGAACTATCTTGTTTAACTTTCGTCACTGAATCGTGGATCTATTTCAATAATTTCTGATTATAATAATTGAAAAAAAAATCGTATGCAATGTTACTAATGAATTTCAGCATGTAGTTGTACTTTAAATGCAAGAAATTAAAATGAAATACATTGAAATATGGTAAACAAAAATACAACAAAAGGAATAGAGTACAGTTTGAATAGCAAGTGCTTGAACTGACGAACTCCAGCAGAATGGATAGAAATGATATCGGTGCGATATTATTCTCCATATCCTTAATTTGTTATTTATTAATTAGAATTATTTGAGTATATTCTGGTCACAAAACTAATGCTTTTTTAATAATAAACCGCCACGGGTGACTGAGGTGGTTAAAACGCTGACTCGTCAGCGGGAAGTCTGGGGTTCGATTCCCACCAACACCGTCCTCCCTAACTGAGGTTTCTTCTACGTTTTCCTCAGTCCTCATAAATGGCAAATGCCGGGAAGGTACCCTAAACTTAGGCCTGGGACGTTTCCTTTCTTAAAAAATCTTTTCCCAATATATAATTTCATCTCTTGTATCATCAGTGTCACCGCTTGTAGTGCCTCAGTAGCAAAAACAGGCGTTAAACATCATTAAAAAAAAACATTAAACGTGTAACGTGGACTTCTAACTTTGTTGTTAACAATTGCGTTCTTTTTACTTCATAAATGCATTAGCGTGCAATGATGGTAAAAATTGGAGCTGGTGATAACGCTAAAGTATTAACAACCTGTTTCTTTAGATTACTAAAATATTTAAAGGCATTTTAGTACACAGTTTAACCCGCTTTACTGACACTCTCTGGGTATCAATGCCCCATACTTGTCTAGTGAAAATATTTCGGGTTGTTCATTAACATCTTGTGTATTTTAAATGCAAAACTTCCTTTGTACTACTTTGCTGTCTTTGTACTACTCAGGACAACAAATATAATACGGCACAAGTTCTACTGGCCTTTTTTCATGAATCTCAGATTACAGTTACCCAGTTGCTTATTTGTATAATGTTGATATGAGGGATCGCCACGTGGCCGAGGTCGTTAAGGTGCAATGAGCAGAGGTTCTGGGGTTCGAATCCCGCCAGGACCGTCCTCCCTGACTGAGATTTTTTTCAGGTTTTCCTCCGTCCTCATAAATGGCAAATGCTGGGGAGGTACCCTAAACTTAGGCCTGGAACGTTTCCTTCCTTAAAAAAAAAAATCCTTTCCCAATATATCATTTGATTTCATGTATCAAAGTGTTCACCGCCTGTGGTGCCTCTGTGGTAAAAACGGATGTTAAACACAATTCAACATTTTTATATGAAGAATGAGGTGTTTCATAGTTCGCACGGTAAAATAACTTTGTCACATCTCTGCCTTCTCTTTCAGTACGAGTTTAGTGCTAACAGAAATTGGGTATGATAGTGAGGGTAAATATATAAATTGTTAATTTATTTTATATTAATTAAGTACCCTCATATTCTAAATAGTATGACATACTGGGAATAATTACAGTATCTGCTCAATCTTTGATGAATAAAGTTACAGTGACAGTGTTGGAGAATTACCGGGTATTTAGCTGTTTAGACAAAGCGATAACGCTGTACACTTGGAACCCAGAGTGCCGATTATATGCCAACCTGAAATATTGCTCTCTACTTATGATGTCACAAGATGTGCCACGAGGAGCACGAGTATTGTCCTAACTGCGTAGACAATCATTGATCTTATACTTTCTTCAGTTGACGATTATAATTGACAATTCTTGGAGAACGTGAGAACAATATACTAAACAAGTTTTACGTTTAATAATTAAAATTGCAAGTTTCGGTGGAATTGTAATGGAATTATGTATCACTTTTGACCCCATCACTTGCCATAGAAAAAGTGAGATGTGGAGGTAACGTTTTCATTGAGCTGCTGGAACGTTTGCAGAATTGCTAAGCGTTCTTTGCTGATTATTTGAGAACGTAAGTTTTGGCCATGCTTCTACATACACTAACAGAACCCCAAGAAAGAGAGTAAATCAAAGGAAAGAAAACTAATGATGAATTTGATCTATAAGTTAATTTGTTAATACCTATAAATTTTCGAAATATTTGGCTCATATATACGAACTAATGGTCACACTTGAATTTAATTTACTTTGAACTATTATAACCTAAAAGCATTCGAAAAATCACAGGTTATCGCGCGAAACATACTATGGGTTCAAAAAAGTGCTGCCAGTGTAGCTGGTTTTCTACGGTATACAACATCCTTAAGAGTTCCCCATAAGTAGAAGTACAACGGAGTTAGATCCGGAGAACGCGGTGGAAACTCAATCGGACCTCTTCGTCCTATCCAGTGCCTAGGATAGTGCCTTGAATCCAATGCGTGGGGCT
The DNA here is from genome assembly GCA_030762175.1 of Metallyticus violacea. Taxonomy (NCBI): domain Eukaryota; kingdom Metazoa; phylum Arthropoda; class Insecta; order Mantodea; family Metallyticidae; genus Metallyticus; species Metallyticus violacea. The sequence goes on from CM060841.1 coordinate 7,933,695, forward strand.
TGTTGCATGCGAGGTCTCCCAGATCTGCCCTTGTGAACATCGCATAAGGTACCGTGAGTCTCAAATTTGTCTCGAATGTGTGCAATTTTTACTCCCGTTGGCGGTTCTGTTCTGTACACACGTCTCCATTGCCTTTGAACTTCTACATTATCGGTTTTCCAATCACTTCAAAATTGCTTTCCGGGGTTCAAACGATAATCTTGGCTCCATTTTGTTGTAGCAACGCTATTATAATGTATGTGAGTCACATCTGTTTACAGAACATTATACTATACATTACTGTTGTTTTTTCGGTTCAATTTTGAACTATATTAAGTAGATATCTACTTTGAAAGGGTGTATACAGTTTTTGGCACCCTCGGTATTTAAATTTGCTTATGTTATAACCTATAGCGCTGGAAAAATAAACATTTACTGGTGAGGGCAAGTTATAACATGACTGTGACGTCACCTTTTACGCAACGTAAACACTACATAAAACTGTACTGAGTATTTCTCCTGCAAAGCACGTAAAGTGGCATTCTGAAGCTTTAAATCAGAAATTTTATGATTTCTCGTTTAGAAATGAATCAAGGAAAAAGCAGATAAATAAATATTTAAGATAAAATATTTATTTATCTGCATAAATATATAATTTTACAGCTACATAAATATTTACGATTTATTGCTTTAGAGAATAGTAAACAATAAATCTTTAAAGCTTTTAATGAATAAGAATTATCTTTATTTCGAATATCTATGATTTTTTTTGTTAATATATAATTTTCTAAAAAAAAAACCAAAACGTTATGAGTACAAGTTTATAGGGTGAAATATTACACACATCAGAAAAGCAATTTTTAATTTAAAACTGTAAAAACAAAAAAATTTTATTTATTTTAATAAACGAAGTTAAAATAATTCAAACATGCTGTGAAAAGTGTAGTTAATGTCGAAAACGCAGATACAGTTATATAAACTAAATAATTAAAATAAGCTTCCTTAAAAGGCCAGTGAACATAGTGTGTGTATATATTTTTATTGTTATAAATTTTATATCATACAACGGAATTATCTGAATTTTTTTTTTAGAAAAGTAGGACAATTTGAATTTACTCTGTATTTTATAAGTGGTAGCATGCAGTACTACATGATCTCCCTTTTATGACAAGATTTCCCTCCTCTGCAGTTCAACGTGCCGTATCTCATTATCTTACGTTCTCTACGATAACCTCCTGTGTAATTCTGAAAGGGCAATACAGGAACACTAAAACTGTTTTTATTACAACCAAAATGAACAAGCTTTGCACACCAATACACTACGTCCTGTCTCGAACTTAGTGTAACCAAGTTTTCAAGACTGAACTATTCCGATTGATGAAGATGCATGTGTAGCAATAATATGAATTTAGAACATTTTCTGGCCTAAATTATGGAAAGGTAGATGGTAGCGTTCCGTAGTTTCATACTTCGTGATGACTTTGTGGTCCTCAGCAGATTTTAAAGTTGATATTGGAGAGATTCGCAGAAGTAATTGGGAAAATGGTTGTGCGAGTCGCCGATGTACTGTGCTGTGTGGTTTGGTTGACTGAATTATTTAGTTCAGACCGCGTACGCGCGTGCCGGACTGCCCTGCACATTAATCTTTCACTAGAATTGGGTTATTATTTCTCTGTGTCTGTTGATAAAGCTAACGCACATGTTGTATAGAGGTTGTGTAATTAGAACCACAAGATTTCTTCTACCGCGTGTTTTGGCTTTTCATGTTTGTTGACAAAGAGAAACACAGTATATTGGTATCGCGGGGTCGCCCTTGCATCATCTGTCGGTGCTGCGGGTGCAGTGGTAACCATACTTGCCTCCTAAACCCAAGATCGCGGGTTCAAACCCGGGCTAGGGTCAATGGATTTTAAGTATGGCTTCCTTCGGAAAGGAAGTAAAGCCGTGGGTCCTCTGTCGCAGATTTACGGCAGAATAAAGAACTTCAAGCCTGAAAGAAGAGGCTTCTGGGCAAAATTGGCGGCCGTTTCACACACTGAATCATCCTTAAATGAATTCTAATGATGGTGATTTCTAATGCTACTCCCTTTTCTGACCGACGCTCGGCGGATGTAATAAAATTTTCGAATCGGATACTTGCCGGCGGACAGTATTGCGCAAGAATACACAGTGGAGGGATGATATACAGAGTGAGCTTTACTGTTACACTCTGAAGATGTTGATGTGTTCTCCATCTTCATCGAAACATGCCGCATCATATTCTGCGATGTTGAAGTTTATGGACATCAGTATTGCTGATATCATTTCTGAAGTTTTATTGGGTGTCTGGATGATTTTTGCAGGAAGCGTTGAAAGAAAAGTGTCAGAAGGAACATTGTTGGTTGTATGTACGAGGGTAGGTCCATAAGTTTCCGGCCTAACTATTTTATAGGTGTGATAAAAATAAAAACTATATTTCACTTTTCAATATACTTACCTTTTATTGCAATACTTCTAACATCTTTGAATTAACATTTCAATCTCTCCCCCCCCCTTCAATAGTCAGAGGTATTGTCTGCAAAATGGGCATAAACAGCATCCATCACTTCTTCGTCACACTTGAATTTCCTTCCTCGAAGGTTCTACTTGGGTTTTGAGAAGAGGAAATATTCACCGGATCTGGGCTCTATCTCCTTGAAGCCAAATTTCTTCACAGCTTCCTTTGCAACAAGAGCTATGTGCATAGGCAGGTGCGTTGTCGTGAAGAAGGTTGTTTAATTTCATTTGAAGTAAGTCCTTCTTTTGTGAAGAACTTAATAACAGCTCTGTATTTCATTCTGAACATGTCACAATCTTCTACACATAGCCTTTCTTTATGCAACTATATCTGAACAACTGAACACAGCGGAGCGGAAGTTCAAATGCAATTATTTACTCAACAGATAAGTAATGACACCATTTAAGGGTTTTGTGAAGGCGATACTCCTATTGGCAAGGTCGTAAACTTATGAACCTACCCTCGTACAGTAGTGTCATTTTGCTAGAAAAAATAAACTTCCGTTAATCAACATGAATCTTATGAAACACAATGTTCACCATTTCAGATTGTGATTCTCTTTGATGAATAACATAAGGATTTTTGTTAACACAGAATGTGAGACCATTAGCTCATCTTTCTCGACTGTACTTTCCCGTCTCCTGAACGAAATGCTTTATTGGTGAGTTTATATGTCTACAAACTTTTGAACCATTACTGGTCTTTGTTTATTACCCTGGCTGTGAAAATAATCGATCATTTTTCGTAATAAAAATGTTCCCTTATTTAGAACATTACATAATAAATGCCCTTTGTTCTCAACCAAGATCATCCAGTATGGTTTTAACTAAACCACATACTGACTGTTATAGTACTGTACGTTTCCTAATTATTTACAACTAAATAGTTTTGTACATTTGAAAACAAAGCACTGCTTCTTTTTATTCCCTTTAGCCTTAACCAATTAACCAGAGAAAACCGCCCAGGCGCCGTTTCTTGCGCCGCAAATCCCATTTACGGTCGCCGGTGTCGAACCTGGGCTACCTTGGTGGAAGGCGAGCTGTGTGAACACAGCGTTGGATACAAAAGAAAGCATGGTTTGAAAAGTTTTAAAATAGAAGTATTCAAAGTAAACTTGCCTTCTTACTGAATGTCTGCTTAAGTTATTGTAAAAATTATGATTTACCTGACAGGGCTAAATGATGGACGGTTTCCCACAAGAGCCCAGTGATAATGAACATTTGCTTCCTGCTCTAAAGTCAAATAAAACAAAACACTTCTTTTTCTCTTCAGGATTTGTTTCGAATGCAGTACATGGTCTGTATTCCTTTTGCTGCACAGTTCTATTTTTAACATCCTTTCTTGCAAATCTGTAGCTTTGCGCTACATAAATGTCAAGAATTTACACATCCTCGTATTCCGCAGGTTTGTTTCTCAACAATTTACGAAGATATGTTCAGAATTTTCCGAACTAATTTTTAAACTAATACATAGCGGCACTATTTAAATCAAAGTCCTTCACAAACTTTGAAGGTATTTCCTCTCTGATGAAGTGCAACCATTTCAATGATTTATCCATTGTTCAAAAGACTGATTGAACCCATTTTTGGCAGTTTATTCATTATGCCCTTAACAGCACTGTTCAGTTCCTTACCTTTCAGTACGACAACCACAAAGAGCCTTTTAAACTTCTTCTTGGCAAGATTTTGTTGCTTCTTGGTGATATTTCTGTTCAATGTCCCCTCAATATTTACGCGTGCTTGATATTGCAGGAAACATTGGTGCATTGTGTGGTACGACAACCGGTATGGGTACAATTAACAGCCTTTCTCCAGTTTCTACGGCCAACATCCTGTGTGCGTTTCCAATCTTCTGTGTTAGAGTGGTCGGATTTTTCATTAACTCCAAAAATAAACACGTGGCAGTGATATGGATTATGGCATTCACGGTTTATTATTTTGAATTATAAAAACTGATTAAAATATAGCTCTTATTTGATTTTTATTTGAAGAAGAAAAGAGAATACAAAATTGTTCATTAGTTTAAAATGTACTAAATTAGTTTTTTTTTTTTTTGGTATTGTATTTCTCACTATTTTGATTTTTGTTCTTATTGTATATTATAAGTTTTGAAATTAAAGTAAAAATACATCACAACAACTAAATAATAATAATAATAATAATAATAATAATAATATCACTCTAATGGCGTGAAACGAAAGGGGGGTAGCGGTAGAAGCACTAAGAGGTACAATTAAGGAGAATATTACTGCCATTACTATTTATTTTATAGACTATTAATAATAAAATGCACACATTAAGATCACCTCTAATGCTGAAGGCTTATGTAAACACTTAGTGACTGGATGGCTATAACTCAGGCCATTAAGGCCGAACGGGCCTTTATCCTAGGGGTGATGTCACAAGAGCCGAGGGTGCAGAGCGTAGACGCATCACAGGATAGCTTAGACGACGAGTGAAGGAACAAGATGAGTGGCACGGCGCATGAAACTGAAAACTGCTTAACTGATGTATTGGAACTGCGTGGCCGTGTCCGAAGTATAGAAGTTGTTATCCGTGTATGAAACTGCTTGTGTCTCGCCGCGTGTAAAACTTCAAAATGAGTAGCGCGTATTGAGAATTGAGGAATTGCCTATCTCTAGCCGCGTGTAGATCTTATAACTACTTGCCTCAGCAACGCCATACTTACAATTGTTTCTGTAAACTGCTTACTCCGGCAAAGCAAACGTTTCCTTATATATTAAATTCAAATAAAACAATCGTTGACTTAACGGTTGTCCCGGGGTCACAAAGGCAGCGCAAACTTCGTGTTTATTTTTAAAAGTTCACACTTACATTTTACATTGGCTGATTCAAGTTTAAAACATTGCCCCACGTGCAATTTTGCTATTTTTGAAAGTTTGAAACATTTTATTGGCTAGTTTAAAGATTAACAGTATATCAGCCGGTCGGAGTCTAAGCCCAAAACTGATTTAAAAGTCCTTTGGTTTATTAACACTGCAATGACAGTCCTTTTAAAAAATGGCATTCACACTCGGCCCAACGGGTTCATTGTATAAAGTTTTATGAACTTGTTGACGTTCCAAGCTACCGTAAAGGAAAAACTAAAGACTAGCTCTGCTGTACAATTCTTCCATTAAAGTTAAAGATTGTGACACATATATACATAATATTCATGTTACTAACTACAATGTCAAAATATGACAGGGTATACATAAATATATATCATAATTATATTTCAGTGGGGTTATATCAGAGTACCTGTTAGAAAATTACTCGTATTTTAAGGAAATACATAAACAGAACAATTTTCCCCTGACTGCAATGAAACCCCTAGTATGGTTCCATGGTTAAGAAATCGCTACCGTCATGCTCATTGCAATAAGCACTTTCGGTTATTATGTTCAGCAGTTAGCTAGGCTTCAAGGAATCAATTGTCGCGTAAGCTTTGACCATTCTAACCAGTTGGTAATTGTGTTGACACTACCCACAGAGACATCAAGTTCAGAAGCGATTTGTTTGATTGTTTGATCGTCCAATTGAATGTGTACCTAACTGCAGTACGACTGCTCGGAGCATAAGTGATTAGAAATTACCTCTTATCTTCTGCACACGATGATAGCCGGCTCGCCCAACGATTTAAACATGCTTATCCATTGCCAACTTTCATAAACATTTACCAAGTGCCAAGTGTGTCATAGAAGTGATGGATGCTGTTTATTCTCATTTTGCAGACAAGCCTTCTGACATACTTTTTAGGGGATTGAAATGTTAATGTGTATTGCAATAAAGGGTAACTATATTGAAAATTGAAATATAGTTTTTGTCTTTATCAAAGCTAGAAAACGGCCGGAAACTTATGGGCCTACCCTCATATCATAGTCACCAAGTGATAAAATAGCCTGGCCGTACATCATAACAAATCGTTCTAATTACAGTGTTGCCAACTTCAAAGCGTTTTACTTGAGGCCATGTTAATGTGTGGTGGTATGTCGAGGAAATTGATGTATTTATTTAGTGGAATGTGTCCGTTCTTTGAGCCGTTTGCATTAACCTAGAATGGTAGATAGGTAGAGTAAAATCAAAGGTTTCTCTCTAATATTTATCTTTGGGTCATATCTTTGGATGTATGTAACTCATCTACCATTGCTTAAAATCCATCTAATTCTACGATACTCTATGATTTTTTTAAGAAAATATTGTAAGTCGCCTACGCAATAATTCTTGATGTAAAAGGATTTATTTCATATAAAATTAGTACAAATAATTTGTGTACTTTTACTAAATGAGGCAGTTGGTATGCATCAAGTCTTTTTTTTATTTTTTTAAATTTGTTTATTTACCGTCGCTCTTTGCCATACTTAGGATTTTTACGCCCGAAAAAATTCATCGATCCTGGCCAGGATTAAATCTGCGATATTGGGTTTAGAAGGCAACTATGGTTACCACTGGACCAAGGACCGACACGTCAAGTCTGAAAACCTGAAGCCATATTGCTTCTTATATATTTTTGTATGCAGGATTATTAGGTTTACTTAATAACGCCGCTCCTTTTTACTGCACGATGCAGCCAACACACACTTGTCACCAATGATAGTGACATTCGCAAGTGTTTAATTCAGCATTAAACCATATATTGTGTTTTCAGTTTTACCAAATGCTCATAAGACGTGAAACAAGTACCATAGCTTTATGAGTTTCATATTCGCATATGTTTTATTCATAGTATATTTAAAATTAAAGTATATAAAATATTACATTTTTGCCAGGTCAAAGTTTATACAGAGCATCAACTCTATTGAGCTACTGAATGAATATTTTGCTTAAACCAAAAGCAAACCGCTTTTTGTGGTAAATTTGATATAAACGATTCATGTACTGCAATCAGTTCTTTAATACAGTACAATTTGTAATTATTGCACAGCTTTCTGTGATATGTTTATTCAGTAATCTTTATAAAGTTTTCACTTAAACTATTTATTATTATTATTATTAATATTATAACTTATAATTCATTTAATTTAACATTCGTGGTTGTAACAGAATATCATACATTTTATTTAATTAGGACCCCGAAGATCAAAAATCTAATGTAAACACGTTGTTCATTAATGACAAAGAGATAGAGGTTTTCCATTCACGGAATTCGATAGGTAATTATATATATTTTAATAATAAACACTGCAGCTATGGTCTGCTCACAGGTTGGCAATTTTACATTTGAAATACTAAGTTGTTTGCAGATGCATGCCATCTGAAATTGTGATTTAGGTATGCAGGATCTAAATAATAAAGGCATTCTTATGCATTAAACTATAAAAATATTAATATTATGAGTTGGAAATCACACATGTTTCTAAATATTGGTGTAAATTGCTGTTCTTTTCCTTAATGCGTTTTCCATTATTTGTCTGTACATCGTATTTTGGAATTACAAGATTATAACTGAAAAAAGTATGACCCTCAATGTGCAAGGTTGAAAGTATTACCTTCTTACTTATTTAGAAAATGGAAGAATATCTGCAAAAAAACTGACAGTAATTCTAGTGACAGAGTTATATCTGCAGTCGTTTGTTATAATTAAACTTGTTCCCAGAAACTGTTGTTTAAGCTTAAGAAAACACCTCTTTAATATCATCATGGATTTGGGAGCTGTTGGCCAAATAGAAGCAGTAGATAGACAAGAACTTGCACTGTATATCAGAATGTGCAGAAACCGAAGGATGGAGAGTGGGAATATGGAACAAAAAGTGAGATATGTTGCAGATAGAAATTCTGGCATTAAAGAATTTTTTGGGATTAAGCAATTTGGAAATCTTGTAGGGAAAGTAAAAGAAAAGTGGTGGAGAAAAGTGATATATGATATTATGTATATTTATAGTAATATAGAACCCATACACACAGCAACCGGGGTATTAGTTGTATGAATTAACAAGCACTGGGATCAAGGAACTTTTGTAAAATTATAATTGTAATGAGTAGAAAATATAATAAATATTCATTCATTCATAGAAATATTCGAAAGAAAGTACCAAACAAAATGAAACTGAAAATGAAAATTAAGAGCTAAAATCAATGATTATGATGATGATAATAATAATAATAACAATAATAATAATAAAGAAAAATATTTATCTTTTATTAAGCAATATCCACCAATAAAAACAACATTTGACTCTCCAACATATTTAGTTTTCTTGACAAAACAAGGCGAATTTTCATCAAGAACCTTCCTTTTTCACACTCCTTTACAGCTAGCGCTCAAGAATTCAGTTTGTAACGATTTCTATGCATTTAAAATTAGTTTCAGAAATCATTATAATGTTTATAAAACAACATATACTAAAACAAACACACCTATTAAAAGTTCAAGCAAACATGTACCTTGAAAACTACAACGAGTCATTTTGTACAGTGTAATTTTATTATTGAGGATAAAAATATGCCAAGATTCTAATTTAAGTGTTTAAAAAACGTGTGAACTTTAACGGAAGAAATATTCAAAATACAGAGGGTGCCAAAAAATGTACACACACTTCAAGCAAAGAAAAAACTGTGTTAACATAACAAAACTGAATTCATACAAACAGAAAATGATCAGCACTAATCATCTTAAACTTTTACAGTTACAACAGTTGCTCAAAATGTCCACCATCGGCATTTTGAAATGGGCAGCCATTTTGTATAACTTGACCGCAATCAACGGTGTTGATCGGTTCAGCACCTGCGGTCAAAGTTGACCCTAATCAACTACCTCGTTGAACTTCGATCATTATCGGTGCACCAAAAATCGCATTGAACGCAGTCAAATGTCTTCAAACATTGATCTAGGATGGTGCACATGACCATAAATAGAGAAAGTACTGGGTTAGAATCTCGTCATCCCATGTGAACAAGCGTTACTTTTTGTTCATATTAAATTTCACAAGGATGTCTGACACAGTTTCGTAAATTCGGTACATGCACTGAGAGAACAAAAATACAAATAAATAACACTAGAGTTCACGTTTTCATATTTTAACTTTTTATTTCTTTGCATTACCTACCTATTTTGTGTTCATTTATACACTGATTCATTTATTCCTTCATTTATTTAGATTCATAGCAGAGAAAATATAAATTATACACTACTAAAATTTAAATACTGAATTGAGACTATTAATGTGCAGTTCAAGAAAATGGTAGATAGACCTTAGTTTAAAAATGATTTTTACACAATCGCAAATGATTTTAGAAAATCAGCTATTCACCCTAAATCAGACAGAATGAAATATAAACAAACAAAAATCATTTTTTTAAAAACGTATTCATTACTTTATATAATCAAGACAATTTAAATGTAATGGAAGAAATGGCATTATCGAACAGGACTTCAGAATCGATTCCAAGTTTAAAGCGCAGATAAAATAAAAATGACTGTAGGGAATCGATAGAAAAACAAAGTACTGTTGCAATTATAAACTATAATGGTAACATAATAGACAAATTAATAATTATAGACAAAACACTGCCGCAACCTCGACCCATTATCAGAACATTACGCGGAAATTATAGCCATATAAAAATAAAAGAAAAACGTTATAAAATATTTTGGAAGAAACCATGTAATGAATCCAATCCAGTTTAAAATATCGTAACTGTTCCCAAAAGCGGCTTCTAAATAGCAACTCTAGCCTCAACAGTGACATTGATCCGTTCTGAACCATTGCATTTTCAACATAATTAACGGAAAAAGGAAGTAAAGAAAACAACTACTTTTCCTTAGGGAAAAAAAGTTCTTCTAAAACGTTATTTAATGACCCTCTACTGCAAAATGAGCCCCTAAAAAGTGGAAAGCAAGGCACAGAAACTTACTTGAAAGGATTTCGTAAAATTATTCTTGATAATGTAGGGATAAAAACTGTAACTGCATAACAAGTTCCAAAGTTTTTTTTTTAGCTTAGAATGCCTCAAGAGTAAGAAAATCTTAACATATTTTTACTCAAGGCTTTAAATTATTTATTAAACTGGCTTACAAAGCATTGTAGCCCACGGGAGCAGTAGCTACCTCTATTAAGAACTGGGTAAAAGTTTTTCCAGTCCCATATTATGGAAATTTCCACCCATCTTACTCAATTCCTACTATCTTCTGTGTCCTTTCATCATTCCTGCGTTAATAAATTAGCCAATAAAGCAGCCAATAATCTGAAACAATAACGGGTCTTGGAGCTATGTATATCTTCATCTACTAAGACGGTTGCTCTCTGAAAAACTGCATAGATATTTCTGTCATTCATGTTCATTTCTCTTATATTTTGAAGCATGTGTTTTTTTTTTCTCTATATAATCGTGGAGCAACTTTTTGTCCATCTGGTGTTTGGTATTCGTACCATTGTAACACCTCCAAACGACAATATGCAATTGGTGCATACATTGTCTTATTTCATTTCTCACTCTCTCAAGTTCAGATACACGGCAACTTTTTTTAAGTTCACATCCGTCTTTACCGCAAAAATCCTCGGTCTATGACCTTGAGTCAATGACCTGCTTTCACATATATACAATATATGAATTATCACAAGAGGGTCTGACACTACCGATAAATTCACGAACGTAGTGAGTAGTAGAAAGCTCAGACCCTTTATTAGAACTACTTCAAGAATAAAATAAGAATTTAAATATAATTGCCGTAAACTTGGCTTACAACATTGTAATAATTGTACATTTGTATTACGCATACTTAAACTTTTCAAGCCATCTAACAACAGACGAATGTCGATTGTTAGTAATGTTAATACAGAAGGGGCAATTTCAAGACTATTTCAAGAATAGAATAAGAATAAAAGTAACATATTTGAAATTCGTGAACGGATTAATAACAATTATATAACATTTTATTCTTATGAATGTCTACCGATTCAGAAATCTTAAGAATGAAATAGACGAAAGTCGACTATCGCTACCGTTTGATTTACTAATACCAACTGAGAAAAACAAAACAAAGTAAACCATTTTACCATTTTGAACGTGTTTATTAAGATTTATAGTTGCTTAGGAGATATTGTGACATAGTTTAAGACTGTCTGGCCGAATTCGCAAAAACAATTGCTTGAGTGAGTACACATAAAATAAAATTACTGACAACACAGAAAAGTGGTCAGTGGTGCGTTCTTAGGAATTACATAGTGGAAATATAGAGTTGGCTACACTGACGACAAGACAAATGCACGTCGCGTCATAAAACGGATAAAACACGTGGCTTTGGGTGCTGGTATTACAGGTGTCTCGAAACGGCATCGTGAACTTGCACAACATGGAATAAAACCTGAAGTATATGGAAGAAAGCACAATAAATAATAAATATAGATTCACATAATAAATATAGATTCAACCGGGGATAAAAAGTTTCAGGTTAACATGTGGGCTGGAGGGGAGGTCGACCTTGTCGCACGCATCCATGAAGCGTGAGAAATTTTTCGCACATAGCCACAAGTCTTTGACAGTGCGTGACAATCACATTAGAGGTCGACAATTTGATTCTATTTTGTAATTAAATGCACGTGTGATGCTCTTGTTGGATTGGTGGATGTTTCTTTGGAAGCGACGCTCAGTATCATATCCGAAGCTTTGTCATATTTTGACGCAAGAAGGCGCCCAAACCATGTCCCGTGTTGAAAAATGATTAGTTTGCCGTCTCGAACAGAATACTAAGCTTTGTCGATGTGCTTTTTAATCACTCTGTATAACCTGCTGTAGTAGAACGAATTGGTGTCCGTTTCTGGTGTGTGTCTTTTCTTGCTGCTTTAAACTCTATGAATTAAAAGTTATCACCAACTTTCCTTCTTCCAATTTTCATACTAATTTCTTGGTTTCATTCATTTGCAGCAACTTGTTTCAAGGAGTTTGATCTTTCCAACTCTATGGAGAAACTTCTAAAATATATTAAATAACTAGGTCTGGAGCTACCACTCTATCAAGGTATTGGCAACTGAAGTATCGCAGTGTAAACTTTGTGTCCTTATTTTCATCGCGATCTAGATTAGATTGTTGCTTAATGAGAACTTTCATTTTGTTCGGTAGGAACTTTGAAGGAGGGAGAGTATAAAACAAATTAAAAAGCGTATGTCCTCTGACTGCTTTTATTGTATTAAAACTTGATTATTAAACCTCTATGTAATAAACGTGAATAGTAACTAAAATAACAAGAACTAGAAGTAGAACTAGTTAACAGTCAAATAGTCAACAACGTTTTCGGTACATTTCGAACAACTCGTGTTTCTCTCCAAAGAAAGAATATTTGCGCATTTTTAATTTATTAGCTTCTGCCTTTGAAGAAGAACAGGAATTGTTCAAAGTACAGCGAAAATTGTATGCCTGTTTAAGTATTTATATTTGTGTCTGCCTCTCTAGTTCTTGTTTCATACATTACCCTGATATAAGAAAAGATCACAAATAGCATTCTAAAATGCAGGTGTAAAAGAAGTGCTAGTGAGACAAATGAATAAATATATAATGACATTAAACCAGTTCTATATAGCAATAGTCGAGTAAAAGCCATGCAGATGGACAACTTAATTAAAACTTGTGAAAAAATATTTCCCATATTTTATTAATGCTTTTCTTTGAAAATATTCTTTAAAAATCGGTTCAACATTTGAAATCAGACGTTTTTTAGTGTCTGAATTTTATTAGTATATAAATATTATATTTAAGTGATCTCTTTAGGTAATACACAGCTTTCTTTGCTGTTTTGAATATGACTTAAATCAAAATCAGTAGACAATTATTTTTTGCAATCATCAAAACTGAAGAAAGACACCTTTGACAAATATGTTTAGAAGTGCTTTCTTAATGCCAAAATACGGGTATATTTATTTAGTTCACAAAGTAAACATTAGCTCGCTAACCGCCACGGGTGGCCGAGGTCGTTAAGGCGCGGACTCGTGAGCAGGAGGTCTGGGGTTCGAATCCCACCAGGTCCCACCTCCCTGACTGAGGTTTTTTTCCAGGTTTTCCTCAGTCCTCATAAATGACAAATGCCTGGGAGGTACACTAAACTTAGGCCTGGAACACTTCCTTCCTTAAAAATATCCTTTCTCAATATATAATTTCATCTCATGTATCATCAGTGTTCGCCGCCTGTGGTGTCTCAGTAGAAAAACGGGCCTTAAACACACACACCGACACACACACACACACACACACACACAAAGCTCGCTAAGGGACTTGTGCTGGTCTTTGTTGATTAAAAAAGATAAAAAAAAATCATACACTTTTTTAAAAAATCTGCCATTTATATGCCCCAACAGAGTGAAAGAAATTCTTCAGTAGCTTTAACTTGATCGTTGAACAGAAGGGGAAACTGCCTGGTAAGTAAGCGAAAACGGCAGATAATGTCGATACATACACGTCTTCTGTACTATTTATTCTGTCTCGCTCCCTTCTCTACTCAGGGGTGTGTTATTACTGAGAGGAATGACTCAGGCGGTAACGGGTTCAAGAGCCGATCAACCTGACCTTGGGTTTATCGTGGTTTCCCTATGTCACTTGGGATGTATATTTACATTCTACTCCGCTCTCCCATTTCAATCTGTTGGTTCTGTTATAGGATCGAATGTACCAGGTCGAGGTAGGCTGGCACGGTGACGGTGGCTTGCGCTTTGAAAAGCGTTCTGCCCCGGCTTCTGGAATGGGAACGAATCTTCTGAGGGGCTCGCACAATTCGGGGGGGGGGGGGGCTTCACCGGCATCGAGGTGATCTATCGGGAAACATGTTAGGGACTCCATCTGTGTCCACGTAGTCACCACCTGTAGACCCTGGCGGCCCGGTAACTCCCTCACCTCTTCTTCCTCCCGAGGTGGGGGCATAGACACAAAGGACCAGGCGTGAAAATATCCTTTTCCGTCTCGGACCATCCATCCATTCTGGTTTTATTGGCCCATCATAGATCTGCAGTCTACACTTAGGCTAGAAAACAAACTTTGGATATTCTTATGTTTTTCTATAATTTAATTGCAATTTATTTACTTGACTCCCAAGACTTGACTCAAAATTTTAAATTATAAATGTTAATTCTGTATATTTTTAACGATTTTCATCATTGATCTACAAAACTTAAATATAACCCCCTTCCCAAATGCTCGCTATTTCAATAATTTCTTTCTTACATAATATTAAAAATAATACGAATATCATTAAATTGCACTAAAAAGTAAATACAGTAAAGATTATTTAAACTCTCTGCAGCTCGTCCTTGAGGATGTGGATATTTGTGTGCTTCCAGCAGACTTTTAGTAATTAGAACAATATTGTTCGTTAAAGATTAGTGCATATGTTAAGAGTATTTCAAAACTTACATATCCAAGTTACATACGCCAGTCTACTTCCAAATTTTCTTCAGAATCGGCATCCATCCGTAGTTCGGATCATTGTTTATTCACGCAAAACAAACGAGTCGTTGCAACAATAAGAGTTCAGGAATAACCCATTTTATAACCCTTTATACTCTGGCAGATATGCTTTGGACTTTGAGAATCACGTAGAAAATTAATGCGTTAGTCATTTATCTAACTCTTATAATACTAGACACAAAATGGAACAGTTCCCCTTGAACCTCACCGCTGCTCCGCGGTTAATACCGAGGGTGTCAAAAAATGTATACACACTTTCACAGTAGATATCTATTTAATATATTTCAAAGTTGAACCGAAAATCAACAGTAGTGTGTAGTATGATGTTCTGTAAACAGATGCGACTCACATACATTATGATAGCGTTGCTACGTGACAGGTAAATCAACATTGAACAAATGAAGCCAAGATTATAGTATGATGTTCTGTATACAGATGTGACTCACATTACGTTATGCTAGCGGTGCTGCAACAAAATGGAGCCAAGATTGTCGTTTGAACAGCGGAAAGCAATTTTGAAGTGGTACTGGAAAACCGAGAACGTTGTTGAAGTTCAAAGGTAATGGAGATATGTCTACAGAACAGAACCGCCAACGCGAGTAACAATTCCGTCTTACCCGCCATTCACACACTCTGTGGAAATGAGAATTTTACTTCCAACAGGATGTTGCACCACCACATCATTGAGATGTACGTGCGTACCTTGATGACAATCTTCCAAGTCAGTGGATAGAACGAAGAGGTCCGGTTGAGTTTTCACCGCGTTCTCCGGATCTAACTCCGTTGTACTTCTACCTATGGGGAACTCTTAAGGATGTTGTATACCGTAGAAAATCAGGTACACTGGAAGCACTTCGGGAAGAAATTGAAACGGCATGTGCTGCAATCGCTGAGGACACTTTCGCAAACGTTGCTCAATCAATAGTTCAACGTACTTAGAAGTGTATCGACGTCGATAGTGGGCATTTTGAGCAACTGTTGTAACTGTAAAAGTCTAAGATGATTAGTGCTCATCATTTTCTGTTTGTGTAAATTCAGTTTTGTTATGTTAGCACAGTTGTTTCTTTGTGTGAAGTATACATTTAGGAATTATACATAATATTTTGACTCGTCTGAATGAATTCTATCATTTGACATTCATGACATAATTTTTCCACACGTTACTGTCATATTGAGTTTCATAAACATCAAGGCTGTAGTTATCTGTTGAGATTTTCTGTGTCAGTTGCTGCCGTCTGTTTGAGCTAGAGTTTGTTCATTGTGTATCTCAAAAGTGAAAGTTTATTTAAGACATCTGTGTTGTGCTGAATTACAGTAGATTATTCATATTAGTCGATTGAAATGCCTACAGAAAAATGCACGTTTGAACAAAGATTTTTTATATAAAATACTCACTTTAAAACCGATCATGTGGATAATTTCACTAGAAATTTCCTGGTATTTCACTTCCAAGAAATTATCTGTCTAGCTAATAAGTTTAGAACAACGGAATTGCTAAAAATTAAATTTAAGAAGCGAAAAAGGATAAAAAAAAAAAAAATGTTCTAACGGAGGAATGCGCGTAAATGGAAATTTCATTCGTAGATGCCAGGAATGTCTAAATGCAGATGGGTATTACTTTATAACAAGGTTAGTAGTCATTTTAGTGCATATTACTATGACTCATGTAATAACACGGGAGGTTTAGAACAGAAAACTCCCCTATGTAATAGACAGTGCGCGGAGCACGCATACGCGGGATCCGTGGCCAGGCAATATAAAAAACACTTTGTATTAAAATATAAGGACAATTGATAGCCTATTAAGTGTAGGTGACAATGCTAATAAGAATTGCGTAAATTTGAAAACCAGTTAGTATTTATAAATTAAATAAAGACTGTACTGGATACATAAATGTTTTAATCAGAGTTTTCTGACTTTTAAGGCGTGAGTCTGCCGCTTTAGAAAATCAAATACTAAGTCGTTTTTTTTTATAAAAAGTCTAAAGGGTTTAAAAGTTATATGACTTTCTTCATAATTGCACTCCGTGCGAATCCATTGGGGCACGTAGCCTGCGCTAAAAAAGACAAATGCCAGGTAACTTTATACGCCGAAGTAATCAGAACTCATTTTGGTCGTTAATTCATTTCATTCATCGTCCGACAGACCTATGGACGTTAAAGCAAGGTAACTTTCGCTACCAAATACGAAGGGTTGCAGATTGCTAATGTAAATGGAGCGTTCTTAAGCAGAAATGAATTGCAGAAGTCAACGAACTGTGAAAGTTCGCCATCCTGAACGTCTTGTTACTTCTATCGCATTACAAGCACATCGTTCAATGATAACACGTTTCCTGTTCTGGGGATTGCTCGAGAGTTTCGCAACTGTTTGACGGTCTTGTGCATTCCACTATCACCTGGTTAACGAGGCAGCCACTTATGCGATGAAATCCGTGCAATGTGGTTGAGAGCAAGGCAGCAGCGAGTTCGAAATTTGCAAAGATTACAAATGCAGAGGTAGTTTTCCTGTATGGCTTTGCGATCCCCTTCTGTTAAGAGTCTGTGTGTGTGGTGTGCACATACAACATGTCTGGCTGAAGAATTTCTTCTTCTTTTTTCTCCCTTCTCAACCCAGCAGATGCACAAACAGTTTGTAGGTGTTTCTTTGTTTCCATAGTAATTCCTTGGATCCCGGATTTCTACAGTGCGTTTAGAAAGTCGATGTGACTTAAACTAAGCAGGTAAATTTGTTTATCATTAACGAAGTATCAACGGTGTGTCTACAGCAGAAATTTGTTGAACAATTCCCAGATTTAACCTGTACCTCAACGCAATACAGTACGTAGACTTACTGAGAAGTTGCTGCATCTACTCCCAAACATTTTAACGCTTTATTTTTGTAAATATTTTGGACCTGACGTTTCTATTTACGGTAATTACGAGGGTAGATCCATAAGTTTGGGGTCTAACCATTTTCTAGGTATGGTAAAGACAAAAACTATATTTCACTTTTCAATATCGTTACCCTTTATTACAATACACTTCTCATATTTTTTAATTTCAACCCCCCCCCCCCAAATAATCAGAAGTCTTGCCTGCAAAGTGGGTATAAGCAGTACCCATCACTTCTTCTTCACACTTAAATTTCATTCCTCGAAGGTCCTTCTTGACTTTTGAGAAGAGGAAATAGTCACTGGGAGCTAGATCTGAGCTGTGGGGTGGATGGTCCATCTCCTTGAAGCCCCATTTTTCACAGCTTCCTTTGCAACAAGAGCTGTGCGCACAGGGGCGTTGTTGTGAAGAAGACGCACACCACCACTCAGTTTTCCTCGCCTTTTCTCTATGATGGAAGCACGTAGTCTGTGCAGTAGGCCAGCATAGCACTTCCCATTTACTGTAATGTTCCTCTCCTTGAAGTCAGTGAAGAGTGTTCCTTCTCAGCACCAAAAAGATTGTGGCCGTGATCTTCTTGGTTGACTGAGTAATCTTGGCCTTTAGAGGCGGTGCTTCGCCAGGTTTATGCCACTCCATTGATTCTCTTTTGAACAAGAGATCATAGTAGAGGATCATAGTTTCATCTCCTGTAACAATGGTTTGTGGAACTTCTCTCTTGTTGCCACGGCAGAGCTCCAAAAATGCCTGACAACAGATGACTCGTTCCTGCTTTCGGACTGGGGATAGAAGTCTAGGTGCCCATCGTGCACTAACCTTATTCATGTTTAAATGTTCATGAATAATTCGAAGGACAGTTGTTTTAGAAAGGCCCAACCTTGCTGCTATTGCTAAAACTTTGAGCCACTGGTCTTCCATAATTTCTCCTTCCACAAGAGCGATGTTTTCAGAGTTGGCACCTCCAAGGACCGACCTGCCGCTCTTCGTCTTGAATGCTTTCTCGATCCATTCGAAATAGTTTGGTCCATTCTTTTACGGTAGAATATGAGGAGGATACTTCCCCATATAGACCGTTCAATCGCTGTTTAATTTCATTTGGAATAAGTCCTTCTTTTGTGAAGAACTTAATAACAGCTCGAAACTCCATTTTGAACATGTCACAATCTTCTACACATAACCTTCTTTATGAAACTATATCTGAACAAGTGAACACAGTTACAGCTGCAATTATTTACTTAACAGATAAGGTATGTCACCAGATAAGGCTTTTGTGAAGGCGATAACCCTTATCACTGAAGCCGGAAACTCATGGACTTTCTCTCGTATCTATAGGAGACTTGACTTACAGCCTCGGTTATTTTGTGGAGTATTTTGACCGGGAATGGTGAGAGAAACGGTAGGCCTAACCTCTTTCCCATAAGCACCATTGTGTGCATGCACCACTTTAAACGTCAGGTGTCGTCAGGTGCATTTCCAGAAAAGTGTGCCTCGAATATAATGCCGAATTATATGTTGTTAAATATTATTAGATAACTATAATGAAATAGTATAATATTAATGACAATATAGTCATGTTCGGTCATGGTCGATGAATATTTTAGAGCGTAAAATTCTAAGCATGGCTTCCTTCGAAAAGGAAATAATGCCATTGATAATGAACTAATGTCGTAGTTCTACGACACGTAAAAGACTTCAAGCCAGAAGGAGGAGGCCTCTGATCAAAATTTAACGACTTTTTCACGCACTGAATTGAATGGCTTGCCAAAGACCAAAGATGTTGAATAACGTCCTTTAAAAAGCAATAAACTCAATAAAAGCAATATACAGGATGGCGCAAAAGTAATTGCATACTTAGTGACTTTCATTGAAATGAAACTTATGATCTATCCTCGTATAAGTTTGAATAAAACATTGCTGCTGCAGTGAATAAAAGATTCGGGGCAAGGGGAGCGAATCGGACAACACGGGGAGGAATAATTTTATTTTTATATCTATATAAAACTCCAAAACATTAATACATGTGATAGTTTATATATTAGAAAATATTTCGCTAAAATACCTGTAAGTCAAAAGTAAGTATACAGGTGTTAATATTCCTAATAATGCAGTTGTTATGATAAATACATATAACGTAATTAAAAACATGAATTGATGTAACCTTAGTGATGTTTATAAACTTGCAAAGTTCGGGTAATTATGACCAACCTACAACGAAAGTGGATAATTAAAAATTATTATATAAGTGTTGAAAATGTTATAAGGGTTTACCTGAATAATGTTCTACACCTTCACGAATTAAACTAACAGGTTAGAGATTATGTGAAACATTTTATCGAACCTTAAAAGTGCCAAAGAGTGGTTGATAGCTGTCAATGTTACTACTATTGAAAATAAAACATATGTTGCTCTGTTACTCAAAGCTTAGAAAGCATAAAAGAAGAGTCCGGTATATCCCGCAGGTCTTTGAGTTGTTTAATAGGCATCGGCCGCAGTTACTTTGCGGTTAATTCAGATTGTTACTTGCAATTCTTAGAGATAGTTTTTATAGTGATGACATCATTCGACAAATTACTCGGTCAGATGAAGCAAGCGGGTTGTTCGTTCTATTTCCACGTGACTAAAACCTATCTTAACATACTAAAAGCCGACAGCATTTTTTCAGCAAGATGGGGCTGCACTACGCTTCAAGGATACGAGTTTTTGTTAATCAAAAATTAAACCGTAGATGGATAGTTCGTCGAGGGCCAATTGAATAGCCACCATATGACGAGGCATCTCCTCAATGGACTTCTACTTTTGGAGGCTGTAAAAGAGTTAGAAAAAGTATGTTTTTTTTATCAAAAGAGCATATCACCAAAGAAGTACACACAATATACAGCTGTTAAGGGTTCGTGTTTGCGTTTCGAAATTGTCACATTTAATTGAAATAGGGAGAGTTGGAATTTCGCATTACTTTCGTCATTTCCCTGTCCATTAGAAGATGAAATCAAAGTAGAGGGTGTGGTGTAAAGGTAACGTTCCTGAATTATTGTTTACATTCACTTCACACTGTACGTCCCAAACCGTTTCCTCCTTCCCTTCTCTTCTCTAATTGCAGCAGCAACATTTGTTTTTGCTTAACCTCAGGCAAGGAGATAATATCCTGACCTCTAATATAACCATTCATCGGAACTGAGAAACTGAACAGGATAACGAGTTTTCATCTATTTAAATTATGTAAGACACAAACATCTTAATTGAAAATAAATAAGAAGCGTATCCATTATATACGGCATAGCTACTTGAATGTTATATTTCCAATTAGTATGTGCTGATTGAATAAAAACATGCTTCTTTTCAAAGCTTCTCTATACAATATTAAACAAAAGAATGCTGGGATACCACAGTGCCAATACAAGTTGGAAGGAAATCTAATCCACATAGATAATACGCAACATTATAGAGAGTAAGCTTTTTAAAATCATTTTCTTCATAGAACTAATATTTACTAAGACTATTTCCTTATATACCCTCATCATGTTTTCTAGGAATGAAAAAAAAAATGCAACTTTAAATTTAAGCCAATCACAACGGTATATCGCTATACATTAATATTTACTTTATAGGCGTGCGTTTGTTTTTTCAGTGTCATCAACTAGAAGAAAGTTTCACAAATTCGTAAACAAGCATTCTTATATCTACATCTTTTTTTTTCCTCCCAGTTGGATAGTGAGTAAATCGAACTATGGAAATGAGCTTTCATCTATTCCAGACTCATGATTTCTAAATAGATAGTATTCATAAATACTGGTTTAAAGATTTTATGCAATTTTAAAGAATTTTAACGAATTTCAACACATATTCTTTTTATCCTAGTTTTATTTGTGAAATATTTTTATTAAACATCGCTTGTTGTTCCAAGTTTCCTGGATTTAACAGTAATTTCAAAACAACTTGTGATATAACTTTAGACAATTTCACTTTTTGAGCAAATAAAATGCAATACTGTCTTATAGGACATTTGCTCTTGATACGAGTTGCAATACAATTGACAAATATTCTTATTTTATTATCAAGAAGCTATGAAAAATTATTTTTTCATAGCTTATTGAAATTTCACGTGAAATATTTCATTGATTAACTAAATTTAATTTGCGAATATCTGATTTATCGGTTACACCAATGAATTGTTCACAAGCCAGCACGATGCTGTAGTCGGTCCTGGTGGTCTAGTGGTAACCATACTTGCCTTCTAAACCCAAGATCGCGGGTTCAAGCCCGGCCAGGATCAATGGATTCTTTTCGGGCGTAAAAATCCTAAGTGTGACTTCCTTCGGAAGGGAAGTAAAGCCGTGGGTCCCGTGTCGTACATTTACTGCACGAAAAAGAACCTCAATCCTAAAAGAAGAGGCCTCGGAGCAAAATTGGACCACCGTTTCACGCTCTGAATTAAATGGGATGCTTATGACCTGAGATGTTAAAGAGCGTCCGTAAATAAAACAAATAAAAAAAACGAAGCTGTAGGCCCGGATTCGAATCCCGGTTCGGTCAAGCAGCCTGGCTGAGGCAACAGTTCAGGGGTTTTCCTCAGAACTTTAGATTCCGAAATTCATTTGCGCTCTCGATAAATCATCAAACCACATATGACAGCAAAGTTTATTAAACTAAAATTTTTCATTGAAATTAGCGTTTAAAGGAAACAAAATCAACAGGATGATTGTATATCGATAATAAAGTCACTTTACTTTAAATTTTGCTAATCATAAATAATAGTTTACAACACAAAACAGTGAACATACACGGTTCTAGGATAAAAAAGAAAAAGAAAGAATAATTATGCATTTTTTGACCAGGTACTTTACAGTTTTCAAAGTTGCCGTTTGAACTAATGAGAGAATTTTACTTCCTTTTTAGGCAATGAATGGGTACGGTATATTTTATGACTAATCTAACACTAAAAGCATTATCATAACTAGCCTACTCTCTACAGCGTGAAATATCTTAGAATATTTTTAAACAGATATGAAAATGTCACAAAATGTTAATTTTTTTCTGTAGCAATTCAAAATGGGGGGAAAAAATGTTATAATTTTTGTTTGTTTGTCGTACTTAAAGGGATAATTCCTAAGTAGAAATATATTAATTTCCCTTTCTGTCTGTATAAGCGCTACAAACTCATAATCATACCAACTTTCTATCACGATTTATACAACCTGCTAGTGTAGCATATGTCAGCAAGTGACAGCTTTTTCAGTTACGTTGCATCAAAACTTAATGCCACTTCCGCATCAAATTTGTAGCTGCTTGAGGACATCTGTGTTGTAACACTGCAACAAGATGGAGCCCCGCCCCATTTCCACCGGAAAATTAGGGACTTTTTAACGAGTAGATCGCTGCCGCAGCGATCGATGGAACGCGGGACCGACGATGATCGGAACACTATTCTGGACACCTCGCTCACCAGATGAAACGTCAGGTGACTTTTTTTTTTATCCTCAACACAAATGAAGAATGAACAGAAATTATTTTCGTGGCAAGTAGCAAGAACCTTTAAAATGCATTAACTAAGGTTCTGGTCTGAAATATGCATTTGGAACAGGAAACGCTAACATCAGTCTTAAGCCGTACTTTATTTGGACTTAACCTAGATGTATCATTATATACAAATTTTATTCTTTCTTTATATATATTCCTACTCATCATTGTCATCACCTTCGCAATATTTAGCACATTTGGGTCAACTGGCTCCCAAAATCATTACAAGGATAATAAAGTTTGTTTAGTATTTGAAGTTACCAATGTTGCTACACTTGTAGAGAAATTTATATAAATTACCAGTGTCCAACTTATATTAATACTTTTGTGGAACAGAACAATGAAAATTCACTAATACATTTGTAAGTATAGAGTAAAGTACAAGTGTAGCAGAAATCTTTGTGGAACAGAATTTTACTAATAACTACAAGCTACAAGTCCATACACTTGTAATGTATTAGAGCCCATACTTTCGTGAAACAGAGCCCAGAAGTGCTGAGATATGCAAGTAGATGAGGTTCCTAATATTGTTTCTAGATAGAGCATTTCGACACACACTCGTGAAGGTATAGGTGCGCAGTAATGCTGCCGCGCAGGAATCAATCATTGATATAGCGCCGTGTTTATCAGTGTGTTATGTCGTTTTACCCTTCTTTATATATGCTGTGTTTGAGCCATGTTTAAAAATGTAACACACAAGAAAGAGCGTCGCAGAAAATTTCAGGAAAGCTTTCATATGCGCCTTATAGACGTATTTATCATAAAACACCAAAACTATCGTAGTTTCAACGATCTCTTCCAAAGCCAATGTTTACTTCCGCTCTCAACCTATCCAAAATAGATAGTAGTAAAATTATGATATCCAAGGGGGTTAATCTATGAATGGTGCAATGGGCTATATTCTCATAAAAAGTGGCTTTAGGTAGAACATGAACATTACTATTCTAATAGTAATAATTTAAGAATTTTATTTTACATAACCTTTGGGGTTTGTACGGATATCAGGAAATTCAATGTTACAAGTTAAGAATCCTAAGGGCATACTACCCTAAGGCGAACACACGAGCTCCAATTCCAACCAACTGACACTGGGTAAATGTTAGTTAGGGCCAGAATTTCCAATGCAATTGTTTGTGGCAAATGTTAGTCAGGTCTAGAATTTCCTACGCAATTGTTTGTGGCGTAATGACTGTTGCCGTGTTCCGATTGGCGGTTGATGTCAGGACAGTATTGCCAATTTAATGCTTTTGCCAATAAATCTGATGGTTTTGGATGCCTATTTCACCGGGATTACATTCGTTCAGTGGCGGATTTTGTTTTCTTCTGCTTGTTTTTAAGTATAAATTCTTTAAAAACGAAAATAAAATTGTTATTAATGAAAGGAATATTCTAAGTATAAATAAGCTATTCATATAAATTGAATTGTGGCCAAGACGAGAATTGGCGGGTTTTTTACTATAATATACTACAGATGCCTTTCATGTGGTTTTTGCATTCGTTTTTGCATTATTATAAGGTATTTTGAAACAAAATTTGAAACTGTTTAAGAATAAACTCCTTAAGTTAAGTCATCAAGTAATCTGTTGCTATATTCATCATCTTATTTCTTTTCTGAGTTGGCAGCAATATTCAATCTTCATCATTTCATTAAGCAACATTGTTTAACTTTTATAAACTTTTTTTGCTGTAATTTGTTAGTTCTATCAGTAGTATTTAATATTCGGGTAACTCTATCCAATTCACTAATTTTGACCTGGTAACAGCAATGGGAAAAACAAAGCTCCACTATACACATACATTTTTCATAGAAGTAAGTTAAAATCTAAGCAACCTTCTTGGTTTTCTGCTGTATGGCATGCTAACCGCTGCTATCTAGTGGAATTCTGGTGAATTTTGAGCATGGATCTAGTGGAAAATATTTAACACCGAATTTGCGTTAGTGAAACATTTTCTACCATGGATGTAAAGTTGCCTTGGCATCACCAAAGAGTGTAACTGACCCTGATCTCCGCCTTGCGCTCCGATGTCAACAACCTAAGTTTCTGCATTATAGCCACAATCTGTAAGCCTCTCCCTCTGACGTCATGTATCCTACCTCGCATCAGGCTTATAAACCGCCATGGATGGCCGAGGTCGTTTAGGCGCGGACTCATGAGCGGGAGGTCTGGGGCTCGAATCCCGCCAGAACCGTCCTCGCTGACTGATTATTTCCAGGTTTTCCTCAGTCCTCATAAGTGACAAATGCCGGGGAAGTACGCTAAACTTAGGCCTGTAACGTTTTCTTCCTTAAAAATAAACCCTTTCCCAATATATCATTTCATCTCATGTATCATCATCAGTGTCCATCACTTGTGGTGCCTCTGTAGTAAAAACGGGCGTAAAACACCATTCATTCATTTATGCTGATATCTTTGTTCCTATTCTAATTATCTCTAACTCTCGCTACTGTATATACAATTATGCCTCTCAAAAAGGCTTCCTGCAAATCTTAACTTTAAGTGACAAATAAGTTGGTGTGTTCAGAAGCCAATGATCAGATATTTTAGAAAAAAAAAAAAAAACATTTTATTGCACTCTTTGAGCTTTGTCCTGTTTCTCTTCCTAAATGTCTTTACTTTCTTCGTGTTGGATTCTTTAATAGTATTGCGTTTTTCAAGATGTCAATAATCATATTTCCTTTTATTCCTAAATAGGTGACTGTTCATTTTTAAATGTAAAACTAACTAGCAACGAAAACAGATAACCTTATTTACAGTGCAAATGCACATGTTTGCGATCTGTTATTTAATAGAACTATGCACAATTATTTACATGAACATTAACATATACGCATATAATTAGGCGAAAGTTATGCAAACTCCAAGCTACATATTACGTCAAGCTTTCATGTTGTGTTGAAGGGATTTGAAAACATTACACCAGCGAGAAGCACATGATTCATTCAATAAACAAATCCCCCTGTTTTGACTGACGTTTGCGATACCTTTTCATTGTGTATATTCACTTATCCTTACGTTTATGTCCTTGCGTTAACATTAACGTTTTTATTATGAATGGCTGTTTACTGTTTACTTCAAAGCGTGAACTATTGCATCATTGCATAGTCAAAACCAAATCAAGCACCAATAGGCCACTGAGAATAAAACATTTGAAGTGCTAAAAGCAGTAAAGTAGCCAACATTAATGTTGTGAAACAGAAACTACACTGGTGCTGCTATCTGTCTCAAATAGTATTTTGAAGTAATTTAAAACATATACAATAATCAATAAAATGTACAAATAAAACTAAATAATCCTCTAAGTATTTATTTAACTGCCGGAGCACAAAAATAACATTTACAATTTAGACGCATGCCCTGTTTCAGTTTTAACCGATTCAGTCTATATGTTTGCCTACTGGTAACATTAGCAATAACATCACCATCGGCTTTACTTGTTTAGTTGATTAAGATGGCACATCTGTTACTGTAACTTAAAACATTTATAGGAAATGAAAACAAGAAAAGGAATTAGCAAAAAGAATCTGAATGTCATCAAGTACTTTGTTACAAACCATCATGAAGAGAGCGTGTTGGCAACGCGATACGATTTCCAAGGTTAGACACGAGACGTGCGAGGCAAATGCATGCCTTAGCAGTTACATAGCTCAGTGCCCCTATGAATAACACCAACGACGTTCATATAGTTATGTTTATGTGAGTGACAGTGAAGGAACACGTGGTGATAGAAAAGTGCTGTGTGTGCAACAGGGTAGAGCAGGGAAGAAATGGGAAGTAAAATGGACTCGGACAAGGAGAATCATGCACACCTCCACTAGTAAGTATAGTTTCTGAAGTGTGATAGAAAATTAACGAAAAGCATGTTTACAACCCGTTCCCTAGATCAAATCCTATCCCACAAGCAGGCAATTAACAGCGGAATATTGCCAAACGGTAATATAAAAAAATATCGGTTTAAAGATTTATATTGTATTTATAAATGAAGTAAATAACTTCTAGGGTGAAACTTTAGCTTTGCTGAATACTATTCTTTGCTATCAAACGTATGCCCTATTCTGAATAAATAGCTTGGAGGTACTGTTTCAATCTTATTCTTTTGGAAGGGTTCGTTCCTTTCCATATATAAAAAATTAAAGCGAGGGACAAATAGGTTTCTATTTGCAGTGTCGTTTGCAAATAAACAATGGAGCATAGTATTGTAAACTTTCTGTTTTTTAGAGATATAACGTAAATAAATTGTAAAGATAAAATTAGCACTTTCGCTTAAAAAATAAAAATTTCTTTTAACATATAAAGATTATAAATTAGCACATATAGTGCTTAAAATCCATTTTCATCTTATTTTGATTATTAATTAGTTCGATATTTTTACGTCTGTTGGATAAGAAATTGCTTATCATGCCACTGTAGTCGTGAATTGTGACAGATAAGAGATGATGTATAATAATTTGAGGACTTTGTGTTTTCCCGGGTATACTTGTAAAGAACTGAGCGAAAATCCCCGAAAAAAGCCTGTCGAGAAACTAACCAAACTAGGAACTCGCCGTGTTAGGAGGCGCAAATGCTACTGCTAGACTACAGTTATGACCAAAACGTCTACTATTCATTATGGGTTTTTTCTATAGGAAAAACAATGTTCTGAATTCTTATAGATTTTTTGTAAGTCATTAAAATTCATTAACCACGAATCTGCCCCATTCTGCAAGAGATATTTTTAAATCTTTACAGTAATTATGGAATATTCAGGCAATTTCTTGTATTTTTCGTAACAAATATGACATTTATTGCTTAAAAAATGTAATTTCATAATGCATATAAATGCCTATTTGGTGCTTATTGCATATTTTCGTGCTTATGAATGAAACTGACAATGCAACTAATGCATATGTGTGTGTGTGTGTGTGCGCGCGTGTGCGTGTGCGCGTACAATTTTTGTGTTGAATTTTGTCTGGCCGAAAGCAGGGCAAAGGGTTTTCGTTTTTATGTGCAATGGGGAATATTTTGACAAGAAAAACAATTGAGTTTGACTTTTGTTGATCTTTTGCATGGACCTAAGGTAAAATATGCTCCAATGACATCTGAAAACGTGGAATGAACTTTTTATGCCTTCAAACTTATATTTACAAACAAAAGATGCGTAAGTTTGGAAAAGGCACTTGTAATATTATTTATTGTGAGGCAAACTACGGAAAACTATTGACTAATGTTATCACAGTGTGGTTATTTCCCCCTTCCCTATAATCCAAATCTTATCCTCACTTAAGGGTTACTTCGAAAAGTTATATTTTAATTTGCTTGGAAAAATGAAACAAACTAACACGTATCCGTTAAACAGTGATACTATCACGTTTCTTATGATGAAAACAATATGTCTATATGTACATTTTCAATTTTCCTTTTTCAAGTAATTTTTCAGATTCTATATTCATTGTATTAGTTTAAATATGCACTTTTAATTCTATTACAATAATTATTAGTTCAAAGAGTATGTTAATAAAATTGGAATTTTAAATGCTAAATTTAATTCCTAAATCCATAATTAAGGCGGTTTAATATTATCATAACAGTTGATGAGAGAATTTTAGCAATGAACACATTTAATCATGTAATTGTAAGAATATGCAAATAGTGTCAGTGTGTGTAATTTTATTAACGATTCTGAGCAACAGTAAAAAATGTTTATAATTCTGGTATGCAAATACATCTTAAGGTATCTACTTTCTATTTGACATGTGCTATTAGAATTCTATGATTACAGTAAAGCGGTTATGTCATATAAAATATTCAAAGTTTGTATAAATATCCGTATCAGTCAGGTTGGAGATAGGGAATAGGTAGACACAAACAGAGGGAACTGACATCATGAGTGAGGGATTGAGTTCGATAACCGTACCATGATATTTTGAGTTCTCTTCTTAGGCTCAAGCATTTGCGTGCCACTCAAATAAAGACAGTAAATTAGAAGATAATGCTTGAAATAAATCTACATTTTGATGAACTCTTTGTATCTAAACCGCGAATCTCATCAGGTTTAGTGAGGTGTTAACTACATTTTGTTCCGACATCCTGTTAATGATATTTTGGCTGAAGGCAAGGTATATCTAAAACGAACTCAAAAGGCCTCCTTGTAAAGTCACAACTCGTGAACAAATGAAGGATAACGGCAAAAGGTGATTGCTATGGGGCAGCAGAGCACTCGTTTGTTTATGAACAACAAAGTAAAACACTCCTTGGGGTATTTATATTCGAAAATTTTCCATAACAGAAAAAACTGATAATTATAACCATAATTCAGGCGTGTAATCAAAACCTTATGGGTAACATTGGCAGTAAGGACTCCGTGTAGACGATAAGTACGGTCATCTAGTAATTGAATTGAATTTTTCTATTTTAATTCATTTATGCAAAGGACATTAGTTACGAATTTGACTTAATTTTATAGTAAACTCTATTCGTGTTAATCGTGAAAAATAGAAAGTATGCTGACAGTGGTATAAGAATTATACTGTACTTCAAATAGCCCAGTGCTATTTTTGAAAGGCGATGGAGCGAAGATTGGTGTTCAGCTATATTAATATAACTATAATGTACAGCATCTTCATTCTGCTGCGCTATCGGAAATTAATTTTGCGTAACGGCCCCGCCACCTGCCGGGGGAAATCAGTCGCACGGTCCGAACTCATGGCGTGCATTTTTTGTTTACTTTGTTATTTATTACAATAAATAGTCATTTATATTGTATTCACCATCATACTAGATGCTCCAAACGCCTGTCCTCCGGTTTAGAGATATGCCTGAATTCTTTTGAGATACCGCAGTTCATCCTCTAGGATATTTTGTTTCATCGCCTCCACAATAATTTTATATGGAAAGATGCAGCAGCTGGGTGGTTTTACACGCACTTCCGACAGATACACCAACTTGCTGGGCTAATCGTGTTAAAACTTTTGAAATGTGTCACATCGATCAAGCTTCTGCTCTGTTAAAACATGATTTTTTGTTTGTCATTCTGAAACTTGTATTTCCCGATAAAAATTTAGCATGAAATTCTCTGTTATAATATTGTGCGATTTACACATAACAATAATAAATAAATGTTCTTTGTTCTGGCAAATATTTCATTCTCGTCATACTCCACAATACACACATACATAGGGAGTAATACGCATACAGAAACGCAACTAACAGTGAACGAGCAAGCTCAGACCTGCTTCAGGGAAACTTTAATCGCGCCTCCATAGAAGGTTCCACTAATGTATACAAATTCCGATTGCGTACAGGAATGGACATGGTGTGTGCATTAATATGTAATATTTAAACCTTATTTTTTCTTATCTCTGACATAGGTTTTAGGGGCGTGCGTAAACGAAACAAATAAAAGATATTTATTTTAATTTCCTATCATTCACAGGAAACCTATTATAGGTTAAATACGAGTTTCCGTTTCGCCGATAAGGATTATCGCTTTCACAAACCCTTATCTGGTGTCATACCTTATCTGTAAAAATAAAAAAATGCAGCTGTAATTTCCGCTACGTTATGTTCAGTTGTTCAGATATAGTTGCATAAAGAAGGTTGTGTGTAGAAGATTCTGATATGTCCTAAATGGGTATTGAGTTGTTATTAAGTTCTTCACAAAAGAAGGACTTACTCCAAATAAAATTAAACAGCGATTGGACGGTGTATATGGGGAAGCATTGCCCTCATATTCTACCACAAAAGAATGTGCTAAACTTTTTCGAATGGGTCGAGAAAGCATTGAAGACGAAGAGTGTGTAGGTCAGCCCTTGGAGGTGCTCACTCCTGAAAACATCGCTCTTGTGGAAGGAGAAATTATGGAAGACCGGCGGCTCAAAGTTACAGAAATGGCATTAAGTATGGGCCCTTCTAAAACAACAGCCCTTTGAATTATTCATGATAATTTAAACATGAATAAGACTAATGCAAGATGGGTACCTAGACTTCTTTCCTCAGTCCAAAACCAGGAACGAGTCATCTGTTGTCAGGCATTTTGGACTCTGCCGTGGCGAGAGAGAGAGAGAAGTTCTGCAAACCATTGTTACATCAGATGAAACTATGGTCCTCTATTATGATCCCTTGTCCAAAAGAGAATCAATGGAGCGGCGTAAACCTGGCTAGCATCGCCTCTAAAGGCCAAGATTACTCAGTCAACCAAAAAGATCATAGTCACAATCTTTTAGCACTGTGAAGGAATACTCTTCATTGATTTCCAGGAGAGGAACACCACAGTAAATGGGGAGTACTATGCTGGCCTACTGCACAGAGTATGTGCTTCCATCAAGGAGAAAAGGCGAGGAAAGCTGAGTGGTGGTGTGCGCCATCTTCACGACAACTCGCCTGCCTGTGCACACAGCTCTTGTTGCAAAGGAAGCTGTGAAGAAATGCGACTTTAAGGAGATCGACCATCCATCCCACAGCCCAGATCTGGCTCCCAGCGACTATTTCCTCTTCTCTATACTCAAGAAAGACCTTTGAGAAAGGAAATGTAAGTGTTACGAATAAGTGATGGATGCTGTTTATGTCCATTTTGCAGACAAGACTTCCAACTATTTTGGGGAGTGGGATTGAAATGTTAATTCAAAGGTGTGAAAAGTGAATTGCAATAGAGGTAACTATATTGAAAAGTGAAATATAGTTTTTGTCTTTGTCATACCTAGAAAATGGTTAGGCTGGAAATTTATCGACCTACCCTAGTAGCTTATAAGATGGAGGGACATTGGAAAAACCCGTGTTCTTGAATTCTTTGAATAAATTAAAACATAAAAGGGTTAACAAAGAATAATTAGTCATGCCTATGCTTTGCATTTAGAGCCTTGGCATTTGTACGAACCATATCATTGTGCAAAAAAAGATTCTGAAAATGAGACGGGACACACATTTCTAAAAATCAATCATAGAAGCGTGCATCAACAAAGTTTTATGACATTCTTTTAAAATGGGGCGATACTATCAATTTCTGGATTGCACGACGATGTGATCAGATTAATGCAC
Organism: Metallyticus violacea; assembly: GCA_030762175.1. Taxonomy (NCBI): domain Eukaryota; kingdom Metazoa; phylum Arthropoda; class Insecta; order Mantodea; family Metallyticidae; genus Metallyticus; species Metallyticus violacea. The sequence continues at coordinate 7,965,994 of CM060841.1, forward strand.
TTCTTGTCAGATGTACATGGAAATGCGCTGGAGGGATATTTCTGGTTTTGCATTCTTTGTGCTTGATGAACTTACATTGCAAGAGGAATCGTTGCGGAATGCAATAATGTATATACTTTGTTTTCTTAATAAATTACTTTTCGATTTGGAAGAGACAGACCATATCATCTTCGCCTTCAGTTCGATTATTAAAAATCCTTCTGCTCCGATACTCAGGGGTGTATGTCATAACATTAGTACATGATTTTCAAATATTTTACGCACTCTATACACTTTTTGTAGGCTTGCAGTGTATTTGGAAGGCATTTTAAATGCAAATCGTTCTCTACATGTGCTTTGGATGGAAACTCTGGTTCCCTTTAGCTAAGCAAGAGATAGCACACAAAATATGTTTTAAAGAGGCCATATTCAGTTAGGATATATGTGCGTTCTTTATAAAATGCTTCGAGATATATCTTTGCTTCCTTGTTTCATGAAAAGAAATGGAACTTAATAAATGTCGTAAATCGAATTGTTAACTAGTAGGATCCTCCCATAAGTTTTGAAGTAACAGTGTGTATTCATTTATATACATTAAATTATTTTTCGGAATATTTAAAAACTATATACTTAGATATGATTTTTGTTTCTTTGCCTTTTTTCCCATTTCACTCTGCTGTCTGGTCAAATTTGAATCGGAATTTTTTTCCTCCCTGATGCTCAAACCAGTAATAAAATGCAAAGAAGCTTTAAGCTCAAAATATTTTTTAAACATAGTTTAACTCATGAATAGCTAATAACAATACTAGTGCACAAATCCTTACATACTACTACTAGTACTTGTAACTGCCACGGGTAGCCGAGGTCGTTAAAGCGCGGACTCGTAAGCATGAGGTCTGGGGTTCGAATCTCGTCAGAACCGTCCTCCTTGAATGCTTTTTCTTCTTCTTCTTCTTTTCTCCAGGTTTGCCTCAGTCCTCATAAATGGCAAATGCCGGGGAGGTGCCCTAAACTTACGCCTGGAACATTTCCTTCCTTAAAAAATCCTTTCCCAATATATCATTTCATCTCATGTATCACCAGTGCCTCAGTACTTAGTAAAAAGTATTTAAAAAAACTACTTGTACTATTACTACTACCACCACCATCTAAGGCTGTATTTCAATACAAGCAAGCTAAGAGGATCATTAGAACATCCAAGGAAGAGATGGATAGCCGAGTATTTCTGAAAATCGTTGTTTCGGAGCGGGGAAATTAGTACCCATGACTTGAATGGGAAGAAGAAGAAGAAGAAGAAGAAGAAGAAGGAGGAGGAGGAGGAGGAGGAGGAGGAGGAGAAGGAGGAGGAGAAGAAGAAGAAGAAGGAGGAGGAGGAGGAGGAGGAGGAGGAGAAGGAGGAGAAGGAGGAGGAGGAGGAGGAGGAGGAGGAGGAGAAGAAGAAGAAGGAGGAGGAGGAGGAGGAGGAGAAGAAGGAGGAGAAGAAGGAGAAGGAGGAGGAGAAGAAGAAGAAGAAGAAGGAGGAGGAGAAGAAGAAGAAGAAGAAGAAGAAGAAGAAGAAGAAGAAGAAGAAGAAGAAGAAGAAGAAGAAGAAGGTACAGTAAAACGCTCTTCTGTACCGTTTGTTGAAATTCTACAATAGAACTGCTGAAACATTTTTATAGTAAACATACACCTTGACTTTTAGAAAGTTTATAGTTTTATCAGCATGTTTGCTTGTGCTTCTTTGCGGTACAATATTCGTAGAATGCGGCGCGGTCAATAGTCACTATCCGATACAGCTGATGGATACAAACGACACGGTGAGTAGGCGTACAACATGAAAAACACTAACAGCACAGAGAAATGAACACGGTTCTATGTGGAGTATAGCTCTTCGCTTATTATTCAAATGTACGGTCGGAGCACTGCTGGCTTATAACAAGCTGCGTTTATTAACTTCCACATCCGTCCCTCATAAATATGCACGGGCTTGCTTAAGCATTAAAAAACTCCAAAGGAAATTGGCACATGTAAATACAACTTTCCGCACATTTTCCCTTTCTTTTTTAAGCGAGAACCATCTGGCGGAGAAAATAGTGACTGAAATTAACATGTTTGCAGTCTGTTTATATTCCTTGCTCCAACTACCAATGCGATCCATACAGTGATAGAACACCTTCTTTAACTCCACTGACAGAAATCTATATCTGCACATAGGTGGTGAACACGGATGATACATGAAATGAAGTGATATATTGGGAAAGGATTTTTATGTAAGGAAACTTTCCAGGACTAAGTTTAGGGTACCTAGCCGGCCGGCATTAGCCACTTATGAGGACTGAGGAAAACCTGGAAAAAGCCTCAGTCAGAGAGGACGGTTCTGGCGGGATTCGAACCCCAGATCTCCTGCTCACAAGTCCGCACCTTAACGACCTCGGCCACCCTTGGTGGTTTATTAGCGGATTCATATTTTATTTAGTACCTTATGGTAATACCAAAAAATCAAGAGGTAAAGAAAGCCTATCATTGTGTTTGTTAGTCACTATTTCTTTCGCTAAAGTTATGAAAATGCTAGTTATGATAAATTTAGTGCGCTCTTTATAACATAAAGGCTCTTTAAAAACTTAAGCAAATGCATTTTTATGAGTCTTGGCCAGGGTGAGAAACTCTCCCCATAAGTGTGGAGTCCTTCTGGTGGTCTAGTGGTAACCATACTTACCTTGTAGACCCAAGATCGGGTTCGATCCCGGCCAGGGTCGGTGAATTTAACGGGCGTAAAAATTCTAAATGTGGATTCCTTCAGAAGGAAAGTAAAGCCGTGGGTGTCATGTCATAGATTACGACATTAAAATATATCGACCGTTTCACGCCCGGAATTGAATGTGACGCTGATGAACTGAGACGTTAAAGAGCATCCATAAATATACCAAATATATAAATACATTAAGTGTGAAGCAGTGAAAAAGAGACATTCAAAACTAGAGCTACAAGAGTTTAAATGTTTGTTTTGTCGTACAAGCACTTCGTGACTCTAACGGAAGGTATTAGCATATACTTTTTATTTGAAAATGAAAAATTGTACAATTATAAAAATTAAAATTGTATTAATAACAGGCTTAATTATTTATAAACGTAATATGCATTGCATTAGTACAGAAAATATGATATTAACTTTGGAAACTTTGTTAGAATATACAGCAATGTATTATTTACTTATTCATGTGTTTAACGTACAGCCAACCGCCAAGACCTTTCCGGACGATAAACTTAACCAGGCAAATGTCCCAACCAGGGATCGAACCCTATCCAGCCAGTTGACGAACACAGGCATTACTATCTAAGCCCCGACGGCAAACTTACCTCTTTGCACTATTTATTTAATGATATTTTTTTCTATTGAAGTAGGACATTGGAGTTAACTTATAAGGCAATCTTCTAAGAATGGATTTCATAACATTGTTGTATAAAGAATTGAGACATTCAAAGAAATAAAATCCCGGGCTTTAGTTATAAATCTTGACCACACAGGCAGTGTTTTCCTTCTCGGCTATTAAGTGTGGCACGATCGGCGGTGCCCGCACTTCAACTTCACTTCCGAAAGTGTATACAATTTTATTTTATAGAAGATGATTTTTTTTTTACTTTGTTTATTTAAGGACGCTCTTTAACATCTCAGTTCATCAGCGTCCCATTCTATTCAGGGCGTGAAACGGCCGACAAATTTTGCTCAGAGGCCTCTTCTTTCAGGCTTGAGGTTCTTTTTGTACCGTAAATGTACGACACGCGACCCACGGCTTTACTTCCCTTCTGAAGGAAGCCATACTTAGAATTTTTACACCCGAAAAAGTTCATCGGTCCTGACCGGGTTTGAACTCACGATCTTGGGTTTAGAGGGCAAGTACGGTCACCACTATACCACTAGGACTGACCCTCAGAGATTTGTTGTTGGTAATATTAAAGGAATACCCTTAGGTTCAAACAAGAAAAGCACAGTCATATGTCATTTACCTACCTATGAATTCAATGGAGATTTTATTTTCCCTGTAAAACGCCGCAGTTCCTCACTAGGGTGTTCCATTTAGTCACTTTTCACTCGCCTCCTGCTGCTCTAATGTAACGCATGCCTTGTTTGTGACCCAACAAAATTGTTCCCCGATTAATAATTAATCCAGTTAATGTACTGCTTGGTTGAGGTGAAGTACCACTGGTCTGGGAGATGAGTTTTATCATTGTACAGAAAGCTCTCACATCCGTTATTCTTTGTAATCTTGTGAATCATGACCATTCGTAATGAATTGACACAAGTCAATCGTTTAATATGCATATTTATTTTGGTGCAGATCCGTTCTTTAAGATTGGAAATGGCCTTTGTCTTCAGAGACCTCTACTAGTCAACTGAAAAATGAATAACTGAATTCAGAGGTTAAAAATGACCTATGTTGAATTTTGGTGTTTCTTGCTAATGAAAAACGCTCACGTTTTTGTATGGATAATAACCCTTCCAACATTTATCTCTAGAAAGTTGCATTTTCTCAAAATGTGACACGTGGTTATAATATAGAATATATAAGGCATAGTACATAACATAGTTTTGTTATTTTATAACAAACCACCACGTACTGCAAGCGAATTGGTTGTAACACAGAACATTTCCAAACAATCCTGCTGTAGTTATTTTGAATGCTTTCCTTTAGTAAAATACGAGTTTTCTTTCTTAGAGTGAACGTAGGCATGGCGAGCCGCAGGTGTTTGGCTTTTCTTAGCGGACAGGGAGTGAAAACTTCAAATATGAATATCTGCTAATAATGATAAATCTGAACACCCAAGCATTTTTCTAGTACTTGTGACTAGTAACTAACAAATTTGAGAAAGGTTTCTTTTCTATAATCAAACTTGTTTATAATTTCAAAATTGCAATTTCAGGGTTTCATATCTGAAATATAATTCTAAGCATGTTTAAAAAATTGAATAACTACAACATGATAATGGCACGCCTATTTTCTTTTATAATGTCATACATTAAACTTCTAAGGTGCGTTTTCTTGCAAACCATTTTAATGACATTTTATGCGTGATCTAGGTATTTAAGTGTTAAAAACTGGCGGAATATAATTTTGATACTCAATAAATTTTAAAGAAAGGAACTTTTAAAATTCTATGCATAAAATATTCATGTACTTTGACGCTACACCTATACTAAGACTAGAAATGTAAGTTGCGGGAAAGTTAGTGCTGGAGTTATTAATGCTGGCAGATAAAGCACTCTCTCTCATATGTTGCTAGCCATCTCTCCAGTTCCCAGCAGTATCTCTTGCATTTTTTCCTCTTGCACTGCTTTCATTGATGGGCTTCATGATGGATTTTTGGGATTGGCATTAGTAATTCCAGTACCAAAGGAAATGAAGGTAAAACTTAAACTTAAGTTTTTCGTAACTTAGGTTTTTTCTTTTTTGTGGTACATTTTCTCAGATCTATTTTAAGTAAAGCAATGAAATTTGGTAGTTTTATTGAAAACGTTCTTCTGCACAATCTTGTGGAACAGACTTATTTTAGTTGTAGGGTGAAGGTATATTTCACTTTTCAATATAGTTATACTTTACATTTTTTAATTAACATTTCAATACACCCCCACAGAAAATCAGTCAGAAGTCTAGTCTGCAAAATGGGCATAAACAGCATCTATCACTTCCTCGTCGCACTTAAATTTCCTTCCTCGAAGGTCCTTCTTGAGTTTTGAGAAGATGAAGTCACTGGGAGCTAGATCTGGGCTGTAGGGTGGATGATCGATCTCCTTGAAGTCACATTTCTTCACAGTTTCCTTTGCAACAAGAGCTGTGTGCATAGGCGCGTTGTCATGAAGAAGGTGCACACAACCACTCAACTTTCCTCGCCTTTTCTCTTTGATGGAAGCACGTAGTCTGTGCAGTAGGTCAGCATAGTATTCCCCATTTACTGTGGCGTGCCTCTGCTTGAAGTCAATGAAGAGTATTATTTCATAGTCCCAAAAGATTGTGGCCATGATCTTCTTGAGTGATCTTGGCCTTTAGAGGCGGTGCTTCTCCAGGTTTACGCCACCATTGATTCTCTTTTGGACAAGGGATCATAGTAGAGGAACATAGTTTCATCTCCTGTAACAATGGTTTGCAGAACTTCTCTCTCGTTGTCACGGCAGAGCTCTAAAAATGTCCAACAACAGATGACTCGTTGCTGCTTTTGGACTGAGGAAAGAAGTCTTGGAACCCAATCTTGCACTAACCTTATGCATGTTTCGATGTTCATGAATAATTGGAAAGACTGTTGTTTTAGAAAGGCCCAACCTTGCTGCTATTTCTGTAACTTTGAGCCGCCGGTCTTCCATAATTTCTCCTTCCACATGAGCGAGCGATGTTTTCAGGAGTGAGCACTTCCAAGGGCCGACCTGCACGCTCTTCGTCTTCAATGCTTTCTCGACCCATTCGAAAAAGTTTGGCCCATTCTTTTACGGTAGAATATGAGGGAGATACTTCACCATATATCCCTTCGAATCGCTGTTTAATTTCATTTGGAGTAAATTCTTCTTTGGTGAAGAACTTAATAACGAATCGAATCTCCATTTTGAATGCGTCACAATCTTCTGCACATAGCCCTCCTTATGTAAATGTGTGTGAACAACTAAACACAGGGGAGCGGAAGCTAAGGTGCAATTATTTACTGAATAGATAATATAATAGTCAAATTGTTAGTTGGTTGATTGTATATTTTAATAGGAATCTATTTTTATTGGAGTTTATGTATGAAGCAATTCTATGACACCAGATAAGGATTTTGTGAGGCCGGAAACTTATGGACCAATCCTCGTGTGCATAAATTTTCATTTAAATATGTTCAGTGGTTTTCAAGAAAATGAACCTTATTTTTTTAATATATGAAATTATAGTTAATTGTAACCTTAGTTCTGTGCAATTATACATTATTTGAGATTTCCATGCAAAATTACAGCTTTCCATGTTTGAAAGTGTATAAGATATGAAAAATTCACTACAGATTTATTTATTTTTTGCATACATCTACTCTTCAACTAAATCCATTACCCGCAGATATTATTTAATTGCTGCTAAAACGTTGAAGAATTATTTTTATTTTAGTATTATTTCGGAATATCAAGCCTTTCTTTTAAATTTTCCCTGCTTTGAATGTTAGATATATATTTAAGAATTGAGAGATAAACTGAATTAAGTCCTCATGTTAACTTTTAATCTTCGCATAGAATCAACTCTTTCTACGGAAGTCTCAAATCGCATCAACAGAATGGGCAGGCAACTCCATCACTAAAACGGGGAGAATAAAGCGGATAAATAAGCAAGCATGAATGCACACCGTTCACTTACATGTGTTGACAAAGAGGACGACATGAAAACGTCGTAAGTCTGCGCACTTCACGTGTTTATGGCCTTTGTGTTTTAATAACTAGTTTTTAATTGTAAAACTTTAGTTGTTTAAACTGCATTTCTGTTATGCTGCGCCGTTCCAAATGTGTGGGTTTGTAAGGTTATTACTTTGAGATCTCTACTGCCGCTTTGCCAATGTGGCTTTCGAGTAAATCAGATGCAATTAAGAGGGACATAAAATACAAAAGAACTGCAACAGTGAAGAACTTAGTAGTAATTTAACTACACCACTAGCGATTGTATAAAAGCGTAGAATTTAACTCTTAAATATATTTTGTCTCTGCGATGCAAAGAAAAAGAAGAAAGCTAGAATTACTAAACACACGAACTTCTATGCTTACAAAACTAGAAGCAAATAAATGACTACATCTGTAAATGCATTTGCCTTAGTAACTTTTCGTGTACTTTTAATGTTGCTAGATTGCCGTGCCTGCGGAGTTTCAAGTCCCAGTTTTTATACTTAGCAAGTTTATTTATCTTTAGCCTGGTGGAAATAGTCATGTCGGCGTTGTAGTTTCTTGCTTTAGTGAAGATCATTAATTTGTTAGTTGAAAAGTGTCTCACCTTTACGAGGCACTTCCTGTAATGATAGTATACTTGTTTCTGTTACTCCTAACGATATTGGGGTGTTAAATGAGTAATAATTGCCTTGTAAACGTTCAGACTTATGATTCTAATAGAGTGGACATTATGTTGTGAACTTATTATAATTACAACCATCTTGTCAAAGCTCATGTAGAGGTTGCTTCCTTGGCATGAAGTATCGAATTCCAGCGAAGTCCAGAAGAGTTCCCACTTTGTGCTAAGGAGCACACAGAGACATAGATCGTAGTGTATAAATATAGATTAGGGTACTATTTTGTTCAAACAATATTGACCGAGTCTGTACAGCGTACAAAAATGTATTAATTTTCCACCAATCAGAGTTAATCATCATGGTAAAAAGATAGATTTTTTATCGTCTTATTTAAACTGTCTCTGTGACACAATTTTTTTTCTGGTTTTACAGGCTGTACATTGAGAAGACAATGGCAATAATTGCTCAATATGGCGAAAGTTTGAAAATATATAAATACGTTTTATAATAGAGATTTAGATCCTATTGTTTCTGTGTTACAAAACGTATTTGTCTTTTTTGTATAGAACGCTTTCTGTTTTGATTGACAGCCTATCGCTTCAAGTCATCTATTGTGATGCTAAGGTGTTACTTCAGCGTGAAATGACAGGGTATTTTCTCTAGGGACCGCGTGTTTATCAAGTATAAAATGAACCTATGTTTCGGAACCCATAGTTTTAAGTGTGTGTGTGCATATGTAACTCCTTGGTCTAGGGGTAATGCGCTCTCCTCTGGACCCAAGATTTACGGGTTGGAACCCTTGAGTGAAGAGATAGGTCGATTTTTCAGGACTAAAAACTTCGATTGAAATTCATGCGCCACGAATTTTTTTTCCATATGTCCCGTACGGCACGTTAAAAAACTCTTAAACAAATCCCTGGGTCGTTGATATATTTGTCATCACGTTAGATGGTACTGAAGCGGTGGGCCGGCCGCCTATCCTCCTATCTCTAGGTACTCAGTGTAACTAAATGTGCATGGTCCATATGGTCTGTCCGGGCCCGGAACAGATCTAGGCCTAATCCTTGTAAGTAGGTGGTGAAATATAGAATGAGTCAGGGCCTTTTCTACAAATTCGGAGAAGCGAAGTGAATAACTTTTTTTTTGTTAAACAACCTACGTTCTCTGTCACGCCGTTTAGAAATTGTGCACACCTCTTTGTTTATGTGCACAAGTTTCGGAGTTAAAACCAGATGACATTAGCTTATCCTTGCCGTGCATCTCTGTGTGTAGCTGATTATTGTACAGTTGCGTGCATGCATTTATTGAGAATGAATTCCCTGAGTTGACTAACAAAATCACAATCATATGGTGAAGACGATTTTGTTTATTTATGGACGATCTTTAACATCTCAGGTTATCAGCGTCCCATTCAATTCAGGGTGTGAAACGGCCGACAAATTTTGCTCAGAGGCATCTTCTTTCAGATTTGAGATCCTTTTTAAATGCCTCAAATCTACGACACCTATAGCTTTACTCCCCTTCCGAAGGAAACTATAGATAGGATTTTTACGCCCGAAAAAAAAAAGCCATCAATTCTGGCCGGGACTGAACCCGCGATCCAAGGTTTAGGAGGCAAGTACGGTATCCGCTACACCACCAGCACGGACACTGCTGCGTTTAACCAAATGCTATACAGTCCTGAAATGCTTTTCAGAGTCCAGCACTACTATGGCGGTGTAATGAATGTAATCAGGTTCAGGGCAAACACATTGAACATCTATAATCTGTCTCAAGATTACTTGCATAATAAAGGAATAATATCTTGTTATAATTGTTAAATACATTTCCTTCGATACTGAATGGACATGTCAGAGAACACAGATCATTTAACAGAAAACTTCCCTTATTGTGAGTACTTCACCTCCGAATTTGTTGCAGAGGTACTGACTCTCTCTGTATGTGAGGATTATTTTAACTTAAATATCAGTGAACTTAGAAATAATAAATGAACATTATTTTATGCCAGGTAGATCATAGATTTATTTTTACAGTATGGCATTATATTGGTACATTTGGTTAAATGTACATCTTTCTGCATTCATTATTAAAATCAAATCGGAGGTTTCATCATTGATACCTTTTTTATCAATTCTAGAGCTGATTGATGTATATATTTGTAAATAAATACATTAACTGTAGTTTTGATAATTCTGTAGACTCTGTTTGATATGACAAATAAGTTAAATATATTATTAACAGTTATTTGTTTATGTGTTGTTTATTTTTCACTCTACTTTCACTGGTGAATTGGTCAACAGAATGAAAATCAAAGTGCCTATTTCTCTTTGCCTGCTACTCAAAACGAGGACTAGTTTTTTTTTAGGAAAATTTGACATATTTGTCTGAATTGTTGCACGTTTCGGGTCTTGGGGGGATGCCTGACACCTGTAGCACTCTGGTTAACACTTGTGGCTAAATATCCTCTCAGACTACTCCTCCTTTGCTGGCAGAAATGCTGGAAATGTACATGGATACATATTTAATACACAGATCATAAGTGAGTAGTAATATGGTCACTACTTCCCATGATGCAATTGTAGTTCCGGTGGAGCTCAAGTCTGTGAGTTCCGTTCAGCCATACACACAATGGCCGGCGGCGACAGAACAAATCCCGGCGTTATCGTTTCCATGGCACATGGTTAAATGCACTCTATCTGATTTTATATTTTATATTTCAATTTGCATTCAAAATGCGATGTAATGTTCATCGTGTTATTTGGAAGCTCAATGGTGCTGCTTTTGACATTTTACATGCAATTGTGGTGTCACTATTATCAAAAATCAATAATATGGATATTTAAGATTATATACAGAGTGGGGTAATGGTTCATATACCATTTTCAGACTTATGCTGTGTTTTCAACGAACAACATTGGTACACGATGTCTCCATATATGCCATTTATCATAAAATCAATAAACAAATGCTTTTTTTTTAAAAAAAAATATCTCTTTCAGATGCCCTCTATCGGTGCACCCATGCAGTTATACTTTGCAACGGTATTAAATAAGGAAAAGTGGATTAATTAATTAAATGTGTAATGGATGGGGGTTAAGGATTGGGAAAATAATTTGAATATGATTGTTTTGGAATCTCAGGGGTAATGTTATTTCTTCCTCTCCGATGACTGGTTCCCGCTAACATATTTTGTCACAGCTGTTGAGACTCTGCTGCTGGATACTTTTATGGTCCTATGACCATAGGGGGAAGAGAATATGCAAATTGATAAGCTTTCTCGTTATAGGAGATGAAACACAAAATTTTGTTCATAAACTATTGCAAATAATATGTACTGCCGTTATTTTCTGGAGAATATGTGCCACTTTTACACTAATTATGACGATCACTCTGTCGTTTCTTAATTTGATAAAGACTGATCATGAAATCAACTAATCCTGAAACGCAACTGAACTCAACTGATAAAGTTCTTCTACTGAAAAGAACTGAACGTACCGTGCCTATCTTCCACACTGAATACTGTTCCAAAACTGACTGCGGCTTTCCACTAACTGAACTGAGAAATGAATGCAGATCGACTGACACTGGGCCGCAAAATTACAAGACTAAATAAACATGGCCTTCGTGACATTTTACATGTAGATATCAACTCAAGCTGCTAGGCTTCTTCTCTTGAAGAAGTTATCGGCCTGTCTTTTCATCCTGTAGTTGCCATATGTTTTATTGTGCCTACACTGCTTTACAATTCTCTAACAGAATACAAATAAACATCTTACTCAAGGATTCTGCTTTAGAAATTTTTGCAGAAAATACCGGTTTTGCTTGGGTCATCTTTACAAATATTGTTACAATAGGCAACAGAAATTCCCAGGTCAAATTTTATGACTGGGGTAGCTTTCTGCGCACTCTTGCGAGAAAATAATATTTTTACACACAATAATTAAACACTTGTACAGGAGATAAAATAACATTACACTCTTGACTGTAATAAGGAAATTACACAAAACTACTTGCTGTAATCACTTTAATTAAATTTGGGGATGACAGCTTATAAATACTGTCTAAACTTTAATGTGTAAAATTATCTGGGTAGCGTGTTCGTCTATAAGGGCAGAAATTTCTACTTCCATCTATGTTGCTATGGTTTGCAAACTGAACTTCAAGAATTTCTGCGATATTCTCTGCTTCGACTGAAACATTTTCTTCGTCGGGAAAGCCCAGATATACTTCCAATTATTGAAGTTACCTTTAAGGAAAACTTCTGAAGATTGGGGCATCTGCCAAGCGCCATTTCCAAAACTTTTCACATTTCAAATTAATTTTTGAAGCAAGCAAGTTGTAGTTCACACGATTCTATCTGAAGTTCAAAACCTTCAGAGTCAACAAAGAGCTGGTATGTGGACTTCAAATTGAAGAAGTTAGAAAATAATTGTTAAAATTCTTTTCTAATGTGAGCAATGTACTACGAAAGTTTTATAAAACCGGCATTACTGATCTCACTGCAAAAATTTAATTTCATGTTACATTTTTTTTTTGACTTTCATAAAAAAAAGTTCAACTTTTTTTCCTTATACCGTCAATATGACGTGAATTGATAAATGTTTTGTGTCTTCCTTTGAAGCTTGAAGTTCCACTCTAACTAGAAATGATATCCAATGATTTCGTCATTAGTGTAATCGAGCCATGAATATATTGCCAGTAAATTATATAATTATACTCCCAATTTCATTGAACGTTTAGCTGTTGATATTGCCATGTTTACGTTATAATTTAATTTTGCTGCTACTACAAACACTACCGCTAACCCATATACTAAATGCTATTGCCGAAGTTACGAAATAACGTTACTGTCTGTTTGAAACTTCATGTGGGTGAGCAGAGATTAACGCCATATCTTTCAGGCTTTAATAGCCTTTAGGGCGACATGCTCTCTTCTTAGTCTTTAATTCCCTAAGAGATTAACGCTTATTTCAGTTAAATTATTATTTGAGTTATTCCCTTACAGGGCGAATAAAGAAATGTTGAGGGGCTCATATCCAATTGAAGTCTAGACTTTTCTGATTGTAAAAATGCACAACCCAGGTCGAAAGGGAAGAACTTTAATCCATGGATTCCGTGTCGTAGATTTACGGCACTATACGCAGAAAAATTAATCGTCCAAGTAATACCTTACATCACACAAATGACACTTGAAGCGATGGGCTGAACACTTTTTCTTCTGACATCCATAGGTTCTAGGTGTAATTAAATTCGAATGGTTCTTATTATGGTCTCTCAGAACCCGTAGCACACCTTAGGCTCAATCTTTGTAAAGCGATCATGATAAATAAACGTTTTTTAAATGAATTTAAAAAGCCTATGTCCTAAAGTAGTCATACTAACTATTAAAAAAAGTCATTATATAACAAAAATAGTACAGTATAATTTTACATATTTATATAACAAAAATCTCTTGTAACAATGAAAAACTATTTTTTTTCATGGAGAAATGGACATGACAAAATGAATGGTGTTTAATGCCCGTTTTTGCTACAGAGGCACCACATGCAATGAACATTAATGATACATGCGATGAAATGATATTTTGGAAAAGAATTTATTTTTAAAGAAGGAATCGTTCCAGGCCTAAGTTTTAGGGTGCCTCCCCGGCATTTATAATTTATGAGGACTGAGGAAAACCTGGGAAAAACCTCAGTCAGGGAGGATGGTCCTAGCGGGATACGAACCTGAGACCTTCAGCTCACCCATGGCGGTCGGAAATGACAAATTCACTTTTGACACATGTAGATAGGGGCGGCTCGCGGAAGCATAAAGCCGAGGTGCTAGACTTTACAGCTACTAAATTATAGATCACAAGCTTATAGAATCTTAATAACTATTAATATTAATTTGGTTTATTAGCGAACGCTCTTTAACATCTCAGGTCATCAGCTTCCCATTCCATTCAGGACGTGAAACAGTCGACAATATTTGCTCAGAGGCCTCTTCTTTCAGGCTTGAGGTTCTTTATCGTGCCGTAAATATACGACACAGGACCCAATGCTTTACTTTCCTTCCTAAGAAAACCATACTTAGGATTTTTAGGCACGAAAATATTCATCGATCCTGGCCGGGATCGAACCCACGATTTTGGATTTAGGAAGCAAGTTTGTTTACCACTAGACCATCATGACCAACATTTATTTTATTTGCACATACATAATAAACAATATCGTAGCAATACACCCAGTTAACAAAACAAAAACAATGAATTCTGGTTTTCATAGTAGCAAATTGTATAGGCATTTAAGTTTGATTAAAGTCTAGAATTTGGGTCATCTGTTTCTACAGAAAAGCGCTAAATATTTTTTATGTTTTGAAATCACAATTCAGTTTATCCTTCATTTCTGCTGTCAAATTCTTTTTAATGTTTAATGCAACATTTCTTCCGCTGATGTCTTGACGAGAATTTAATTAGGAAGTATGCTAAAAGGAAACACCCTGATGCGGCAGGAGAAAGGAAAGTTGGTTAGTTAAAGACGTTCTTTTGTCATTAATCCTCTTCAATGTAGGACGTGGAACAGCTGGTAAATTTTGCTCAGCGATTTGAAGTTCTTCCACCTGCCGTAAATCTACGACACGGGACTAACGACTTCGTTTTTCTTCCGAAGGAAGACATACATAGAATTTTTATGTCCTAAAATACTTTCGAATATGGGAGAAGATAATTTAAACATATTATGATGCATTTAACAAAAAGCAAAATATAATAAAATGCGAAAATAAGCTCCATATTGACTCACGCACGTAATGTACTCAGTGAGATAACTTGGAAATTGAAAATTCAATCCAGTGCCCTGTATAAGGTACAGTTTCAAAATTTAGTAAAAATCATTTATCGCGCCAATATACTTTACAAAATCTTAATTCAATAAAATTTAAAATGCCTTTAGTGTTACCTGATTTGACAGAAACTTAAAAAAAATTAAGAATACAAGTTTCTATTATAATTAAACAAAACAAGAAACTTAAAAGCAATATTAAACCTTGACAATACAATGAATAAACGCTGACACTCCTTCGTGTTGCCAGTAAAATATAGCGGATTGATGAAACAATCCTCGATTATTTTTCCAGTCAACCACAGAATCTGTTTCATTACTAACTTTAGTGTTGTATTTCATGTTGAAGCCGTGCTGCCAGGAAATTCAGGCCTATGATTAAGTGCTTGTCGCGTTCTGCGTACCTGAATATGAGAGAAGGTCGTCTTTCATGGCCGAAGTCATAGATATAAATACAATTTTCTATCAGCGGAGAGCACGGCCAGTATAAATATAGCGAATCTGACAGCCGCAGTGATACCTTCTCCGAGAAGTCTACGCCCAGGCCGCCGAAGATGTCCGTCGTAGTTGCGGACGAAACGTCTGCAATTCTCTTCTCCAGCAGACCATGCTCAACAGCCCGGTAGTTACATCTGAATACAAATATTTCATCGTTGCATAACACTACTACGCTATTTAATAAAATCTCATACTCGTATGCACAGCACAGCTGTCAACCTCTGTCGAAATCCTGCTCGAAGCTGACTGGAAGAGAGAATGGTGCCGCGCGTGCCCCCGGGAACTGATCGGCCGATCAAAGTTGCGGAACTTTTAAATTATTCTCACTGTAATACAAGGAACATAATGTGCAACTTTGAAACGTAACACGCACATATGCCCTTTTTATGTACAGTTTCATGATTTGCACATGTTTGTTATTTCCATTCTGACGGCCGTGAAAGACCTGTGTGCAGTGCTCGGGAAACGAACGGTTGCGCGGGGCGTAAGCAGGTGCGTAAGCAATGATATTTATAATTATAGTTGGAAATAATGAGAAACCTCATTAAACTTTGCATGTATCGTTATATCCGTATGTAGACGTGAGTGCGACGCGTGTAAGCGACAGTTAATTATTATTTCGAGTGCTAACAAGCCAATCAGTGTGATAAAATTTCTCATTAAAACCACCACGTGGCTGTTTGTCTTAACGCTACAATTTGAGTTTCCATATAGAGGCAGGTAATGTTGGAGAAAAAGAACATTTCAAATGTTAAAGGAACTTCTCGTTAACAACACACGAGGAGAGGTGTTCTTGTAGTTTCCGCTTGCATAACTTGTGCACGCCTTTAGGAGAAGTCTTAGGTAAGTCTTGCTTTTGGTGCTCTGGCGTTGAGATTTTGTTTGATGTTTGTCAAGTATTAAACACACAAGCACAGTCGCTTCTACCTTACCGGCACGACAATTTAACATTACCGCCCGACTGTGATTGATGTTCTGGCAGAGCACAAAGGCTCTAAATCACATGGCGAAGTGTTCATCTCAGCTTTGTGTCACATGAAAGCGCGTCGAGTCAATTCGCCTTTCTGCTACCTCCGAAAAGTCGCTACTTTTATCATTCTTTTGCATAATACAATAATTTGTTCTAGGAAAATGTTTTGATAATTTTCCTTCTGAAATACATTAACCTATAAAGTTGACACTCAGCTAGTTCTTGGTAGTTTTTATTGTTTCTTTAAGACGTTACAATGTCTTTGACATCTCCTTGCTCCTTTCTCTATGTAATAAACCTTTCCTCATGTCATGTTTATTATCCAGGACTCATTTTCACATTCCCAACTCTCTTTGCGTTATTTATTTCTTTTCTTCCTCAATTTTTCCTTGCAGATGTAATTCACTCAACCTTTCTCCTGTTCCTCTTTATATGACCAAAACATCTTAATAGTTGCATTTAGCCCTGACAATTTAATATAATATTATAAAACTAATTGTATAATAAATATTATTATGCTAACACGATTCATTCCTTTGAATTATCTAAGCCACAGCGATCTTCTTTAAACACTCTATCTGTGATATCCGTCATCTGTAGGGTCCTCAATTCTAAGGGACTTAATTATTTTCAAACGTTTTTGTTAACCCGCTTTCTTGTCCGTTCGGGTGGAATTTTGTAATTAATTTTCTATGCCCTTCTAAATGAGATAGTGATTTGAAAATTTGCTCATAGGTCATAAATGGATGACAAAACAATGTAATATGGTAATTATCATGGTTCAATGGTTCAACGGTGCAAAAATATGGTTCCGCAGTTTTGAAAGTAAAGCAGCGCAATATCAAACTCGAAGGTTTTAAAAAATGTAAGAATGAATAATAAGAACACATTTCTTTAGTTTCGTCAATAACGCATAAAATATAAAATTTATAATAATCTTTATTTAAAAATAAGAACAGTTGCTATGATGACCGTATTATATTTATCAATGCAATAAATAAATTATAGTGTAACTTGAAATATATTTAATTTTAACGTTTTACTTTAATCTAAAATGATTAGAATTCTTTTTGTTATATTTTGAGAACAATACAGTCACCATGGAAACTATTCAAATAAACAGCACGATGTCGAACGCGCAAATTCCAAGAAACGCATGGCTCAAACGCGATCAACTGAATGTTTTCGATTCGCTAATGACACTCAACGACATGCTAAATATTTTGATAACAATACAGTCGCCATGGCAACTTTGCAAATAAAAACATCAAATTTAAGTCCTCACAATTAAATCCTTACAAGTAACATTTAATAAATCTGATTTCTATTACATAAATTCAATTGCGCTAGTGTTAATGTGTATTAATAATTTCAACTGTGTAAATAATTAGTGAATAAGTATTATATTTAACATAATATAATGAGTTACATATATCATCAAAGATTTTAGCTTCTGTTTTGAGGATCTGGTACAAATGTATTTAATACTGAAATAAAACTTTTAAAAGTTGACTTTGTGTTTCTGCATTTTGTTTTTAATTCAAAAACAATAATTAATCAACTGTTTCGATATATCAATGGAGTAGATTAAACAATTATCCATTTTAGATGTGATCAAGAGAAAACAAAATGAACTAAATGTAAAAGTTGCTCAATTTCTGTCATTATTAATTGAGATGTCTAATACTGTTTGCAAAGTTACATGCACACAGGACTAAAAAGTATAAAATATTGTAAATAATTTTTTTTTAAAAACCAGTTTTTTATTTCGTTAACAGAATAAAAGTTTGATACTTATTAAAAAAATAGAAAATTTAAAACTAAATTATAGTTGAACTAAAATGTATAAAATAATTCATCCTAGCCAAATGCAAATTTATAACCCCATTCAAATTCATAATCTCATAAACTTTTTTAGAAAAATTCTTCCAAACGAAAAACGTGGGGCGCATGCAATAGATAAAATTAATAACTATATATATATAATATAACTATATAACTATATAACTATATATATAGTTTAAATTAATCACACAAAAGGTTGAGGCAAACTATTAATGCAATAAAATTTTATTGCAAGCGCCCGACGTTTTTCATTTGGAAGATTTTTTCTAAAAAAATTTATGAGATTATGAATTTGCATGTACATTTGGCTTGGATGAATTATTTTATACTTTTTAGTTCATTTATAATTTATTTTTAAATTTTCTATTTTTTAAAATAAGTATCAAACTTTTATTCTGCTAATAAAATAAAAACGTGGTTTTTAATTTTTTTTTAAATTATTTGCTATCTAAGAATGCGGCCATTCTTTCTTTGAATAAATGCACTAAACACTTTCTATTACACAAGCTCACTAAATCAGCATTGTCTTATTAAAAAGCAAAAGAATAAACACTCTTGTTGATTTATTTCCAACTATAGACCACTGAAATAAAAGACAAACCAAATAAATAAAACCCGTGTGCTTAGTAGTAGTAACCTTGAACCTCGATCGCCGCCATTTTGTATACTATCGATAATCGCATTTGGTCTGAGTAAGACCTACTATATTTATCAGACCTTAATGTAGGTATTGATAGTGGACAAAATGGTGGAATGTGTGGTCTGTATGTTAATTACATCCCTGTGTTAATTTGTAGCTATCTGGTTTATTACAGTGGTTTATAGTTGGAAGAAATAATAGTAGCGTGTTTTTTATTCTGTTAAGTTAATATTAATTTAGTGAAATCACACTAGGAACTTATTTCACAGAAAGTATTAGGTTGCTCTTGTATATGTCTATTATAGCAGTGCATGGCACAATACCATATGTACATTCCCTAAATAGCATCAGTAGTTAAAGCAGGAATGGATATAAATTCCGTGCAAGTTAATGATGAAACTATATTATGTATTAAATATTTCTTACTAAAATTTGTGGTTAGGAAGAACATTTTCTTTGAGCAGTTTTCCTCAATCTGCTATCTTATGTGACAGTGGGGATTCATGAAAAAGAAAGACCCGAAAGAGCGAATGAATCGTGTTTTGGAGCGAGATGAACAGAGTTTAAATTAATGGTGTGAGTAGGATATTATGTTTCGACTACGTTGCAAGTAAGGTTAAGGCAAGACAGGTGCACCCGTTTATAACTATTGCCAAGGAAGACTATGTCCTTTTACTTAAAATAGAGATGATAAATATGATGCTGTCCCAACTATGTCGATTAGTTTTAAGGTAGCCAATTATTTGAAAGTTCGTGTATTTTATAAAGCGTTGTGCTTATCGGTGGAGAAGTTTCGATTCATATTATTTTATATTTTGTTCACATACGAGAGGTATCGTTTGTAAGCAATTTCAAAGCCTAAAAACTATCGAAATACTTTCTAATAATAAATAATGTCACATTGTAAACATAATACTATAAAAGTTTCGTATTTGCTATTGGCAGTATTTTGTATAAAGGTATGGTAAATATACGGGTAGTCAATTTTGGTCTGAGAATTGGAGTCGGTCTTGTTCAAGACAATTGTATCTTACACCGATTTTTTACTATTATTTTAAAAATTTTTGAATGACATACTTCATAACACCAATGGGCATGTTCTAACTGTCAAAACATAATTAAATCGTGCACTGCTTAACAACATTCAATGAATGTTTCAGAGTACATGAAGTTAAAAAAATTGAAAGTGACAGTAGACTGTTTTAAGCTTAGGCGGAACAATGTGTCCATTAGGGTTGTAAAGCTGAACCCATCTAGTGTGAGTGTTTTAGCTCGTATGTTTAATTTTTATTGGCCAGTTGAAATTTCTCTTAGTGTACTGTCTGCGACATAGATACCCAATCACCAATAATACTGTTGAAGGCCCAATCTGCCTTACGAAAGCGTAGTGGCGATTTTTTCGAATTACTTTTACGTGAGAGTTAAGGGTGGCGTTTCATTCAGCTTTTGGTACTATGTAGGCTAGTCTTAGCCTATTCGATTAAGTCTGCACCCTTCTGGGATTTTGTACAATTTGAAGCACAGCAGAAGAACTACGATGCAAACGACCCCAATTTGAAACATTTCGCTCTTTTTAGTTATATTGTAGTGTTATAATAGCATGCAATGTTTTTTTTTATTTTTTAAACTTATTCTTAAACCCTCTTAGTCATATTTCAGTTTAATTTAGATCTTATGATAAGTTGATAAGTCTTCGTGCTGACTACTTATAATTGTGCAGCGGAACGGCGCGGTATGTTACTATGATTACAGAGAAAGTGTTGATAGAAAGTTGCAAAAGATGAAATGTCAATTCATTTTAAGAGCAGCATAATTTAATTATAACTTACATTACTTGTAGTGTAATGTTTTTATGATATTTCGATAATTGCATTTATTTTTAAGTGTGTGTTTAATGAAGATTTGATTTTTTAGTGAGTTTTTCTTGTTTCACTTGTGGAAAGATAGGAATTTAGGTATTGATTTTTCAGAACACATATTTACTGTCGAATAGATATTGTTTAATTTTGGATAAAAAGTGTTGGAAGTTTCCTTTGGCAAAGTTTTTGATTTTTGATCCTCAGCAGAAAACGATAACTGAATAGAAGCCAAAGACATTTTTCATTAGGGCAGAGGGGCAGAGCAGGGAAATTGAGCAATGAATAGCAATTCTAGGCAGAGAGGTTCAGGTGTTTCTTTAAAAAGCTTTTCCTCCTCAGGCCGTACTATGTTTACGGTAAAGTATTTCTTTTCTTCAAGAAGAGCTTCTATCCGGCAATCACTAACGTCGTCGCACGTGAAACAAGTAGCTTCTCCCTCCATTTACCGCTGGACAGTCCTGAAAAACGGGACATTCCCTGAGTGACCCTTCGGAGTAGCAGACATTTGGAGGCTCTCCCTGGTGACTTGGCAAAGCTTCTGTTCTTGAGCACGTAACGCGTACAGGTAGTAGACAGTCAATGGAGCCTCCATAGGGAGGGATTTGTAACGTCCCTAAAGCCGTTTGGACAGCGGGGAGCCGCAGTTCAGCGCTACTCACACTGACAAAGGACATTGCTGCGTAGTCCTTACTCGTCCTTAAACAAGACGTACGATATGGCTAACGAGCAGACAAGCCTTACCTACTCCAGACATTTTCAGAGACTTTGCACCCTAGTCTTTCTAAATTATTGTTCTATCATGTCAACTCTCCCCTGTCATTCTTTGTTCATAACAGTGAATTATGGAGGAATTGCAGTTGGAACGATTTTAGAAAAATTCTTAAAATCTTCATCAATCCTACCTGCTAGCCACCAAAAATGACAATGAAAATAAAATCAATATATACACTTTTTTGTCGGTCCTGGTGGTGATTTTTTTTAACGTTTTAACGCCCGTTTTTACTACTGAGGCACCACAGGCGATGGGCACTGATGATACATGAAATGAAATGATAAATTGGGAAAGAACATTTTTTTTAAGGAAGGAAACGTTCCAGGCCTAAGTTTAGGGCACCTCCCCGGCATTTGCCATTTATGGGGACTGGGGAAAACCTGAAAAAAGAAAAATAAAAACGCATTCAGGGAGGACGGTCCTGATGGTGTAGTAGTAACCATACTTGCTTGGTGGGTTCAAATCCGGCCAGGATCGATAGATTTTTTCGGGCGTAAAACTCCTAAGTAAGGGGCTTCCTTTGGCAGGGAAGTATCGCATTGGATCCCGTGTCGTACATTTACGGCACGAAAAAGAACCTCAAGACTGAAAGAAGAGGCCTCTGAGCAAAATTTGCCGGCCGTTTCACGCCCTGTATTGAATGGGACACTGATGACCTGAGATGTTAAAGAGCGTCCGTAAATAAATCAATTCAACAACAAAGATATTACTTCTGATAATTCTGTAAAGATGAGCAGAGCGATGGTTCCTTAGAACATTGTCACAACAGATGAAAACAAATGAACAACATATCTTGCTAGAGTGTGTATAATATTTTAACTAATGAAATGAACTGCAAGATGGATATTAAAACATTGACACGTATTAAAAATGCAAGAAACATCTAAGAAAATTTTGATCGGAAAAGCATAAAGTTAATAGAGTTTAACATTAACAAATATATAACAATTTAATGGGCTATTACTAATTTTCACTTTCAAGATAAACACTTTACAGAAGAAAAGCATACTTGTTATTCCAAAATATGCACTGAAATATTATATTCTTGATTGAAATCGCAAATGAACGAAGCATTAATTTAATTTTACATGCATTAAAGCTGATATAAGCAACACAAAATAATTAGGATATTTACATCGAGTATTTGACGTATAAAATTATCTTACAAAGCTTCCTCATATAATCAAAATCATTAAAAAAAAAAAAAAAAAAAAAAAAACAACTCCAATACATCCCGGCAGTAAACTAGGCCGAAATCATACACACAGTTAAAATAAATTCTTAACTGCAAGACAGTTAAAGAATAAATGTAAAGAAGATTATGCATACACTAAAGTTACCCAGGTCACTGCTCTGTCATAGAAAATGAAACAAACTTGAAATTTATCAAATATCAAAGAAGAATTTTGTTCGTAAGTCTTGCTGGAGGATTTCGTCACGGAACGGTAGAACACGAGTTTCAGCTTCCAGCAAGAACAAGCACAGGATCCAAAAAATTACTCATGCCAAAGACGAGAGCCGACTGCTAGTATATGTCAGGTATAGGGATAAAGAAAAGGAGCAGGAAAGCGTGGCGATACCTAGTGGCGAGAGAAGGAAGGAATGGTTCTAGCGGAGCAAGAGCGCACACAAACTTATCCGAGCGGCGAATACCTGCGTACGCTCCACTTGACATACTTATGACTATGGATGTGTTTTTGGGTCCATCATGAAGCCGGAAATATGGCTGCCTTTATTAATTTAATTAAAAGGCTGCAGAGCTATATTTACAAAGGCATTATATTTGATAAGGACAATTATTATATATATATATATATATATATAAGAAAATCATTTTGAGATAGGTATAACAGGAATAGAAATAATTTGTAACTTGTAACATACAAAAGGGTTTTGTATACATTTGTGTAAAATATGTGAGAAATAGACGGATTATGTATACCTGACTCCACTCACTGGCCGCTCCTTAGACAAGGCTGAAGAAAGGGTAAACTATCTTTTGTTAGGTCACGAACCTTCTACCCAGGAAATACTTAGGAGTTGACAATAAGAGAAACATGTGGCCGTAACGGGACAGTATTTAACAAAGTCAGACTTAAAAATATTTTAAGAGAAAATGAAAATGTCAGAACGGAGACGAAAATGTTTTATTACAGGAAAGCCGAAAACACACGTGCTTAATCTCTAGGAACATTTAGGAATCTACAAACTCAGGAAGGCAAAAGATTTTCAATAGAAATCAGAATGTAAGGAAAGGGCCGAAATTTATGACAGCTTGTTCTGGGAAAATTCAAGTTCGTGGGAAGACGTTAGATCAGGGGGGAAAGAATAATTCTAGCCAATGGTCTTCGGATAAAAGTTAACGAATCAGGAGAACTTAGATATAAATAAATAATTTTAGGATAACCAATAATGAAAGTACAACACGAAAATATATAAAATACGAGGGAATTTAATTTAGCGAAAGGCGTGGCAATGTAGTAGAAAAACTAGAGTACAGAAGCCAGAGGGGCACTCGTCAATTCACGCATTCGGTAGAGACGCATTGAGAGACGCATTTCACACTCGTAGAAGTCGGACATTCATAGATACACATTTAGACATTCAGCAGAGATACACTCACAGATTTACACTCACACATTCATAGATTCAGAGGGACATTCAGACATTCAGATATTCACTCAGGAAGCCAGTCTAAGAGAGTAGCGAAGTCAGCGGCGAACGGTTAGGAAATACTTTATATGTGAATAAAATATGTTAAACAAGTCAACCTTGTGTATCTTTTGGGCAACACATTTCTCGTTTCCGTGGATCTATACCGATCCCGAAACACTCCAGTGGACCCTGAGATAAAATTCAACAAGATTTGGAGCAAACGCCATCCGAAAAGCAGCCCGGGCAGACATCGAAACCACGATGAGCTCAGCGATCAACTACGCCATCCCCCGAGCACCCAATTCCTGCTCCAATCACTATAATCCTGAATCTAAAATGCAAAGTAGTCTCAATCCCCTTTTAGAAATTTAAGCTCTAGCAAGACCATGAAATCTGTTTTTGGAGGCACAGTAACTTAGCAATTTAAATTTCAAGATTACGAGATATAGTCAGGAGAAATGTCGCGGAAATTGAGTTGAGATTATCCTTTCTTCAGGATAATGCTTCAAGCCACTCGGCTTGGGTTGCAATGATTGCAATTGAAGTAGAGAATATTCTGCTTACCCTCCCAGCGACGACAGGCTTTTCTAACAAAACCTTCGAGAAATTATATTTTCCTAGTAGATATCTCCTCTTCCAGGAAGCTGTAGAAATGTTAGACCATTGTTCTGACAAGTGCCTCGATCTTCAAGAAAAGTGAGATAAAAATATACAATTTAAACCACATAGAAATTATCTGGGTTCCTATATAACATTAGAAACCGAGTGAAAAATATAAAAATATTACTTTTAAAGGAAATAAAGCTGTTCAGAAATAGAGAAGTAATTAATGCAATAAACATTAAAACAAGAAAACAATAAACACATTAGGGACTATCTAGAGACGAGGCGTTTTCAAAAAAACTTGGTGCGAGATGTGAAAATGAATATTTAATATCTCGATCGCGATATTATTATCTCCAATAGGCATTTGTCAATTTGAAAGCTATTTTATACAACATTTATAACCTGTCTTATTTAAAGTAATTAAACTCTTATATAATTTTTTCGTTAGGTTGTTTTTCCGCATGGAATTATTAGAATAAAACTCTAAGCCTGATATTTCATAGGTTGGCTATACTGTGCTCTGCTGCACAGTTAATAAAGCTGCTCCCCGAGCTTTTGCTACGTTAATTTAATTTCGATACACATTTGCTCCATTCACTTAATTACAGAAATTCCTTGGGGGCAAAGTCCTCTTGCTTAGCAAGGTGGCTTGAAAAGCAATTTCTGAATAACCGTACCGCTAAGGTTCTTCCAGTTACGTAATATATTACAATTTATAGTTTTACAGTCTTTCCTCTCTTTATTAACAATTTTGTATTACGCGTTTTCAAAGTTCAGCTACTGCCGTAAGCCTTAAGTCCTTCGATGCATCACGTGACCTACCCATTGTCTTTTAAGAGTACTAGATTAATAGTGTTTGCTGTTTTTGAATATGATATTCAAGATTCTGCGTTTAATTTTTCTGTTAAATTTTCTCAATATATTTTTTTTCTCTCTCTTTTTTAGAGACTGAACTTTGCCGATGAATATACACTCGCTCCAGGAAGTTTCCAACTCTTTCATCCCGTAGGAGAAGAAAGTTTTGTAAAAATTTAACAAAATTCACACTGACAGGGTCGATGATATCCTTATTTTAAAACAATTTCTTCAGACGAATCAAACTGTTTAAAGTTTGGGAACAGTAAAAAGTCTCTAGAGGTTAAGGCCGATCTAACAATGCTGCACAAAAGACCCCGATTATTACTTTAACTATTCAGTCTATCACTTTGATCCAGGTGTATGCATGGAAACGACCGATGCAAAAATTCCTACTGATTACGATTAAACACCTGCAAACGCTGCACTGAAGTGGATATTTCGCTTGCGTTTTTTATACATAGTGAAAGCAACGCATAAACCGCTTTTTCATATGCACATTTTCATGCTCTCGTTTACCTGTGAGGTCAACTTTAGTCCGAACTTTCTGAGCATCTTCATTGCGGTACAATTAGTTCTTTAAATGATAACTTTCATGGTGACTTTCAGTGCATATTAGAGTGCAGCAATCATTTATTTCGTATATATGTAATTATTAATTTCATAGCTTTACCTTTTTAACACAAATTTAAACTCAAATTTACGAATTTATTGGTAACAGCGCGCTGGTTTGGCATGATTCTTACAGCTGTATTCGCCCAATCCCGTCAGATCAAATATGGGTGCACTTGGGATCTGTTTCATAACAATGGCAGACTATTTTATGCTCCGAGGTAGCCAGTACAGTCGAGTTGAAGATCGGATAGTGGGTGGACATGTGTGTCGTTGATGGGCTATCTCGTTTCCATAGCAACTCGAAGGATGCGCGAGCCGGCGAGTATTCCCAGCTTACTAAATATAATCTTTTTACACTTCTTTTAGCTGCAGTTATTTTTTTAAAATTTTACATTTAAACCTTTATGGGTTGTTAAAGTAGTGCTTTAATTGATGTAGCATTTAGCTCTGACCATAGAAGCGAATGGTGTGATTCGGTTTTCTTTGTTTCCACTCCGGTGAATTTTTGCTTTTACATAAAGTGACGTAGAAAGAGCGAATTTGTGTAAGTACGTCAATACACTTTTTTTTTTTTTTTTTAAAGTTCCTATGCCTATTACCTGCTGTAGTACCTCTAATGTGTTGTATTTTATGTTGAAATACACTCGTTTTTACTTTATCAGTCTTCTGTTGTGTAATAGGTATCTAAAATAGTGAGTTATATTTGTAGAGAGGTAAGGCCGCATCCACTTTTTATGTCACGAGCCGCCAATAGTGCACTTATGGCTATTTAACTCATTAGCCTTAGGTGCTAATGCCAAGTCTACATGAACCTGAAGCAATTAGACCGTGATCTACGCGGTGGTCCCATATATATTTTTTTTTGTAAATGGAGAAAAAATTGGCATATGAAAGGAGTTAACAAAGAAATTATATTTGTTAAATTTCAGAAAAAGTAAAAAAAAAAAAAAAAAAATAAAAAATAAAATAAAATAAATAAATAAATAAATAAAATAAAATTATAGAAATTTTAATTAAAGATTTGTTTAGCTTACTAACTGTTAATTTTACTTCAGTAAAGTTAATTTTACTTCAGAAAAACAAACTGAAAGATAAATGCAGCAAATGTTTGGTAACACTTAATATAAATGCTGTGTTAACTAATTATTGTTATTTTATCTCTTAGTAAGTACACTTCATCCCAAAAGGATAATTATTCTCCTCCAATGCTTTTTAATTGAAAATATATTTCAAAAGGTGAATTAAAATATCAGCAGTGATTTAATTAATTCCTGTGAATAAAACTATGTTTAGGTTGCCAAGGACGATCTGCTTAGATGCTAGTAATGGGGGGAAAAGAATAGTTTACTAATTTGCGTTTATATTTCTAAATGGAAGTTGATCACGCATTATGGAAAGATTAGAGAAAGTTCTTATTTTTATATCTACATAGCCTCTCAGTTTTAAAAAAAAAAGCCTGGTGTGCCAAATTAGAACCACGACTCACTCCTTTTAAGTCCTCAATTTTGGAGACTATTGCAGCTGAATGCGAAAAGGGAGTTACAATTATCCTATAGAACTGAACTTCTTACTGATTTTCTGATCAGCTCCTTGACTTAATTTTAAAATGTGACAGTTCTCATTATATTTCATGCATATTTCCTCTGTGAGTCCAGACAAAATCTTAAAACAGAATGAAAAGTATATTAAGAGCTTACACCCTTCTAAAGGCGTTATTTGCGTCCAGTCTTTGCCGGTAGAGCGCGACTGCGCACTGGGAGAAAGCAGCTGTCAATGCATGTACAGACACCAGCTTGTAAATAATTTGAGGGAGACTCTGACAGCAGGTGGTTGTGCGTTCATATGTTACTTGATGCTTTCACATGTGTAAATTGTGTGCCTATTGCTCTTCGCTTGTTTTGTCCATACATGAATGTATTTTTAAACGGATTCTTGCAGAAAAGCGGTAAAGCGATTCGCAAGAAAATAACAAGAGGTGCCGTCATATTCTTATGGGATGTAACATAAGATGACATTTGTACTTTCGACGCTGTTGTCACTGAGGGGCATACTTTTCTACATCTTTTATAACACGAACTAGTATTTATTATTTTCATCCCATAAAAGCAGCATTTGCCAAAAGATGTTCGTGAAATTAAACTTTGATTTCCCCTCAGAGAACATTGTTAAGCATTTTCCCATAAATTTGTTCATGAAAAAATGTAAGAGATGTTAGCCCGTCAAAGTTCATTTTTCGTAAGATTTTTCGAGAAAGGTGAATGAATTCTTTAACAAGTCGGACCATGAACGTGTGTGGTATTTTCTTGTATTAAACAAACGGGCAACATTTATAGATACTCAAGTCCTCAAGTTGAGATTTGTTTGTTTCGTTATAAAAGTTGTTTTCGCCCTTATACATTTCGAATAGCCTGTTGACTTTTTATTGAGTAAGAGATTCACATATACCGGTCTCTGTTGGATATATTAAAGGTGGATTTCCGACTCGCTTTAGTGACAAAATAGAGTGTAGGTGTAAAACGAATTCCCTAAGTTCTGCACAGTAGCTGGCAGGAATTGAAATAAATTTTACAGAAATAAAATAATAATTTGTAATTTCTAATGCTTTCATAATAAGAAACAAAACACTTTCAATGCATACCTTGTCAAAATTCCAATAAAAGTAAATGTCTTTCTCTAGTGTTAATCAAAGGAAGCCTTTTGACGTTGCAGAACCACAATTTGCCACATCAAGGCCAGAAATGTGCAAAGTTCACGCTATTATGACTATAATCTTAAGTCCTGGATCCACTTAGAATTTCCAAAGGGATTATATGGGCTCTTCGACAGGTAGACAAGCCTCTTCCTAACTTTGTCTTGTACTTAACTCCTCTTTAAGCTTCAATAAATCGCTGTAAATTGGACACTAAAGCCTCACAGCAATTTTAATATCGCAGTGCCTGTACCCAACTTAGCTGTACAACAAACCTCATTTGTGAAAACGCACCTTGGACTGGTGGGTGCAAAATTGTTGTATGAGGAATAATGAAGATTTTATATATACATTAATGATTTTTAGACATGAGAAAAGTTAGCATTCCTTCCTTTCCTTCACGAATAGGGTTAGCCTGTTACTCCATGCTTAGACCTGTTCTTGTTACTTGTGGTTGTGACATTCTTTGAATTATGTGCGTGTGTGTGTCTAACCATTTTCTAGGTATGATAAAGACAAACGCTACATTTCACTGTTCAATATACTTACCCTTTATTGCAATACAATTCTCACATCTTTGAATTAACATTTCAACCCCCCTACCCAAATAGTCAGAAGTCTTGTCTGCAAAATGGGCATAAACAGCATCCTTTACACTTAATTCGTCACACTTAAATTTCCTTCCTTCAAGTCCTTCTTGAGTTTTGAGAAGAGGAAATAGTCGCTGGGAATTAGATCTGAGCTGTAGGAGGATGGTTCATCTCTTTGAAGCCACATTTCTTCACAGTTTCCTTTGCAACAATATCTGTGAGCAGGGCGCGTTGTCGAGAAGAAGGCGCACACTACCACTCAGCTTTCCTTGCCTTTTCCCTTTGATGGAAGCACGTAATCTGTGCAGTAGGCCAGCATAGTACTCCCCATTTTCTGTGATGTTCCTCTCCTTGAAGTTAATGAAGATTATTCCTTCACAGTCCCAAAACATTGTGGTCATTATCTTCTTGGTTGATTGAGTGACCTTGGCCTTTAGAGGCGGTGCTTCGTCAGGTTTACGCCTGGCATTCCATTGATTCTCTTTTGGACAAGGGATCATAGTAGAGGACCATAGTTTCATCAACTGTAACAATGGTTTATAGAACTTCTGTCTCGTTACCACGGCGGAACTCCAAACATGATTGACAACAGATGATTCGTTGCTGCTTCTGGACTGAGGAAGGAACTCAAGGCACCACTTGCACTAACCTTATTCATGTTTAAACGCTCATGAATAATTCAAAGGACTGTTGTTTTAGAAAGGCCCAATCTTGCTTCTATTTCTGTAACTTTGAGCCGTTGGTCTTCCATAATTTCTCCTTCCACATGAGCGAGTTTTCAGGAGTGAGCACTTCCAAGGGCCAACATGCACCTCTTCGTCTTCAATGCTTTCCAAAAAGTTTGGCCCATTCTTTTACGGTAGAACATGAGGGGAATGCTTCCCCATATACACCGTCCAATCGCTGTTTAATTTCATTTGTAGTACGTCCTTCTTTTGTGAAAAACTCAATAACAGCTGGATACTCCATTTTGAACATGTCACAATCTTCTACACATAGCTTTCTTTATACAACTGTATCTGAACAACTGAACACAGCGAAGCGCAAGTTACAGCTGCAATTATTTACTTAACAGATAAGGTGTGACACCAGATAAGGGTTTTGTGAAGACAATAATCGTTATTGGTGAGGCCGGCAAGTTATGGAGCTATTCTCATATTTTATGAATAGAATAAGAATAAAAGTGATATATATATGAAATTCGCGCGCAGAATATTAATACTTGTATTGAATTTTTTATTTATGAATATGTATTTGAACAATAAATATTCATTTTGCCTTATAAGTGTCGATAGTCCATGCTTTTGTTGCTATTACTAGCTCCCCACTACATCTAGCAAAAGATGGTGCTCAGGAATTACATACTGGTGTCATGGAGTTAGCTACACTGACTACAATATAAATGCACGTCGCGTGATAAAACGGGTTTGATAATTTTTTTCGATAATTACCCGGTTGCGATTTGTCAAAATTCAAAATTTTGTTTCGTTTAATTGATTGATTTTAAGATGATTTCACCTAAATGAAATAGTGAATATTATTTTCATCACCGAAGTATGTCCTTTGCAGTTTTACATTAGGTGGGCACTGGATTTAATTATAAAATATAATTTTTTTTATTTTACTGAAGCGATAAATTAGGCTAAGATTTAAACTCAGAATGGGTTAGGATTGTGTGAAAATTATAAAATATAATATAATTTGACTCTAATAGTATTGTTAACTATGTGAAAGGTTTCGAACCGCCTCTCCGAGAGAAATTAGTAATTATGGTGGGACGTGCGGTAACTCGGATGGTAGGACATGGGCACAGTAAGCCGAAAATCTAGAGTTCCTGCCGTGACTGAAGTTTTTCCTATATGATTCTGGATCACTTTTTAATGAGGTTACGGATTTGCATGTCTTTTATAAAAAAGCGTGTGGGTCACGCTGTACGTAAAGCGTTCGCAGCAATGAATGCCATAAAATGTTAGTTCGTAAGACATTTTGATAAATGTAAATGAGAGATTTGACGTTATAGCTGTTTCCTCTAAAGTCACGGGATATGTTAATGGGACATTAATATTAATCGTTATGGTCATAAATGTCTCTACCCGTCATTTTACTAAGCAAGTGCAAAGGAGGTCAAGAAATGACGATGGCGTACTACAAAACAATTCTTTAAGGTACAAGTTTGGTGGAAAACTCAAAATTAAAGTGTTTTTTTTTTAAATATAGAGTCAGCTAAAAGTCACTACCCAAGGTTAACAAACATTGATAAATTTGACTCTTACCTTCTCATAGATTTAAATTACGCAATTTACAGGTCTTTTGTTTGTAACTTATAGTTTCTAATGTGATCAGTAGAGTGCATTGGTTATTGAATCCAATGTTCATTTGACATTGTTGATTCACTATGTGAAGATGTTTACTACTGCGAAAGGTTTTTTTGCTTTAAAAATTGATCACAAGGTGACTATAATTTAATAATTATTGAGTGGAATTAACATTTCACCACGACTCAACCAACAGGGAAGATACTCTACAATTTACGAAAACGTTTTGAGGGTACTAGTTCTGTAGCGGAATGCCTCAGGTCTAGTAGGTCATCATTAAATGATTAGAGAAACCTGCACGTTTTACAAGGGATTATCCAGTCCTAAAAAATGTACTGGTAGGCTGTCTTGAGAACAGGTTGTTCCAAGAACTTCTGATCGAAGAATTTTACATGCGGCCAAATTCAAGTGTTGCATACCTCGTCTTGTACGTGGCTTATTGGAAGATGATCCTAATCGTGAGATACAATTCGCAAATTATGTTAAATGAAATGAAGGTTAAAGACAACGAATTATTTTCTAAGATAGTTTGGAATGATGGAATATCTTTCAAAATAACAGACCACGCCAACAGACACAACTGCACCAATGATAAACCGAGAACCATAAAATTGTATTTGAGAAGCAACTGAATCAAACAGTTGTTACTGTTTGGAGTTGAATACCATGTAATGGAGTTATTAGGCCTTGGTTTTTTGATGGTACAGTCACGGGAGATAAATATCTGGAAACGTTAGCTACCTATTTCATTCCGGGGCTACATATGCATTGCGATAATTTCAAATTACAATACTTTCAACACGATGGCGCTCCATCACATTGTGCATTGCCTGTGCAAAACTACTATAATGAGTATTTTCATGGTAAAATTGTTGAAAGATGAGGGTCAATAGAAATGCTACCTAGATTGCCAAACCTTACACCAAAGGATTTTTTTTTCCTTTTGGGTTTATATTAAGGATAAAATCTATGCTACTAAACCACAAAATGTATTTGAAGAAATCGATGTAAATACACGAATAAGTATGGTCGTCTGCGGAAACATATCGAAAGGGATGAAAAATTATTTGAGAAACACTTATTAGTAATACTAATCAAGTAGCTGCAATAAAGTGCTAATTCTATTGTTACTATACTGTACTGTACAACATCCTTAAGAGTTCCCCATAGGTAGAAGTCCAACGGAGTTAGATCCGGAAAACGGTTCTGTTCTGTACACACGTCTCCATTGTCTTTGAACTTAACAACACTCTCGGTTTTCCAATATCATTTCAAAATTGCTTTCCGTTGTTCAAACGATAATCTTGGCTCCATTTTGTTGTAGCAACGTTAGCATAACGTAATGTGAGTCACATCTGTTTACAGAACATCATACGATAATGTTGGTTTCATTTGTTCATTGTTCATTTAGCTGTCACGTAGCAACACTATCATAATGTATGTGAGTCACATCTGTTTACAGAACATCATACTACACATTACTGTTGTTTTTCGATCCAACTTTGTAATAGATATGTACTGTGAAAGTGCGTATATATTTTTTTGGCACCCTCGGTATATATATGTGTGTGTGTGTGTGTGTGTGTGTGTGTGTGTGTGTGTGTGAGCGGGGATGGAGCGGAGGAACCGTTACAGTAGTTACTTTAAAAAAAATCAGTAGCTGTATTCTGGAAGCTGTATTTAAAAACAAGACATTAAATAGTTGAGTATTTTCTCTTAAAGTTATCATTAGAGAATTTGCCCTTGTTGAAGTTTAAAATGTGAGTACATATCACTCAATACACGGCTTTTATATCTACAGTATGCAGCCAATAGGACAGCTTACGTTGTTCGTTACGACACCTGAAGGGTTACTAGCCCGTTTTGATGTTCTGCGATGCGGATACCACTACACGCGATAAAAAATTCCACTTTATAGAGACAGCTAATCATAATGCCGAGTTTGTGACAGTTCCACTGTTGCGTTATTGCGCAGCGCCACATAAGATAAATGAGTTTGTATCGGTTAAACCAATAAATGCCATATAACGTCAGCCGCCTATCATAAAACTGATTGGTGCAGAATGGAAACAAAGCGGAAAATAACAATAATCTCTGTTCCAGCTATATTATAAACACATACTTCTGTGCATGGATTTTTGTTTAGTTTAACGCTAAAGAATAATTGCTTTGAACATTTCAGCATTTGGGAAAGCCGACATGGATCAAAGAATCAAATTATTTGACGTGGTTTTTAATATCGGTGTAAAGTTGTTGCTTTGATGATGTCTTAACTGATGTGAGTGGAAGGAAATGTGATCTCAAAGTATGTTGACAAATTTAATGTAGAATTGCGTGTAAATTTTAAAGTTAATGTTCTGTTTATAAAAATTAACATTTTATACTGTAACATTTATCACTCCAATGACAATGTTGCAATGAATATCATCATTTTTCGGGTACTACTGCATAGTTTTAAATCTTTTTTTCCTTTAAGGAAGCTTGCTGATATATAATACGAGGTTTAGGCTTAAATTTAGCAATATAGCAAAGACGCAAATGAAACTGAACAATACTTTTTTCTTCACAAATCTCGATGCAAAACAACTATAATAGATGGATGTAAGAAAGTTTAAGGGAATTTAATGGATTACTCAAATTAACAAAGAATTCCTTAATTTCAAATTCAAGAAACAATATCAGAGTCACTGGCACAATAAGACAAGAAAGCTGAACGCTGCTAAGATGAACAATTGGTGGCAAGGGCACCAGAAACATCGTTCCATAACATGTCACAAACGTTGGTCCACCCAATAATGCCAACGATGTTTTCCTTAACAGACGAACAGCAGTGAAGGCAAAGAGGAAGAAGATTACGCCACGTGTTCTAACCAATCAGAGACAAACCTCGTCTTCAAGAACATACCAAAACAGTGGGCGTAACAAGATGGAAAAGAAAGAGAGGGGAAAAGGAGAAGATAAGGGTGAAGTACTTAACGTGACATCAGTACAATATGATTTAAAAGCTATCGATTATATTTTCTGTCAAAATGTCACGGAAATCTAGAATTGCAGGGTATAGTACACGCATTTACTTTTGATATTGATGAGTAATTAAACTTAAAAAAATGTTATCCTGAATTGTTCAAAAAAGAAGCCATGGCAGTGATAAGGAATTGATTGGAAGCGGCTCAAAACAAAAAGTTCAGAGTATTTACATTATAGCAATGTATTGTAAGTCAAGGAAAGGGAATGTACAGAAAAGTCCTCCGGCAGAGGAAAGTTCTCTGGTCGATTCTGATGGAGGGAGAAAGATAGGGAAGACTTTTATACATTGATATAAAAAATTCTTTTTAAAAATTCGTGAATTTAATAAAGTACTCACTGTGTTGGTAGTAATGAGTGTTTTTCGTAATTAACATTATGTGAATCAGCAATTAAGCTTTATTGCTTTGGGTATAACAAGTTTTGTATATGCACTGTCTCTTCTCAACGAAATCACCCTCAAGGTGTATACATCCCTAACATTTCATTGATAGTCATCCTCAGACACGTTGAAAAAGAGTTGTTAACTTCTTGTGTCTCATTAGATGAAGTGGTAAATATTTAAACTACAGCTTTAGGACTCGAAGAGTGTGCGCAAGCGCAACTGATCTGTGTATACAGGTTCTCTTACTTTCCTGTCGCTTTTACAGGTTACATATGACGCTGACAGTGTTATTACATTCTAATGCCCTCATCAATTCTACACTGAGTTTTAATTTGTTGAAGCTATTTGCACTAACAACAAACGGATTATAAGTTAATATTTTCTAAATCTTAATAATATATAAATTTATGCCTTTATATTAAATTCCTGCTCACAGCTCGTTCACCTATCTCAACATGAGTAGTGACTTTATAACAGAACATTTTCCAAACATAGGAAAACATATTGCTTGCGTTTGGGCTCTTCTAGAAGGCAAGGAAGAGGAGAGAGAATTTGTTAAATGGAAGTTGACAATAAGGATTGTGGAGAGCAACCAAAGCGAATTCAGCGGTGCGTGTATGTGTTTGACAGTCTACTGTTACTTCTTTATACTCTTTATTTTTGATTTAATTTTTATATTATTATTGAATAAAATCAATGTAAACGTAGATTATCTCAATAGTTAGCCTCTCGTTCTTCTTCCTGTTCTACTCCTCCCCTCTGGTACCCTAGAAAATGTATTGAAGAACAAGTGGAATTCTAACACTATCTTTATGAACTTTCTAACTGTATTAAAATAACATTTACATACAGTACACGCATTATATATTTATATATTTAATTTGGTTTTTATTTATATTTTATATGACTATGTATATTGTACTTTATAATCTGGTATACGGTCCTGGTGGTGTAGTGGTAACCATACTTACCTCCTAAACCCAAGATCGCGGATTCAAACCCGGCCAGGATCGATGGATTTTTTCGGGCGTAAAAATCCTAAGTATGGCTTCCTTCGGAAAGGAAGTAAAGCCGTGGGTTCCGTGTTGTACATTTACGGCACGATAAAGAACCTCAAGCCTGAAAGAAGAGGCCTCTGAGAAAAATTTGTCGGCCGTTTCACGCCCTGAGTTGAATGGGACGCTGATGACTTGAGATGTTAAAGAGCGTCCGTAAATAAACAAAAAAAAAAAAAAAAAGTAATCTGGTAAAGTGAAAGGGAAAATCCAATAGCCTTAAAAATTACCATGGTTAATAAATAAATTAATAATAAGTATATTGTTATATTTTAATATAGAATATATAATATCTAATGTGATATCTTGTATTAAATCATATAGACCTATAGTATTAAGTAGAACAGTAACTGGGATGCATTTATTTCAGTAGTGCCTTTGCAATAAAACGTCAACAGGCGCGCGGGCCCAACTTGCTTTAATACACGAGGCCTCTTTTATTTATTACAAGATATTATATATTTCAAACTCTAAAACAAATATATATATATTTAGCAATAAAAGGAAATAATTATAATAAAATGAATAACAAAGAACTAAAAAAAATAAATTTTATAACAATATAATTAATACACAATACCCGGTAACAATGGAATAAATCTTCTACTTTAACTACTACCGCTACTATTACTACTACTACTACTACTATTACTACTATTACTACTACTACTACTACTACTACTACTACTACTACTATTACTACCACTACTAACAGAACTATCACTATTGTTATTACTAGCAGTATTATTATAATCCCTACTAACAGTACTACCGCTACTACTTGGTACTATTACTACTGCTGCTTTTACTACTTCTCGCCTTTGGGTAATTTCTTAAAAATATATCTTGAATAGAGGGCCATGGAGAATATTTTAGATACAGGTTTCAATGTTGGACACTTTCTAAAATGTATACATTTATAAAAAAAAAATTCTACGAGTAGTATAAGGCATAAGATCAATTATGGTGGCTTTTTATTTATTTTTTTAATTATGAATAATGTAGTGACGAAGTTTAAGACTGGGGCGAGGTTTAACTTCGTTGTAACATTTTTATGTATGAACTTTGATAATATTTTATTATGTATACTTTTGCAACATTGACTAAGAAGTAAAGAGAATAGGATTCGCTGAAATCGGTATATTTTAGCCTAGTTAAATGCAGCGTAAGGATTGTATCCTTTAGTAGTGAACGACAAAACCCTGGTGGTGTATTAATAATGCATTAATGTCAGTGTGACGGCATTAATGGCCACTATATTACTTGTCTGGTTTTTAATACTACCCACATTTCGAGAGCTAAAAGGAAATTTAAATACGGGTATCAACCCTACGTAATTAAACAGTATTTATCAGTGAATTTTAATTAGCGACCAGACACGGCAGACTCTACTCGACCTCATTATTTGGTCTGCATTTTAGATTAAATACCTGATTACCGTAACACGACAACACTGCTTCAGCTTTCGTAGCGGGGCATACATCGGGTGGTACAGCTTTAGAGTTGTAAACGCTGTTGAAAAATTGAAATCGTGACTTTGTTGCTCTTTAACAGCTTCTACAAACAATTAATGTTGACCAGCTAGGATTGTTACAACCCTCAGTGCAGCACAACGTCGTGGTTACTAAATTATTACCTGTCTCATTAACCTAAGTTCAATATAAAACTATTCTTCTTTAGATGTAACCTCTTCCGTTTGTACGACTTAATACCTCCTGAAACTTAAACACCATTGTCCGAATCTGTCGTCTTGGACGCTTATAAATTATACATACACACTGAGGGGCTCCTTGAATAGGCGGTCCTATGTCAGAGCTCCACGATGGCATCACAAACACAGAAGACGTAGACACACACAGGTAGATGAAATGAAGATTTGGAAAATAAATCCGTGACAGAGAAATACTACTGCGGCATTTGACATTTCTTAAAATGAACTGAGGAAAATCAGCTTATTCGGTTGCACAACTACGACCTCCCGAATAGAGTGGTAAACGTGACTTCCTAAGCCAACCTCGGTACTCGAGTAATTAATGCTTAATACTCCCTAATCTAATGACTAATTTTGGCAATAATTGTTTCCCCCATATGCTTATTTCCTTATAATTTAGATAATTATCTGCTTCTCCACTTTCATTCCTCATTCCTTCTTATTTAACCCATTCAAAATCTCCAAATGTATAACAAATTTCTGCTCTACTTCTGTTACTCTTTAAGATCTTATATATTACCAAAGATTTATTTCTAAACCTATTAAAATCTCACGCTTATCTTCTCTTCTCTTCATAAACTTCTTTCACAAAACTTACCATTACAAATTTGTTTTGACTTTTTGTACATTCGGGATCCAAGAATTTGCACCTTCTATTTTCTTTTGCATTATAAAATATTCTGTTACTCAGTGCTCTTTCTACAATCCTAACCTCGCTATAAACCGCCACGGATGGCCGTGGTCGTTAAGGCGCGGACTCGTGAGCAGGAGGTCGGGGGTTTGAATCCCGCCAGGACCGTCTCCCTGACTGAGGCTTTCTCCAGGTTTTCCTCAATCCTCATTAATGGAAAATGCTGGAAAGTACCCTGAACTTAGGCCTGGAACGTTTCCTTCCTTCCTTAAAAAACTACTTTCCCAATATATAATTTCATTTCGCCATCTATGAGGACTGAGGAAAACCTGGAAAAAACTGCAGTCAGGGAGGATGGTCCTGGCGGGATTCGAGCCCCAAACCTCCCACTCACGAGTCCGTGCCTTGACGACCTCGGCACCCGTGGCGGTATATACAAAGCAGAAACAAAACTTACCTGCAGACAATGCGTGAAGACAAACGACCCAGAAAGAAATGAATAGAGAAGAACGTGGCCTATCTCACAGATCCTTTGGAGACCCATGAAGGGAATTTGGAGCTAATAGGGATGACTGCTACAGTTCTAAAAACAAAATAATAAAGTTAAACATTTAATGAATTTTTCAATAATCAAAAGGGTACATCCATATTTCGATAAATTTTTATTACAAGCCACGATTATCATAGCACTATAACAAACGTTTAAGAGGGTTCGCAATTTGTGCAGATCTGCTTCGAGAATTTAATTATTATCCATGATTTTATGCAGACAATTGTTTTTTACGCTTTTGAGCACACATTGCGCAGGAAGGGACGGTACTTTTGTACAAAAGGGAGATGGGGATATTAAAAGAGGATTCTCCAGGCGCACGTCACGTAAAAGCGGATAGAGTCAAGTGAAACACTCATCTCATTGATGGGATTTTGCGTTCGTTCTATATATATAAAAATAAGAAGAAAAAAAAAGATAGAATGCACATAGTTGCTATGAATATTAAGAAACAGGTCACGAGTTAATAAAGCGCAGCTTGCAGTGGAAATTTCTTTGCTTTGTACAGGAAGTGATTTTAATAATCCGACGCTTATTGATAATAATGCAGGGTTTCTGGTAGATATGAACCTTTATATGAGTTTGCTTTTTTATACTGCAATAAACATGAAACAGATTATTAATATCCACGAAGATGACGGTTATTCTGTCATAGGTAACGCAAAATACCTATTACAATTTCGCTAGCAATGAACAACGTTATATACAGCAGCAATTAGAAAGTTGATCATCTTTCTTTACATAATTTTTTCCTTTTTCGTACATCTCAAGGTCAGACATGTCAAACATACAAACTGAACAGTAGTCGAGGGAGGAGTGGGGAGAATCCGTTTGTAGTCTTCACGAAGATATATCAATGACATGGGTGCATTGATTATTATACGTCATAAGCAGGGTCAGTCGATCTATGCTCCGGTCTGGGCTTATTACTGATGTCAAAAAGTACCACATTGCAGTTTAATTAACAGAATTGAACTACAGAATGAACGTGTGCAATAAAATCAAATGTAGTGGTTAGCGCTCCCTAGGTAGGAGAAGCAAACACAGGCGCGCAAATGTGGCCCGCATCTGGTTCGTTTGAGATCCTGGTATTGGGTTCCAAGGCAAAGAACTGAAAGAAAATATTGTAGACGCCATTTTTCTAGATATTCCTATTTAGAACATGTTACATTTGTAGTATAAATAGTGTTAGGCACGATAGAGGATTGATTGATTGATTTATTTAAGGACGCTCTTTAACAGCTCAGGTCATCAGCGTCCCATTCAACTCAGGGCGTGAAACGGCCGACAAATTTTGCTCAGAGGCCTCTCTTTCAGGCTTGAGGTTCTTTTTCGTGCCGCAAATGTACGACACGGGACCCACGGCTTTACTTCCCTTCCGAAGGAAGCCATACTTACGATTTTTACGCCCGAAAAAAATCCATCGGTCCTGGCCGGGTTCGAACCCGCGTTTTGGGTATAGGAGGCAAGTATGGTAACCACTACACCACCAGGACCGACACACGATAGAGGGTTATGACATTTCCTAATAATTAAACCAGTTATTTTGAAACGCATTTACTTCTACTAGTCTTTGTTCCTTGTCGTTCAGAACAATTCAATCATGGTTTTAAAATTTTTTATTTCAGAAATATCTGTATTTTATTATTTATTTCTCTAAAAAGGAATAATGATTCGCTCCAATAAAATGCAGGTTTAAATAATAGAATTGCTAATATGAACTTATGTAATTTGTCGTTAAGTTTTGGAAACGTTTTTAATGATATAACATATATCTGCCCAAAATAGTTTCTTAAAGTAGTTTATATTCACTAGTATACTATTATTTATCCTTCTAGGGATGTTACAATCCATGTAAATGGCTTAACTTTTCCTTGTTAAATTCTGCATTATATAACTGTAAGTTTTGCAACATTTATGAGTAATATGTTTCTGATTCCGAATCCAGTACTCACAGCATAACAACGTTTTCCCAAGAAAACATGACAATAGAATTTAGAGAATATACCACTTTTGCATTGAGCCACTTATATACTTTTAAATTACTTTATTTAAATATATATAGTAACTTAATAAACCATTGTTGTACTAAATATATTTGTTTATAACAACATATTTTATAGCCAGTATTGCATTTTATTATAAGTAATGCAAGTGAAAACTAAAACAATGAACAATTATTTTAGAATGAAAGAATACATCATTTGTCTCTATTTTTTCCCTGTAATATGCTCAGAGTTCGTGGCATATTTGTTCACTAATGAAGAATTAAAGAATAAATGAACAAACTACGTCGGTTTGCTTGTACCGTATACATTTATCATATTTCCAAGAAACACGATTTTTGTTCTTGCTGTTAAAGAGAGTTTGTACCAATTTTTATTTCCCATTTCCGCTGTTAATTTTCTGATATTGATATACCTATTACTTTGAAATTATATAAGTTAGGAAATGAAGGTTTACTCACTTTAAGATATAGACACCATTTATAAATGTTGGAATATTACCAATCCTAAAATTAAAAACAAAATTATCTCTAATCAGCTTCCAATTTTGCACATTGCTGGGTATAAAATATCTTTATAAATTTTTTATTTTTAAAGACAGAGGTAGGAAAAATCAAAATATTACTTAAGTAATGACAAAAGTTAGAAGTAAAATATTTCAAGTTTCTATTATTAATGATTTTGAAAAAAAAGGAGCATTTGTATTTAAAAAGGAGCGAACTTATTGAATGGGAAATATTAACAGAAATTATGTAAATTTTCGTTTTTCTAGCTTATATACTTATAGTCGGTCCTGGTGATGTAGTGGATACATGCCTTCTAAACCCAAGATCGCGGTTTCGATCCCGGCCAAGATCAATAGATTTTTTTCGGGCATAATAATCATAAGTATGGCTTCCTTCGGAAGGGAAGTAAAGCCGTGTCGTTCATTTACGGCACGATAAAGAACCTCAAGCCTGAAAAAAGAGGCCTCTGAGCAAAATTTATCGGCCGTTTCAAGCCCTGATTTAAATGGGACGTTGATGACGTGAGGTGTTAAAGAGCGTCCGTGAATAAACGAAATCAAATATATGTATATGCATACTTATAGAGAAAAAGGTAACATTGCGAGATAGGATATAAAATACCTATAGAATCCCTTTAAGGGTAAAGAGTATTTTTGATGTATGCATTGTTATTTTATTTCAGTTTCATAAAACATTTTTATGGGGAATATTTTTGAATATAATTAATGAAGCAAAGATAGGAACATTTGCAGATATCCATTTTCAGAAAATGTAATCATTACTCAATTAACTATTTAATTTCTATTTAAGATTCTTGTTAAGGAACAATAATAATTATTATGGACAGAGATTTTTAATATACAATACTAGAAATAATGTAATATTGTCAAAATAGGTGATACTTTTTACTTGACTATTTCAATATTCACATTTTTCCCTGCTACATATTAAATTCTGTTTACGTCACAATAATAATATTGTAAACCATTTTTAAAAATCATATTATAGTTTTGAGATATTTCAAAATATGATATCC
Source organism: Metallyticus violacea (assembly GCA_030762175.1). Classification (NCBI taxonomy): domain Eukaryota; kingdom Metazoa; phylum Arthropoda; class Insecta; order Mantodea; family Metallyticidae; genus Metallyticus; species Metallyticus violacea. The sequence continues at coordinate 8,008,590 of CM060841.1, forward strand.
AACTTGAAACATGGATACTATTAACTACCTCGTTCCTTTAAATTATTTTTTAATGGACTACCTTTCGCGCAATATTTAAATTCAACATTTGCTTAAAATGTTTGCATCCGAATCACTTAAAATGGATGTTATTTGCACAATTTTGACATAAAATGTTAATAGTTCACACGGCTCCATATGAAAAAATTATTTTGCTATAAAAGAACTACTGAGATAGTAGCGTAAGTGCCAAACACTTGAAAGTATTAGATATTATTTAGGTTTAGAAAATTCCTATTAATTGAAAGAAATAAAAATTATACTTCAAAATGAACATTTGAAAACATTTAAAATTGCCAGATGTGCATATTATAATTTATACATACTTGGTAGACAGACAAAATAATTTTGTAAAAGGAATGCTAGAAGGAGTTCCATAAAATCGAAATACTAATTCTCTGCTGTCTGTAGCAATGCATGAGGGTAGATCCATAAGTTTCCGGCCTAACCATTTTCCAGGTATGATAAAGACAAACCTATATTTCTCTTTTTAATATAGTTACCCTTTATTGCAATACACTTTTCACACATTTTAATTATAACATTTCAACCCCCCCCCCCCAAATAGTAAAAGTCTTGTCTGCAAAATGGGCATAAACAGCATCCATGCCTTCTTCTTCACACTTAAATTACCTTCCTCGAAGGCCCTTGAATTTTTTATATCTTGCAATTGCCATTAGAAAGTTTATCTTATTTACTGGTAGTCTATTTATATTTTTTGTAATATGCAAATCTCATTACCGCGTAATAGTTTCCGCAACTACATCACTTGATAACATTTTAATTACAGTATAATTCATTGCTTTATTTTGTGATGTTTTTATTATAATAAAAATTAACATAAGTAAAACATTTTCTATTTTCGTATGACATGCTAAGTCCCATTTAAAAATTAAATTCCTTTACTTGTTGTATCTTAATTTTTATTAATAGTTTTGACCTATTTGTTGCTTTTATTTTCTTTAAATGCCTAAACTTTACTTTTATCCGTGTATATCGTAATATTGTAGTTAAAAAAATGTAAAGTTTAACTATTGAAGACACTTCAGTCCATAATAACCCAGGCAGTAAATATAATTGTATAGTGATGTATTGTATTTTAATTAAACTAATTCGATTTATACGGAGAATAAGGCTTTTTATGAAGCAGAATTATTTTAACAAAGATACTTTTTATAAGTGTAAGGCTGTGTTGTCAGTTATAAAAATAAATTAATTCGTCATATTTTTTAAACCGCTTGAGCTATAAAGTAATTTTAATATTTTTAATTTTAACTCCAAGGTGGAATACTAACATTAGATATTGGTATATTTTAACAAAGACATGGACCTTCAAACTGAGAAAGGAGTTGGGAAATATTTGGATAGCAGGCCAAGGAAACAGGAGAACTGTATGGAGGAAGGTCAGGAACCACCTGAAGGATATAAACAGGTAATGCACAATTGCGCAATGTGGGTTGAAGATCTCGTTAGAAGTGCAAAAGTGGTTAAAAGTTGGATGGTGGATGTAGCTGTGCATCAAAACAGAAGCCAGGCTCATTAAACGGGGTCTCGCGTGATTTCAACTTGGGGCATGGCGGCAGACCAGAATCTCAGGTGAAAATGGACTGACAGTTTGCTGTTTATGTGAAGGGGAAGAATCACAGTCACACATCCTAGCGAACTGTAGCAGCAATGAGGTGTTGAGAAAAAAGTACTTGCTGCTTTCATTTACTGACTCTAACAGAGGGCAAGGGTATGCTGGCTCTACTGGCAGGCAAGGATGAGGAGCAGGTAGACAGTAAATTCATGTCGAACGCGTGACAGTTCCAGCCTAAAAAGACTGAAAGAATGAAAACGGGAGGAAGGGTCGGGGGAACTAAACTGAATTAAAAACTAAATTTTAAGAAAAGAATAATGTCCTTGCAGATGATATTGTTTATTTACTCCACTGACAAAGGAGAAGGGGTTCAATATTGTGTATGTGTATAAGAAACTATTATTGAGATTATTATTATTATTATTATTATTATTATTATTATTATTATTATAAATGCGTTAAGCAATGGAGGAATCTTATTTATTTATTTTTTTAAATAATGTACATTTTTTATGTTATGAAAGGCATGTACGGTACATTGGACCCATGCGAAGGTTGCAAAGTTATTAATATGCATGTAAATTGGAATAAAATACATTCATTCATATTGTAAAAAACATACCTACCCTATTAATAAGAACAGTTTAAAATTTATTTTTGGCGTATAATGATATAAAGCTAGGTTTCTTTTAAATAAATTTGTCATTTTTATTTTCATAGACGAAATTGAAACTGTTTTTGTTTTTCTAAATGTGGGGGTTTTCAGATTTTTTTAAAATTTCAATGCTTTGAAGCATCTAGTAAACTTAATGGATTTAACGAGTGTCTTTTAGAACTTCATTACATGTTTGTACTCGGAAATTTTAAAAGCTACTGCTTCCTGTATGACTAGAGATGAAAAACTTGTTTTTTTTAATGGCACGTACCAGAAAATAGCGGAAGTAAAACATTAGCTACCGTAAATTTGATGCGTAATTAAGTTTTTAATGTAATGTGTACTATAGGAAAGAACAGCAAGCCATGGTATGTTCCTTGCATTTTGAAGATCTCTCTTGCCACAGCAACTCGGTGCGGTTCGCTTTCCTCCGACAGTAATTAAACACACTCACGTCTCTTCCTTTTCCGTCCATCTGTCCGTTCTTCGTTCTCTTTATCCAGCACGAGGTTTCTTGGAGGCGTTTCTCTTTTAATAAAGCGCTGACAGACGCGGTTGGTGCGAAACTATTAAATTCCGTAACATGGCCCTTAAAAGAGAAGCTAACCACAAGGTCTGAAGAATTCCTCCCAAAACGGAGTGCCTCACTCTTGGCGGTTCACATCTAACCATCAAAAGCTTTCTAGATATTTCCTCCTGTCTGAGTAACACAATGCCGTGACTAGTATTTACAAGCAGCTATTTATAACAGAGTCTTTGTATGCACGCTGGAACATTTGGTAGATAGACGAGCCCTCGACCTGATCTTTGGCGACCATAACGGTGCTATGCAATCTGTGGAACAGAGGGATAGATCCATCAGGGTCGGACTTATCCCAATCTCGTGAAATATTAAACAGTAGCTCTGTATACCTCAATAGCAAGTTTGATGACTGTAACCGTATTGATCGTATCACAGTTCAATCCTTTCGACGCCTAACAAGGCGACTGAAACGCCTTTCTACCATTTATAGGTCATAAAATGCAGCCAATCGTTCGCACTTCCATTGAGTAAGGCTTAAGGAATTCTCACAAATACCACCACCTGCTTGAGAGTTCTGGGAGGCAATTTTAATTACACAGATATCCTGAAAAGCACAAGGTCCTTAGTTAATTCTTGGAATTTGAAGAAAACGTGAGAAATATAAGTTTCCCGTTGGTAGCACTAGAAAGAGCCTGTCTTGATTGAGAAACATAGCGGAATTTGGCATCAAGCAGTAATAGGGTAGTGACTTGAAAGCATTTTCTTGCATTGTAAATGCATCCTGAGCTCACAAGAATGCCTGGAAACATTACAGAGAGTTTTTATACACTCTGCTTCTTCACGTACACTGACAGGTTTGAAAGACGAGGGTTTAAGAACAGCAGTTGCACATGCTCGTGTAGAAGCCATAGTGAAGTAAGAGCCACGAATGATTTACAGGGAGATAGGGATGCATCTAAACATTCAAATATCTTTGTGTGAGGAAACTTTATTGTCCCACAACCTCACAGACGAACAAAAGACAACAAAAAAAACGGAAGGATGCTAGAAAAGAGTTCGTTGTTTTGACAATGTCAGCTTCGATATATTCAGAGATGAAGAAAACTGGATTTTCCATACGATCCGGAAGCAAAGTAACTTTATTAAAGGTGGGTCGGAAATGGTTGTCACTTTATTCTATGCAAGTGGTCATATTGTACAATTATTCCACTTCAGGAATAAAAATTGTCACTGTCAACTGAGATACCACAATTTGTTTCCCCAGAGCCTTCAGAATAGGCAAATACTGGTTTATAAGAACTATGCGACAATGCCCCCCACAGACCAATGGAATTTGTCAAAGAATTGAGAATGACGCTGGAGAACCACCCTACATGCAGTGTGCATCTGCCTTGTTGCAACTAATGCCCTTTATTATACAAGTATGGGCACGCTCCATTTTGGGCCTAACCATCTCTAACTGCCATAAGACTATGTTAAGTTTTTGTCGTTTTACTCGATTGTCATTCAGTTAATTCCTAAAACATTTGTGTTATACTGTTGAATGATACCTTCTGCGTCTGCTCATGTTCTTCTTTTTGCATTAGAAGACCTTGATCAGACAGAAAATGCATACTTTTGAGACTATGTCAGTTATAGTTACGGCACTTTCGCGTAGTACCGCATCCGAACTCAGCGGCCAATAACGGATCATTTGCCGGCAGAGGAAAAGGTTGTCATCGGTTAAAACAGAAATCGCAACATTAAACGTAAGCCTTATTAATTACATCATTTTAATACGTGAAATTTAATATAAGAATTTATCATTTTATTTTTTTATTCACTATTTAAAGTATTTGTTGTAGTGCATTTATTATATCAGTGTTGACATAAACTATATAAGGTCTACAGCTAACCTGTCAGTTATGAATGAATTATAAGAATTATAGGGCTTAAAGGGCTTCCTAACAAATTCAATTTAGAACATAAACTTTATGTAGTTTAACATTTATCTGCTCTAAATTGGTCCAATGAAAATGGCTAAGACAACCAGAAACCTATATTTTTAATTGGTATGTGAAAACAAGAGATAAATAAACTAAATGACATGCCTGAAAATGTAAATTATTCATAATTCATAGATCTGCATTTTCTATTTCTTTTCTTCCAATTATGAACGCGCATTTAGTTATCTTACAGTAGCTACTTAGTAATAGTCACCGCTAAATACAACGTAGCCATGTTGACAAATATTTTATTACATTACATAAGTTATTTGAATGCAGTTTACAGTCAAATTAAAACTTGAATGCGATATAACGTAACGCCTTTCTTTCCTTGAGTTGTACAATCAAATGCACAACACCCAGGCATATTAACCAAATTAAAATAAAAATTTGAAAATATTCTCTATGTAAGCATATGGTACAACACATAGACATTAGACCCAAAATGGCGGCTGATGCTGGCGAATCAATCACGGAGCTCGGTTGTCGGCAAATTCCGCCACAAAGCGTGTCCATACTCGTATAATAGAAGGCTTTAGTAGCAGTTTCTTCCTGTTTCTAGTTGTCAGGGAAAAAACTGAGAGGCCATCAGTTTGGAAGTTCGGAAGAAGCTGGTGCCTCCTACAAAGAGGGAGAGACATGGCATAGGTGCTCAGTGATTGGTCCCCAAGGATGAAACTTTGTATTGAGAATAGGAGAGAAACTACTTCGAAAAGAAACAGGCAAAGTTAGCGAGTTATAGCCTTTTATTCTATACCATGGATTAACAGGTTTTATTTTAACCCTTTATATATATATATATATATATATATATATATTAATGAAAAATAAAAATAAAGAAACACGATTAACACTGTAACAAATTAACACTAATAATAAAAGTAGATAAAGATAAAACACAGAGAAAGAGTCACACTTGAAATTGCTTTTTTTTTCTTTATCAGCTGGAAGGATAATAACATCAGGATTATTAGATAATCTTTTAAGTGCTGATTTCTCACGTAAAGTTAAGTTGTCTTTAGGAGTGATCTTATCTAGAAATTTAGAATCGCTGATCGAAGTTAAAAATCTGTTAATAAACATTTCTAAAGGATGGCTAGAAGGTAAAGATGGAGGTTCAAGTTTGGAGGAAGAACGAAACTTGAGAAGGCAAGGAGTAACATTTGAAGTAGGCTGAGAAGATTTAGTATGTGTGACTCTTTCTCTGTGTTTTATCTTTATCTACTTTTATTATTAGTGTTAATTTATATATATATATATATATATATATATATTTTTTCTTTATTTATCTTTATTTTATATACCCTGGACCCATTATGTCTGTTAAGGAATTTTATTAAATACATGTGTTTTCATACATTTTATCCGATACAAAACATTTTATTTTAAAGTTTATTAATGTGATAACAATATCATATAGATACATTTATGTTCAGTAATTGTTGTTTGATAGTTACACGAGATTCAAGAAGAGTATATTTTAACACGCTGAATCTTCTGCTATGAATAATTACTTCATGAAATATGAGTTATCCTTTATGACATCAAGCTCACTACTTTTATTATGGAATTTACACAGAATATCCAGGTGGCAGATTTCGTAAAAAGGGATTGGAAGATCTTCTGATCATGTTGCTGGATCATTTCCATTGCAAGTTCGTTGATGGACAGTCTCCTTTGTGGAATGTTGGGCAAAGTAAAGAATAAAAGGAATTTAGATTGTAAACATGCATTATGTTATTCCAGAGGGCCAGCATTTACTTTGTCTCTTGCGAATGAAATTGAATACTTCCTGATTCATAACATCTACACCACTCTTAGTATGATTATAACATTTTTACAATTTCAGACTTCTGTTTTGGATGTTCACTAGTAGCATTATGCGTGATACTTAGGAGAAATACACGCTAATTTTTCTTTCGTGAAAAACTAAGTCTCTTCGAAATGCAAATAGGCTTGAATTTGCCGGCTGGGCTCTATCTCTTTTGAAATGCCCCTTTTATTCTCAGTCTCATTGTTCTCATAACAGTAAGGTTTTTATCCAAGAGGTTTTTATTTGGTTTATTTATGGACGCTCTGTAACAGCTCAGGTCATCAGCGTCCCATTTAAACGAGAGCGTGAAACGGCCGACACATTTTGCTCAGAGGCCTCTTCTTTCAGGCTTGAGGTTCTTTTTCGTGCCGTAAATATACGACACGGGACCCACGACTTTACTTCCTTTCCGAAGGAAGCCATACTTAGGAATTTTACGCCCGAAAAATTCAAGAGACGTTCTGCCACTGGAACACTTGTGAAATAGTTATATATAGTGATATTTCTATCTGTACCAGCAATCATACCTTCCAGAGTATGCACTTTTTTTATTTGTTTATTTACGGACGCTCTTTAACATCTCAGGTCATCAGCGTCCCATTCAACTCAGGGCGTGAAACGGCCGATAAATTTTGCTCAGAGGCCTCTTCTTTCAGGCTTGAGGTTCTTTTTCGTGCCGTAAATGTACGACATGGGACCCACGGCTTTACTTCCCTTCCGAAGGAAGCCATACTTAGGATTTTTACGCCGAAAAAATCCATCGATCCTGGCCGGGTTCGAATCCTCGACCTTGGGTTTAGAAGGCAAGTATGGTTACCACTACAACACCAGAACCGAAGTATGTACTGTAGTAAGTCATAAGTTCTACTGGGGTAGTTCGCCTGGTTTTCTCCCTATATGCACATTCCCATCAATGGCATAATTAGTTTCGGCTTCACACATTCAAAATATCTTAATTCCCTAATTCTCTGGCTTGTTTGAATTTATTTCATAAATCCACACCGATCCCTATAAGGCACTAGCTGTTCGTCTATGATAACGTACAAATTATGAAGGGTTATTAAGATTTAGAAGTTTTCTATTAACTAGAAGAAAAGAAAATTATAATGAGCATTTGAAAAGACGTGAAATTGCCACTAAAGAGTGCCTTTAATTTCCATGCACTGTTCTATAAATATTTGGCATACGTGTTTTATGTAATGAAATGGAAAAAAAATCTCAGAAAAAGTTCCGTAGTAAATCTGGTAATAACAGAACTTAAATGTAATTTCAAAATTAAGACACGCAATTGAGGAAAAACGTCGCGTAGTCTTAAACCATGGCGTATTATATCTTCAGAACAATGCTTCAAGTCACAAATTCTGTGCTGCAATGGTATAAAGCTGAATTAGTTCATAAATATTTTTTTTATATTTAATATCATAAAATTGTTTTAAACCGTCACAAAATTGTAATGAATTTTTTATATTACATATAAAAATAATTTTAATCGCAATAATAGGAGTGTGAAAACATTATTTGTGTTTTTTCTATTAATGTGAGAAGTTGCATTGTGTTTACAAGAGACCCACGCATTTTTGGACAGCATTGTTTTGATAATTTGAAAGCTATTTACTTTTCTTACATAATTGTATGACTATTAATGTAAAATATTTCAGATATCTTAACTAATGTCCTTTACAAAAATTATAGCTTAAAAAAAACATGTGTGTAATTTTAAATTACAGGAACTAGGCAGAACATTTTGAGTAGCTGCGCTTTTATGTAGGTTCGTACTTACCGGTTATGCAAAGTAACAAATGTTTGCTGGTCATTCGTGACAATATCATTTGAATTAACTCATAACAGATTCTTTATACCGTGTTCTTATTCGAGAGGCAATCGACGTTTGTGAAAAATGCGAATCCCGGTAAGGCTGCATTTGACAGGCAATTGAGCTTGGTCAGTCGTATTTATTTCACCAGCTGTAAGTGTTAGATTTTCTGCTGTTTATTTGTGAACTGTGGAATTTGCAGGAAGTGACATATGTGCTAGAAGAAAAAATATTTATTTTAGATTGTTAAGTGCAAAGTGTTGCACTTCAGGAGAAAATTTCATTCAACTTTCCAGCAATAACATTTTAATCGGGAGGTAGGGTTTTCAGATTAATAAAGTTCGAACTTAGGATCTTTTAATTGACAATAAACTGAGACCAAATACTGAATTTTAACAGAGGAGAAGCTTCGAGGAAGCTATTGACTAGACTCCTCGAAAGTAGTAAACACGACTAGCCCAACAAATTGGTGTATCTTTCGAAAGTGCGTATAAAGCTACTCAGCCGTGGTATCTTCATCCACATGAAATTACTGCTGCACCTGAAGTAAAACCCTTGGAGACACTGAAACAAAATATTCGGGAAGCGTTTTACATTATTCGGGAGGATGAAATTGCGGCGAGTGTCTCAAAATATTTTCAAATGAATTCCGGCATGTCTCACAGCTGAGTATAGGCACTTTGAGCATTTAAAATGATAGAGAGTGCAATATAAATTATGTTTATTACTAATAAATGACGAAAGAGTGAAAAAAGTGCGTGCATTGAGCTCCGACCGCGCGTCCCGATTTTCCCGGTAGATGGCGAGATTATTACGCAGTAACTTCTCGTCGGCAAATCAATTTTCGATTGTTTTATTTGTTATATTTCGAGGTTAATATATGCATTTTATACCACAAGCTACAGTGGTGTACAGTTCCCCCCCCCCTTTTTGGTGTGTAGTGTTTATGTTTCATTTGGGCGACATTTTCAGAAATATTTAATAGGTTATTAGTTTTTAAATTATGAAAATAATTCAAACGCAGCACATCTTCATGACTTAATAACTGGAGGTGTTCAAGCAATTTTAATATGAATATAGATAATATAAACATTTCAAGCATATTTAAGAGTTTGGCTTCAACAATAAACGGCACCGCCACCACCGCGTCAGACAGTGTTATAGGCTCTGGCTCTATTTTCAATTTGGACAGATTGCCAAAACCTTCCTTTTACTTCATTATGAAAAGATAAAACACAATGGTTGTTTTCTACATTTTTGCCTTAACTTTATGGAATGTTGTTATTAATTTTCTCATTCTTTATTCCGGAGGCGAAGAGTGAAATATTACGGGGACAATCAATATTTCACACAGAGCAAAGCAGTAGATATTTTTATTGCATGTAATTAAATTCCTCACTTGAAGAATGTCACGCACGTGTTTACGGATTATATATCGGGCTTTTCCGGGAATGCTTTGTTGATTGCTACGCACAACTTTCAGAATTACGTGTAAAATTAATATTATAAAAATAATTAACTAAGAACTCTTAAACATCTTTAATTAAAATCAAATTCAAATAACGTGTAAATTGGCTCTTGGAAGATTGTTGAACAAGACCGCGGGAACCGACCTCGAAACTTGGCGTTGTAAAGTGGTGGAAAATGTTGGAGTTTCTTCCGTTTCTCTGATTTTACTTCACCAACATTCTTCAATTTTCTCTCTCCTTTCAGCTCCTCTTCATGTTCATTTCATGGCCGCTATTCCGGGTGACATCTGATCCCTCATCCATCTCCTCAGTTGAGCTTATCGCAAGATAAACCTCACTGGTTGATTTCAGCAGAAATTTCTCCAGCGGTTTCCAGACCAAATATAGAAATTTAATAAAATAGCGTTAATTACACAGTTTCCTACCCACCCGAGAGATTTTTCTAGTGCTAGATATTTCGTTGTTGAGTTTCCTTTTCTCTTTCACTGAAAAAGTAAATGTCAGTCATGAATTCATGGTGCTTAATTTCTCAAAATATTTGGCATTTTATATTTTGAATGAATGAGTGTATTTTATTCAAATTAATATATATATACTAATAACTTTGCAACCTCCGTATGTGTCTTTCATAATATATAAAAAGTACATTATTAAATAAATAAGCTTGTCCCCTCCGCTATGAGACATGCTTAAATCCTTTTGAGGCATGACCGCAATTCATCCTCCCAAACAATGTAAATTGCTTCCCGGATATTTTGTGTCAGAACCTCCACGGGGTTTGTTTAAGATATTTTATATGGATGAAGGTACAGAAGCTGAGTGGCTTTATACGCACTGCTGACAGCTAATTGTGTTAAAGATTAGCCTATAGGTAGTCTATTCCATCGAGTTTCTCTGTTAAAGCCCGGTTTTTTGGTCTTGGGTTCTAGTCAATGAAAACGCCGAACTTTGTTTACCAATCTGATAATTGAACTGCCCGATTGAGATGTTATTCCTGGAAATTCAGCATGAAGTTCTTACTTGCAGTACATACTTGTTCCATTCCACTCCCGACTTTCCTATAGAAATGATACTAATAAACACTTAGGAGCAAACAATTGCCTGCATCATCAGAGCACTAGTCTTATCGGAAATCATGCGTCCACTGAAAGTCATCCGGTTATTCGCTACAAACTCCGATTTCATGACAGAATGAGAGCAGCGCATGATGTCTTTGGCTCACTTCTCTTTTAAATTCCGATGCTCTTCCTGTCTAATCTCATATTGTCATCCAATAGATTTTGTAATATTAGTATTTTATTAAATACTAATTATAATCGCAAGTGAAAATAAGTTTTTTTCTGAGCCAGAGGAGTAGTACTTGTTTGTTAGATTAATTCTACCGTAAAGTTGACAGTAACGTGAATGTGATGCATTTGAGAAGTTTGTTATATTCAAAATAGAATTAATAAATACATTAGTGAATGCCTCTGTACTGCAGTAAAGTCATATTGAGTACCACTTTTCTGAATTTTGTTTTAGTCAAAGGAGAAAGGATAAAAAAAAAAAAAAAAAACTAATACTGATAAAATCCATCAATGATAATATACAAGTTCGACTCACAGTTTCCATGATTTTGACCTAAAACATTTGAATGCACAGATTACTTTTTTTGTTTTACGGTTAACGATGGCTGTTTTGGGATACTGTATCTCTTAATTAAAATATTGATAGAAAAACACTACTGTACATATTTATCGGTTAACTCCAAAATAAGCTGGCATAGCACAGAAGAGCAAAAACATTCTAATGATGTTAACTGATGATTGGTTATCAATAAACTGAAATATTCATGCAATGTTTTTCCTAGAAACCAAACTACTCAAGGTTATTTAAATCAAGTTAGCTTAATTAAAACGAAATAAATTCGTCTGATTGAAATGAGAGACACAGGGAATGTTGTTCACAAAAACAGTATCAAAATTTAAGAGTTGTTAGTACACAGATAAAGTTAATACTTTAATAAATTATTACAAGAGCCTCTGTTTACCCAGAGAAGCGAAATATAGAAGCTTGACAAAAGAAAATGTAGTAATTTCTCAGACATAATAGTATTAATACTCTATACTACAGAAAAAATGAAAATGTATGTATCATAGTCTTAAATTAAGCATTCAGTAGTTAATATGCAAGTATTTTGAACACTTGAGCGCACACCAGACAATGGTATAACAAAGAAAGTTCTATCGTAATAGACGTTTTCAGAGATCATTAATGAAATAAACAGATGAAAGGTGATTACTGCTATTGTTTTCCACGGCTTGTTATCTTTTTATGTCTCGCTTGAGTTATCGTAGAAATTTCCTGGGGGATATTGAGTTTGAGCTCTTTGAATGAGTACGATAATTCAGTGTAAAAATAATGCTCGAGTTTGACAAGCTTACTTTTTAGTCATAGATTCGTACCACAAAAACAAGATTATCACATTAACGTCTCATGATGCTTTTAACATTTTTTTTAAAAAAATTGCAAAATATAAGTAGAAAATATTGACATGGTAACTATGGCCCACCCCGACTGAAATATAAGTATAATATAATATATATGTAGCAAATCTAATTATCGTAATGTTTTATGTATTGTAATTAGTAATGTAGATATCATGTATATAATACGGCACAATGTTAACATGTAAATTACACGTCGACAAAAGAGAAAGTGCTTTAGTGTTTCCTGTTACGTAGCTTGGAGAGCCAAGAGGACTATAAAACTATACAATAAAGCCAACGGTCAAGTGTGGTGCCACTTTTAAAACGACTGCCGTTACAGAGTTAATGAATCCAAGGACTTTTAAATGCGTTAGGGCATTCGACCGGACAGGGCGTTGCACTATTAGCCTTTAAACTGGTCACTGTCAACAAAATGTTTTAAACTTTCTAACAATAGCGAATGGCACGTGTGGCAGATGAACTTAAAACCAGCCAATGGTAAATGTATGTTCAAACTTTTAAAGATAGGCGCGAAACTTGCGAGTGCATTGTGACCACCTTTGGCGTTGTTAAGCCAACGATTACTTGATTTCAGTTTAAGGAAGCGTTTGCTCCGCTGGGGCAAGCAGTCCGCAGTTCTGTACACGCGGTGTAAAGCACTCTTAAGATCTATACCCAGTACGAATGTCTAAGTTACAGACGCGGTGAGATGCAGTTCAGTTACTCATTTCCGATACGACTCACGCAGTTGTGAGAGTTAGTTCTCAGTACTCAGTTATGCAGAAGCAGTTTTCACTTGACATACGCAGCCGTCAGTTTCACATGTCGCGGCACTCATCTGTAAGTTTCACACGCAGCGAGAGGCCCTTGTTATTCTGATTTCGACCCCGGCACTCACTTGTAAGATATATACCGCGACACACACAGTACACAGTTTCACTTCTAAGTTCCACTCTAGGCAGCTATGTTTGTATTCGATTTGGCTAAGTCTATCGTACACAAAACACCAGAGGACGCGAAAGAATTTGGACATAATAAAATACCAATGTATATATTGCGTTGTGTATTCTAGCTTCAGTATCATTAAGATATAACTTATTCCTTTAGAGTCAACATTGTAGCCTTAATCTTTTGAATCTGAGCCATAAACATTCAGTACCTGTCTATTTATGTACTATCATCTGAAATAGGAGACAAGCAAAACAGGAAGAAATGAAAAAGAGCTTTCTTTCACAACCGCCACTGATTGCTAGTTATATGCCTATTGACAAAAGACTGTCAAAAGCAGTTGATGGGTGTTCTTATCTGCGTCATTCATTTCGAATCGAGAGCTATCGATAACAGGCAATGTACACTAGCTCATAAACATTAATTGAACTGCGGCAGTTAGAGGTAAATGGCACGAGAATCCACTTAATCGTGCTGTCAGATAACAGATGCATGTATCTACAGCTGTGACCGGATATCCATGAATAATTAGTACAAGAGAGTGCAGGCCTCTCCAAAATAAGATTAAGTACGCAAACCATTGAGCATGTTATCATGGAATTAAATGTGTCTGTTCAGTGGCGCAGCGGTTATCACGCTCGATTACATTTCAAAAGGCGATGCCTACCGTTCTCATCAAGGAACAGACAGTTTGTCGATGTTTCGTGCACGTTGTAGTGGCTGAACTGACGCTAAATATTGAGGTATGAGAGACAACGAGGTATGCTTCTTATGGCGTTTATTTACGGACGCTCTTTAACAGCTCAAGTCCCATTCAATCCAGTACATAAAACGGCCGATAAATTTTGCCCAGAGGCCTCTTATTTCAAACTTGAAATTCTTTTACTTGCTGTAAATCTACAACACGGAACGCACTATTTTATATACCTTCCGAAGGAAGGCATACTTAGGATTTTAATTTCCGAAATAATTCATCGACCCTGGCCGGATTTGAATCTGCGGTCCTCGGTCTACTAGGCAGGTATATTTATTACTAAACTACCAGGACCGATGGATTATGCCTGAAGAACAAGAATTTCATAAAGTTGGTGCCATGAGTACTGATTGAAGCAGAAGTTGCGAATCTACAGCAACTACCTGAAGATGTGCCATATTTTATTTATATGATTCAAAAGTTAATTGGCATGGTCCAGAAAATAATTGATGGGAAGAAGATTTGATACAATTGTTCAATTTGGATATCACATGCTGTCCAAAATGGACCTCCAGGTGCATTTAATTTGTGAGCTAAGCAGCACTGGCTCTCAAGGGTTTGCTTTGAAGATGGCGGTGAATAGCGTTGAGATTATAATAGGCACTTAAAATATAAAAATATGATAAAAATATGCGTTTTAAAATGCTCAAATGTGCATTTGCATATGCACTAAAAGCTTGAATGATATTTAAATTATTCATTATTCATAAATAATAAGCGTCAGCATTATAATAGGAAACATTCAAATTATTAGACGTAATATAATTACTTACTTGTTTCGAGCAACAAATGATTAATATTCGATTCACTTTCATATTTTGAACATAATTTTTAATTTCTCTTAGTTCCTTCAGACATTATTTGCGAGGCATTCGATAATTTGTGTTTTGCAACTTAACTTTGCCGACCGACTGCTGCATCCACACATTTAATTTCATTTGGAAATGTTAATTTTATTCCATGAATTCCCTGCAGCAATGAATATATCGCAAATCTCTGGGTAAAAATCCTTTAACAAATTGACCTGGCCTGGAATATCTATATTCTCGGTCTACATGTTGGCAACTTGGCACATAACCTAGAAAGTAGGAATTGCCTTAAGTAGTGCTTTCTAAGAGGCTGGTATAGCACAATTCAAATTTCCAAATTAACTATTAAAATCAAAATATAAAAACGAACATTTTTGCCGTTTTTATGAGCGTTTCCTATCCTCCTTCTTGTCTTCTTTACCTGGCCACGTCAGGATGGTTCGCCAGGTGATTGGCTCCTCGCCTATCGAAAGTAAGCACTCAGAAAGGCAGGTAGGCTCTCGTTATCCATCCACACGGAGAGTCGTTTAAGGAACAGCGTGGGTTATACTTCTTTTAGGCCTTCTCTTCAAAATTGTTAGGCCCGGATACTGCTCTCCGAAGGGCAAGCTCTCTGATCTAGATACATCTTAAAGTTTTATAATAATGCAGTAAAAAATTGCGGCTGTAAATTTGCCATTTGCAATGCTCTTAATCTTTGATTTGCAAGCCAATAAATAAATTTAATTGTCCTGTTGAGCAGAATTCAAGATATTTTATCTGTTATTTAAAGAGAGATTTTATTGAATGCTTGTACACATGAAATCTTAGATGAAATCGTTTATTCAGTTTATTGCATGTTATTGACGTGATATTTTGAGAGCTTGTACCTTATTGCAATAGATATTACCGATTTACACGTTGTGTAACTTTGCCATTTTTAATATTTTTTATGTATGTATTATACTTTCAATTATTATTGTTTAATAAATAATGTTAGAACTATAAACAACTCTTCTCCCGTATTGCAAAGTTACCTTTCTATGGTAATGCCTTGGGGGATTTCCTTCCTGTACATTTCTAAGGCTGAAACTTGTTAAGACATTAACGGGAGGGTGCCGACTCTTGATAATCGTACATAGCAACTTAACTCAAAATATTAAAATCAAAATATTAATTTTTTTAGTAGTGTTTAACGTCCGTTTTTACTACTGAGGTACCACAGGCAGTGGACACTGATGATACATGAAATGAAATGATATATTGTGAAAGGATTTTTTTAAGGAAGGAAGCGTTCCAAGGCCTAAATTTAGGGTACCTCCCCGGCATTTGCCAGTTATGAAGACTGAGGAAAACCTGGAAAAAAACCCATACAGGGAGAACGGTCCTGGTGGGTTTTGAACCCCAGACCTCCTGCTCACGAGTCCGCGCGTTAACGACCTCGGCCACCCGTGGCGGTCAAAATATTAAGTATTAAAGTATTCATGATAATATAACCTATGCGTTGTCCTCCGGAACTGTTAAATGTAAACTGACAGGGCATTGTTAGACGGGTAAAAATATTATAACGGTGGGAAATCTGCTCTTATTGGAATCCGCAACTAATTCATACACATCTGCTTCTAGCACAGCTGACATTGTTGCTTAAGTATGGACTATTTTTATCTATTCTTGAATCAAAGACTTTTTGCCGGTTCATTCTTTTGAAATTTTGATTTTTTTGTGCAATTGTCTTCAACTTATGTACCACTAATTGACAACGTCGGTCCTGCTGGTGTAGTGGTAACCATACTTGCCTTCTAAAACCAAGATCGCGGGTTCAAACCCGGCCAGGATCGATGGCTTTTTTCGGGCATAAAAATCCTAAGTATGGCTTCCTTCGGAAGGGAAGTAAAGCCGTGAGTCCCATGTCGTACATTTACGGCACGATAAAGAACCTCAAGCCTGAAAGAGAGGTCTCTGAGCAAAATTTGTCGGCCGTTTCACGCCCTGAGTTGAATGGAACGCTGATAACCTGAGATGTTAAAGAGCGTCTGTAAATAAACCAAATGAACAACAACAACAACAACAACAACAAAATGATTGACAACGCTAAGACTGCCCTGCAAACATGTCCACCTTTTTCCAACCAATGTACAACGTTGCTATTATTACCAAAGTTACGCTAGTTAGATAAAGGTGGCTCTGTTACATATTGCATGTCTTACATAAACCGGGAAAAACTTAAAAAAAAGTATTAATAATAAAACATTTATAAACAGTCACGAAAAATAAACATCAAAATATGTACCAATTATGCGTTAGTCGTTTTAATTAAACGCGAAAGATGTAATAATTATAAAGTTTTTTTTTAAGGAATATAAAGTCCAATTCAAATATGCACTTGATATATTTATTACTAATCGCTGATGTTTATTTAAATTTTATTTGATAACTTTTTCAGTGATTTTTGGACGGGTCTCTACCTTCAAGTAATTTAGCAGAAATAAAAGAATGCCCACTAATCAGTTGGGTTCAGTAGGGTATAACAATACAAAATGCTCCAATGCTCATCGTTGACGGGAAGTAGTAACTAGTGAGTAATGCAGCTCTAAACATACAGTCATTTTATTAAATATACTTTCAATTTCTCCCAATTACAACATCATTGTGTAGTTTCAGCATATAAGTCCAACGGTGCATAAATCAGCAAGGCGTTTGCCTTGCTACCACAAACAAAATATGATGACTCCCCGTGCTAAAATGTATAAACAGATAACGTTCAGTGAATGGGGAGTCAAACATCTTGATGGAACTCTACCATTTCTTCTTGTAATGGTTCAGTTAATGTATTCGAGAGTACAAAGCACTGGGAGCTCTGTCATCATCTTTAAGTTGAGGTTGCAGGCACGATTGTAATATGCTGGTTATTGTGATCTCAGCTAAACAGAATGGTCCATATATTTTCAGTTTTGACATCCTCCAGCGTTCACTTCCGTGGTCAAATGTGGCGTTTAGCTGTTCATATGCTCATGTTCGTAAACGTTACCACAGGCATATAGAGTCTCGTCACTAAGCCATTAAACTGTGGTCATTTACAGCCTGACACATTGTCTGATGACTACGAAATATTCATGGTTAAGTCAACACAAATTGTCTGTGGCTCATTTTCTGGTTATTTTTAGACATTTTCTGTCCTTTGTATTGTATGACTAACATCTTTTTATCTTATAATACTCCATGGCAGCCACCAAAGTGTAATTAAGAATCCTGCAAAGCCCAAAGTTGATTAGTGTAGAGATTTTTTGGCATTTTATTTTTATTTATTTATTTTAAGTGTTGGCTGCTAAACTGATCGCTCTGTTGACTAAGTGACAAATATAAATTAACAAAAAAAGAAAGAAAGAAAGAACGAAAGAAAGAAAGAAAGAAAGAAAAAGAGAGAGAGAGACAGAAAGAAAGAAAGAAAGAGAGAGAGACAGAAAGAAAGAGAAAGAGAGAAAGAAAGAAAGAGAGAAAGAAAGAAAAAGAGAGAGAGAGACAGAAAGAAAGAAAGAAAGAAAGAAAGAGAGAGACAGAAAGAAAGAGAGAAAGAGAAAGAGAGAAAGAAAGAACGAAAGAAAGAAAGAACGAAAGAAAGAAAGAAAAAGAGAGAGAGAGACAGAAAGAAAGAAAGAAAGAGAGAGAGAGACAGAAAGAGAAAGAGAGAAAGAAAGAAAGAGAGAAAGAAAGAAAGAGAGAATGAAAGAGAGAAAGAGAGAGAGAGAAAGATAGAAAGAAAGAAAGAAAGAAAGAAAGAAAGAAAGAGAGAAAGAGAGAAAGAAAGAAAGAAAGAAAGAGAGAAAGAAAGAAAGAAAGAGAGAGAGAGAAAGAAAGAAACAAAGAAAGAAAGAAACAAAGAAAGAAAGAAAGAAAGAAACGTTAAGGCCGGGACTGGAAGGCCTTTCATCATGAAAGAAATCTGATTCCATAATTCACATTATTAATCCATGAAAATCTCTTACATTATACACCATAATCACAGGAAACCTGGACCGAGGTATTATTGGATAATCCACACTCTTGAGTTAACTTATGCCATGTTAGCATACGTAGAAAATATTATCGTTATTGGTCGACAATCGAGGAGGTCTATGAAGCTGGAGCTATGTATGCCTCTTTTCTCTTCCACTTCTCAATAAGCACTCCTTGTTACTTGCCCATACACGCAGGGCAGAAATTACTAAGGCTGCTGGCGCAACTTTTGCTGCAAGCTGTAGTCCCGAGCACAGCGGTAAGAGCTAAGTGCTGTTTGCGTGTCCGCTTGTGACAGTGAAGTATTTTTGTGTTAAAAATAATGTAATCTATGCTGCTCCGCCGGAACTGTTAAATATAAATTGATAGGGCATTGTTAGGCGGGTAAAATGTTTATAACTGTGAGAAATCTGTTCTTATTGGAATTCACAACAAATTCATATGTATTAACTGTTAATCTTCGAGGTTGAGTTTGCACCTTGACATGAGTTTCTTCTGGTCTAATTTCACTTTATTAGACATTCGACTTTTCAGATAAAGGTAAATAGTCGAACATAGGCTTAGTAGTTGACAAGCATACGATATCTGAACCAGGCAGTGGACATGATAAAGATGGTGGCGAGGATATATAACGGGATAAGCGGTAGAGAAACAGGAACATCCGCAGTAAAGCTGACTTAACTTCCTACCGCAGGGACCGAACACACCTGTATTGGTGGCAGACGAGCAACATGACCATTCGTCCATGTCACCGTCATTTCTGTGCAGTGTGACAACGGAAACATTTTCTTATCCCAAGTGATGTGATATTAAGATAATGGATTCTGTTTAGGAGCAACTATTAAACTATTTAAATGCTTTCAAGAACTCCAGCACATTGAAATCCATGGTGCCTGTTTTCATTTACTTATAAATATATCCCAACTTTATTTTAGTTTTCTACTTGATACCACCTGATATCTTCTTTAATTTTTGAAGTTTTAAGACATATAGAGATACATTTAAGGTATTATTCACAGATGTTCATTATCCGTCGGCTTAAATGAGGGCAGATTAAAGACAAAGTATTTTTGGAAAATGGACGACTTTGGAGTTACAGATATGGTTTTTGTGCGCAGAATTCATAAAATGAGACAGCTTTTGCCAAATTGGAATTAAAAATATTATATAATTTTTAGAATTAGATTTATCAAATAAATTGCGAGAAGATTGGTAGAGCTGGTTTCTCCTAATCTGTGGTCCTACTGATCTAGTGGCAACCAGCGGGTTCAAATCCGGGAATGGCGGCATAGATTGTGAAATATGTGAACATGGCCCTAAGTGTTCAAGGCATTTTAACCAGAAAATCAAAACGTAGAATCTGCCTAACTTAGTCTAATAATGTAAACACTAAAAGTAAATGTACTTAAATAAATGCATTACCAGAATTCAGTTCTCGTCTGTTCTGTTTACGTGAGATAAACTTCAGGTTGATTATGTAGTCACCTGTTTCCACCGTCATTTACCAGTAAAATGCAAGGGATTGCGTTAACTTGTTGTATGACCCATTTTTCCTCCGCTATAATTACCCTTGTATGTCGAAAACTTTGCATACCGTAATGCAAATTAAATCCGATTTTTTAAGTAAACGGAAATTCTGTTACAATTTTGCTACTGTGCTGTTGAATCTTTCAGATTTAACGGTACTAATTTCCCGAAATGTTTATTGCAATTATCACGGCTTCGTTTTGATTCCAGCTGTAATTTAATTAGGCAGCCAATATCTTGTTATCACGAATGGTGGTAATACCTTTTGACGTATTTCTAAGAGACACATGTTCAATGAGACTGAAATGTTCACCTCATATTCAGATATTAGTGAGATATCCTGCCCTTTCAATTTAATAGCAGTACACCAAACACAGAGGTTAAGGAACTATACTACATTAAATTCTCTATCGTATGAAATAAGAGAAGGAAAGTTTTATTAGGTCATTTCATCTGTATGTATGGTTAAAACATAGACGTTCTCTCCATACCAAATGAGAGAATTAAATTCTGAAGAGCTTGTCTAGAATCCCACTCTTGAATATTCCTGTACACGCCTCAAGACTGTTGAGGGAAGAAGACGCGGGATTAGCCCAAGAACCTGGGGGAGAATTTCGTTTTGAGTTCTTACTGCACGTATTGAATGTTCTATACAACAATGTGTTAAATTTAGTTCATAGGAACAGAGACTGCCTATAGGATTTAACAACTCAATACATTTTAAACACACACATTTTTTGGAAAAATCAATAACGGCAGTTTTTGTCTTCTTCTTCTTCTTTTTCAGTAAGTATTTTCCCCAAAGAACTTAATGAAGTTTAGAGGATTTATAGTAAACGAGTACTAGATCTGGGCTGTAGGGTATGTGTTCGTTCACTGTTCTGGAAGATAAAGTTCTTCAATTTAGTCCCCTCAAAAATAGCCGTATGAACTGGTGCATTGTCATAAAACAAACGAAAGGAAAGGGAGAAGAATGTGAAGCGTGTTGCAGAATGAAAGTAGGAATGGGAAAATCCCGGGAGAAACATTTTTACAATTTCCATTGCAAACTTCACTACGTTACATCGAGATTAGAATTCTTGAGCTCGCATTCTGGTCTTACGCTATAGTTAACAACTATTCTTTCTCACGTTATCTATTTATATTCGCTACTATCGAATACAGACAACAAAATTGTCTAAAGAACACAGAGTTTTTTAAAAACGTTTCTAATATTAACGAATGAAATCTTATCATACGAGAGTCATTTGAAAAGTTAATGGCAGAGTTTTTCGAAATCAACATGGTCTCTCTTGACACTAATGCATATGCATCAACTGATGATTTAAGCTCTAGCAACCAAGCAATTACTTCAGTTCAGCAAACAGATGAAAGTCTGGTGGAGCCAAATTAGGGGAATAAGGCGGATGTGGCAGCAAATTGTTTTGATGGGAGGTGCCTTTTTCTTTTATAAACCCGGCCTTTTCTCGCGTATTTTTGTCTTCAATAGGTCCAAAAGTAGGCGTAATACACTTCGATGATAGATGTTCCAGTGGAAATGTAATCGATTGCATCCTAGAAAACAGACGTTATTAAGTTCCCGACCGATTTCACACACTTGGCGACGGAGAACCGTGATGCTTCCGTTGTTTAGACTGCTTTTTGTTTCAGGTGCAGCAGCGTGCTCATGTTTCACTGGTCTGGAATCGACGCATAAAGTCCGCAGGAACTGTCTGAAAATAGGCCAAACTTTTCTTAAGGATTTGAAACACTTGAACATAACTTTAATTCAAAACAAGAGGTTAAAATAAGTAAAATCCCGGAAGCTCCCGCCCCACGGGAATTTTGCCCAAATCTTTTAATTCTAAAGAAACGAAATAACCCATGGACAACACCTCTCACTTTGATTCGCTTTTGATTCAGTCAGCAGTTGCGGCTCCCATCTTGCTGATACTTTTGCAAGCGCAGTTCTTCCCTGAAAATGTGAAATACGCGTTCCTCTGAAATGCCTAAAACTTTAGCAATTTCGGAGGTGTTTAATCGGCGATACTTCAGAAGCTCGTCATGCACTTATCGATAATTTCTGATATCGAGAGGAATGATGAATGATGCTGCATGGGTCATCTTCCAAGCTTTCATGACCACGTTTAAACTCCGCGCTCCATTTGGAAATGATTGAAAATGAAATTGCAGAGTTCCGTGTTTGTCATATCTGTATGAAGCCATATCTTTCTTTACCAAGTACTTTGATGACCGCGCGGTGTTCGATATTTTACATTTTTTTTCTGTATACATACCTGCGCTGCAACAAACAGCTATAGCTGCTGAGATTCTTTACAAATCCATGTATTATTGCACAAATATTTCTATGGAAGATGACGGGTTTTAATAACAACACTGCTGCAGATTCTCCTAATGGTCTTGTAGACAATACACAACCTTCTTACATTGATAATGCAACACAGTAGTCCACTAACACAAATGCTAATATAAATTTAACGAAAACAGCACAAATACCTAATTATAAAGGTGCTAACACAAATCACAACTTTATGTAAAAGTACCCTTCTCATTATGCCATTAGTGATTTGTACCACCACTACTTCCATTAAGCACCCTTCTACACTTCCTTGGCATTGAAGAAATTTGATGGAGGATTTCATCTTGTTTGATATTATGTCAGTGATGAGGGAGGCGTATGAATAAATGACCAGAGCTTCGATGTTTTCTATAGCCTATAAAACTCTCCGTTGAAGGGTACCCCACAGATGCGCAATTGAATTTAGATATGGGTGCCGAGTAGGCCACTCTAGAACTGTAAAACTCGTGTCTTTCTAATCCCCTAGTCGCACACTACCTTGCATCATGTGCTTTGGCATTAACATGCATGTAAAAGAATTCAGGGCTAGACGATATACAGGATCCTCAGGTGTTCTGTTATGACAATTTGCGAGGGCGGCAAGTGTGCAAGGTTAGTTGAACATCAATCGGAAATTGCCTGCCGCGATACCTCACTGTTTGACGTGGGCTCAACCTTGTGACCCCGAGCATCTCAGGGGCCCGATTTCCTGTTTTATGCACGCTTATTCACTGAACAAAGAAAACTGAGAATTATCGCACACTGCTGCAGTTGATCGTTGCTGAATTTATTGTAACAAGAATTGTTAACTCGCCTCCTGGTGCGCCGCCTTAGTCGATGAAGCTTATTTAATGCTCGCGCATGTGATTGCTCGCCAAGGAACTGAATGCTCGTAAACTAGAAGAATGTGAATATTCCTGAATTAATGTTGAATTCATCTTGTACAGGCGAGAATGAGAGTTTGAAACTGAATGTAGTATAGCTGCATCGCCGAAGAAATGAAACTTGAAAACTTAAACTTAAAACTGACTCGTTGTTCGAAGAACTGACATACAAACTCAAAATGAGCCTACCTAACTTGAGTGTTAAAACTGCATAACTGCACTGGACTGAACTAAAGCTTGAAAACTGAATGCCCTTTCGGAAGATGTTCCTCCTTATATATCGTATTCGAACCACAGTAGCGTGGCTTCTTCAATGCACAAGGGGCTTCCGAAGTTAACTCACGGGCTCTGAGCTCTCAAAATCTCTCACTAACATTGCGAGTTCTAGCACAATTCCAGGCGCTAATATTTAAGATTTTGAAGTCCTAGTTTTCCCTATAGACTGGCACTAAAACGCACTTCACGCGGTTCAAGAGGTCACTTACATCTTTACCGGCTCTCCAAGATTTTTCAACCAAGCGAAAAGGATTTGTCTATTGCCTAGAATACAATAGGCATTGTGCCTGCCTCTCTTTGTGAGGTGTGCATCTGTTCATTGCCGCCGTTCGCATTCTTTGCTTAAGGCTAATAGCAGAGACACCGGGCAGCATTCCTTTGTACACACACTTATTCTTTATATGCTTAATACACTTGACAAATATAATAACTTGTTAAATATTCCCTACTTAGCTTACATAAGACGTTAATCGTTATATGTTCCTTATAATTTATACACTGCACCCAAAATATTACAACTTACACATGCTTTACGCTTTACACAGTATACAAGACATTAAGTATGTTGTATTCGTTATAATTTATGCAAATCTACTTCCTAGCGGAGCGGGGGTAGAAGATGTGCTTCAAACCGCAAACAGCAAAACGCATTGAATGTACTTATTTTCATTCATTGTTCCATGGATCAAAACGAGATCTGTGCTTATGTTTTCCCTTATTCTTCCCTTGACTACGATGGCATTTCTTTTGAATTTGTGAGCTTGCGCTATATGGCTCAATCTTTCTATGTAACTTGGTTGTCTCCATATGTTTATTTTCCTGGAATTTGGACGCAGGCAAGTGTGGTTAACCTGTGAAGAGAGGCTTTTGCTAATTGATATGCTCCTGGTACCACAGATGACGAAAATAAAGTACTCTTTTTTGCAGTGTATTTCTTACAGCTTGGGTTGAAACAATTAAATTGATAACATTCTGCAGGACATCTCTTAACATGGTAGCTGTTGATCTTTCTCTCAGGGCAGTTAGACATGATATCAATCTTGTGCAGCATCTAGAATCCTTGGTTTACCTGAATGTTGTTCTTCTTCAAGTCTGTCACATTCTTGATATCGCCTCCAAATCCTGGACATAACACCACTTCTGGTATTCAGAGTCCTAGTGCCATTACCTTATGTTCCTTGCATTTCCAATTATTCCAGTCGCCATAAACATTTAATCTGGACTTAAACAACATGGTTGAGCATTCAATTTATTTATTAAAAAGACTCTCAACGTTTTTTTTCGATACTTTAGCACAGAGACGTTGCTGGACTTCTATTGAAATGCAACTTATTTAATCATTCATAATGTAACAACTTAAATAAATAAAACAAACGATAATAATTGACTACTATGGAGTTAGTAGGTAGACAAATGAACAAAACTCCATATTCACTCACTGCTTAAACCTAATTTACTTATACCAAGACTTTTATTGAATATGTGTGTTTCTTAGACATTTTTGTGCACGTATTTTATACATGCTCTTTAGATGACAATTTTATACTATTTATCACGTTTTCACTTTGTATAATCACAAAACAGACATTACAAAGTTAAGTAAAACAGTAATTAGAATACCTACTACTAACCTTTTATGCAGATACTTCCTCTTGTTAAAAACAGTATTTTGTTGAATTACTTTAGAGCTGTTCTCTGCACCTTGTAACCAGTGACGACAGGTAACAATAGGCGCTCTGATGAGGCGGTTGAATGAACACTGTACTAGATGTGCGAGCTCGGCCACCTGTGTAAGTCACATGTAACCCAAAATGTCAGTAAGATGTATTGTAGTGCTCTTAATAACGTAACCTATTGTTTCATCCAAACTCGTAGCTATATCTTCTTCAGTTTAAGCCATTTATGAGTTATAAAATGTTGTGCAGTCCTTTGTTTGACCCTGGCTTTCCAAAGCAGTAGGGCCCTGGCAACCGATGTCTGAGTCATGTTGCCTTGTCGAAAGTCAGCAGATGTCAGTTCTGCTACCGAGTTGAGTTGATACTGGATTAGGCCGCCCTACCAGTGGTATAAGGTGGTATTGGTAGTCTAGCCGGAGGGCAAAGGCACATATAAGCAGCATATTTGCTTTCACCCCGGAAGAGAAACAGATGATTTATGAAACTAAGTAACGTCATAAGGGGGAAAAAAAACTCATCCAGGGAGGGCCGCATACTCGGAATAGGGAAACTTCTCATTGAACTGAACTGTACTGTATTACGTATGAGCATGATTTAGTAAAGAACCAACTTTTTATATAAAATTACAAGATATTTCATAACAAACTTAAAAATACAGAATTATTAAATTGGGAAGGAAATAAAAATAAAACGTCAAATTTAAAAACAGTAAAAATTTTAATGATATTGATACTTAAACAGACATCTCTCTGACTGCCAATTTAGACCTCTCTCCGCTATTCTTCATGTTTGTAGTTTTTCTTTTTTGCCGCTCGTCGACAGTACCGTGACTTATCGGCCTTTAACGAACCGGCGGCTGCCGGAATTATTGTGCTGCGTAAAGGGAGACCAAAACAAATGGATGGCGTGATGTAATACAATATGTCAGCTCTTCTCCACAAAGTATGATTACTTCTTCTGTTTTTATCCCTCTTACAAAACGCAAACCCAAAATGTTTTAAGAAACATATTGTGTTTTTTTTTATTCCCTCCAAGCAGTATCGCACATAAAAGGAAATAAATATAGAAAGTACAAAACTCTCTCTTCTTAATCCGGCCTTCTTCTCTTTCCATTCTGAGCATTTTCTCTCTCTTTTTTTATATATGAGTGCGGCCTAGTTGAAATAGATGCGGCAGAGGAGAAAATATAATGTCATTCTGGAACATTGGAGCCTATCATGCCAAGTGGTTCATCCTCCAGTGGAAAGCTACGTCCACTTTATCAATGATTGTGTGTGTGGAGGGAAATTGGTGTTCATGCAGCCGGCAAACCATTCATCCCGTCACGCCCAGGATTCCACTTCCATTTGTACTAACGTTCTTTTTATCATCCCCTCCTCCCTCCCATTCCCCCCTCCAAGCCTTTACCTTCTCTTCTATTACCACCACTCTGCCATATAATACACTTCTCGCTTCTGCTATCTCTTTGTGTTGTATGTGCAGGTTTTATGCTAGAGGTTTTTTCTTTTGACCCGAGAGCCTGTGCCCTGCAACGAACCCGACAATTGTGTGCGGTTTTTCTCTCACGTGAAATAGGGGCACTTATCTTCCCTACAGAAACTTGGAGTTTTTTTTGATTAAATCCCGAGATTATCAGTTTGTTTGTCATCATTAGTCGCCATTAATCTTGGCTTTATAATGCTAAACTTCGGATTATAAGGAGAAGTATATCCCTAATGCATTGCAGGTGTCATTGAGAACACTCGTGTCCTCCATTTATTGGGCGGAAAACAATGGGCACTTGTTGTAAGGAAGCTGCCCAAATAACGCCACCTTAACACTTAAATTGCTATACATCAAGAAATAAGATATATATTTTATTTAACAAGAAATTATGATAAAATACTTTAATCTTTCCATCAGATATCAGCAAAATAACATAAATAATACTACTATTACATACGGGATATGAAATACAACTCAGGAGAAGCTTACTGGCATTATTAGGTACGGGTGATCCAAATAACGCCATATCTTTTCTGTTACAGCAAATTAAAAATTATTTTTTCACAACTAATTGAGGCAATCAACTAATTTTGTATTAAAAATTGTAAATGTTCACTCAATATTAACGACGTTTCTCTTGATCTGGAAATGAAACGTCAGAGGGAATAGGCAAACAAGTTTTGAATTTCGTATTTTTTTTAAAAAAAATATTTTTAGAATTTTCTGCATATAAAATAAATAGGCCAAAAATAGGAATGTTATCAAACAAATAAGTACTACCCTATATAAGTGTCCTACCTAAGGTTCAAACCCAGCCAAGATCAACATATTTTTAGGGAATATAAATCAGGAGCGCAAGTTCTCGGGAGGGACTTTAAGCCTTTGGTCCCAATTTGCGGCACGTGAAAGAACTCCATTCCTGAAAATAGAAGCTCCAAGACAAAATTATCGAAAGTTTCCCTGTTAGATGGTGTTGGAAGCGAAGGTTTTATCATCTCTTCCGCTATTGGGAAATAAATGTATTTGGTAATTCGATCTTCTCTTACAGTAGGCGCCCATAATCCAAGACGTAACGACGGATTAGAATAATGTAAGTGTCATGAATAATGTAAAATATGTGTTTACCCTTCGCTCCGCCAGGCGTTACAGTGCTACTAATCTATAACATTATCCAACATTTTCAAATTTTATACATACCAGCTAACTTTTCTATAGAGAAAGCTTAAAAGATCAGAAAAATATATAAGCACAAAATAAAATTGTTTCCCCTACTACGTTAGAGTAACAGCATTTCAGTAGCTACACAATAGTTAATGGCGGATATAACGTTTCAGATGCCGGACTTCCATCATCTTATTTTACCACCAGATAGAAGCTTAACTTAAAGGCATTTGAAGGCGGGAGCTTTTTTCAAGAATAATACTCTGATATACAACTTCCAAATCGAAGTTTAATTCACACATTGGTAAATAAATTTGATGAAACTTTAAGTATTCTTGAGAGGGGAAAAAAAAAAAAAAAAAGAAAAAAAAACCTTACACAGTCAATACAGAACATACAGCCCATGTCTCCTTGCATGCAATTCATGAAATATTAGACGATAACCCCATCAATAGTCCCCGATTTAACGCCCTCGATTTTTGACTCTGAATACCTTAATGGAAAAAGTCTACAAGAAAAATTCACACGCAATAGATGAACTGAAAAATACGAGGGTAGGTCCATAAGTTTCCGGCCTAACCATTTTCTAGGTATGATAAGGACAAAAATTATATTTCACTTTTCAATATAACTACCATTTATTGCAACACACTTCTCACATCTTTGAATTAATGTTTGAATCCCCCCCCCCCGAAAATAGTCAGAAGTCTTGTGTGCAAAATGGACATAAACAGCATCCATCATTTCTTCTTCACACTTAAATTTCCTTCCTCGAAGGTTATTCTTGAGTTTTGAGAAGACGAAACAGTCACTGGGAGCTAGATTTGGGCTATAGGGTGGATGGTCGATCTCCTTGAAGCCACATTTCTTCACAGCTTCCTTCGCAACAATAGCTGTGTGCACAGGCGCGTTGTCGTGAAGAAGGCGCACACCATCACTCAGCTTTCCTCGCCTTTTCTCTTTGATGGAAGCACTTAGTCTGTGCAGTAGGCCAACATAGTACTCCTCTCGTTGTGACGTTTCTCTCCTTGAAGTCAATGGTGCTTCACCAGGTTTACGCCACTCCATTGGTTCTCTTTTGGACAAGGGATCATAGTAGAGGACCATAGTTTAATCTCCTGTAACAATGATTTGCAGAACTTCTCTCTCGTTGTCACGGCAGAGCTCCAAAAATACCTGACAACAGATGACTCGTTCCTGCTTTTGGATTGAGCAAAGAAGTCTAGGCACTCATCTTGCACTAATCTTATTCATGTTTAATGTTCATGAATAATTCGAAGGACTGCTGTTTTAGAGAAGTGCAACCTTGCTGCTGTTTCTGCAACTTTGAGCCGCCGGTATTCCTTAATTTCTCCTTCCACAAGAGCCAGCGATGTTTTCAGGAGTGAGCACCTCCAGGGAGCGACCTGCAAGCTCTTCGTCTTCAATGCTTTCTCGACCCATTCTTTTACGGTAGACTATGAGGGGGATGCTTCCCCATATACATCGTCCAATCGCTGTTTAATTTCATTTGGAGTAAGTCCTTGTTTTATGAAGAACTTAATAACAGCTCGATACTCCATTTTGGACATGTCACAATCTTCTACTCATAGCTTTCTTTATGCAACTATATCTGACGACTGAACACAGTTGCAGCTGCAATTATTTACGTAATAGATAAGGTATGACACCTGATAAGAGTTTTGTGAAGGCGATAATCCTTCTTATGGGCCTACCCTCATAACATTCGTGAATAAGTTTCTTCTATTTCTCAGAGGGTACTGCAGAGAGTAATGGTTAAAGTGATGCCACAAATTTATGCATGCTCTTGCTTGATAATGCTGGGTAAATGTTAAAGTGTTTGTAATAATTTACCCGATAATCATAGCTGCAGACTTTCTTGCTCATGTTCACCGCTATACCAGCTTGAACCGACCGACCAGCAATTGGGGCGTCCCGTGAAGGAGAAATTACCCATTAGATCTCACCACATTCTCTCTAAGAGGGGGCTGCTTCTTTCTTCAGAATTTTGCAGACGCATTAAACTATTCGTATCGGAGTTTGAAAAGCCAAATCTCATTCGTGAAGTGCCCATTATGTTGACATTATTAATTATTATTTTATTAATGAAAATCGTATAAATGCTGAAGAGGGCGTGAAATTTGTCCTGCGTTCCTTTTCTTAGGATTAAGTGCAAATATATTTTCAACAATTAAGTCGTAGACACCCCCTGAGCCTTCGGTTTATTGATGCATTCCTTGGTAATCTGCGCTTTTTTCTTTTTAAACAAATAATGTAATTTTCTAGAGTGTCTGCCATGAATATCGGCTGCACTCAGAACTTTTCTTACAGCATTCGCCTTCTTTTTCGATCTTGATATTCGAAGTTCGATGCAAAGATTCCGTGCTTTTTGTGCGAGGTTGACTATTCTTGGGCGCTTCCGGGCGCCCAGATGTACTTTGCACCGCTCTCTTTGTACTTCTTGATGGCTGCTCTTACAGTGGCAAGGCTAACAGAAAGCTTTGTGCCAATCTGTCGATAACTTTTACCTTTAGAGAGGAATAAATCTACTTTATCGCGCAGACACACCGAATGTCCCTGTTTCTTTGGAATGGTTGCGGCGCCTACAGCAGACACAACACAGTAGACTCTTGAGCTATTTGTAAGCCATTGTTATTGAGAGCTAAGAAGGGTAAAGCGCCTAACAAACATTTGAAGAGCTCATTGAGTAATTGATAAAAGAAAACTGCATTTTATTTTCGTACCAAAAATGGTGAATGTTGCTGATATTTGATGTGTACATATTACACAATGCTTTTGTGACCGCTGTAGGCTCGTATGGTTTTTTTTTAAAAGTGTTTAACGCCCATTTTAACTACTAAGGCACCACAGGCGATGGACACTGATGATACATGAAATGAAATGATAATTTGAGAAAGGATATTTTAAGAAAGGAAACGTTCCAGGCCTAAGTTTAGGGTACCTCCCCAGCATTTGCTATTTATTTTGATTATTAAAACCTAAAATAGCTAATTAGTTACTGATTTTGATGTGTTTTGTTGATTCCCCATTGTAGGCACCGCTCTTTAAAACTAAAATAAGGAAAGCTCTAACAGTATGATGCTGCGTTTCGTATTATACAAGGGCCACCAATAACACGCATAGAAAATTCTAACAATAAATGACACAGTTGTCACATATTGAGTAATTATATTAACAGAAATACGGTCCTGGCGCGATTCGAACCCCAGACCTCCCGCTCATGAGTCCACGTCGTTAGACCTCAGTCACTCCTGGCGGTCCCTTTGCTAAACACTAACAGTTGTAATTCAGGTATGACTGGAGAAATAGATGATGACATACTTTGTATATTTTACATGGTGTATGTGTGGATTTCTTGTACTTAACCGTGGATTGTAGGTCCGAAGCCCGACTAATGAATTTAATTTTAGACAGGTGCGCCATTAATGAGTTTTAACACGTGCGTTTTTAGACACCGGAAAAAGTGAAGCTTGCGCTTACTGTGTTCGATTCTCCTAAGAGCAAATTGCTTTACCTACTCTTTTAACGAGCGGCCTTCGAAGGAAAACGCACGCTGGTTCTTTTGTTTTCCGTGCCGCTTCTTGTTATCGGCCGGTTGCTTTACCTCGCACCAAATTCTTTGACGGCTGAATTCTGCAGGGAAAAACTGTTAATAATACAGCGCTCGCTTACATCTCACACAGAATGATGGTAGCCAGAGCGATGAAGTTGTCTTTTCGCTATCCTGCTAGCAACTCTTTTGTTTAGTACAGACAAAACTTTACGCATTCGGTGCTTAAACGAACCAGATTGTGCAAAACTGCGCTCTTGACCTAACAAAAGCATTGTTTTCTCTTTGAAACGGGGTATGGTATAAAAGGCAAAGTTACAGTTACCCTGTAACTGTAACTGTGAACCAACTATTTTAGCCGTGGACTTAAATTGTTGTTCTACTGTATATAAAACACCGACGGGTGTAGCGCCACGGGTGGCCGAGGTTGTTAAGGCGCGACTCGTGAGCGGGAGGTCTGGGGTTCGAATCCTCTCAGGACCGTCCTCTCTGATTGATATTTTTTTCCAGGTTTTGCCCAGTCATAAATGGCAAATGCAGGGGAGGTACCCTTAACTTAGGCCTGGAACGCTTTCTTCCTTAAAAAAATACTCATTTCGCAGTATTTCATCTCATGTATCATCAGTGTCCACCGCCTGTGACAAATCTTTTTACTCAGTAGTAGTGTTGTGTGTGTGTGAGTGAGCGTGCAAGTGAGACATTGAAAGAATTGATTAACTTTCACTTTTATTCATGTCGGCCCTGGTGGTGAGGTGGTAACCGTACTTGCCTCCTAACCCAGGATCGATTACTTTTTTCGGTAAAAATCCTAAGTATGGCTTCCTTCGGAAGGGAAGTAAAGCCGTGGGTCCCGTGTCATACATTTACGGCACGAAAAAGAACCTCAAGCTGAAAGAAGAGGCCTCTGAGCAAAATTTGTCGGCCGTTTCACGCCCTGAATTGAATGAGACGCTGATGACCTGAGATGTTAAAGAGCGTCCGTAAATAAAGCAAATCAATCAATCACTTTTATCCATAAATGAGCACTTTTTGCAGCTATACTTAAACCTAATATCTGTTTGATTGTTCAACCAGCTCAGTATACCTTTTTTTTATAATTTCCAAAATTATTTTTTTTACATTCCTTATCGTTGAGAATTTAATTTTATTATTTCTAAAAAGAAAAGAAAAACGCCCCTAGTTAGCATTAGTAGTACCTATTGCTTTAGTTGACGTGTGTCGACCAGGTCTTCTGAGAGTCCACGATCACTGGAGATCTTATCCCTACAAGATGACAATTCCTGGGGCCCCAGTCCCGAGCGGTAGCGGAGAAAACTGGAGATAGAGCGACTTCCACAGATAATAAGGCATTTAAACGCAACGGCATCATGGCTCAGTTGGTTAGAGCGTTATATTATTATTATTATTATTATTATTATTATTATTATTATTATTATGAAGTTGCTGGTTTCAAATCTTCACGGTGTACGGTTTTGTTGTTGTTGTTTTTTTTTTTTTAATTGTCCTGCTGGAATTAAAGAAGATTTGTCACTTTCCAATTATTTACTCGTAAACATAGTACCAGGCACGCAATCCGCAATAAATTTATATGTACGATTTTTTTTTTCTACTGGAATTAAGGATCATTTAGCATCATTCAATGATTTACCCTCCTCCTTAGCATACAACCTCCTATCAATATTTACGAAAAGGAGGCGAGCGAAGGCCGTCAGGGAGAGCCATAGCTGGGGGTCGAAGACGGGGAAGAGGAGGATAGCAGATACTATGACTGGACATGGGCAGAAGTAGAGGGAATAAGGCGTGTACAGTGAAGCAAACAGCTATTCAATGGCCAGTGACTTTATTAGTGCAACACAATTTAACTGATTGTTGTTTCTAAAACACTCTTCCGTCTGCGGTGCCTCAGTAGTAAAAACAGGCGTTAAACACATTAAAAACAACTCTTACAGCTATTTTTTTGGTTTTTATTTATTAATAATTTAAATAACAGGCTTAGGTGAGACCATCTTTTGAGAACTATATACAAAGGAGGAGAAGTATGACATTTGTTGATATCGTATCTCAGCAGTCGTTAAACAGAGAATTGTAGGCAAATTTGATGGTGTTAATTAATACTCAACATGCACTCTAGTAACCGTAGTAGCCATAGGAATTTCCCGTTTGCTGAGAAAAATGCCGAATTGATTTTTTAGATCTTTCCGGAGCACTTACAACTATCTATATTTTTGTCTGTGAGCACTCTACGCCTCTTATTAAAAACACTTCCCGTTGTACCAGTCATTGAATCAAACTACCATCTAGAACTTTGAAAACAAGAAAATTCCCCTTGAAATATTTTACTTACAACACAGTACCTGCATAAATGTCTTAATGGAACAGAATCCCTGCATTGAGCTCTACTCACTTCAATAACGTACTGCAATAAGCTGCCTACTTGTCCTACAACAATCCAACACAAACGCTTGACTGCAGTGAAGACTTGTGTATGTTCGTATGGCATACTTATCAGCTATTCAGCAGACCGCAAGACCGCGGGAGCCACCACTCCAAGGATTGATCGCCTATTAAATGTCTATTGCATTTTATAAACATTTACACCTTATTGTAATACAATTTGTAAATAAGGTTTGATATATTCTGTATAAGAGTCTCTTAAAACTGTTTTGCACTAACTAAACTAGCACTACGGAAGAGTTGGTCCTCATAGCGTCAACCAAATAGCTTTTTGGTGTTTGATTTAAAACGTTCTCAGGAAATAAATACTTTACTTCACGCTTAATACTTTTTATTACGTAAACGATTTCACAGCTCTTGAAATGCTTCATGATAAAAAGCAATAGCAATATAAGTTAAGATTATTACTCTTCTCAGTGCAATAATAAAACATCCAGAGTTTTGTAGTTGTGAAAAATGGGGCTGTATATCATCTTACGGATGTGCTGAAGGAAATGTTTTTATTATGATGTGCTGCAAGTGTTACTCTGTAGTCCAATTTATGTGCCTGCGGTATGTAAAATTGCACCTCGAGACGTAGGTATTATCAACACAATATAAGTGAATAGCAAGATTAATTTCTTCAACTTTTATGTCTTATTTAGCAGATAAACCTTCTATTACAGATAAGCTAAATTTATGGCAAGAAGCTCGAGTTTAGAACAACTGCCGTCTATGCATCAAGGATGGAATATCAGTTGAACCTGATGTGTTTAATTGGAAGTTTTATTAATATTTCAAAATGTACAGGCTATTTACAGTGTTTCAACTTATTTGTTGGCGGTGTTTTCCATTTCAGTTAGAACCCATTATTCAGGGTGTGAATCTAATGTTCTGGAAAGAAGGCGCCGCAATAAGCGAGTGGTTAGACTACTTGCTTCCCATAGATGTGGCTTGGGTTCGATTCCAGCGGCCATAAGTGGGATTTATAGCGGACAAGTCTACTTCTGCAGGTATTTTCCCTGACATTTATTTCGTCGTTGCTCTATCGTCATCTGACCCTCATCTTCACTTTCATCATTCAGTCTAACATGTTTCGCCAAATTCTCGGTATGCGCTTTTCAAGTGGACTATACAGAGTGCAGACTCTGCCGCCCGTGTGGAGAACTCTATTGCCTGGCCGACAAGTGAGTTGGCATTAGAACAAACACACATTTTAGACGATATCGAAAGCCAATAAAATAACGTTTTCCTGTATTTCTTGCAGCTTTAGAAAAACAATTACGTTTTCATGAAGCACTTGTTAACGCAAATCAATTGTTGGTCTGTACCTTCATTCCTTTACTCTAACATTTAATCAAATTTGACCTACTCTAAACATCCGTGTTGTTTCTTTAACTCTAATATTATGATTAACATGAACATTTGATATTGGAGAAATTTCAAAGGGATAAATATCCGCTTTTCTTCTCTCTCGAAGACACCTGGGAAATGTCGTATTTTTATATCAGATAAATTATTGTGTTTTTTGCTCAAAAAGTTAATCAAAATTGTTAGTATTTAAATGCTACATCATTCCACTCATTTCTCAGAAAATGCAGTTCAAAGTTTAGCTGGTTTGAGAAATTTTCTCGTTTTCACGGAGAAGCGTTAGGTACTGGTAACTGGTCCCAAGATTAGTGAGGTCTGTCCGAACACCCTTTCATTCCTTCCATATAGAAACGTTTGCCTGGTCTTGATGTACGAAAACAGCTGATTAGAAAGTACTTAAAGCATGCATGCAAATAGTTTCGGTATTTCTTCTTCTTCTCCTTTCTAATAATAATTATTATATTAATAATAATAAATAATAAGTTCATTGCTATGAATATACAATGTAGCAACGTCAATAAAAAAGTAAACCATTTAAGGATTACACTTTTTGAGGGAAGGCCTAACATTTGTGTTTCTTAGAAGTGTCATGTCTCTATAGTCAACTTTGACCCTCAGCGACATAACCTTTTTGATTAAAGACTTCAAGCAGTAGCAGAAGCTGTTTATTTAAAGAAGTTAAAGGGACGCCAGGATCAAGATATAAGGGCTTTAATGTGCTACTGTGTTTAGATATTCATTGGACATATATAATATAATTCCTTCTGTAGCTATATAGCACTCAATCCAATGACTGAAGTTTGAACAGTTGTTCTAATATATTAGATATGAATTAATAAATAAATCTATCTCTAAATGAAATAATTTTTCTAAAAGTACAAAACTACAAATGTCATTCCATTGGAAACGCTTGGTTATGTCTCATGCTTCTCTATTGCCAAGTATTTCCATACTTCCAGAAATAGCTGGTCATGAAGACGGTTTGAAAAACTATTAAAAAGATAAATTTAAAGATGTTCAAAATAAATTCTTAAAGAACTGAAATATTATATCCGTCAGAAGGTTGGCATTTCTTAATTAAAACTGCGGAAATTATGTGTAGTCTTTGACTTCAGGGATTATTAGGGACGGTGAGTGGTATTTTGGTACTTCAGATTTGCTCAAGGGGTGGCCGTTTGTGCCATACGCCACGAATGGAGACACTTCCGGAGGAAGAGATGAGACGATGTTAACACCTTGATTCAGGATATAGGGCCTCAAGGGATTTTAACTCGAATGCGAGTTCCAAGTATTGCCGCCTGAGGCACCCCGGTCGGTGCCAGCAGTTTTAGAACATGCCTAACTAAAATAGTAAGTTATTCCTGTATTTAAATTATCTTATTTTATTCTTTGAGAAAATAGTTTCTTTTCAGTCTAACGGCGTTCATACGCAGCTGCTAAAAAGCCGCGCGGGCTGCCAATATTTGTATATTTTGCTTTCGTTGGTTGCTTCACAGTGGTGACGAGGAGAGCTTTATGAAAACGATGACAGCTACATGTTTGTAACTCAGCTTTATGTGAAATATCATGTTAAGTCCAGCGAATGATTTGTAATTCTTTACCAGCGGCAAAAAGTGGCTAAATGCTTGTTTTAACGCTGTAGCAATTTATCATCATGAATTGCAGCTCTTTATGAATTAAGCAAAAAGAGATACACGCCAGCTTTTAACACTGGTTCGCGCATTTTACACGTAAACGAATGCAGTGAAAAGAACGCTAGAATAGGAGGGAATTTACATCACATAAAAGAAACAAAGGCCGTCAGTAACGCGCGCAATGATCAGACGCTTTAACAGAGAGCAAGACCATTTAACCGCTGAGCGTGGCGTCATTTAAATCTAAACACCAACAGGAAAAAACACGAACACTGTTCCTTAGTCATTATTTTCTAAATAAAAACACATTTATGCACCAAGCAAGCCTTCAACTACCATAAAAATATCCCTTGAGGACTTGCTTTAGCAAATCACTGATATTTTTAATGCAAGCAAAAACATCTTTACCTTTTATAAAACAGCACGTCAATCAACGCGATATTTTAATGTGCCTGTCAGTATTCATAAAATACTA
The DNA here is from genome assembly GCA_030762175.1 of Metallyticus violacea. Taxonomy (NCBI): domain Eukaryota; kingdom Metazoa; phylum Arthropoda; class Insecta; order Mantodea; family Metallyticidae; genus Metallyticus; species Metallyticus violacea. The sequence goes on from CM060841.1 coordinate 8,046,248, forward strand.
AGACATGCATCATTCCATAGTAAGAGACTGGACCGTAACTCTTCTAGCAACAGGAGAAAAACGAGATGATGGCCCATCATGCATAGACCACATTTGACTTATTAAGTATAACACAACTTCCTACAGAAAATGTGTAAATGCTCCATTAAAATGTAACATGATATTTCTGTCATTGTTCTATGCGAAATAAAAGAATTGATAATGTGTCGCCAATTATCCCAGACCATACGTTAATGTGTATATTGTTTCGAAAACTGCAAGAAAATATTTTAGTCCAGGCATGAATATTGTGAACGTTCTGCACTACATTTTATGGCAACTTTATGCTCGCATATTGAGAAGAAATGCAATGTCTTCTTGAATCGTCTTATACGATCTTGTGATGATGATCTTTGCTCTAACCCCTCCACAGTTTATATATAGTTCATCAATATGAGGAGGAACAGGTTGCGTCGGGTTTACTAAGCCCTGGGTCCAGGGGTGTACACAGAGGTCTGTGCCACCCGTGGGTTTTTGCATTAGGACGGTACCTTGTTTCCTAAACCGACCCGCCTTTCGGCTGCAGACGATTGCGTCGCCCAGGCGCGCTAAGTTCCCTTAGCTTCCAGATTCTCACTGGTGGATAGGTCATACTGGCTTAGCCTACTCGTATTTAAGAGGTGAGTCACCCCAGCATTAAGGTAGGCACCACCCTCGCTACCAACAACGGCGATTCCGGCGCACCGGCCTCCAGGGTACAAGCTTTAGGCACTCCCCCGGGACACGCCGCCATCGTAGGTCCTCAATTCCCCGTGAGTGACGGGTCCACTGCCAAGCCGAGTCCAACCCAATCCGGACAACTCCCTTCCGGGAGGGGCTCGAATCAAGTCCGGCCCGGCTCCCTCTAGTACGTCAGAGGTACCACGGGCACTCAGGGTCCGCAGAGCCCGCACCTGGAGCATCTGTAGGGCAACGGTCAGAACCCCCCCCCCTACGGGATGAGGAGGAACATTTTGAAAAAAAAAAACCCACAAAAATAGCGATTTTCTTTTCAATTTTCTCACTATACAAATAAATTATGAGCCTTTTTTATGTTGCTAAACAGACGTGACGGAATTTATATTTCTCTTACAACAATGTGCTTTAGTGATTATATTCATTTCGTGGTTGGAATACCGACAATAATGTGTTTGATTGTATTCAAAACTCCACGTAAATTCTCTTTCTATCGCTAATATATCTTTAACACGCCTTATTTTATTTTTGTCCTGGTATAAACAATATAATATATTCCTATACGGATATTAATTCAAACTCGGGACTCTTAGTGTTCACCACGACTTCTTCCCGCGAAATCGCAACTTCTCCACGTAATATTAAATGCAGCCTTTTTTTTTAACTTAGTACGAACCACACAACTTCTCACGCAATACAAAGCACAACTAACTAAATATTTTGAAATATACACGTCACTTACAATTTACTACAATGAAATATTTTTAACATAAGCATAACTAAACGAATGAAATTCGTTAATTTCTATTTAGTCTCAACAAAGCTGTCTGTCTCGTATTTTATTCTTGGTACACATTATTGACATTGTTACGCTTGCCATTGGTTGATTTTCTTAATATTACACTTTTCTTTATTTGTAGATAATCTTTTCATGTTCTTGGCCATGTGTGTGTGTCCTTTGAAGCGCTACACTTATATTATTCAGTATTGTCATAAGGGCCAACAACAAACATTAAGACATACATTGTAATAGCCCTTATCTGATATTTGAAATCTATACAAACGAGCTTACTATATTTATACGATTTCAACGTATTACCAACGGATAGTTGTTATTTGAATTGAAAATTAAAGTCATTACCTAATATTAAAACATGTGCAAATGAACGTATTAAATTTGTATAATTAAAAACATATGAATGTTTGGAGCTTTAAATCGAATATTATAGCATTTATCTAATGTAATAACATACGTAAATGAACTTATTAAATTAACACAGCTAAATAACTATTACCATTAAATGTTTGGGGCTTTATGTTGAACATTACAGCCTTTACCTAATATAAAAATATGAAAATAAACTGATTAAATTAATATAATTAAATAACTGCTACCAATGAGTGTTTAGAGACTTAAATCGAATATTTTCCGCTTCAGTTGTAAACACAAAACAGATTCACTTTTTGGTTGTTCATGTCAACTAATATTTGAACTGGCAAAACAAGCAACCGCAAATTCTATATATAATCAAACGCAGTTGTTAAATTATTTCAGGTTTCTTATTACTTTTAGAGTAAACCCATTTTTCCTTCACATATAAACTCATTTTTTTTACCGCCGCACATAATTAGGATGTAAGTTTTTCAATTTATTATTTATACTTATCCACTTCAATCAAATTACAAACTGAAAAACTTGTATCTATTATACTGGGATATTTTCCCTTCAAGAGCTCACAGTATACTATACTTCAAATTTCTTTACTGCTATTTGTTAAGGTGACAACTGTAATGCCTGACTTTTGCTTGGAATGGCTTTATATGCTTAAGTACTAGATATTTCGTTTCATCACTAATATTATTATAATTTACTCTGACAGTTTTTTAACTAGTGTTTAACGCCCGTTTTTTACTACTGAGGCATAACAGGCGGTGGTCACTGATGATACATGAAATGAAATGATAAATTGGGAAAGGATTTTTTTAAGGAAGGAAACGTTCCAGGCCTAAATTTAGAGCACCTTCCCGGCATTTGTCATTTATGAGGACTGAGGAAAACTTGAAAAAAATCTTAGTTAGTGAGGACGGTCCTGGTGGGAATCGAATCCCAGATCTCCCACTCACGAGTCCGCGCCTTAACGATCTCTGCCACCCGTGGCGGTTTTCTGACAGTAATTTATAGACTCTTATATGCAGGACTTAGTTGTATTATTCATTTAACATTGACTCTGTTGACAAAAGGCTATTATAGTGTTTTCATTAAATATGATAATCCTACGCTATTGAGTAGGCACCGACAATATGGTGATATTTCATCCGTATGTCTGCATATCATGAAAGCGTATACATATTCTAAAAGTTCATCTTCTGGCTTTTTAAAACATTTCCACTTGTAACTGCAACAATAAAGATGTAGTGTAAACTACTGCTTTAAAAATATTTTCTACGCATTTTTGAATAGAAATTTATATATCTACAGCTTCTTTCGTTGCTTTGGTTTATCTCTTGTTGAATTGTTTATTTAGATTTTTTCCCTCTCATTTTAGCTTCTTTAATTATTTTTTTATTATATACAAGATTTATTATTATTTTCCTTTTGATTAAATTTTTTGCTTCAATAGTAAAAGTATAAGGGACGTATACCAACAACATAGAAATATACCGTAAAAACAGGAATCAAGGCAGTTTATTCAACATCAAAATATAACACGAATATTGGATAAGAAAATAACGGTTGTCAGCATCTTTTTCCTGGTGGGTTACAGGATCTGTTTTAAGAAAATTTAATTCCTAGAGATTATTTGTAAGAAAAATAAATTTCCTACAAAAAGAAAGCTCGCGTATGTTCGAAAGGATGGACACTTCACGTCCGCTGTACAGTGGCATACAGAAGTTGCGGAACAATCCAGTGCAGAATTAAACACATGTTAGTACAGTTAGCGAGTTTTAATGCCAACTCACTTGCGGGCCACGCATTGGGGTTCCGCATATCATTTGAAATATGCCCACCGAGAGTTGACTGATCACATTACGCTGAGTGATGAAGGTGAAGATGAGGGTGAAATTATGTTGGAGCAATGGTGAAGGTGAGTCGGCCACGGCTTCGCCACAAAGCTAAGTATGTTATTGTAAAGTTCAAGTTAATGCATCCAGGGTCAGTCATAACATGTACCTTACTATCCTATAGGTGATCTCATTGTTGAGTCCCTTGTGCGACGTTCAGGATCCTTAGGGTGTTACTGTAGTTAAAATCGATTAAATTTGCGATAAAATCGAACAAACTCAAGCTATTACAAGCCGGACATTGACATCTGGTGTAAGCGCCAAAGAACTGGGGCGTCATTAAAAATAAATCAGATTTCATCCATGCCTGAAACCGCCACTGTTGGCCGAGGTCAATGCACTGACTCGTGAGCGGTAGGTCTGGGGTTCGATTCCCACCGGGACCGTCCTTCCTGACTGAGGTTTTTTTTTTTCAGGTTTTCCTCACTCCGCGTATTGGCAAATGCCGGGAGGTACCCTAAACATAGGTCTAGAACGATTCCTTCCTTAAAAAAAAATTCTTTCCCAATTTTTCATTTCATCCTATGTATCATCAGTGTCCACCGCGTATGGTGCCTCAGTAGTAAAAACGGGCGTTAAACACCATAAGAAAAAATCTATGCCTGCAAAATAGTAAGATAGGTGAATTATACAAATCTTCAAAATAGTCCTAAACATCAAAATAATATTATCTTATGTAAAGACTACGTGAAGAACATTTAAGCACAGGTCGAAAACGCACTGTTAACACCATGGGAATTTTAGGAATTAACAGAATAGCTTCATTGAGATTGGAATTATTGCAAACATCTAAGCTGATAAAATGACAAGTTTTATTGCATAGAAACAAGTTAAAAACGATTGTATGAAGTGAGTAGGAAAATATAGTTTTCCTTTATGAAAAATGTTGCAGTGTAGAAATAGCTGACAGTCATCTAAATGATGCATTACCAGACACCACGAGTAATTAAATACAACGTACGTGGTCAACTTAGCGCAATATAAAATTCCTTTTGATTTACGCTCCGAGAAAACATGCCCACAACATGTAAATTCTAATGGTGTAGTTAAAACAGTGAATCAGAACTTTTATCTGTGAGTAAAGCAATAAGAACAAATGCAGACACACTGTTTGCATCTTTATTGACAACTTTTCTGATGTCTTTAGAAAGTGACTCACTTATCAACAGTACAGCAGTTTTACACATATTTGATATCACGTGATTTTAGGTAACTACAACCTGTTGGTACCTTGTTTTAAATTATATGATGCGATTGAGAGACCACACTGTGCTTCTAAATGCGCGTATCACCACCAGCTGTGACTGCGCCCACTGTGCATATTGAACCCGTTGTCCGCGCAATGCTACAGTAATTAACATTTAAAAAAGAGCGATGATAACAAGCAGTCATTCACGGTTACTTACTCTGTAAATTATTATTGGTGGCTGGGAACATGGGATTATCGAGACTCGAACTATCGATATTGCATTGTATAAGTGGCAACGTTAGTGATTACATCACAGCTTTACTCTACCTGTGCTAGACGTTACTGCAGCAACGGGCCAAACATCTGCTCTGAACATATACAACATGGACGTTTCATTTGGAATGAGTTAGCAGACATGCACACCTGCTGTAGTGTAGAGGAGGAAAGGGAGATTGCCAGGGTTAGTACTGCAGTCCCACCTTTTTTTTTTTTAATGTAGTGTTCATTAAATTCACTGATTACTTTTCAAATTGCTGCTTACCTTAATTTGTTCCTGTCACTTCGACTGCTGCAATGGCATGGTAATTGTTGTTTAAAAACGAACCTTCACTACCAATAGGGACTGCTAACAAAGAATGTAAAACAGATTATTTTATTGTAAAGTTTGTTGGCCTAATTAGCTTACGCCAGTATTTTATTACATTTTATTCCTAAATAGGTTAATTACCCTGCGCTAGAAGCACCCATAATCTAAGGTTTTCTGTTTAATTGTTAAAACAAAAATATTTCGAAACACCTTAGATTATTTATTATAATTTATGTAAACGTTTGTGACACCACGTGACAATTGGGAAATAAAAATTAATGAAGGCAGAAAGGGTTAAGCCATTTGCCCCCTAAATTTGCTTAACGGATGAGTTGGGGTCACACGGTATTTTTCCCCATTTCCATTGTTGATGCAGTGTTTATGGAAATATATACACAACAAAACTAATGTCATATTCGTGTCAGGCAGGCATAAAACCACTTAGATATCAAATTTCACCGAGACAGGAGAATATGGGCTTCTCCACCCCCTTAGCGAATGAAATCACGAACTGAACGCATAATCCTCACAGCTAACATTTTCGCATAGTTGTAAACAGCAACAGAAACCATATACAGGTTAGCGATAATTTTTTATAATTCTTCATATTAAACTTATCAGGCAAATTAATCACAAAACATACTTTCCATTATTGTACAATTTTGTCCAGATCTGTTGATCACGCGAGGAACTTTGTTTGCCCATATGTCAGTGGGCAAGAATTTTGCAGAGATGGCATTGGACCAACTTTTTAAGGTAGCATATAGAATAAAAATGTGTCACATGTGTTATGCCTCCAAAACACTCCTTTATATTAATTAATATGAAATTGCGACAGTACATAAAGTTTGTGCACTAATTTACTTTCATTTGTTTCATTACATACATATACATTCCATTATAAAGAACGCAATAATATCATTATAAAACACTAATAAAATTAATAAATATTTTTGAAGACATATTATATTATGTATAGTTTTTCGATTTATGAATAAATAACTTTTAGCCAATGGCAGGAGTTGAAAAGAATCGATGTGTAATTAAAGGAAGAATTTTATGTTTGTCTAGTATGAGCACAACAACTACAAGTTCTTGACTTCCTATTTGGAACATTGTAGCAAGGATTTCAGGCAAATACATACAGTCAATAGCTCCGTTACCAAATCTGTAGAAAAATCAGTTAACTTAGATCTGGTCTTAAGCCTTAACGAATTAAAATGTTGACAAAAATCGTCATAGGAGTAAAATATTTTAGTAGTAAGTGAATTATTTTTTTACAATTACGCGTAACTATACAAACATAAGAACAAATACTAATAATTCCGATATTTCTAGTACTTGTTATTTGTAATCTTCCAAATTACAATAAATTATAACAAATTAAAAATAAATTACGTTACTGTATGCTATGAAATACTTCCAATACTTGTTGGAAGTCACACATTGAAATTAATCACACTCGGGTGCACAATACGTGCCTTTCAACACATGTATTAACAATATACTGTAATAATCGTATTAATGATTAATTTTGCAGAATTAGTATTCAATGCTGATATAGAGTCCCCATGCTTTGACCCCGGTGGCCGATCTTTTCTTTAAATAAAATATTTGAATGATTATAAAAAGAACACTTTATGACAGATTGGACAATAGGATGACTCCATATATCAACTTCCACTACTACACTATTCGTGAATATTTCTCAAATGAATACAGTCATTTAGTCTCTTGTACATGGGAAATAAAACTTATTTTTTTAAAAAAAATTGTATAAATACATTAATTTACTTTATCAAAATTATATTTCGGTGAAAACTGGAAAATATTACTAAGTTCTCAAGCTTTCATCAGGAAATTTTCACACGTTACAGCTATGGATAAATAAATGAAATCTGGCAACGTACATGTAGGTGTAAAATTTAATAAAGAACGATAATTGTTAATTCAACTGCACCGTTATTGCCCTCACTTGAAACACGTTAAATATTATGTGCAGCATTCTCCTGTTTTAACGCAATCATCATGTTTACTTTGCTCAAATGATAAAATGTGATGTTGGTATAAATGCGAAGAGCTTTTGAACTGCGGTAACTAATGCGATAACATTTCCCACTTCTGTTTACGTTAGCGTGCAATTTTCGTTCTACTCGCGAGAGCGCTCTCCCGCGAGAGAAAATGGGTATGTAATGGGTGGAGATTGAAAGTGGAGGGGAAAGCGATAAGAAAAGCGATTTAAATAGTTTGAATCAAGCCTGGAAGACTTCCACCTCTTTGTGCATGGATCTCATTAAAACATTTTAAAAGCCCTTCTCCGTTAATTTTGGTTACACTAGAAGGCTTTTCGCAATATTAAGATGATCAGGTCGGAATGTATGGCATATAATTTTTTTTCCATTTGAATTTTTTGTTGTCAGTAGCAAGTTTTAGAGTATGTTCTTTGGTTGAGCTCCTTTATTTCGTATGCAGAAAGCACAAAGAGCAACAGTAATGATCCTTTACTTTCATTAAAAGGTTTGACCAGTTGCGATCTCAGCCGATGTTATTCTTGTATCTACAATGAGGTTATTTGAGTTACAGGCCGGCAGAGCGCTGATGGGTACTGGGAGTAGCCAGTTGTCAAGGCCGTATAATGCATATGTACCTAACAGGGAGAGTTTGTCAGTGAGTAATTGTGCTTTCGTGTGATATTATGCGATAATAGTTGTTCTCTGTTAGTTATACCATAAATAAATAGCCTTCAAGAGCAAATTTTTATGTACGATGCATATGTGAAAACATATTTTTCCGGAGAAGTGGTAAGATGTTTCGTATGAAAATCTCCTGGCAATCGCGTTCTAGTTAGAGGAATTATTCGCCAGCTTATTAAAAAGTTATCAGAGACAGGGCTTCTAAATGACAGGAAACGTATTCCGATCTGGCATGTTTTTACGATAGAAAAGTTAGATGAATTATAGGATTTTCGGCAATGTATTGCCGCTGAGGGACATAATTTTCAATAAATCCTATAATATAGATTACTCCTTATAATTAGTTTAAATATATCCTTTATGCGTTCAGTATAAACATAACTACTAAAATAAAAATACTAATTTTACTCGTGCCGACCCTACCTCCGTTTTTCCGTTTGCAAGGCCTGCACTTCTCCAGCAGGCAGCTGCGCTCAGGCGGCCTATAACGCAAACTACCTTATTGTATATTATGCGTTTCAGGCTGAAGATATTGTAGAATTTGTTTAACAGTCATCTTTAAGTGATTTACTGCCTCATCCAATTATCTGATGACCGGCGTAGAGACGGAAGACCACATCGACCATTAAGCCATTCTTTCAGGGCCTGCCGGGCTACATACACTGGACTTTGTGGGCGGAGTTTACCGAACTGCTACTTTGGTAGTGTCGTTTGAGCAGTGAAAGACTGAAAGATTTGACACTACACGTGTCAAATCATAGATTAAAATATGCCAAGACTACATAATGCTATATACCAGACCTAATTATTCTATTCAGTAAGGAATGTTTATTTATAATTCCTAAGTTCGTACCAAGTCCGCTGGTGCTATCACAAGATTAAATAAAGAGGAATTGGTGAAGCGATTCATAAATTAGTCGTATCGACGCACTTTAAAAAACTTAAGGATAACATCCGTCAAGGGAGAAACTTATTTCTGAAATAGAATTAACAAAGGCAATGGGTAGTTAATAAGCAGACTCCACTTAAATATATTAATGCTAAATTTTAATTTTAATATATCTTTTCTTAATGTTTTCGGCTGATTTTTTTTAAAAAATGTCTGCGTCTTATTTCATTTGGTAAATGCTCCCACTTTCGTAATAGGAACTGTTTCCTCCAAAACTTGGTTTGTTTACATTCTAGTATACAATGCTAAGTATTATCTGGTTTTTCACACATAGGACATATCCCCTTAATATATCCATTTTAATTCCAAAATCCTTTTTACCAATCTTTCTCTCTCGTACCATATTGATCCCACTTATTTTAGAATATTATGGTGATGTTTATGAAAATAGATGTTACAAGGTTTAGTGGAAAAGTGGTGTATCAGTTGTGAACACGAGGAAAAGAAGTAGAAATAATAGAAAAACAAACCGAGCCGTGTCTTTTCTTGCACCTGTTGTGGTCATTCTGCAGTCCTGCAAAGTCAACAATAACAATACTCTCTTTTGTTTATGAAACAGGGCGGGGCGGTTTTCGATGTGCGGTTCTGTATGTTTACATGAACACTGAACATCTTGATGGCCACTACAATAGGATGGTGTTATAGTTTTAAAACTGTAATAACAAAATCATTAAGTGAGCGTAGATACCAAAATTACGTACTTGCACAGATTCGGCTGGGAAGGAAAATTTTCTCCGGAATCTAATCAACTTCGTATGTAGAGGATCGCGAAATAATCAGATGATCCTCTATCAAGTGAAATGAATCCCTTTAGAGATTCTAGCACCTCATTAGTCCACCAGAATCCAATATTGGCCCTAACTAAATTGGTCCTCGCCTTTCCAATGCTTTGCATCAGCTAACTGACCTCAGTCCTGATTGGGTTTCATATTAAATTCTGTAGAAAAACACTTTTCTCTTTTGTGCGTCTAAAGATAATAATTGAATTACTGTTCTCTAAAATATTTAACTAATATGGATGGGCTCTTTCTGAGTTCCTTTTAGAACAACTATTAAAAATTACAAGCATACAGGGTGTACTAAAAGTTTCACTGCGGTTTTACTGCTAATGCGCTCCTTATTTTGTAATTCGTAAACATAACTAATTTGTTCACATACACACTGAAGTAATATTTGAGACAGAAGATATACATGGTTAACAACGGATATATGTAAAACCATTTTCTGAAAGCATTATCAGCATTTTCATGTATTCTTGAAAGTAAAAATAGAATAATTGCTTGGAAATTTTCACTTCCCTTGTCATAAATATTCAAATATTAGGGTATTTGATAGTTTTCAATCATTCTTTCAGTACAAATTTATCAAAATCATTCACAGTCCACTATTGGCGATAATAAAAATATGTTTTTGTCCATAATGCAATATTGCTACTGACATTTTCTTAGGTACGTAAAATACTTCCTTGCTCTTTCGTTAAAACTTTCCAGACTCTTTTCTCATTTGACATCCGAGAGCTCAATTGCTTTTTCTCTTGTAAGATTGCATGCGTTTACTACTCGCAAGACACTTCAAGAAAGTACACAGCTGTTGATCTCATAAATTTCATAATTTATTTGGTGCAAGGCTATATTTGCAATGCCTTGAAGTTTATGCTTTCAATTAGAAACCAAAGCAGTGGTAAATCATGGTGAGCCCTATTCCACAACTACATTACAGACAAGGAGAATTGTAACTTTCTGTTTCACAAAATACTATACAATACTTTAGCGCATTAGAAAAGAAATAAAAGCAACGCCCTAAAAGAACAAAATGGAGAAACAGCTGTTTGTCACACGACATCATACATTGAATTACGTTTTGACTCATTGGTAATACATTCTTATTTTTTAACCTACAGAACGGATTTTTGTCATACCTACTATATTGTTTCATATTTTTACTTAGAAATTATTGCAATTTAAATACTTATTATGTATTTGTCAATATTCAAGGGTGATGTTTTACTTTAAACGAAACGACATATATTTTCATGCATCCGGCTAACCCACAGCATCAAATTCAGTCAAGAGATGGCACAAGTTTCGATTTTATCGATTGCGCTCGATAATTTCTTTGTTAGTCATTTGATAAATAAATATTACACACATATGTATTGTACTGATGGTGCCAAAAAATGTACACACACTTTCATAGTAGATATCTATTTAATTCCTTTCAAAGTTGGACCGAAAAACAACAGTAATGTGTAGTATGATGTTCTGTAAACAGATGTGACTCACATACATTATGATAGCATGCTACGTGACAGGTAAATCAACAATAAACAAATGAAGCCAACATTGTCGTATGATGTGCTGTAAACAGATGCGACTCCCATCACGTTATGCTAGCGTTGCTACAACAAAATGGAGCCAAGATTATCGTTATAACAGTGAAAAGCAATTTTGAAGTAGCCTCTAGTGGTCAGTGATGCATCCTCAGAAATTATATAGTAGAGGTATAGAGTTGGCTACACTTATTACAAGACAAATGCCCTTCATGTGATATAACGAATTTGACATTTTTTAATATAATTTCACTCCGTAATCCGACTGTGATTGGTCAAAATCAAAAATTTTGTTTCGTTTCATTGGTCGATTTTAAGATGACGTCACATGAGAGAAATAGTCACTATAAACTTATATTAGATTTTTTTTTTTTAGTAGCATTTCATATTATTAAAATTTATCTTTTTTATTTACAAAAGTTGTTAAACTGTGCGTCATTCGCTCGAAGACAATGCCTTACTTGATACAAAATTTTATGAATCATGCTTAAAAGCGTAGCTTTTGAAATGCTTATAAATGGGGGTTAGCGAAGTCAAGTGCTGTAATCACCTTGTCTCAATATATTTTCTTGTACTGTTGCTCCTTCAAGCTGAAACTACATTCTGTGCCCGTTATAAGTAGCAGTTCATATAAAAATGCAATGCTATCAAGCATGTTGCCGAAGGTGAGTTGGTTAGGAAGGTGCGCAATTCTATTGCATAGAATACCGCACCATCCCAATAAACTTAAAGCATCAGGGTCATTGGAGACACTCGTCCATTGCGGGATTGGGGTATTGCATGTTGCATTTGGTAATGGGCATGGACAACCTGGAAGATAACACATTCTCTCTAAACACGACCGTCTATAGAATGTTTGTATCTCATGTGTTCATTGACTGATCCTTATGTATCGGTCCTGGTGGTGTAGCGGTAGCGGTAATTGCCTGCTAAACCCACGATCGCGGGTTCAAACACGGCAAGGATTGATGCATTTTTTCCGGGCGTAAAAATCCTAAGTATGGCTTCCTTCGGAGGGGAAGTAAAGTCGCGGGTCCCGTGTCGTACATTTACGCATGTAAAAGAACCTCAAGCCTGAAAGAAGAGGCCTCTGAGCAAAATTCACACACACCCTGAATGAATGAGACGCTGATGACCTGAGATATTAAACAGCGTCCATAAATAAATCAAATCGAAAAAAAAAAAAAAAAAAAAAACTCTTAGGTTCCCGATTTTGTTGTGTTCCTTTGCAGTAAATAAGAACGAAAATGTGCTGACTTCAGTATAAGATATCCCTGGGTGTTCGTAAAAATAATCCACGATTTACGACTGGACAAATGTGTGCATTTCTGTAGAATGCAAAGTCAATATTCCACTCTCTCTGGCCATTAGCGAACTGATCTGGATAAATGTAACTTTGGCACTCACGTGGACTAGGTAATCTTCATTGGTGACTGATTTAGGTCGACCACTTTGTATGGGTAAGATCTGAATCTTTCACTGTGCTAATAACTAATTGTGGATTCATGGGAGACAAACTATGAATGTCCTTATTAGCAGGTTCGAGCTTTCGGCCAAGTTATGGCCACCTTCAGGAACAACGAGAAAGTTAAATTATTCAACAATTTCATGGGATAGCCTGGAAATATCAGGATGCCCGCAATTTAATTCTTCAGCAGCCTCTTGTGGCGATCTCCAGAAAGAGGTACAAACTCTACACATTTTTTAGGCGTAAGCTTATTGCTGAACTGCAATTATTATCCTTTGACAAGTGATTTCAGACATACTTTATGTGATATGTGCAACTTAAGAGACTAGCTTCCTTAATGGCAACTCATTTATATTTTAAAATGCATAGGTGGTACATTATTCACCCTTTTATTTAGGAGGTGTAAAGCACTGTATTCACTCACATATAACTTAGATATATTTAATAACGGGTCATAAATGTTTTCCTCCGCGCCCGGGTGGTATGCGCCGCACAGAAGAAAGTTGGTACTGTTACTTTTCTCGCATTCTATCCTTCGAAACCATTTTTTCGCAGGTAAACTGCCCCGTTGCTGAGGGTTAGAGCTCGAAGTTCTGCTTTCCTTGCTGGTTGTTAACTGAAAACAATAAATAAATGCATGGCGTTCAGTACTGCCACCCGTATTAGTTTCCATAATGGGATTTGGGCCTCACAGAAGATGCCGAGTGACTTTTCGATGACCCGTAATAAAGCAGAAAAATAACCTGAACATATGAATATTTTTGTGGAATTATAAGCTTATTTTGTACTATAATGATAAAGAGCTTTAGTAGCGGTGTGCAAGATGAGCTTCATGTGTTCATTTTTCACACCTTTGATAGAGGAAAGAGGTATTGTGCCTTCTAATGCAGTTGCTGTATTTTACACGTCTCAGCTTTGCCTTCAGTTGAAGATGCGCAAAGTTCCCTTATTTGTTCTGACTTCGAATTTTAAGAGGACTATCTGTAATGCAAAATTTTAAGGCTCAAGAGTTTATTTCATAAATTTTATTTGATGGAACGCGATATCTTAAACCTTACACTAATACGTGAAACGTAACCTTAAAATGGAAATTTATGCATTTAACTATAATTCAGGTTGAAATTCTCAATTACAAAGAAGCAAATTAGAGCTGACCTGTTTTTAATTGCATAAGCAGATCAGATTATTACGGGCAGAAATGTGAATTTCCTTCCTTTTACAGTTCACTTCTCAGGTGCTTTGAGAACGCACAACTTTGCCAAAGTGCTTTCTGTTCATTTCTGTGTACTACAACAGATGGCAGATTCGCTCATTTCCTGGCTATTTATGCTACTTTTCCTCAATTCTTCATTTACCACAAACTTAGTGAAATAAACATGCATTTTGAAAGCAAACGCTTGTCTCACTGGTAATTACATATTAGAATTCACCCGGTTGAATAGGAAGAGGGAATTCGGCTTGTTGAATATTAAGGCGGGTGCGACGCCTCTCTGTCCTTAATTATTGACACGTTTTATGCATCAGCGCACGCTTTCTACGCGAAACTGAGGACAACAATAATAGCAACAGGCGTCGCAGGGTTTGACAACGAGGATCGTCTGTTGCGGTTTCTGTCCTGCGAGCCAAATATGCAGTGACAGCTAAAATAGAGGTCGTTTTATCACATTGTCTGCCGGAAAAAAAAAAGTTTCAAAGAGGGGATTTAGTAGGGAAGAAGAAACGTGTAGAATGTGCTCAAACATACTGTGCGCGCTTATATGTCATTTTAAACCACGTGCTCAAAAGTTAAAAAGTATCCCTACGAGATTTAGTTGTATAAATGATGACGGTAAAGAATCCAACATATTTTTATAAATAAGGTAAAGAAAGAGACACATGACATGCATTTTCTTGTAATTCACGAAGTATTCACTTTATTTTGACATTACACAAGGTTTTTTTCCATGCAGTCTCTAACTTCTGAATGTCGTAACCGAGCGGGGTAACGCTATGAAAGTCCCTGGTTCAGATCCCTTAAAGACGGATTTTCGCTCTCCCATATTTTCATTTCATTGTAATACTTGGTTTTGTACAGAGTGGAAAATGAAAGGCGAGTTGAATTGGTGCTGTGTGTGACATTACGGTGGCTTGCGCTTTGAAAGTTTTTCCCCGGCTTTCTAGTGTGGAAGCAGCCATTCTGAGGAGCTTCGGTCTCGAGGTGCTCTATCTGCAAACTGTGTTAAGGACCCCGAATACGTTCATGTTTCACTGTCCCTGGATCCTGTCCCACCGGTGTCTCTCTCATCTCAACAAATTGAAACCATAAACTTGGTAGACCAATTCGAAGTGTTGATTTGGGTCAAACTGTGGTTTCAAAACATAACAAGTTTATAAAGCTTCTGCAATTAATGTTGTATGTTTGTTTAAATAGCTGCAGTATTATAATTCTTTTATTGCATTCTCTTTCACTCTTTCTGTTGTGTTTGTGCAGCCATGCAACCACATAGAGGGTTAACTCTACAAGGGTTCTTCAATAAAGAGTCATAGTTTTTACCATCATAATTTCTAGCGCTAAGTTTTTACTTTACAGTATGTTGTTAACTTAATGTGTAATATACACACAATACTTTTTCACTGTTGTCAACTCCGGTACCCCCTATGAAAAGTGCAAGTAGAGATATCTTCAGTTCCGCCTACAGCAAAATGGAAGTGACACGAGACAAACAATAAATTGCTCTGAAATTCTGCTTTTGTCTCAACAACTCTTCAATTGAAGGCAATGCCAGGCTACAGGAGGTTTATGGATGTTTCTTTCGAGCACATTTCGAAGATAGTTTTAAATGTTTAAAGCGGGAGATGGAGGGAATGTTACAGTACTCTCATTTTTCGATATTCAAGGAATGGTTTACCGGCATGTTGCACCAGCACACACAACTGTAACTGGGCAATGCTATAGAGATGTTCTGAAAACTCTGCAAGGTCATATTTCCATCTGTATACTGCACGACCGCACATTGCAAGTGTTGTTGCTGAACACTGTCACATGCACTGCTGAAGGGAGTAGCAAATTAACATGTTCGGAAATTGATACATAACAAGTTAAATTATTTGGTTTCACGGAGTTTGTCTTGCCTTAACTTTATCGCTTTAGAAAATTCCAGACGTTTAAAGACATAGCGGTCAATGACTTCAGAGTCGTATTTATAGTGGCATTAGCCTTTGCCTAGTAACAAGCAAAATTATGCTGAGCTTGAACCTGTCACGCGGTGTGAAAGTTTAAACACCTACACACTGCTTTCTCATTGGTTAATATAATTCAAATCTAGGACGGTGACATACCGTATTTGGTATAGTTTATACCACAATGTAGAGACCTCCCATAGGCAACCGTAAAACGACGTAAGGGGAAATAAAGCTAGCTTGGGGTCTTTGCTCTCTACCTCAAATTATCGACATGAGTTTGCTGTGCTAGCAAATTATGCTAGAACTTTTGCAAAAAATTTATAACCTGTTTCATTAAACGATTTATGATAACCGTAAACTCACTTTTAATTTTACAAATATTATCGCTGCAATTTTAAAATTAGTAGATAAAAACAATATAAAAGAACCGGAAATGTCAAGTGAAAAGAATGGCCAATACCAATTACTTAATTAGATGGTAGATCTGTAAACTTAAAGGAGAACGCAATGTAGGGAAGAGAAAAGATGAAATGGATAGAGCAGTTTTAACGCCTGTAAAACTGTAACAAGTCTCCAAGCTTGAAGTAGAAGGGGGAGAAGGAAAATTGGGCATATAAAGTGGCGTGGAGACAAGAAGAATGCATTGATCTATTCGGAATGGAAGGAGGAAATTGTTTTCAGACGTCAGTCAATGCAATTGTTACTTCAGATGTTTTGTACAGCTTTCAGTGAGAGCGGGAAAACACAAGTATGTTTAGATATGCAGATGATAAACGAACTGCAATCACCGGCACGAGTAGCCGAGGTCATTAAGACACGGACTCGTGAGCGGTAGGTCTGGGGTTCAATATTTTAGAGGCATATTCTTAACGGTGAAGCATAAAAATATGTTCATTTTCATAAACATTTGTTAAAAAATAAGTTTGTTTGATAGGAACAGTATTACACCTTTATAAAATGATAAAGGGACAAAACTGTAGGAATGCAAGAATATGTTGGAATAAACCGAAGAGCTACACGAAGTACTAAAACAGAAAGACTGTTTGTTATCTCTTTAAATACGAGGCGTTTGAGTTTAGGTCCATTTCGGCAGGTCCCGGGTTAAAATCCCTTGAACTCATCCTGGCCTCTTTTTTGTGTTGGTTTCCCCTGATCACTTAGACGAATTCCGGGATCTTTCCACATGTTTACCGCATCCCAATCCGTTGGTTCTCTTGCAGGTGGGCTTATGCTGTGGGCGGTAAAGATTTCTGGTGTAAGTGTCCCTTTTGAAGGGCTCCAACTCCTGAGAGGGTGGAAATCATTGTTAAGAATCTTGTCTATGTTCCATGCCTCACTTCCCTTGGATCTTGGCCGCCCGAATATTGTAGGCACAAACGGCCAGTCCTTGAGCACGGCTGGAGTACCTCCCCCTATCCATTTCAGTTCAACAATGGATGTCAGCTGAAGAGCAAACGCCATTGGTGGAGGCTGAGGAAGAGTGATAATATTGTTTATGTTGCAAGAAAGGGGGCTAAGATCTCTTAAAGTAATGGAGATCACATTAATAAATAGTGGTTATATTGGGAAAATTAACCTGTTTTACGCTAAATTAAAACGTAAAAATCAAACACCGCTTTATAATTAATCGTATAACAAACAAAGCATTACTTTATTACAAAATTCCTTCGTCTGCAATATTTTTTGTGTGTGTATGCTCAATAGAATATATTTGACAATTTCTACCAAATTACTGCTGAATAATCTGTATTACCTCAATAATTCAGCTAACGATTTCAAACAATTAATAGAAAACTATTTCTGTCAACCTAAAGTAACATACATACATACACACACTAATACTTTCTAAAATACAAGTAAGATACCGGGCGTGACAATAATGTAAGGCCAAACTTCCAAATTGACGTGGGTCCGTTAGAACTCATTTTCTGCAATCTTTCATAGTACATTAATCATGGGAAACACACAGGAACAGAACATACCAACATACCACATGAAACTCTTTCTTTCATGAAATGTTCAAAATGCTCTCTTGGTTACGTCTGGTTAAGATGTAATTCTTAGATTCACTGCAAGTGTTTTGTGCTACATTTGAACGAAGATAATGATGATGATGTATCAGTGCTAGCGGAAAACATTTTGAATATTTTA
Source organism: Metallyticus violacea (assembly GCA_030762175.1). Taxonomy (NCBI): domain Eukaryota; kingdom Metazoa; phylum Arthropoda; class Insecta; order Mantodea; family Metallyticidae; genus Metallyticus; species Metallyticus violacea. The sequence continues at coordinate 8,064,552 of CM060841.1, forward strand.
ATGTAAGAAAGAGTTTCACGTTCTGTTTCTGTGTATTTCCCATGATTAATGTACTATGAAGAGTTGTAGAAAGTGAGTTTTCATATGGAAATAAAGCGTTTCCGGACCCATGTCTATACAACATATTTTTTTTTCTAAGTGTGAGGAATGTGTCTGGAAAGTTTGGCCATATCTTGTTACACCAACTATAGAGCAATTATTCTTAAACTGTATAGAAGATAATACTAATAAGAAATGTGATTTTTTAAAATCTTTTATCATAGAAACATGATGTTAAAATATTTTATTTATCTAGTTGATGAAACAGGCAAAACAAAATAATACATACTTTATTACCATGCCTTTTTATCGAAAATTACTTTTTGTTAACATTAACACCATGTACAGCTTCTTTAACATCGCTATTGTGTTGACATTTATACATAAATAATATATTAAAAATAATATATTATAAATAATTAATCTAAAATATTGATTTAGATTTATAGAAGAGCACTTGAAAAGTTCTGGAATGAAGCATACATTTTTTAATAGTGTTTAGCACCGGTTTTTACTACTGAAGTATCACAGGCGATGGACACGGATGATACATGAGATGAAATGAAAGCCTGGGAAAGGATTTTTTTTAAGGAATCAAACGTTCCAGGCATCCTGCATTTGTCATTTATGAAGACTGAGAGAAACCTGGGAAAAGACCTCATTCAGGGTTGGAATCGAGCCCCATACCTCCCGTTTACGGGTGGCATTTAACGACCTCAGCCGCCAGTGGCGATAAGCACAAAATGATGGTATAGCATATTTTTCAACATATTCTCCCTTTACCCTAATACATTTTGCTCTAAAGACATTGTCCCTATAGAAGGTCAGATATACACCTCAACTGATGATTTAAGTCTTTCCACCAAGGAATTTTCCCAGTTTAGAGAACAGATGCAATCCATCTGTTAAAAGTTAAGTCAGGGGAATAAGGAGGATGTGGCAGCAAACGTACTCCAATCGTACAATATTACTTGTGTGAGAGCGGGCATTGTCTTTGTTGAAGATGATTTTCTTCATTGTTAAACCCGGCCTTTTCTCATGTATTTTGTTCTTCAATAGGTTTAAAAGATTAGCATAATACGCTTCAGTGATAGATGTTCCAGTAGGAAGAAATCAGATAACAGTACACCTTTGATATTCCGATGCCATGATATTCCCGGCCGATTCACATACTTGGCGTTCTTTGACGATGTGGAGTTGCAATACTTCCATTGTTAGAGTACTGTTTTGTGTAGTAATGCAACCAGGGTTTCATTGATCACAAATCGTTCGACTAAAGTCGGCGGGATCTCTCTGAAAACGGGCCAGACTTTGTTTGCAGATTTGTACTACGATTGTTTTTTGACTCAGTAGTCATGGCACCCATCTTGCCCATATTTTTTCAAGTAAAATTCTTCCCTCAAAATGTGAAATTACATTTCCCTAAAATATTCAGAGCTTCAGAAGTTTCGGACACTTTTGATCGGCGATCCTCCAGGTCGTGCACTTTTATCCATAATTTCTGATGTCGCGACGGAGTGCACTGCGTGTCATTTTCCAAGCTTTCACGTCCGCGTTTAAACTTTGAAAATGGTCGAAAATCATGATGAAAAGTCCTCTAGAGTGCTTGGCATATCTGTAAGAATTTCTGTTGCACACATTTCTCTTTTTACCAAGTACTTAATAACCGCACGATGTTCGATATTTATCATTTCCCGTATACACTGCTACAAACAGCTGTAACTACAACGATTCTTGACCTATCCATGTATTATTGCACAAATGGTTCTACAGAAGATGGCGGGTTTTGATAACAGAATTGTTTTGGAACTGCTGCTGCAATTTGTGAGTCATTCAAGAACTTTTACAATGCTCTCTTATATCCATTATTACGGTTTTATAATCTCTTTCCCCTGTCGCTGTTAGGGCCTTTAAACACGCTTATTACTGTAATTTTTTATGCAAATTAAATGGTTCCACAATGCTAGGTGCTATGTGCTTGTCTTTTTTGCTAGTACTAGCATACACTATTTACACTTTCAAACACTTGTGAAGTAATTATTATTTTCTGCTAATAAGTGTTTATTATTATTATTATTATTATTATTATTATTATTATTATTATTATTATGTGAATATCTGATTAAGGTTTATGGCTGTTCAAACCATTACTCATGTGTATCTATTTCGTGCACTAGAGCTCATATATTCCTAATACTTGAATTTAACTGCAGTCTTGCAGTTGATCAAAATTTATACATTAAACGAAGCAGCCATATACAGCTTCAGTTACTTTTAATTACTTCCCTGTGATATATTGCTCATTTTCCTCCGCTCCTAGATTTCAATTTAAAGGTTTTGTGTTGCTGGCCTAGTCGTGAATATACCCATAGATGATGTACCGTTTGACTTCCCCCATTGCACGGGCTTACTGCATTGTCTAAAATCTAATTTTTCCTTCTATGAAGTTTGATGTTAGAAATATGTTAAGAATTAGTCTAACTTGTACTAAAGGGAAGAAAATATTGCCTGTTGGCACTTTAGTTGAGTTTGTCCTATGTAGCTATTTTTCAATGCCTTTCTTCCTCTCTTCTTCTACTGTTGTAGATTTTGGAAAAAACTATACTGTGTTACTGAAGTATTTTACATAAGAAATGTGAGTGGGGAGAAATATACAACCACTATTAGAGAATATAGATGCTAAAAGGAAAGCGTGAAATCACACATTTACGTATTAGTAATTGAAAGAATGTAGTTGTTTTTTTGAACAGAACATAAGAAATAAATCTATATTTCTGCCAAAACTGTAGCATATTGTCATCAACGCATACGTATATAAAATGATTAGACAATGCATAAACAAACAACATAATGTTCACATAACTTAATAATGGAAACTACATAATGACAATGACATTTTGATGAATTATCTCAAATAATGAAGATAATATAGAAGGGTTTATGAGCTATACAAAACATTCATATAATATTATATGAAAATATATATAAAAGAAAAACTATGGTTTTTCAAGGCAAAAATGCAATCCGATGCAAAGTATGTGTTGCCTATAATTCTTTCCTATGTTTATATTCAGGACGAATTCGAACTCCACCGACCAACTTTCACAAGTTATTCAGGGATGTTGTCTGAGTGTATTGATATAAGGAACTATGGTCTCCGGAGACTCACTGCTTTCGTTTTGTTTAACTTAACTACCTTTGATTAATTGATATGATTGTTTCCAAACAAAACACAACCTTTGATCACTGTAGTGGTGCGTGTTTTCAGTGCGGTATTGCCACCAGGCTTGAACTCCTGTTCAGTTCTGTCTCAGCTTTTGTTTCCTGCTGAACGTTACTTTTTAGTACATTGTTATGACACTGTATGGACAACTTTACTCATGCAGAATCAGCTGATAGGCACCTCGTCTACTGTTTCACTCATTGCAATAGAAGAGCAGCATAGCCACTCTATGCAGAGCTGTTCCCGCAGCCCACACTTGCAGCGGTACACAGGCGACTGCAAAAACCGGGTCCTTCGCTGTTAGTATGCGAGGTACTGGCCGTGAGAGGAATGTCGGAACGCCCGATCTTGAAGAGGGTGTTTAAATGAAGTGTGTGACGACCCTGCAAGCAGTAGTATTGCATGAGAGGTGAATGTAGGCCAATCAGCTGTTTTGAGGGTCTTACTTGAGCAGCAATTCCACCCGTATCATCCAAAGGGGGTCCAGGTATTGTAGCCAGCACACTTTCCACATCAAGTGCAGTTTGCTAATTAGTTCTTATAGCAATGTGCAGGCAACCAGCGTTTTCCTGCTGTGATATTATACACAGACAAGGCAATGCTTACTAGAGAAGGCATAGTCATATCTGAGAGCATGAAAATCCACTTGCTGTGGTGAATCCAGCCTACCAACCGTCATTCTCTGTGAATGTATGGGCTGGTATCGTTAGCGATTCTGTGATTGGGTCTCATGAACTACCCGACAGACTGAATAGAGTAGTTTACAAAACGTTCCTTCAACGTGTTCTCCCGCATTTTCTGGAAGATATGCCGCTGATAATTTGTAGTCGTATGTGGTTTGAAAATGATGGGGCGTCAGCACCTCTTGCTGTGAATGTTAGGGAATACCTTGATGAACAGTTCCGGCACAGATGGATTAGTGGTGTTGGCCCTGTTCCATGACTAGCTCGATCACCCGATCTGACTCCTGGGGTCAAGTGAAGAGTCTAGTGTGCATGCCTCCCGTTGGAGCTAATATGGACTGGTTACTAGGATTATAGCAGCTGCTGTGAAGTTTGTCGTGCTTATTTTAAGCGGTGTAACAATGTAATTTTGTTTTTTTTAGGGGGGGCGAGTTTAGTTTTTTGTAATGTTTAGTCATCTATCCTTAAAAAAATAATTACAATTGTCAGGAGGTAATGAGTAGTTGACTAATTGGTGGAGAATTCTCTACAGCAGTCAAATGTTGTGTTGTTTGGAAATAATACTTTTCCGCGTAAACAGACACAAAGGTGGTTGAGTTATTACAAAACAAAAACAATGAAATTACTTGGTAATGACCCACCGGAAACCATGTTTCTCATATCAAAACACTCAAAAACAACTTGTGAAAGTTTGTCGGTAGAGTTCGGTTTCACCATGTTTAAATATATATTAGGGTTGACCAAATAGAACAAAGACTTCTGTCGTAGCGTCGTAGCTTAAAGACGCAGAGCTTTGAGTTTGCTCTGGTGGGTGTTGTTGTGTGTAAGAAAGCAGACTGGTATGGTGTGTTGTTTACATGTGCCGGAGCACGTTGAACTAAATACATTCGTAACAGGGTTTGTCCAAACAGATTCAGCGAACAGTAATTTAATTTCTGAAGGCAGAAGGTGGTAGCGAGGCTGAAATTTATTGTCGTATGAACAATGCGCGTCTGTCACGCAGCACAATGTTCAGATGGCGTGAATTTCATAACGGACGTGTGTGCACTGAGGACTTGTCTAGAACTGGTCGAGCTCAACGAGGAATCAATTAACAGCGGTAGACAACCTTGTAAGGGAGAATCGCCGAACCATCAGAAACATTGTCATTGAGCAAAGGGACTGTTCATATCATTCTTCATTGACGGTTGGGATACCACAAAATTTGCAAGCAGTGGCCCCCAAGTACCTTTCTGAGGAGCAGAAGGCTGAGCAAATGGGTGCTTGCTGCGTTACCAAGTAGAGGAGTAGAGGAAGTTGGTTTCTTTGAAGATTAGATCCGCAGTCAACTATGGAAGTTCTTCGCGCAGGATGACGCACTACAACTTGTTTGTACAGGCAAGGTGGTTATGTGTAATAGATATGTAGATATCACTCTTACTTCTTATATGTTCATATATTTAAAGCAATAACTTATTACAGAAAAGCTGTATTAAAATATTTTACCAAGCTATCCTAAATGTTTTACCACATATAACAGTCAGACATGCGTTCGAATAATTTGCTAAATTCTTTCAAACAAAATCCTCTTCGCAAAACTTTCGCTGTTGTAATTATAATATATAAGAGAAAGTATCCCTATTCATTTTGTTACATCTTTCAGTCAAACATTTTAACCGCCAATCGAACACAGGTCCCTGACTTGACTTCGATCTTCAGTTTATCCGGTCCACCTAATTTCTACTTCGGTACTGAATACTAGCAACCCTTGTACTTTCCCAGCCAGTAAAATTGAAGTTGTTAATTTATCGGCTGTTCCGTTTTCAAATTTTTCCTGATTCATACACACAGAACTTTAACTAATAACTCTATAACCCACTATCATAGGGCATTGATAATATCAATATGTACAGAAGATATCAAAAAATGTAAATATATTTCAAGCAGAAAAAACTGTGTTAACATAACAAAATTCACACAATCAGAAAATGATGAACACTAATCTTCTTAGACTTTTACAGTTACAGCAGTTGCTCAAAATGCCCACCAATGGCGCCGATACACTTCTGAGCACGTTGAACTACTGATTGAGTAACGTTTGCGAAAGTGTCCTCAGCGATTGCAGCTTATGCCGTTTCAATTTCTTCCCGAAGTGCTGCCAGTGTAGCTGTTTTCTACGATATAAACATTCTTAAGAGTTCCCCATAGGTAGAAGTCCAACGGAGTTAGATCAGGAGAACGCGGTGGAAACTCAATCAGACCTCTTCGTCCTATCCAGGGCCTTGGATAGCGCCTTGGATCCAGTGCGGAGGGCTTGTTGCTGTGCGAGGTCTCCCAGATCTGCTCTTGTGAACATCGCATACGGTACTATGAGTCTCAAATGTGTCTCGAATGCGTGCACTTGTTACTCGCGTTGGCGGTTCTGTTCTGTGCACTCGTCTGCATTGCCTTTGAACTTCAACAACATTCTCGGTTTTCCAATACCACTTAAAAATTATTTTCGCTGTTCAAACGATAACTTGGCTCCATTTTGCTGTAGCAAAATGTTATTGTTTACAGAACATCATACAATAATCTTGGCTTCATTTGTTCATTGTTGATTTTCCTGTCACGTAGCAACGCTATCATAATGTATGTGAGTCACATCTGTTTACAGAACATCATACTACACATTACTGTTGTTTTTCGGTTCAACTTTGGAATATGTTCAATAGATATCTATAGTGAAAGTGTGTATACGTTTTTTGGCACTCTAGATTCACTGCCTCCGCAGGAAGAACTTGGAAAGCCTTCACAAAAATGACAATAGTTGTCTACGGTGGATATTGATGTTGGAGAGACTGAGTGGCAATTTCTCAGCTTTCCTTTGTTAACCTTTCTTTGTAAGACACCATTTTTGCTAGCACGAAGCAGATGATATAAATGGACCACCGCTGATCATCTGTAACATTCTTCATTCCATCCATTGTTTGAACTGGTCACATAAACTGCATAACCGCTTTCTGATGTATGTCGACAAATCTTCAGATTCATGAAAGAGTTACCGCATTTGCACGTTATGAACTGAACATACAACAAATAAGAACTCCTAACACATTATCCAACGTTTCTTAAGCTCTGTGTACCTTTCTAGTTCAACGCGGTGTGCATTCCTGGTTCTTTACTTTGTTATTAGAGCGAACAGATTTTTGAAGACATTTTGGGACAGAGGTATTGCTATATTGCATGCTGTAATTTATTCTCTTGATAAAATCGTCAGAATATGAAATCGAATTCGTAAATAGCTCTCGTTTACGCGTTAAACCATTATCAATCTACGTTATTTTTTTAATAAGTCATTCAGGTAGAGGTTGAATGGTGTTTATGGAAGCACATTTCCATATTTTCCTCTAATTTTGTTTGTAAACTTTTTATTGTTCCAATAAAGTTGCTGACAGAATACTTCACCTTACATGTTGGAAGGGCGTGCGGTATTGTTCAAGATATGCTGTTTTGTTCAATTTATCGCGCTAATCTGGAAGATTTACAGAATAAATAACAAACTAAATGAACATTTCACGTGGGCAACTAAATGGTGGGGAATGGGAGTGTAGTACAAAGAGTAGTACCTGGAATTCACTTGGAAAGGATGCTTCTGGGAAAAATCATCACGGAAGAAACAGATTCGAACAGGAATACAACTGGCTCTCAACACAGTCTCTCGCTTATGTAATTTCTAGAGGTGGATAACGATCCCAACTTGCATTCACAATGAAAATTTCCAGGTAATACCACAACTGTAGCCCTGCTACAGGTCAGCACTTGAAAAGTTACGCGAATGTTATGAAGATGAGGATAAAGTTGAGGATGCTCCCTGACCGTAAAGCCCTCATTAAGGAGCCAGAGCTTCTCGAAACTAACAAGGCCGTAACAAATCCGGCATTCTGGAGCTGAAACAGTAATATGTGAAAGTACTGCCGTATAGTGTTTAGTGTACCGTGAATCAAGTGAAATGAAATCTTATCTGTTTTATATTTTCTTTTTATTTGTGAGGACATCATTTTATTTTACGAGCATTAACAGCTACACTACAGTAAGGGGTTAATAATTACTCTGTTATTTCTAAATATTGTTCCGCAGAAATACATTTATTGAAAGCAGAAAATATATTTTCAGGTCATCAGTATCGATGTTTACACAATTTTATCTTCTTCGAAACAGACTCGTCCTACTTTGACTAAGATTCTGAACTTTTTATGGGTCAAAACCAGGAGTGAAGCTATCATACAGGGCGCCAGATCAGGGTGACTACAAGTTGTGGCGGTTGCAGATCAGACCATATACTGCATCTTTAGCATCATCGCTAATTACGAATCGTGTTAGTGATAGAACGCCGTAGGGCTTGAAACAAAAATTTCATCCAATTCAGATCGGATGGTTCGGAATTGCTGAGAGTGATCATCCAAACAAAGGAAACGGTGATGGTTTGATAGTGTAAGGTATGAGAAATGGTGCGTGTCTCCCAACCAAAACACAATAATTTCACGAGCCATCTTAGTTGTATGTGTGTTTGCATCAACATTAACCGCCACAGGTGGCCGAGGTCGTTAAGGCGCGGACTCGTGAGCAGGAGGTCTGGGGTTCGAATCCCGCCAGAACCGTCCTCCCTGACTGAGGTTTTTATAGGTTTTCCTCAGTCCTCATAACTGGCAAATGCCGGGGAGGTGCCCTAAACTTACGCCTGGAACGTTTCCTTCCTTAAAAAAGCCCAATGTATCATTTCATCTCATGTATCATCGATGTCCACCGCCTGTAGTGCCTTAGTAGTAAAATGGACGTTAAACACAATTAAAACATGTAAAAAGTAATATCCTTGTATTACACATGTGGACTTCTTAGCTTTAGAGCTTCGATTGTAACTAGATGGATGCAGTTGACCCCTAACCTTCTTTTGTAGCAGTGGTTGTTTCGGTTATTAGGGGATAGCTTCAACGTAATACGGCATCTTGAACTGTAAAAAGAATCAATTTCTTAGTGCATGTCAGCAACTTATTAAGAAAGGAATTGTTATGTTCACGTATGAATTATTGAAAAACAAACAGCTGTTGGCTCACGTCGCCCTCTAAGCCATTAGCACTCAGCGATCGAGTTTATGCATTCTCCGTAGCTGCGGGAGATCAAGCCGTGAGATATCTACACTAACGTTGAACTGTGGTGTTGTGTCCTCAGAAACTGACCGCTCTCTATAGTCGCTAAGAGAGGCTCGTTATCCATTGTTATTGTTTTTCCTATCCATCCTTGTCCTTTCCTCAAGGATTTCGTTGTCATTCTGAACCTTTGCGAACCATCTTTGCACCATCCATTCATTTACAGCGTCACAGCACAGAAGACCTGCATAACCATCTTCGGCTGTTTCTCGGGATTCTGACTATCATGACATATTAACTGTCTAACTCTCGACAACAATACATTCTCACCTTAAGGTGAGATCAGAGGCTCTCATAAAGTATTACAAACACCTCACTGAAACCTTCACTGCTTATTTTTCATTAGTTTATAAGTTCTGAACTGTAGTTGGGAGAATGTGCTTTTAAAGATAATAAGTTATTTTTGTAACCTTTTTTTATTGATTTATTAATGGACACTCTTTAACATCTCAGGTCTTCAGCGTTACATTCAACTCAGGGCGTGAAACGGCCTACAAATTTTGCTCAGAGGCTTCTCTTTCAGGCTTGAGGTTCTTTTTCGTGCCGTAAATGTACGACACGGGACCCATGACTTTACTTCCCTTCTGAAGAAAGCCATACTTAGGATTTTTACGCCTGAAAAAATCTATCGGTCCTGGCCGAGTTCGAACCCACGATCTTGGGCTTAGGAGGCAAGTATGGTAACCACTGCACCACCAGGATCGACCTATTTTGTAACATAATCCTTTGTTATAAAAGGTTTATTAATATTTATGTGCAAAAAAGTTCTAATGCAAAGGACCTGAAACTAGATTTCAGCAATGAATACAATAATATAGATCGGTTGTAAATTTTTCATGCTTATATATTTTTTATTTTATGAGCAAGTGGTACTACATATGTTATGAATTTTTCACTTATGACTAAAATAGCATTAAAGTTAATACAAGTAATTGTCAATTTACATACTAACCTATTTCTTGTACGTGCATCTTTACACAAAGTAATATTACCACCGCACAAATTACTGAACATTGTAATTAAAATATTCGTCACTCACTGTATTAATATTTCCTTTGTTGTCTTTAACATTTTCCATATATCTTTTTCTTGGAAGCCCCAGGGGTAGTGTAAGTAATTAGTTTATCACTCATGAATTATTCCCTTCAGAAATATGCCTCTTACATTATCACTACTTCCACATTTACTGGATTGGTTTGCATTTTAATGTTTGTGGTGAGCATGTACAATTTTACTCGTACAATTCTTTTAAAATCTCAGTTACTTTCCCATAGTTTATTTGTCGAATATTATTTCTATTTTCCTGTGATTAGCTATTTCCTCTATTGTTGCATAATGTTGAGGTTGGTAACATGGAATAGTTTAAGAGTAGGAAGCCAGGAAATTAATTAGTTATGCAAAAAATAAGGATGTTATTAAAGGATAAAGTAAAAAGAAACAGAAAATAAATAACTTAAGCAAAACAAGTTATAAAGAAATTAAATCAATGCTTCACAGGATTGTCAGAAAAACAAACAGGAAAGTATGTGAATAAATAGTTCTGAGTATATAGCTATATGCATGCAGGTTATGGGAATTAACGCAAAGAAAACAAATTATTAGCGACTGAAATGAAAGTTTTTAGGAAGCTATAGAATATGACAACTACAAAGGATTAAAAATAAGGTATAAAAAGCATGGGTTTGAGGAGTAAGCGTAGTAGAATGCATTGAAAGAACAAGCTAACGTGATATGGCCATGAGAAAGAGAGCGGAAAGTTAGAAGCAATACGGTAGAAGAAAAAGCGGCATATCTAAGGTTAGTTGAAAGAAGAAAAATTATGATAAATTTGAGATAAAGGCATTTGCAACTGGAATTATGGAAGGGAAAAGAAGCGCGAGTTACGGAAATAAACTTTCCTAATATAATTCATTAATTTCAGAAATTGCAATATCAGTTTTTTTTTTGATTGGTCTATTTATGGATGCTCCTTAACATCTCAAGTCATCAGCGTCCCATTCAATCCAGGGTGTGAAACGGCTGACAAATTTTGCTCAGAGGCCTCTCTTTCAGGCTTGAGGTTCTTTTTCGTGCCGTAAATGTACGACACAGGACCCACGGCTTTACTTCCCTTCCGAAGGAAGCCATACTTAGGATTTTTACGCTCGAAAAAATCCATCGGTCCTGGCCGGGTTCGAACCCGCGATCTTGAGTGTAGGAGGCAAGTATGGTAACCATTACACCACCAGAACCGACAAACACAATATCAGTAACTATATAAAATAAATTTAATTTTAAAATTTAGACATTGAGAGGCTCTGATCACTCCAGTCACCCCTAGTTTGACATTCCAAATGGCACCCTCATTTTATGATAGGCAAATATTAAAGAAGATGCAATTGTTGTCACATCTGTTGTATTCTATTGTAACCTGGAAACCTGGATTGTTGTTTTTTCTTTAATTTGGACAAAGTAGAACTACTAAAGTTAATGCAATAGTTGTACTGTTCTAAAAATTGTTTCAAAATGTGTATAGAGTAATCTAAATGAAGACAGAAAGTAACGAGTACATTTTGAACATTTATTTTAGTAAATTTGAAATATTATGCAAATCGGTGTTTTCATCGTACACTAGTTACTACTTTTTTTATTCTGTACAAATTGTAATAATAACAAAACGCAGGTTGCCCAGAAACGATAGAAAACAAAAGATATGGTTACGAACGAATCCTGACGTTTAGATTAAAATTCTTTTAAATAGATAGTTATCAGATGGCAAATTTTAAAATGAAACCCCTCTATATAAATACTGGGAGCGTGCTTTAGTTTGTGATCTTTTGGGTTTTATCCTTTGTAATGAAGCACAGGCTCACATAATTTCCATGATGTGACATTATTGTATTTATTTTTAATGATTGAAATTGTGGAAGAATATGCTTCTACCTAAAATTACAGGCTGATTTAGGACCTTTGTCACATATTCGGAGGAGAAATAACTCTCATAAATATATTATATATCTATATTCTGTCACGCGTCGTTTAGAAGTTGTGCGTCCTATTTGTTTACTGATTCTAAAGTTAAACCACGTGACGCTGTCTCCTCACCGTGTACCTCCTTGTGTAGTCGATGCGTGTGCTGTTGAATGCAAAGCATCCATTGAGAATGGACGTCTCTGCTAAATTTACCGACACGGGTTACGGGGAACTAGAGAAAACGGCCACCAGACTTAACGCCCCTAGATTTTTTTTCTCTTTTAGAGTAAGGGCAGAGTGTCATGTACACGACTCCTGTTGACACAAGGTACGAACTGTAGCAAATGAATATTCGCTACTTTTGATCAAATACGACCAGTTCGACAGGCACCTCTGCGCATGTGTAATAATTGTAATCAGTGATTAAATTCTCGGCTTCCGAGTCACTCCATCTCTTACTAGTAAAACTGGTTACTGCCGATGTTTCATTTGACCAAGCTGTACTTTATCAAAACTACGGTGCTTGACGGAGATATACTTGCTCTGTAACTGACGGCTCTATGAACCAGTTTGAGCCGCCAAAGTTTGTAGCTTCACAAAATGTAATCAGGTTCAGGGCAGACACTTTGGACATCCTAACTCCCAAGGGTACTTGCAGTAAGTTAATAATATCATGTCGTTAAATGCCTCTAACACCTGAGTTTTCTTCAATAATGTATGCCTCCTAAACAACAGATCCGTGAACTTAGGTCCTTTAACAAAAAATGTTCCTCATTATGACACCGAATTTGACGCAGAGGTCCTGACTCTGTAAGAAGCTACAGTTTTGATATACTTCCTTCATTTTAATTTCTTGCCTATCTGACATAATTTTGGTTTTGTTTAGATTTATTAACATTTGCAGAAATGTTGTAGTTCTTTCAGCGTGGTTCATAGTTCGTTTGCTGCATTTGTCAAAAGCATCATTACTTTAGATGAAGTAGGTTCCTGCAATGGGTGCAGCTATTTCTATGACTTGGTTTGTTTATCCTCATCGAAAGGTATTTTTATTTTTCTAATGTATTAATGAAATTACAAGGAGGGGCTTGGGGGTTTACTCTAAGGTTATCTGATATTCATCCCTTTGGTTTGTAGAAAAACTTCATTAAGGCAACTTTTATGTTTGGGATTCGGGCACAGCTCCCCTAACAAAAGCAGATACACTTTGCTATTGACTCACTTTTTATTACTTTAAAACATTATACTTTCAATAATGGAAGTGAAAGCTTAAGAAGGAGAACTTTCAAAATATAAATGTACGAATTATTTACAATTTTGTTTTCCTCCTCCTCTAATATGCATCCTAATTTCCGTGGTATTAAACGTTTACTATTCAGGGCAAGTATGAACTATATCTATGAGGGAGAGGGGGAGAGAATTTGTGTGCATTATTATACCCAAAGTCTATGAACCTTGTTTGTGTTTATCTGGTGCTGCGATCCCATTAGTGGGCAGGTTTATTATCTTTACGATAAGAGTTACACTGTTTCCACGGCAGATGCTTGTTCAATATTCCTATTATGAAACATGCATTCACTGTCTTTATAGGAGATACTGCAATAAACACAGAATCATATAAAACGTTTGTGATTTTTTATAATTGAGTTATGACTAAGTCACGAACTGGAGTTAGTGAAAGTAAACACCATTGGGTATGAGCATTTGTGTACGGTGTCTGCACGCATCGAAGGAATGTTTTTAACATTTTTAAGGTTATATTAGACATTAGATATCCCAATTTTAACATTACAGCACCTTCCCGACTTGTCATCAATCTAATATTTAACAGTTTTATTCTCTATCAATAGTTCAACCTACTCAGAAGTGTATAGATGTTGATGGTGGGTATTTTGAGCAACTGTTGTAACTGTAAAAGTGTAAGATAATTAGTGCTCATCATTTTCTGTTTGTGTGAATTCACTTTTGTTGTGTTAACACGGTTTTTTCTTTGCTTGAAGTGTGTATACATTTTTGGTACCCTATATATATATATATATATATATATATATATATACATATCAAACAAATGTATGTTTTAACACTATTTAAAGACCGACCCTTGACTTACGTTAAACGAATTATATATATATATATATATATATATATATATATATATATATATACACATACATACATATAAACATACAAGTGACAAAGCAGAATGGTGCAGAGGTGTTTGCTTCCTTGGTCTAATGAAGGCTCATTTCTCTCGGTGTTATACATTTTTATTATTCTAAACGTTCTTCTCAATTTGTTTGATAGTCTCATTATATTGGATTTTCATTTTGTTTCTCCTTTTTTTTTTTTAATTGAATAAAGCACACCATTCCTCCATTTTTTGCAAGGTTTATTTTAAATTTCTACTCTTGTTTCCAATCTTTTTATAGTAATGAGCTTTTACTTAAGAAGTTTTTATTTATTAAGTGTACTCTTCTGTCAGCAGTAACGCCTTTAATTTATTTTTACATCTATTTCTGATATTTTATCAATCATAATGTTTTTGACCTGCGTCCGCAGCTGAACAAAATACAAGGTGATATCTCATTAGTTACCCGGAAAGACCCTTCGCATTTCTACTTACTCAGCTCTGATCAGTAACAGCTCACATACAATTTCATAATGACAACTACCATATGTTGTTAGACGTTTTTTGCTCGTAGTTCTGCAGGTACACATTTGTGGCATCTTTTCGTCAAATTTTCATTCACTCGCTACATTTCTGCTTGTGTAATTCTTCCAATTGCTGTCCGATATTTTCTTTTTAAATTCTTGTACACAATAGGTTGCTATTCCTGCATACTTTATTAATATTATTATTATTATTATTATTATTATTATTATTATTATTATTATTATTGTTTTTTCTGCTCTAATTGTAATATTTCACTCAGCACACCACAGTATTAATAGTCCTGTCATTTCAATAGCCTATAATGATCTCGTAACAGCAAACTGTGATTGACTGTTACACTGCAGGAGCTATCTTTTTATTATGAAAGACGACTGGCGTGATCTTGGCTCAGGACGCGCTGCACTCTTCGGTATATTAACTTGTTCCACTATTCCACTTGCATAAACTACTTATTTTGCTTTTTCCAGACAATCTTTGGTTATTTGACTTAATATATTCAATTAGTGAATTAGTTCTTTTGTTTTGCATCCTTGATCCTTGATTACTGTACAAAAATACCAATCACTTCACATCCAAGTAATACCTTAATAATACACTAGATAGCATATGCAACGATGGGCTCATCAATTATCCTTTTAACATCTGTAGGTTCTAAGTGTAACTATATTGCAGTAGTTCATATGGTCCGTTAGGATACAAAACAGGTCTTAGGCCTAATCTTTGTGACTGTGTCTTACATCACCTGGTGCTCAGCAAACTTAGCATTTCTAGGCATACTCTTATAGTTAATTTATATTCAAATGAATAGAAAAGTATATGCATTTCAGTAAGACTTCTTCACTGCTTTCTACAGAGTGAGCAATGAGTGACGCAACCGCGAGACCGGCCGGCAGCGCTATGTCGGCGTATATTTCCTCCCCGCCAGGTTTCAGTGTGAGTTGAAGTATTGCGCAAGTAGCACGTGTTTGTTAGGCGACGCAATACAGTGTATTGAGTGAAAGTTTACCAAGTGAACCTCGCCGGACGCCGCCAAACCGGTTGCGTGAAAGATTGTTCACTCCGTATTATACTTGAATTTTGTTAGTTATACACACTATTGTATCAATTAGGTGAGTGTATGTAATTTACTATGCTCGCAATATACTTTCACGATTCGTAAAGTCACCCCATTTCTTGTTACACAGTGATAAATAATTTGGATTCCTTTAGGCACAGACGCTATGTATGATGTTCAATGAATGTGTGGATTTTTAGGACGCCTAAATTGAGCTGCTGATAATTCCCATGTGTGATTGGTGTGGAAAGTCCACACCCACTAGGTGATTGATAGCCGAAGGGAATATGACCAACCTTGGGTCTTCGTCCTTTGTCAACATCCTAAGACATAAACTTTATTTATTTATTTTTTTGTCTTTTGTAAAGTAGGGCTTTGGGAGTAGCTTTGCCACTCCAATAACTTTTCCCTTCCCCTCAAAACAGAAGCTTACCTTGCTTCTCCTTTTCTTCTTGGTCGTAGTTTTCCCTCACGTCTTCCTGTTCCTTCTGCAAGTCACGTGCGTGCGGATGCAATAAAAAGCCACCGTGCATGTGTGAGACAAAGAAAGAAAACAGCGAAGCACCGACGTCAGGGTACGGCGTGCTAACAAGATGCTAACGCTGCAAGACAGCCCTGAAGTTGAAAAATATTGCGCCAGGAGAAGCTCAAAGACTGAATATGAATAAATGAAGGGTGGGGGGGGGGGGTATTTAAGAACTCTCTCCTGCTTAAAATTCTTGCTGTAGACGCATAGTTTCTTCAGATTTTAGCAGATATTTCTGATTCATATTCCGTCGGTTAACTTCAAAGGAAGAGAAATGTTTCAATTATTGTTGAATGTGTGCATTATTTATTGATCTTGAAGCATTCTTTGTGAAGAGAAAGGTGTCTACTTATACGGGGTCTGTTCAAAAAGTATCGCGAATTTTGTGTTTTTTCAAAAAGTATTTATTTATTCATGAATATCTATTTTGTCCCCTTCAAAGTAACCCCCACCAGATATTATACACTTGTGCCAACGTTTTTTCCAATCCTCGAAGCACTTTAAAAAATCGTTTTTTGTGATCTTGTTCAGCTCCTCCTTCGATGCCGTCTTTTATCTCCTTAATCGTGGCCTAGCGTCGTTCTTTCTTGGGCCTCTTCAGTTTTGGGGGGAAAAAAAAGGGTAACAGGGGGCCAGGTCTGGGGAGTACGGTGGCTGCGGCATCATAAGTGTGTTTGTTTTTGCCCAAAAATTCGCGCACAAGCAACGATGTGTGAGCAGGGGCGTTATCATGGTGCAAAAGCCAATTTTTGCTCTTCCACAAATCCGGGCGTTTCTGGCGGATTGCTTCGCGCAAATTGCGCATAACTTGCAGGTAATATTCCTTATTGACCGTTCTACCCTGTGGCAAGAACTCATCATGCACCACGCCCCTGCAATCGAAGAAAACTCTAAGCAAAACCTTTACATTCGCCCGAACTTGGCGCGCTTTTTTCGGTCTTGACTCGTGCGGCAGCATCCATTGGGATGATTGAGCTTTAGTTTCCACGTCATAACCATAAACGTCATCAGTTATGACCCTCTGGAGCAAATTTGGGTCGTCGCGGACAGAGTTCAACAGCTCCTTAGCAACGTTAATGCGATGGTGTTTTTGGTCGAAATTGAGCAACTTTGGTACGAATTTTGCGGCGACCCGTCTCATGCCCCAAATCATTGGTAAAAATCGAATGGCACGAGCCATTTAGGTCCTCAGCAACTTCTCTAACGGTGATTCGAACGATTGGCCAATACTATTTTCTTCACTTCAATGTTTTCGTCTGTTGTTGACGAGCTCGGTCGTCCGGGACGCTCTTCGTCGTTCACATTTTCTCGACCCTCTGAGAACATTTTGTACCACCGATAAACGTTGCTTTGGTCCAAGGTAGCTTCACCATATGCCACAGTCAACATTCGGAATGCATCCAATCACTTAATTTTGTTTTTCACACAAAATTTGATACAGATTCTTTGTTCCATTTTTTGGAATAAGCAAAAATCGAAGACGAGCCAAAACACGTCCAAGCAAAATAGCTGTCAACAATTAAATGAACATTCAAAATGGCCGAGCTTGTCATCATAAGTGAGGGACATGAGTACCAACATAACGCCACAAAACAATCCAAAATCGAATATACGTAGATAAGCCAAGGGACGTTTATATTTATATCAAACAACAAACTGCCAAACAATTTTAATGCAAAATATGCTGAGAAACGTGTGCATTTTACCTGAAAGATCTTGGGAGATGCAGGAGCAACTCCTTCGCCCGGAAGTTTCTCCAACAGTATCTTAAAAAGTCTTATATCATGGAGCTAGGTATAAAACAGAGGTCGGTAACAGCATGGCTTGAACTGGGAGATTAGAAGGCACGTAAGGTTGTTGACGAGGAAGGCAGAAGTATTTACCCATTATGTTCGGAACCTGAAGACTGGGTGCACATTTTGGCTAAGTGTACACAGACAGAAGATGCTAGGATAAAATTTCTCCCGAATTCATTTTTGACTTTCAGTAGGGGGAGGCTTGCATGTTGGGACTTGTTGTAAATAGACAAAACTGGCTAAACTTTCACATTTTCTTGAATGAATTGTGTAGTTTTACCGACAAGAAATTTCTGTAAACATCGTGCATAAATAATACGAAGAATTGATTCAGAATTTTTTTAATAGTTTTTAACGCCCGTTTTTACTACCGAGGCACCACAGGCGGTAGACACTGAGGATACATGAGATGAAATTATATATTGAGAAACGATTTTTTTAAGGAAGGAAACGTTCCAAGCTTAAGTTTAGGATACCTCCCCGGCATTTGTCATTTATGAGGACTGAGGAAAACCTGAACAAAACCTCAGTTTGTGGAGACGGTCTTGGTGTGAATTGAACCCCAGACCTCCCGCTCACGAGTCCGCGCCTTAACAACCTCGGCCACCCGTGGCGGTCCAGAGTTATTGTATATATGTCTTTGTCTATTTCAGGTGCGTGCGTTCTTGTTAAATATGTTGCTTCTTTGATGAATTAAATATTTTAATTTAGAAACGAAGTATGTTACAGACATTGAACGGTCTTGCAACCCAGGCGACTCAACTGTGCAATACATGTACACCTTGTTCAACAGTTTAACTGGAATAATAACTGCTATTATTATTATTATTATTATTATTATCATCATCATCATCATTATTATTATTATTACCACTAATATTACTACTACTACTACTACTACTACTACTACTACTACTACTACTATTACTACTACTACTACTACTACTATTACTACTAATATTACTACTACTATTACTACTACTACTACTATTACTACTACTACTATTACTACTACTATTACTATACTACTACTACTACTACTACTATTACTACTATTACTATTACTACTACTATTACTACTACTACTAATATTACTACTACTACTACTACTACTATTACTACAACTACTACTACTACTATTACTACTACTATTACTACTAATATTACTACTACTACTATTACTACTACTACTACTACTACTACTACTACTACTACTACTACTACTACTTTTAAACTGAGGAAGATACACTCCTTAAGCGGAACCTGCTGTGCTTTCGTTAGCTACTGTTGTAATCAGGGGTGAATAAAAAAGCATAGGATGACACAAATCACCATCATACAACGAACTTTGATAAAGAGATAGAACTAGGTAATGAATTAAATATCCGTGTTAAGAATGGAAGACATTTAAAGGCAAGAAATGTTTGCTAATTTTAATTTCAAACGGTCAGTGAGTGTATACAGAGAAATGAAAAAGAGGTTTGGGGCAGGGAAAATTATGTCGAAGTATGTGACAAAGCAGCAAGAGAAGGCTTTCCATGGGCATGAACACGGTAGCAAATTTGAAGGGTTTAAGAGTAAGGAGGCTGGATAAATAACCATTGTGTAACTAAAGAGACAATAATTGTCACATAATTTTAGAATGAGAGGGCAGCTGGAATTACAGAGATGATCCAATCTACCAATAGAAATTACAGGGGAAAAATGATGAATCAAGAAAAGGCAGGGTGGAAATTGGCATTTATTTAGGGAAAGTGAGAGCAAAATGGTTGGAAAAAATTAGTGAGCAAGACAAAGAAGAAAGTTTAGAGTGTGAGGGGTTATATTTAAATAGACAGAACCGTATAACTCGAAAACCGCAGTTTTTGGGTATGTCGTCTCTCAGGAAATGCAGCAACATAGATAGTAAACTATAATAAGTTATAAACTGCTAAATTTATGGCTTATGGTTGATCCTAGTGCCTTCTGGAATTGTCCAAGGCATTGATACTATTAGTTATATTTTAATTTGGTTTATGCTAATGTTGTTATAAATACTTGACTTATAAATGTATGTAAATGTCTGCAATAAATTTCAGTTTCAATAGAATACCTGAACCCAAGTCTTCCGGATATTCGAGCAGAAAACTGCTGATGGACAAGGGTTAAGTTATTAGTTAAATAAGCAAAATTGAAGGAAAATGCATTGAAAAGCTATACTTTTTAATTGAGGTAATTTATAAAGTTTTTAAACTAGGAAGGGAGGAAAATTTGTAAATTTAATCGTAAAGTTGTTTGGGGATATAAATTCATTCATTCAAATATCCACAGCATGTGTAAACGAATGGAATAATTGTGAGCGTAGAACTAAACGTTTTTCTTACACAAAATAACTCATCGCGTGAGATTCAAACTCTCCTCTCGTAGGAGACCTTTGCTCTTAATAGAACGCAAGAGGTATTTCATTTCATTTACATTGTTCACATGGTAACTGTTTTAAGAAACTTCGTTTAGTTTTTGAGGTAATTATAATGAGAAATAGAGCGCACGACGAGACATTATTCCTTTATGTGAAGATGAACCAAAAAATAAAAATAAAAATACTCTATCCCTGTATCTTGTTTCCTACACCGGTACGTGCATTGCAAACTCTTACATTTTATTTCTAAATAACAAAATTACAATTTTGTATTACTATGATACTTATACCTAGGTTACAATTAGAACTTTACTAAA
Organism: Metallyticus violacea; assembly: GCA_030762175.1. Taxonomy (NCBI): domain Eukaryota; kingdom Metazoa; phylum Arthropoda; class Insecta; order Mantodea; family Metallyticidae; genus Metallyticus; species Metallyticus violacea. Next base: position 8,085,376 of record CM060841.1, read on the forward strand.
ATAATAAAAATAACAAAGTACATTCCCTTCAACTAATTCCTAATTGCTGGAAATCAGCTGCGACTTCCACTTAATTTTAGCTCTAAATTATTAAACTGCTATTGACCGGTATCCGGTAGAAACTGTACCAGTGACCAGTACATTTCTTACACATGTTTACTTTACTACTTATATATATATTCTTGTCTATATATGTATAAATCTATATATTATACATCTGTTGAGCGTATGCATTTCTTTATTCTCCATATTATGTACCCTTTTTCCACATTATATCATCTTTATAAATATATTCTTGTAAATTTCACATTTATATATTATATTAACCAAAAATTTCAACAGTAATTATATTCTTTGTTTGCGAATCTAATTGACATTTATCAATACAACATTTACCCTATCAGTTAATTACTTTGACATCGTTAACAATAGTAATAACAATATCATTAGTAGTATTAATTATAATTATAATAGATATTATAACAATTTTATTATATTTTAATTTTCTTCTTCTTCTTCACTCTTTCAACATTCCCCTTTTCCACAATCACTTTGCCCTCCTCTCATTCTATATACACAAAACTGTTTTATCCTATTAAAAGTTCCCTCTCACTACTCCATACACTTTATAATTCTCTATTGCATTTGTTTATCTATTCTTTATACTCGCATTATTACGAATTTGAAACTGTTCTTACAATTTTCACCACTCTACTTCTCACATATCTACTACACCGGTACATTCCAAGGAAGATGAAGACGAACAGCTATGAAGTAGGGAGTATATATTTTTTTTTCTTATTTCTTTTCAGAGGACAAGTGAAATAATAAATATTTTAACAGTACTTTAGGCTCTGTCAATTGCTGATTTAGTTCTCAGTATAAATACTTGTTTGGTTTAACAAACTGTTAGGAAACTTGTGAACATGGTGTGTCGAAAGGGACGAGCGCATGACGTCGCATTGAAAGGCGTCCTTTCGTGTGACCACGCAGGGATTGTTTACTCTTCTCTCCAGGGGGCCATCCTGCACCGGCTCCTCCCCATGGTGCCATATCGCTACGGGCTGAGATGCTGCGCTACGGTTACACATAATTCCCATCCCCCATCTATTCCAGCTTTGGGACGTACTGCAAATTTCGATTCTTGGAAATACTTTGACGTTAAATTGTATTTCAGTCGCTTAGTTTCATAAAGTCAGAAATGCTTTTCATAAATTTAATGTAAACCACGTTCCAAAACTACAAAACAAAAATTGTATAATATTTTAAAAATACGAAGATATGTGGCGTTTGGAATCATAAAGTCTATACTCCAAAAATTGCAATTTTGCTAACTAAAAAAAAGTGCTTTTGGTGCTTAAAACTTATTTCGTTTATAGTTAATTCACTTAATGATCCAACCTTATTTATGTACAAATTGCTTTCCTATACATTTTGGATCGCGTAAGCTCATATAGTAACCTTTAGTGCTTTTCATAAGAGAAGTCAACCATCGTAATGAATTTCTGTAACAGCGCCTGTTTTATTTTATTTTTAATCCTACAGTAAAGTTATTCGTTAGAATTGTATTTTCAGACTTTTAATTGTGCTGATTTGTATTACTCGTTAGAAAAGTATAAATATTAAATAGTTAATTAACGGTCGAAAACACACAGGCATAATAAACACAGTTTCAAAAAATAAAGCCTAATGCATTATTCACTGCGCTAAAGAGAAATATCACAAGTTCAATTACAACCAAGTGAAACAACGAACCAACCTAGAAAATGAAGATGATAGTCTAACCGTAATGAATAAGAATAAGGGCTTCATCTGAAAACTCTTATTGAAGTCTCTGATTGACTTTTTAAAATAATATACATAGGGTGCCAAAAATGTATACACACTTTCACTTTAGATATCTGTTTAATATATTTCAAAGTTGGAAAGAAAAACAACAGCAATGTGTAGTATGATGTTCTGTAAACAGATGTGAGTTACATACATTATGATAGCGTTGCTACGTGACAGTATATCAACAATGAACAAATGAAGCCAAGATTATCGTATGATGTTCTGTAAACAGATGTGACTCACATTACGTTATGCTAGAGTTGCTACAATAAAATGGAGCCAAGATTATCTTTTGAACAGCGGGTGTGGGTGTCATCTAGGAGACTAATTGGACCATTATTTTTTGATGGAACAGTAACGGGCCCAGTGTACTGAGCATGATACGCACATCCGTCTTACCCTCCATTCATACCCTCTATGGAAATGAGGAATTTTGCTTCCAACAGGATGGTGCGTACCTTGATGACAATCTTCCAAGGCACTGGATAGGACGAGGAGGACGATTGAGTTTCCTCCGCGTTCTCTGGATCTAACTTTTTTTTAAAGGAAGGAAACGTTCCAGGCCTAAGTTTAGGGTACCTCCCTGTCATTTGCCAGTTATAAGGACTGATGAAAACCTGGAAAAAACCTCAGCCAGGGAGGACGGTTCTGGCGGGATTCGAACCGCAGACCTTCCGCTCACGAGTCCGCGCCTTAACGACCTCGGCCACCCGTGACGTTAAAACATTATTTTGAAATTGTATTCAGGTGCATTCATTTTTTAATACCGAAAGGTAACTACTTATAATTGTAGTTATAGTAATTAATGCTTAGTGTTTAAGTTGATAACTGGAGGCGATTGAAGAGTAGAACGTAATTAGGTTTACTTCAAGACAACCATCTCCATTTATATAAATTAACAAACATAAGTAAATCAAATAATTTGAAGAACTAATTTTGATATTTTGCATTCTGTACGTTGTGCATTAATTATCACATGAATGCCCAAATTACATCACCTGAAGCAAAATTGGTTCTTAGATTTAAATTTTGAATAAAATAACTATAGAAATTCGATATTATAATTATATTTTATAACTCCAAGAAAAAGTTTATAAGTAAAATACTTTGCATTCTGTATGTTTTCAAAATAAGTTTAAACAAAGATTTTATTTATTCTTTATTTTTACTAAATAAAATTCTTAAAATCACACATTTGTCCCATATTCAAGTATCTAATAGACGGGTTTAAATTTCTACACCCTCACAAACAAAAATTATGCAGTTTTGCGTGGGTTAAACAATATTTACTTACAATTTCGAAAACTTTTAGTAACGGTTATATTATTCAGGCTGTCTTTAAACATATATATTTAAAGGTAAGCTTAGTTTAAGGAAAAAGTCGGGAGAAAAATATAAACAAGGCAATACTATCAACACAGAAACCTAATCTTCTCTTTGCTGTGATCTGGTCAGCCGGGGTATGTCTTAAAAAAAGTGCTTGATATAAAACTAGCAGACTAAAATGTTGACGTTTTATTAAGGAAAGGGAAAGAAGTATATTTTCGTCTGTGCCGCAAGAATCTGGTAAGAATATTTCTTTCAATGAGAGCAGTTTATCGCTACGTTATTTCTCCAGCCATTTCACTATGGAATCCTATCTCTCTCCACACACCCACACAATGTGACCCATTTCTCTGCAGGGTGTCGAAGAGAGGGAGTAGAATAACAGCCAATTCAGCTTCAGGCTCTCTCACTGTCTAAGAGCCCCCTAATTTATCTCTTCTCATTTTTAGCATCTCTTACCTTTCTCCGGATCTTCAGTGCGTAAGCTTTGCATCGCCACTCTCTCTATGTGCTTCCTTTTCTTACTCAAGCCATATTCATTCTCAAGCGGCTAGTCCCCTTTGGTAAGGGTGCACAAAACTTCAATATGTTTGCTATTGTACAATTAAAGCAAATTTGCTTAAAAAGAATTTCAAAATATGACTTTTTTTCAACCGACAGGTACTGTGTACCGTTGTTTGAACAATTGTTACTCATTTTTTGACTCAAAGAATACAAGAGACGGGAGATATTCCGTTTTGTGTAGTAGAATTAAATAATAATAATAATAATAATAATAATAATAATAATAATAATAGGGAAGGTAAGATATGGAGGCACTGTGACAGCTTGTACATAGATAAAGTAAACCATGCTATTGAAACAGAAGAGGAGCTAAAATTGTACACCTCTCATAGAACACAGATTTAAGACAATTATTTCATGAAAATGTCTAAATAGATAAACAATAAGAGCATTTTAAAAGTCTTAAAACTTAGAGGCTCCGCAGTGACACTTCCAGCCAGTTGTTAGCGAGATTTCGCAAGAGTCGGGCAGTTGTTTGTGCAGTCGAGAGTGATTTCATTGTGCAATGGTGAAACGTTCATTCCGTTGTCATATATTTATCTTAAAGGCAAACATGAGGCACAGAGTGTCGTGTGGCATAACGAGACAGGCATTTAGACGTAAATTTCCCGTAGCTCGGTTCCAACACGAAACACAATATTAAAGTGTACAAGTTTAATGAAACAGATTCTGTGATAATCCGGAAGAAAAATGGAAGACTGCTCATAAATCAATGACGGAATTGCAGAATTATTACCATGATTTATAGCCTCATTGTTTCGTATATCTTGGGCTTTGTGATTTTTATTTTTTGAGGATATTGGAAAGTAGAGTATATTTAACTAACCCTCACGCACTGGAGGAATTTAAAACAAATATCCTATTAGAAATGAAGTTAGGTGCAATAGTGAAAGGAAAATGATACGTGATATTTTCCTAAGATGATGTGTATTTTCTAGAGAAAAAGGCAACATTTCCAGCATCTACTGTAAGGAGAGTGAGCACCAAATTCTGTTATTTAACATATTGTACCTAAGTCTTAATTATGAAGCGCTTGAATGCCGCGAGTTTATCCAATAAAATACCGGGCGGCAACGCGGGGTCTAATCGTTGATCGGTTGAACTGTGTATAGGGACTTATTAACTGCTCTCACTGTAGAAAAGAAGAAACAAACGTTCAATTCAATAGCAATTTGTATAATTACAAACATAGAAATAGGATAGGAAAAGGAATACAGATATAAGAAAAGGATTCGGTGCTTACAAAGTAGGTGAATATTTATGGATATATGTATATATATATATATTCCTGGATCCCAACAAGAAAAGACAAATACTCGTTTTCCATAAAACATTTGCCGGTATTAAGATAATATTAAAAGGCTAGATGATGGGAAAAACTTTAGTCAGCAAGTTCTGCTTCTTTGGTCTTTTTAATAATCTGAAATGATTATGATTAATACTTCTACTATTGGAATAAAAACAACCGCAAGAAAAGAGAAAATGTAGAATATATGAAAAGATAATAACACATCAAAAGTATCTGCAGCGAAGAGAGAAAATAAATATAAATAAAAAGTATAAATTATTATTGAATATATTTGTAAATGCAAATAAAATGTACATTTTTGTTTGATAGCAGCTATGAACATCAAACCACAGAGGTGGACACAATTTACCGGCCAGAATTCGCACACTCGAGATTCATTCCTATCTCTCTCTTCTCTTCCCTATTGCATCAATGTCTGTACAAGTCAGTACAGCGTTGAAGTTCGGTTTCAGACCAAGTGAGATGAGACGAGTCGGTTTTTCGTGCCTAACCCTCAACTTTCTAAACGCACAGGATTTCTGGAAGAATTTATTGTCCTCACATTAAGTGCTCAAATTTACTTACTTTCTATACACACGCCAGAACCCATCGCTGCACGTTTATGACACTTTTCTTCAGAATAGCCTAGTCGATGTTGATTCCGGTTAGGTTTTCAAATTGTCAACTATTCGTGAGTATAGTCGGCTGATCCGGGTGGTCAGAAATTCTCAGAAATCAGTCATGAAAGAAACATCTGATTAAGGCGAGAGACTTGACTGAAGTGTGACACATCTTAATTACAATTTGCTTTGACGAGCTCAGTGACGCTCAGCTATCAACAAAATCCTCGAATAGACACTCTGTATTATTGTATTCAAAATAAATAATATATCTTCGACGGGTTCAACGGCAATTAATGATCAGCTTGCGGATTAAATGAGTCCAAATGCATGTCTTGTAAGTTTGTGTTATTTTATTCATGAACGCTCTTTAATATCTCAGGTCATCAGCGTCCCATTGAAATCAGGGTGTGAAACGGCTGGTAAATTTTGCTCAGAGGTCTCTTATTTCAGGCTTGAGGTTCTTTTTCGTGACGTAAATGTATGACACAGGACCCACGGCTTTACTTCCCTTCCAAAGGAAGCTATGATTTTTACGCCCGAAATAATCTATCAGTCATGGGCGGGATCGAACCCGCGATTTTGGGTTTAGAAGGCAAGTATGATTACCACTACACCACCAGGACCGACTATGTCTTGACAGCTGGAAATATGCTCCGTCTTTGAACTCATGTTTAGAATGTCATGTAGTCACACAGCGAACACCAAAACCCAGTGCAGTAACACATTTTCCTCTCCTCCTGTTGCTCCTAGCAGTAATCCTATTATGATCTGTTTATCTTTATATGGAGTGGAAATACCTCGCCCCTGAGGTGAATCATGTGATGGTTTATGAAGTGACTGCAGATGAGCCGCTATATATTCTGTCAGACAGGAAGTGCAATGCGTCTCAAAAAATCCTATGTTTACAACTTCCCCATCAAGGCGTACTTTGGAATACACTTGGCATGACAACGTGGGATTCCATAGCCAGTCATTGTTTACTAAAACGGTGCATTGAGGCACCTTCTCCAATAGGCACCAATAAGTGAAAGGGAGGAAAAATTAACAAGCCTGATCTGACGACATCACTCCAAAACCCAAGTAAATTTAAATAACTGGGTTGTTTAAACAAAAACTCGCCTGAAATTTTCAATGTATACTATGTTTGTTTTTAAAGACCTGTCCAATGTATTTTTGAAGTATCAATATGCTTCTATCTTTCACATTTATTTAAATTATATTATTATTATTAAAGAAATTATTTAGACCTAAGCATATAAACCTGATTTAGTTTTTATAAAACAAAAGTACTTGTATGATCGGTCATTTGTAGCGAAGGACTTGAGAATGATTACCTAACATGCATGTTAATGAACTACAGCACAATAATAACAGCATGTAGAGGGGTTTTAGACCACAATTTGAAATTGGGAATTAGATGCTGATAAGCTTTGGAGAGAAATGGGCTAAAATTTCTTTATAATGTCTTCAAACGTGCTTTGGGAGCGAAGGAATCCTCTGGTCCCCTGATCAGTTTTTTAACATTTAGTAAAATAAAAATATCTACCATCTCGGACTAATCATATAAGAGTACGACTGCACAAACATAATTGATTTGTGATATTTTATAGATTAGTCTTCAGTGTTTCTTTCAGATATATTTTACCCCGGAGTCTTTTATGTTAGAAATTTAACAGCTGCTGTTTTATTTCGTCCTACTTATGTAGTAAGCCGATGGCTTTCGTAAAGGGACACAATAGGGTACAGGCATATATAGAGTATCTCCAAGGACTTAACTTTAGCACAAACCTTGGCAAATATTTCACGTTTTTCAGGCAGAAGTATTTGTTATCTTGAACTGTGCTTGTAGAGGACTTGAGAAGAGCTATCATCAAAATCGAATTCTTATTCTCTCAGACAGTCAAAGCGCTTTAAAAGCACTTTCTCCCGACCAGGTGAAATCAAACTGGTACGAGAGTATCAAAATGCCTTGTCTGCCCTGGCATTTTGCAATAGGCTCAAATTGCGATGGCTGCCGTGATACCAGGCATTTATGGGAATGAGAAAGCAGATCAGTTGGGAAAATGGGATGCTGATACAACCTTTTTGACCCTGAGCCCGCTGTTGGAATCAGTACGTGTGTTCTAAAACATGGATTGTGGATAAACATCAACTAAGGTGGCAAACGCAGGCTAAAATTGGACAGAAGAGGAATAAGGAAAGTAACATGGTCACTTTAGGAAACATCCTCTGAAGGCGGGGCTCTATAAAGATGAACCCACTGGTGGGATGTGTAAACAGGAGGGGGAATCCGCCTTACATATCCTGTTTTGAGTGTTCATTACTGGTAGGAAAGACTTGTTTTTTCTATAACCAGGGAAGACCTAGGAACGGATGCCAACGTTGAAACCAAAATACTGCAACTTGTACAAGGAGCAGATTTTGGGAAACAATGAAGGCGTCTCTTTCATTGGGGTAGCACATTGAGCCTTATAGGCTGACATACTGGAGGTTGTTTAAACTCCATAACTCTCTACCGACATCTATCTATCTATCTATCTATCTATCTATCTATCTATCTATCTATCTATCTATCTATCTATCTATCTATCTATCTATCTATCTATCTATCTATCTATCTATCTATCTATCTATCTATCTATCTATCTATCTATCTATCTATCTATCTATCTATCTATCTATCTATCTATCTATCTATCTATCTATCTATCTATCTATCTATCTATCTATCTATCTGTCTGTCTGTCTGTCTGTCTGTCTGTCTGTCTGTCTGTCTGTCTGTCTGTCTGTCTGTCTGTCTGTCTGTCTGTCTGTCTGTCCGTCCGTCCGTCCGTCCGTCCGTCCGTCCGTCCGTCCGCCCGCCCGCCCGCCCGCCCGCCCGCCCGCCTGTCTGTCTGTCTGTCTGTCTGTCTGTCTATCGATCCATCCATCCATCGGTTCTTCTATCCATCCAATTATCCATCTATCCATCTTCCTTCCTTCCGTCCATCTCCCTTCCATTCATTCATTCATTTTTTCATTCATCCATCCATCGGTCCATCCATCGGTCCATCCATCCATCCGTCCATCCATCCATCTACCCATCCATCCACCCATCCATCCATCCATCCATCCATCCATCTACCCATCCATCCTTCCAATCCTATCTATCTACTTCAACCTATATTGTTCCCAGTTTTTTTATTGTAAATGTTAATATTATTATTCATAGCATAACATAAGTAATGAAACTGTAGTGTGTATTTCTCTCGCACAATTTTCCACTTTTTTACCATATGTTTCTTCACTAACATTTTAAATACATATTTTATTCAGTTATTTAAACACTGAAAATTGCAATAAAGAATGACGGTTGAGAACAATTAGTAGAAATACGTAGTGCACATTGTTGTATTAAGCGAAAATGTGCTCGAATTAAACATTCTTTGCACCTCGTATATTATTCCCCCTTCCCCTGAAACAAACACCCAGGAAGCTATCCGTGGGCAATGTGACAGGTTGTAGTTCCGACCATTGTAGGTAGTCCTACGTGAAAGAGCGTTTATTTAACTAAGATAAATAAGATAAAAACAAAAGAAATTACACTGGAATTCGAAGATTCGCTTTTACTTGAAAGCAGCACCAACTGTGCAAACAAAGACAAGCTGCACAATTCCTATATGTAATGTCAAATTTAAGCTTCGTTAGTCAGTGGCATGCTGCTACTTTAGAAACTTAATACCACAGCTCAAGTAGCTCGTATATAAGACCCCTCTACTGTCCTTGTCTGACTTCTCGGGGCGAGACGCGGATGGAGAGGAAAGTAGGAGCCACACGAGTCTTCTGCGCATGTGCGACTGAACGTTTATACTACCTTTACTTCAAGACATCGTCGGTCTGTTGTCTGACAGTAATTTTTATAGTGGTGTGGAGAAATTTTAGGTTTCGACAAGCGTTTTGCAGGCCTCTCATAAGGAGTTCTTTAGTTATTCATAGGGTTGGATTGATAAATAATATTGCTATAATGGTCTGTTTTTAAATATTTTGTTTCATAGGCCGTACGATCACAGATGCGAGGGGTGGTTTACACTGGCTATGTTTTTAGTACGGTATTACAGCATCGTAATATACAGAGAGTTCGGGGAGGCGTGGTTGAGAACATTACTAGGTACTAGAGAACTCAGGGACCAGGAAGTTAAACAACAGTACAATCTCTTAAATTATTGCGGTGTAGTTTATTAACATCATCCAGGGAATAATTTTCTTTGCCTCAAACACATTATCATTGCGATAATGGAATTAATCTGTAATATAGTTTTAAAAAATAGGAACTCCGAAGGTGAGCCGTAAATTCCGCCAACCTGTTTGCAACAGCGGTGACCCAGTACAAAGTTCCCCTCTGTGTGTATTCTACGCCCACAGCAGCTCATTTTAGACTTTGTAAGTGGCCACAGCTGTTTGCAAACTCGGCACTGCAATAGAAATGATTCTCTTTGGACGTCCCTGCATTTCACTTGCACTTGCTCCATGTTTATCTCCTCTGTGTTTCTCATTACCTTATCCTTCTCTTCCTTCTGTCCTTATCTACCTTTTGTCGTCCAAACAGCCTCTCATTTAATTCCTTGGACTTCTTAACGAGACGGGAATTGGCTGGCGCCCTGGAAGCTTTGCCCTCTTTACTGGAAATAGTTAAATTTACCACTGCTCTTGAGCTGAGGTTGGTAATCTCCGGGATGGGAGAGGATGATGAGGTCTTCCTTTTCTGCGATCTGAGGGAAGGCTTTGTCTCTGCAAATCGGACAAGACAGTTGAAATTCAGAGGTCTCTTCTCTAATAGAATTCTAAGCACCAGTTTAATTATTATCTTTAACATTGCGTCTATCCTTCTATTCTGAGTAGAGGATTAGACAGGTTTAGATGTGAGTACCGCTACTTCTTAGCACTAGGTCCTGGGTTCGTATTCTCACGAGCAAGAATGGTTGCTTCTAAACCCGATTAAAACTCATTATACTATATGTATTTTCTCCTGGAGGTACTGTGACGTTTGTTTACAACCAGTAAGAGAAATAATACATTTTGGAGCCACAAGTTGCCTGTGTAAAACTTTTTGTCGCAGCTTCCGCGATTATTCCTTTATTCATTAATGTTTATTTTCGTCGCAAATAAAACGTTTATGTTTTTAAGAAATGCAACTGAGGCGCGTTAATAAAACACAGGATGTAATTTAGTGCGCTAAGGATCCTGTGCAAAATGCATCTCAGTGTTAGCCAACTATGTCTGATGACTTCCGCGCGAAATACTGTGTCTCAACCTGCACTGTCAGTTCAAGACTGGGAGTTGGTATTTTCCACTTGAGGCTTAAAGAAAGAAATGTAGAATATTTTGTACTGATTTAATTGTGTGTAATAGTTTGACTTTTTATTCAAACCAGAAAATCGTGTCATTTTTATACTGCTATCAATAAAACATATGGTGGAGGGAACCGTTTTACTTTTGTTATTCGAATGTAAAAGATGCTACAATTATTGATGTAAAAATTCCCAAAATTTCCCGTTAAATGTAAGAAAATAAAATTACAGGAGAAATTAAATATAATAAACTTCATTGTTTTTTTCAATTCAATCCCCGGTAGCTATCAGACGAGTAAGGAGAAATGGAGATAGTAAATGTAAGTCGGGGGCAGAGCTAAGTCCTACCCTACTGGTGTGTGTAGACCTCATATATTTACGCTTATATGAGGAAAAGCGTGTTTAATTTTTTATGATAGCTATTTTGGAACCCAGCCGAGTGCATAAACAGAAAACAAGGGTAGATAGTTAACATATTGGGTAATATTATTTTACAATGATGTCACTTTTGCTCACAAAGTAGCTATTCATAGCCCCAATACATCATGTTACTATATCTTCATTACCGCATATTATATTGCATTGCGGAGTTTCCTATATGACATTCATAGGTGCTCATTTGGAGATTTTCACAACAAACTTTGATTCGCATTGTCTCAAATTTTCATAATGGAATTCCTATGTAGTTACTAAACTATCACTACCAAAGTGGAAGTAAAATTAAGAATTAACTGTTGTAGATGTTTCAATACCGTTTGTTAATTTTCTATAGAGACGAGATTTAGTTTAACTTAACTTAACAGCGAATTCCATTGTTATTGGAGTGCCAAAAACCAATAGCAGCTGTTTTAGAATCCCTCGCCATAATTTAAAAATAGGAATTATTAAGACTTTTTCTTTAAGATACAATAAACTGAAAAAATAAAGGCCTGAGTTTTATTTTGCGAAACTGAAGACCAAAGAGGAAATTGTGATTTTTTATTAGCGAGTCTTGCTGCATGTCGTGTCCTAAAATATCTTGCGATTTTTTATTTTAATGAAAAAAATTAAGGCAAAGGGTGTGAAAATAATCAGAAATATCAGGAGGGCATTTCATATTTCAGTGGGAGCTGCATGAAAAACTTTTAAGAACATTTTTGTTTTTCAAGGGGGAATAAACAATAAAATTGCGCGACGACAACTACAACATTATAACAAAGACCGTGGGAGTAAACATAGGCTAATGTTACAATAAAATAATTTCCCAATTTAAAACAATTAAAATTATATTTAAGTTGTGGCATTTAGTACAGTAAAGGAGTTAAGGCGTTTACGATTAATTTTCACTTTCACCATAATGTAAAATATATATTGTGTGTATGTGTGCTAAGAATAGCGGGTGAGTCAACTGCCCCTACTTTTGCAGTTTTATGCAACCCGCAATTATACTCTAACTGAAAACATCCGTCCCTAAGATATCTACACAAATTCTGAATATATTTGGTGGCACATCTAGCAAAATTACGGGTCGTTAAGACATGGACTCATGAGCGGGAGGTCTGGCGTTCGAATCCCACCAGGAACGTCCTCCTTGACTGGGGTTTCTCCAGATTTTGTTCAGTTCTCATATGGCAAATGCCGGGGAGGTACCCTAAACTTAGGCCTGGAACGTTTCCTTCCTTAAAAATCCTTTCTCAATATATAATTTCGTCTTATGTATCACCAGTGTCCACCGCCTGTGGTGCCTCAGTAGTAAAAACGCGTTTTATACACTATAAAAATGCCTGATTCATAGCACATTATGGACTCAACCAAGCTTTTAGATCTTGCTTTGTTTGTATGATATAGACTTTTAAGACAATTTTAATTCTTTGTTGAAGCTTTAACGTAATTATTTAAATAATATTAGCTATCTGGTGGTGTAATGGTGACCATACTTGCCTCCTAAACCCAAGATAGCGGGTTCAAACCCGGCCATGATCGATGGATTTTTTTTCGCCCGTAAAAATCCTAAGTATGACTTCTTTCGGAAGGGAAGTAAGGCCGTGGGTCCCGTGCCATACATTTACGGCACAAAAAAGAACCTCAAGTCTGAAAGAAGAGGTCTGTGAGCAAAATTTGTCGCCCGTTTCACACCCTGAGTTGAATGGGACGCTGTTGACCGGAGCTGTTAAGGAGCGTCCATAAATAAATCAAATAAAAAAAATGACTACTCAGTATCCAATAGAGGCGTGCCTCTAATTTGTCATAGCCTATCACGCCAATTTTATTTTTAACTCATTTTTACACTGGACCGATTTTATCACAGGTGTTTACTCGGTGGCGTGGTTATGTATACTGTAATGCAAAAGTTTGTAAAATCGTCTGAAAACCCGGAAGCAGCTCTCAGTAAACGATTCATATGTTTTTGAGTTGTACTTTAGAGAGTAGCACCTTGTGTCCCTTAAACCGCTCTTCTTCTGAATGTTGAACTTTCGTCTATCCAAAAACGTCAATTAATGACTGGAAAGCGAAGAAAATGGGCATAAAGCGCAACTACCTCTTGGAGGGTGGCCTGTCTTCGGCTCTCACCTGGTATATATCCTTAGTACATTCCAAAATTAAAGTATTCTTTATTAAAACCGTTGAATATAACGGGCAACTGAAAGGAAAATAATATCTCTTATATAAAACGTTTCTAACCAGTTCCGTCAACATTCAAATGCTATTCAAATGTTTATTTTACACCCGTTTTCCTAAGCTCTAGATAGGACTGTACTCATGAAAAAATTCGAACTTATGCAAGACACTGCACCGCAAACCTGGTCAGTGCTTTATACTGTATGCTTGTTGTTGATTTGCCGTGGCCCATATGGGCGTGGACCATAAATGAATCTGATATATGATACTACTCTCATCCCCAATTATGCACCTGGAATGACCATTACTATTACAAACATAGAACAAGCCTATCATTAACAATATAAAATATTTATATATCACTTTACTATGTTTGATTTGTTTCTTGTTTAGTTGAAACAAATATTTTTTTTCAACCGAAGAATATGCTTCCTAAAAACTCAATTTTGTTTTCTGGCACAATGTTAAATGCCTCAATATTACAAAATATCTCGCCTAACACGCACACTAATAGTAGAAATAGAAATAGAACCTACAGCTGTTGAATCTGCTACTGGTGATTCTTCAAGAAAATATACTTTTCTTACATTAACCTTGTAACTTCTTAGAACAAACGACAGGCGAATTCTTCATAAACAAATTATATATGATATTACCACTACCCTTTGGAAATATTGTAGTGGACCCCTCAATTTCAGCGAAAACTTTGGACGTCCCAGAAGTCAGTGCCTATGAAAATTAGTAATAAAAATCTAAAAAAATATATGATAAAAGACTAAAATACGTAATATTTAATTTTGGTAATAAATGCAGATGGTGCCAAAATGTATACACACTTCAAGCAAAGAAAAAACTGTGTTAACAAACAAAACTGAATTCACACAAACAGAAAATGATGAGCACTAATCATCTTAGACTTTTACAGTTACAACAGTTGCTCAAAATGCCCATCTCCGGCGTCGATACACTTCTGAGCACGTTTAACTATGGTCGAGCAACGTTTGCGAAAGTGTCCTCAGCGATTGCAGCACATGCCGTTTCAATTTCTTCCCGAAGTGCTGTCAGTGTAGCTGGTTTTCTACGGTATGCAATCCTTAAGGGTTCCCCATAGGTCGAAGTCCAACAGAGTTAGATCCGGAGAACGCGGTGGTAACTCAGTCGGACCTCTTCGTCCTATCCAGTGCCGTGGAAGATTGTCATCAAAGCACGCAGTACATCTCTGTTGGAAATAAAATTCCTCGTTTCCATAGAGTGTATGAATGATGGGTAAGACGTATGTGTTCAGGCACACTGGGCCAGTTACTGTTCCTTCAAAAAGAATGGTCCAATTAGACCCATAGATGACAACCCACACCAAAGTTAACTCCAGGTAAATTAACAGCCTTTTCCAAAATAGAATGTGCATTATTTGCACACCAATAGGCATAGCTATGCCGCTTAATAGTTCCGTTTACTTAAATTGTGACTCACAAATTTCCCTACGAAGGCCTCATCCTCTTGCACCATGTTCCGAAACCACTCACAGTACTACTGCATTCTCCGATCAGGGTCATCTTCATTTAATGCATGTAAAAGTCTTGGGATGAAAACTTTCAACTTTGTTGTTTTAATAATACAACGTACATGGTTCTGCTAATCCCAGTCTCACGTGCACATTGCTTTGTAGATTTCCGCGGCGAGTGCTCAAAACGTTCCAAAACCATAACCGTGGACGTGAGGCTTTTTGCTGTACGAGGTCTTCCAGATCTGCTCTTGTGAACTTCGCATACGGTACCATGAGTCTCAAATTTGTCTCGAATACGTGCAATTGTTACTTGCGTTGGCGGTTCTGTTCTGTACACACGTCTCCATTGCCTTTGAACTTCAATAACATTCTCTGTTTTCCAATACCACTTCAAAATTGCTTTCCGCTGTTCAAACGATAATATTGGTTCTATTTTGTTGTAGCAACGCTATCATAACGTAATGTGAGTCACATCTGTTTACAGAACATCATACTACACGTTACTGTTGTTTTTTTTGTCCAACTTTGAAATATATTAAATAGATATCTAGTTTAAAACTGTGCATATATTTTTGGCACCCTCGGTGTAATAAACTGAAACATAAAGCTATAATATTTCAAATCTTTTTTTGAATAGTGTTTAACGCCCGTTTTTACTGCTGATGCACCCACAGGCGGTGGACACTCATAATACATGAAATGAAATGATATATTGGGAAAGGATATTTTTTAAGGAAGGAAGCGTTCCAGGCATAAGTTTAGGGTACCTCCTCGGCATTTGCCAGTTATGAGGACTGAGGAAAAACCTGGAAAAAAACCCAGTCAGGGAGGACGGTCCTGGCTGGATTCGAACCTCAGACCTGCCGCTCACGAGTCCGCGGCTTAACGACCTCGGCTTCTCTTGGCGGTTTTCAAAGCTAATTTCCTAGTTCGCTGAGGTTTATGTTTTATGAACAAAAGCAATGGATAATTTGTATACGTAATAAGTAACATTAGGACCTGGCTTGTTAAACAAGTAAAGCTAGTAATTATAATATTTGCATAAAGCATGCAAATGCTCGAGCATAATAATGCCGCATGAAGAATATTAAAACTAACTGGAGTGTTCTGTTATTAAATTTAGTATTTAAAGCACCGAGAGAAAAGTACTACTTTCAGTCTTATCGATTAAAACTGCAACTGGGAGTACTTGACAAGTTTCGTAAAGAGCTCTGTTGCGAAGTTTCGAGAAACTTCCTTTAGTGCAATTCGGAGGAGATATCTGCGACAGAGACGATGCTCGAAATGAGGTCTGTTTCCTACGAAAAGGAATTCAAAGTGAAATAGTGTAAGTGCAATTTATCTTAAAATGGTTTGTTGAATGTAACGCAAGAAGCCCCAATATGGATCGAGAGAGAGAGAGATTCAGTCGTGGTGTATGTCTAAACCTTTCTTAACTAAATGAGCTGCCTACAAGGTTCCGTTCTCTTTGAGAAGTAGAAACATTTTGTCTGACGCGTATGTATCAGGAAAGCGAGAGAATGGCAGTGAATCCAATAACTGATATGCATAATTTTAGTTTACGATTATAATGTTAGCTGCACTATCTGATACCTATAATAACATGAAAATGTTTTCAGAAACTGTAGTGTTACCTTTGTCAAACTAGAAAATAAACATAGTGAAAATAACTTGTACCTACTGCTAATAAATTAAAAAAAGTTTTCGTTCCCTAATCACCTACGCCAGTGTAGCCCAACAGATGACCACCGGCCACCAGATTTGACTTGAGGAGCTCTTCTCTCTTGCCTTCCAAGAGTAATGTGTTACTTTCCTTAAAACCCACTTTTATAATCAAATGTATCTCCGTAAAAGATAAAGATAAATAAACTGTGTCCCTTAAGGGCAAAGATCTCCTAACAAGTAGGGAAAGACCGCTTTTGCTAACGTGGTGAGCTATTCCTCGCTAGTTGTTCGTATGCTGTTTAAGACACTCTTTGGTTACTCCATTTCTCACTGCACCAGTTGCTTCTCGAGAGATTTCCATTTTTCTCTTCCTCTTGCTACTCTAGACCAATCTGGACATGCATGTTTAGGGGAAAAAGGACACAAGGCAGACCCAGAAGAAGATGGACAGACCTCTTCAAGGAACATGATCAAATTGAAATGAGCGAGAAAGAGAAAGATTGGCGACTCAGATCAAATCTCTTCCATCGTCCATTCTGGCTGCACTATTTCCGATTCTAAGAAAAACGTGGAACTTTCTGTTCTATAAACAACAAAGCACCCTCAGTGCAAGGTCATTGGCATTAAGGCCAATACCCGCAGAAGGAGAAAACTTGATAATTTATAGCCGGAGTATGTGTTAAACATATTTTCAACTTCTTTCTTTGTGCTTCGGTTCTTTAGCACGTGACAATCACGAGTTAGCAGAGCATGTGAGAGCAAAACGTGTTACAGTTGGCTCCTTCTGCAATAAACATTAGTTTAAATGCTTCAAGAAAATATGTATATGCAATATAATTCAGTGATTGCATTTTAGTAACTGTTTAATAATAATAATAATAATAATAATAATAATACAATTAAAATCTCAAGAATGGCTCTTGAAGATTGTTGGAAAAAATTGCTGAAACTGAAAAACAGTTGGACTACACTGATTTCAGCTAGACTTTTTAACATGAGTTATGAGGAAACTATAGTATGTTAGTTTGTAGATATGCGTTTGTGACAAGAGTGTTTTATATCTTATATCTTTAACTATTCTATGCTTTACCATATGGGGGATGAACAAATAAACAAATAATGCATAATAAATAAAAGAAAGTGTCCTGTAACCGCTTTATTCCCTCTAGTATTTATTGACGTGCAGTTAATGCTGTTATAGACATTCTTGAAGGGAAAACATTGTTGCGCGTATATCCTATTGGCAGCCTCTTCGTAGAATAAGATCACTCGTCAAGAATCAATGCCAGAAGGTCTTATAAGAGGTTATGTAGAAACCTTGTGACATAAAGAAGACCTTGTACAAGGCAGGAGATGGCCCACACTCATTCATTTTTCACGTTTAATCCTCTCCCCCTGTCGTAAAACATGAGAACTGTTAAGTCAGTTTTCTAGCACCACTGCTGAAGTGTTCAAGAGCAGCCATCTTTTGGAAAGAAAGTAATGAAAAGCCGGAGATCGTAAGAACCGGGAATTCGACCTAGTTATATTATGATGACGGTCATTTGGTGATAATAACTGAAAAAGGGAGAGGGAGGGAATTGGAGCACGGAACTACGACACAATGGAGGAAGACAAGTGAGAGAAGGCTGCGGTAGGCAACTATGTCGAGCACAAAGACAACGAGAAAGAGAAATGGGTCATGGAGAAGGAGAAGGGGTTGTGGAGTTTATAGCAGAGAAACGGGAAGGGGGGATCGCAGCAAAAGTAACGTTTTGAACAGAAAGAAATCTTTCCTTTCCCTGCTACCGTCTTTTGAGCCACGTAAGCATTTATACGGAGAGGTCTTCAGTAATGTCCCCATCCACTATTCCATTTTCATTTTCCCCACCCTTCTTCTGAACATCGATATTCGTACAGTGTGAGAGGGAAGGAGGCAAGACGAATCATATAAAAGGGGAAGGGTCACTGTGTTTTACTCTGTAATCATACGGTGACCGCTTGACAGAGGGCCATGCAGTTTTTTGAGCTTATTAGAAAGTGTTGGGTCTCAAGCCACGTAAACACTGTGTGTTCTCGACTAGAGCTCTATGTTAAATAGCTGTTGTGGTTTTAGAGGTATGAATACTAGCCAGTTAATAATATGCAGGAAAATATCTCCAAAATATATGTTACTTAACATGTGGGGAAACTCTGAATTGACAGAGTACTTAAAAACAAGCAAAAAAAAAGATCATGTAAACATATGATGAATTTCTTTTAGTATTTTAGTTACAGTCATTCTCTCCATATTCCAAAGCCTGCCTTCCTAGTTCAGTGTACTGGCGAAAAATAGGCCCAGAACACACAATTACCGTTAAATTATCCCATATGTAGATATCCACTGTTCTGAAGCCAGGAGAGTGGCAGACCAGGATTCTTACGACTTTGCCTATATAAATGAGGTAGCGCCCCATCATGCACGCACCACATACAGAATGTAAACTTTAGTGAAACTTTTTTCGGCACGTCCGTTAGAAAGCCACAGCAGGCGTATGCTGCTGTCAATATGCCAGATAAAATGAAATGACCTAATGTGTCACCAGTTACTCCAATTCATGTTTCTAAAACTTCAAAGCTTTTCATCAGCCCATGCACGAATACAGTGAAAGTACTGCATTTCATTCTATGACAACTCATGGATGATAGGGGGCCATGACTGCAAACCACAACACAGCACCAATTTGAATAGATCGAAAACACCCATACCTGTAGCTTGTTTGTTACTACACCACAAAATAATGGTAGCTAAAATGCTAAGGTAAATTAACCCATTTATTGCTCATTTTCAGGTGTTCTCTCAATTCCCCAGAAGTTTGCCATGAAGTAAATAGCATTCGGTGTACACTCATTCCCAGAATTGAAGATGTATTGCGTACTAAAATAAAAGGAATTAATTATTAACGTTTCTCTATATTGATGTCATTGTAACATTTTAAAAACATTGCAACATTTATGTGTTTATTGAATATATGGTTCAGCGAAAATTATTAGCAATCAGGTTTCTATGTTTAAATTCACAAACTGAACCGCAGTGTGTTAGTATTTGCCCCGATTAGTGCCTTAGCTTTGATAAAAGCAGCCTGTTTCCTAGACATACATTTAATGAAGGAGGACTATTTTGCCACTTTCCTTCCATCTTCACACCAAAGGTATTATATAGGGGTTAACTTGTTGTCAATATCATTTAAAATTGTCACAATGGTTCAAATCACACTTTTGTGCATTTTTTCACATTTGTATTTGTTGCAGTTTAAAAAATTGTAAACACCTACACCAGAATGCGATATATAATAAAGTAAACATTAACTGACCCTCCAGAGTTACGAAAATGACAGTCAACAACGTATATCATTTCTTTACCGCAACGTAATTAAGCCTTATCTTTATTTGCATAAGCACACTTATTTTGCAAACACAGAACTTGATCTTGGAAGTGAAGCATTGCTAGTGAAATACTTTGTACACGATTTTTTTTGATTGGTTTATTTATGGACGCTCTTTAACAACTCAGGTCTTCAGCGTCCCATTCAACTCAGGGCGTGAATGGGCGACAAATTTTGCTCAGAGGCCTCTCTTTCAGGCTTGAGGTTCTTTTTCGTGCCGCAAATATACGACACGGGACCCACGGCTTTACTTCCCTTCCGAAGGAAGCCATATTTAGGATTTTTACACCCGAAAAAATCCATCAGTCGTGGCCGGGTTCGAACCCGCATTTTGGGTTTAGGAGGCAAGTATGGTAACTACTACACCACCAGGACCGACCTGTACACGATGATATTGCTTGGAAACACATGATTAAGCATGCTTCGTTTTAATTTAGTTTTTGTTCTGAATGAATTAGCTAACAGTTGGATGTGAACAAAAGACTATAAGAGTATTTGAGCTGAAAGATCAAATGTTTATAGCGCTTGGCTAAGCACCGGGCATTCTGAACTATACGAATCCGTTATCTCTACATAGACTAAAAGCTGGGAACCAACAGGTGCCTGAGCGCTGTTCGCTCATAGTGCTTTGTTTCTGTTTTCTGGAGGGGAAAAAAAAAAAAAAACCACGACGTAGAACTTCAATGACTTATTGTGCAATTCTGTGAACAGCAAAACATTGTAGCGTGTTGCGTTATGTTCACATTATCTTTAATGAGTTCCTACAGTAATGAATAGGGATATTGTGAAGTTTTAGAATACTAGGTAACTTAGAACAAAGTCTCATATCGAGAAAGGGAAGACTTTCACTTGTTACAGTGATGAAAGTAAATATGGATAAGATATTTGGACTTATAAAATTTATGTTTATAGTTTATAAAACACTATCTTCATTCTCTGTTTTCAGTTAGTCATATATGTAACAGTCAGTGAGTTCAACACCACTGAAATATAAGTATACATTGAAAACCTGACTATAATATTTTATGTATTGTAATTAATAATATATGTATATATCATATGTGTATAATACGGTATAACTTTAACACGTGAATTGTATGTCACCGAAAGAGAAACTTTTCTGGTGTTTTGGATTTACGGTATCTCGGAAGCCAAGAAGATCATAAAACTCTGTACGGGAAGAATAAACCCGAGGGTCGTGTGTGATGCCATTTTAACAAGACTACAGTTGGAAGGTTAATAAACCCGGGGACTTTTAAATTCGTTAGGGCTTCGACAGGTTGTTGCTCAGTTAGAATTTAAACTAGCCAATGACAACAAACGTTTTAAACTTTCAAATAATAACGAATGGCTCGTGTGGCAGGTGAATGTAAATCAGTCAATGCTAAATGCATATTTTGAACTTTTAAACCAAGGCGAGAGACGTGCTCTTATTTGTGTGAATTCCCCGGGTCTCGTCAAGCTAATTTAGTGAATTTGAATGAAGGAAGCGTTTCTCTGCTGAGGCACGTATTTCGAGACACCCGCAGTTTTTACTCAGCACTTGAAAGTCTACCCTGACTGGGGCACTAAGCAGTTCTAAGTTCCAGGCGCCGCGACACGCACGCAGTTTGACGCATTTGTCAGTTTTACACGTTCTAAGATCTACACTCCGCAATACTAATCTTGAAGTCTTGGATTCTGCAGGGACGCGTTAGCTCATTGTTAAAGTCTACGCGCTGCGAGACACGCATTTCTAAGTTTCACACGCGTCGTGATATATGCTGAGGCATTTATAATAAGTTTTATTTCATACGCAGTTTCCAAATTCAGTTCACATCCGTGGTAGTCACGACAGTTAAATGTATATTTGATGTTGATAAAATGTATCGTACGCAAAACACCAGAAGACGCGAAAAATCTTGAGCACAATAATAAATTACTCTACATATATTATATCTCATCACATGGTTATTTATACTTTTGGCCTCCTCTTGCAGTCCTGTTGAGTACGAATCAACGAAATAGCAGAAATTCCCCTGAGAAATTGTTGCCACCGAAGCGTAAACAACAACCCATCAAAACCGCTTCATAATTTAGTCATCAACGTGTGCCCGCCCGACAAAACAGTTCCATATTGTAGACATCCTTTCGTGTAGTGCTTGTTTACCAGAGTTGAAGCTTTATCCATTAAAAATCTTCCCAACATAAATGTAATTCTGCACACTAATTCAGAACCAGTTATTGCTTCTTTATCATCATTTGCATCACACACTGGGCTAAATAGATCCTACAACATTGATCTAACCAGTTCTTTTTCTCTCCAGTTAGTTTGTATTTAAAATTTACTTTTTGGTATCCTAGTATTGTCCATTCTCTCTGAGCTCGTCAATCATTTCATTAACAGAAATGCACCAAGGTGATTTTCATATTGAAATGATACATATAAAATAAAATATTTACTAATGTTCGTAAAATTGAAATTGCTTGTTTACAAAAACTTAGATCTTTTTTAAATTTTCATTACAAATGTATTTGTTTTAGTTGCCATTGTGATGAACCCGATCTGTTAAAACAAAACACTAGAAAAAAGTTTTAAGCACACTACTTTGCTGACAATGTACATTTTCATCCAATAAAAGCATAAAGATTAGATACAGCAACAACTGAGGTAACTGATACTGCCTGCAGTAGTCTTGAGGAAGGGGGGAAAAAAGCTAACATGTTATATTATGTAGAATTTATTCATTGCACACCTGAGCAGCATATCAGTTTGGTTGTCTATAAATCTGACCAGTATTTTACATAATTTATGTTTATCAGCAGACTATAACAAACATGAGTAACTACTTTTTGACACTGATGATAGATGAGATGAAATGATATATTGGGAAAGACCTTTTTTTTTTAAGGAAGGAAACGTTCCACGCCTAAGTTTAGGGTACCTCCCCGGCATTTGCTATTTATGAGGACTGAGGAAAACCTGGAAAAAACCTCAGTTAGGGAGGACGGTCGGGATGCGATTCGAACAGCAGACCCCCCGTTCACGAGTCCGCATCTTGACAACCTCGGCCACCCTTGGCGGCAACATAAGTAACAGAAAATATGGCTAGATAACCTAAATCAGTACTTTTACTTTCGCCCTTTGTTCATTCCATTACCTACTAGAGACATGACGAGGAAATGGCATCATGGCGGAAGCTTTTGCTAATTGATTAATACGCCTACTGATTAGCCAGTGACCCAGGTATTTCAGCTATAAAGAAGTAGGTTTGTTTATAGTGTTTTTAGAGTTTAGTTGTTTGTAAAGCATAGGCCATCTTTTAGTTGATTTTTCTGGAGTTTTCTTAGGTGATTAATAAGGCATTCAGTGATGTTTCAGAGTGATGTTGCTTCAGCAATTTATTGTACAGTCATATCTTTCACATTTATTAGATAATGTGTTCTTTGAGGTATGGAGGCACGTAACTGATAGTTCAGGTAATGATTATTGTGGTGCCCGATATTTAATACAATCTAGTAGTCAAATGGGCCATTCTGTGCTCGTGAAGGTCTTTATTTAAATCCTTTATTGTTTTTTGCTTCAAGTAATTATTTCACTTGTACGCTTAATGCACTTCATACCAATTTTAAATACGCTGCATTTTACATTCATTGCTTTGGGTATTTCAAATAATTACGTATAATAAATTATATTTAAAAGTACCCTTGAATTTTCTCAAATTATCATCTTTTTAATTATTATTATTATTATTATTATTATTATTATTATTAAATCACCTTTCCAGTGTACCTCTTTGTAAATTTATAGCAAGTAAAATCACAGAAATGTGTTTGAGATAAATATCACGAGTGTAAGGCATCTTAAAGTATTCGCTTTTTCTGATTGGCACATCTACTCACTAAAACACAACGTTTTATAATCTGTATATGATATCCTGAATTAGGATTTGAGCCTAACCGAGATCTGAATTGTGCTCTCGATTGCATCCTGGATCTTCTCTCTCTCTTGATTAATTAGTTATCCATATCATTCACATCTACCCCCTTAGCATTTCGTTGAGTGTGGGTCCCTTTGAAGGCTGTGCACTTTTACTCCCGCTTGTGAGAGTATAAAACAAATGAAACAGCAGTGATAATTAATTGAGCAGCGGTAGAGAGGACTTTAGAATCCTTGCATAACAATGACAGCTTGTTATCAGTCGAAATCTAAAGTTACATAACTAGCACCGTTCGTTACCGGAATCGTAATAGAAGATTTCAGGAATCGTTTCCGGTTCTGTGTATAGCAGTAACATATGCCAGTACAGATTTCCTATTGAATGCACAGTACACACAAAGAAATTTCCACTTAACTGTTCTTAAGTAGATGAACCCTTTCCTGAAACTTCACTCAACGTGAATGAGGAAATGAATGTCTCTATTTGTGAGCGAGCATAAACTCAAGATTGCGTCCTGTGACAGTGGTAAGCCATACAAACAGCGCGGTATTTGCTTCCACGGTTGCATACGCGCTGGTTGCTTAGGAGACATGTTAAGACAGTGATGAGCCCATTAAACAACTCTTTATGTCGTCGAAATCGTGCTAAAGCTTTCAAATCTCCAAGTTTCGGGCAAAACTCTTCCGCATGCTGGGCATCTTGGACGAAATAAAAACGTCCTAAGCTCTTTGTTAGTTATTTCTCCTTTCTGGAAATAAAGATGAACTCTCATAGTAATGAAGTTTCTCTCCATTTTTTTATTTGGTTTATTTTATGGACGCTCAGGTCATCAGCATCTCATTCAATTCAGGGCGTAAAACGGCCAACATATTTGCTCAGAGGCCTCTTCTTTCAGGCTTGAGATTCTTTATCGTGCCGTAAATGTACGACACGGGACCCACGGCTTTACTTCCCTTCCGAAGTAAGCCATACTTAGGATTTTTACGCCCGAAAAAATCCATCGGTCCTGGCCGGGTTTGAACCGCGATCTTGGGTTTAGAAGACAAGTATGGTTACCACTACACCACCAGGATCGACTTTCTCTCCATTGTATATTCATTTTGTCTCCCTGGTGTTTTTGTATTTTCGAAGAAATAAAAATCGGATATTTTTTAAACAAGCTTCTTATATTGTGTAATTATCATGATTTAAAAATGTGTGATTTTAGTGACAGAAAATGGTTTCTTTTTTGGTTTAATTATATTTATTAATGTATTGGGCAAATTTAATGTTATTTTAGGTTCTTTTTAAAGTGTTAGTGTTTAATTGCAGTTAAAGGATTTACCTGATAAGTAGAGTCGGGGGTTTAACGCATTTATTTTGGTTAAAATAGGCAGGCATAAAAGCATTTAAAATACTAAAAATAGGCAGTAATATAATTAAAATAGGAATTTATTAAAAGTGAAAATAGGGAGTAATATGACTCATTATTAATTAAAATATGTATGTAAGATACTTAATAATTTCTTTATCACAAAGTTAAAGTACTTAAGCTTACTTTTCTTTGTTACAAGAACCATCTATCAACTGTCATAGAAGAATTTTCATCATGGAAAAAGAACGTTACTCATACTTCTACTGAAGTGATGGGAGAATATTTAAAACAAACGATTTAGGAAGGACTCATACCAGTTACAACAGAACATTCGCCTTTCGGGACACCTGGAAATGTTGAACAAGACAAAGTAAAGCAGTTTTGAATAGTCCTGGCGAATGAGCAAAATGTGCACAGTGGTTTCTGACCGAGTTCATTTTCGTATACGAGTTTATAAGGGAATCAGGTTAGCATCTCTTTTACTTCCATACTGAACACATTGTAGGGACGATTTATTGCACAGCTGTACCGCTCTCATATTTCTCGCTTGCAATTGTTTGTTACATTTATGCAGCTGAGAAGTTGCTCTCATCACAAATGTCATAGAATTGTCTCATGCAGATCAATGTCATTTAATTTTTATTAGCTTTTTCACGTCTATATATTGACTTTAAGTACTTTTTAAAATGCGTAAATAATCGCAGAAATATGCATTACAATCCAAAACAGGCAAAAAAAAAAATGTTTTAACCTTAAAATAGGCAACAGAAGCCAAAATAGGGAGGGAAAATATAAGCAAAATAAAAGCTGGCCTTATCGACCGAAAATGTACTGAAGCATGTTCATTTCTATCTGACTTGTATATCGTAACTTCCGGGCTCTATTAATGAGAATCATATATATATATATATAGCAAATGTTTATATTTTACTAAAATGCTTAATATATTTTAACCACAAACAATTCATAAATCTTTATTGTGATAAATATATTATTACATCATACTTTTTCCAATGCCAGCGCATTGTCTCACGAGCTTGTGGACATTCTTCCGGTCATGACGGTATTGTAGCGGACTTCTGAGGCCGGGACGCCCATGGCGCCGCTACGTTGTCCCAATGGAGATGATGATGAAGGTAATATGGATAGTATCTAAAAGAAATCTGTATGGATGAGTGAAATTAATTAATGATGACGCAAATGAGTCCTTGATACCTTAGACCTATCTTAGATTTCACCTTCTCAAGGTAAAGAAAAACTCCAAAATGAAACGTTACCCAGACAGTTTAACCGGGCGGAGACAGTCGCAAATGCTACTAATAGATCATGGAGGCGGTTTAAATTATAAAATGCTAATTGATCATAATTACACATAAGTACATTTTAAATTTAGATGTTGAATTCTTTTATCGGAAATATAATATTTAGTGTATTTTCTGGAAGATTGTTGAAGAACATAAACATTGATGATAATGCAGTTATGAGTTTAATAGTTTGAAAGATAAGATTATTCTAAATTTTAAATATTTATTACCTTCCTGTAACTTTTAAATTTAAATGAATAAATAATTAAAAATGATAAATTTATATGTTTAATTAGTACAAAATTCAAATACTGGTGGAAATTTTCATATTTCATAAAAATATTTCTTGTGGATTTTGTACAGTGCATAGAAGAGAATTCTGGAAGAAGAAGAGGAAAAAAATCGTCTGACTTTAAAGCAACATTTAGACAATAAACTTCTTTTAACTTCCTCTCCACATGTTAGATACAAACTTCACTTAAAATAGTTCGTCTGACATTCTCAATTGGATAAACTTTCAATTTTGTGAAAAAGTATATGATTTAATGTTTTCATAATTCTAGGCTTTATTGGGTAGGTGTACGAGAGCTACTTTACCTAAACATTTGATAAACACACACACATATGATATCCTATAGGTTTGCTTCAGTTACTTAGGTTTAAACTTTTTACCTTGGTGTCACCGTCACGAGTGGCCGAAGTCGTTAAATCGCGGACTCATGAGCGGGAGGTATGGGGTTCGAATCCCGGCAGGACCGTCCTCCCTGACTGAGGTTTTTTCCTGGTTTTCCCTAGTTCTCATAAATGGCAAATGCCGGGGAGATATCAAATTGATTTATATTTAATATAAACGTTTTATTTGAATCTAAAATAATTAGAATTCTTTTTGTTGTATTTTGATAATGGAAACTATTCAAATAAACAGCGCGATGTTGAACGCGCAAATTCCAAGAAACGGATGACTCAAGGGCGATCAACTGAGACGATGGTAAAACGTTCTTCTCGACTCGCTAATGACACGCAACTACATGCTAAATATTTTGATAACAATACAGTCGCCACAGCAACTTTTCAAATAAAAACATCAAATTTAAATCCTTACAAATAACATTTAATAAATCTGATTTCTATTACATAAATTCAATTGCGCTAGTGTTAATGTGTAACGGGTGTATTATTAATATATTAATAATTTCAAAGTGGGGAGCATGCAATAGATAAAATTAATAACTGTTATGGGTATTTATACTTTAAATTAATCACACAAAAGGTTCAGACAAACTATTGCATGTGCCCCACGTATTTCGTGTGGAAGAATTTTTCTGAAAAAGTTTATGAGATTATGAATTTGCTTGGGATTATAAATCTGCATTTGGCTATATGAATTATTTTATACCTTTTAGTTTATTTATAATTTAGTTTTAAATTTTTAATTTTTTTAAATAAGTATCAAACTTTTATTCTGTTAACAAAATAAAAACGTATTTTTTAATTTTTTTTATTTAAATTATTCAATTATTTCTATGTGGAAGTTACGATAGGTGGCTATCCATTCTTGTATCAAATGTGACTGTACATTAGAGATTTACGACAATTTACTGTGCAGCTCTCTAGTATACCTTTTAATGTGCGCTTCTGTACAGAACTTAACAGATGTCAGTCAAAAAGTAAAATTGATTGTCACTGTGGAGATATTGTGGCAAACAGAAGTTTGTAATGAAATTGTTCTTTTATTTCATAAATGCAGAACATGTGAAATGTAAACTTTCGTTTTTAGAAGTCAAAGTTGATACGACCACGTGTAATACTATCAGGCAAATTTACTTTGATGCAATGCTCGAAATTCACTAACGTTTTAGTGGATGTTTGAAATGAGTTTTGCTTCGTGCCTGCGCTTCATGTAAGATAATTTTACGTGTGCGTGACCGGAGGGAGGGCAACTTAAACTTTGACGTGAGGTACCAAGAGGTCGATAGGGCTTCAGTTAGTTATTTGAATGCCGCGATAAGGAATATAAGGATGTAATAAAACCAACATTTGTTTTTCGCCCGAATAGATTATTGTGGCGATATGGACATTTTCGTTTTGAAAAAGAAATAACCTTAATTTTGGGGATACAGGAGGAGAACGCGACCATGCAAGAAACTTTAAGTTTAGTTCTTAGAACTAAATTTTGTGATTGTATGTTTATGTGGTCTAATTTAACAGCCTATAGAGGAATTCACTAGTAATAAAACCACATAACAATAATTATTTCTATTTAAAAAGTATCGTCAGTAAATACCGGCTTTCCTTTCAGTACACGTTAATAAGAAACCAACCACAGAAACCTTCATTACAACCCGGTCTCTTTGTGTTTGTTTTCTACCGCTCCCAGCACATACAGCAGATGGAAACAGAGTAATCGATGGCGCAGCATACATTAAAAGATCACATTCGGAGCAGTTATAATACAGTGCATTAACATTATAATCAGATAAATGTAATTATACTTGTGCACTTAAATTTTTCATAGTTACCTCATGCACAAGAAGCTGCATCTCCTGCTGATGAATAAATGAATTAACCAGTACTACTAGCTAATGTATGTACCTACGGGGCCAAGAACACATGAATTATGAATTATTTCAGTTTTTATTGTTTTGGCCGGTATAACTAAAAGAGCTCAAATTACTTTTTCAGCATGATTTATTTTAATACTCTTTAACACCTGTTTTAACTACTGTGGCATCACAGTCGATGGGCTTTAATGGTACATGAGATGAAATTATTATTATTAATTTTTAGGGAAGGAAACATTCCAGGCTAAAGCTTAAGGTACCTCTCCGGTATTTTCAATATATTAGGACTGAGAAAAACCTGGAAAAACCTCAATCAGGGAAGACGAACCTGGTAGGAATCGAACTCTAGACCTCCCGCTCACGAGTCCGCGCCTTAATGACCTCGGCCACACATGACCTGTAGCAGTTCTTATTCCTGTATCAGCTGCAGTACATTCTGCTACTTTTATAACTGCAGGTGTTTATTAAGAAAGAGATCGTCTGCGTAATGGAAAGGAACGGTCGTCAAGGCAGTAAAACTCATGTGCAGGTAGCAGCTTGATAGTTCTAGGGGGAATTTTTCATCGAGTTGTTGTTGATTTGGTTTATTTATAGACGTTCTTTAACATTTCAAATCATCAGCGTCTCATTCAATTCAGGGTGTGAAACGACCGACAAATTTTGCTCAGAGGCTTCTTTTTTCATACTTGAGGTTCTTTATCGTGCCGTAAATGTACGACACGGGACCCACGGCTTTACTTCTCTTCCGAAGGAAGCCATACTTAGGATTTTTACGCTCCGAAAAAATCCCTCGGTCCTGGTCGGGTTCGAACCCGCGATCTGGGGATCTTGTTGAGAATTTGCACACACATAATACATGCAAATGTGAAGTATGGTAATTAAATATCACTGTTAGTTGATAAAAATCATTACAAATAAGAAATTAATTTTTTTTTTTTTTTTTTTTTTTTTTTTTTTTTTAAATTTGAAAATTAATTCGTTTTCAAGCAACTAGTTAGATGTATTAATCAGTTTCCAGGAGAGTATGTTGTCTGCAGTTTAAGTAGAAAAATGATTCCAAATCTACCAATAGTTTATAAAAAAATGCATGATTATGTCACAATGCTTTCATTTTTAACAAGATTTTATTTTGGTTTAAACATTTTAAAAAAACTTGTTATGTGCAGTAGAGAATTAAAATTTTCACCATCTTTAGTTAAGTTTTCTTAACATCTCCGCTACAGGTGGTCGTTAAGGTGCGGACTCGTGACCGGGAGGTCTGGGGTTCGAATCCCACCAGTACCGTCCTCCCTGATTGAGGTTTTTTCCAGGTTTTTTTCAGTTTTCATAAATGGTAAATGTCGGGGAAGTACCCTAAACTTCCTGGAACGATTTCTTCCTTTAAAAAAATTCTTTCCCAATATATTTCTTCTCATGTATCATCAGTGTACACCGCCTGTAGTAAAAACGGGCGTTAAACAACATTCATTCATTCTTAATATCTCTCAAATTTTTCATATTGATAGTTTTAAAACTTTCTGAGACACGGTATAAAGTGCATGCTCTTGCATTATTTGTTAGATTTGCACTTCCTGGTTACCTTAAGTAAACAGTGGCTAACTGGTACATTAGGATTGGTATTAATAAAGGGTTCCTAATGTGCTGCTATTTCTGCAATATGAGTATAGGGTGAAAGCAGCAATTTGTCTTTGTTCCTCAAGGAAGAAATGCTGACGAGTTGGCTTCTGAAAGGGAACAGGTCAGTAATGACCTACCATCGGAAAATGTTAACGCCCAGAAGTTACACTATGCAGTTGCTCGCTATCCCAGCAACTTAGCTCAAGCTACCAGGTCCCTAAGAAGGCAGCAAGTTTTCTGACAGTATCTCTGGTATATTCCTCGCGAAATAGCTGCGGGTTTATCTCCGACTAGCAAAGGAAAACGGTTAATTTATTCTTACATTTGTAAATAAAAGAGGAAACTCCATTTGAACAATGTCTTCTCCGCGGTTTCTCTTCCGCTCATAGCGGGTAAGATAAGCTTTATATACTTACATGCCGGTCGCGTCACCTCCGAAATTTGTCGCAGCATTGAAACGAAGAGAAGAAAAGTCAAGATAGAAAATAAAGATAGCAGAAAATGTTTAGTTGCATTTGCGGAAGAAAGAAAACATTTCGCTTGTAGGCGTACGAGAGATAATCTGGGAGCATTTCGGGGCTCGGAAAAGTGTTTTTTTTTCTCTCTCTCTCTTTTAAGTTTGCCACACTTAGATAAAGGCAGAGAATGTTCTGCATTTTTACATAAGAGCGAAAAGCCCCGAACTGGCCATAAGGATATCTCTACCTGAACCATCTTGTTACTGCTTGAGAAGAGACTGCCACGCTACAGCAGTGTGGGGACCTGTATTTCACTGCTCCGATAAGACATGTAAGTGCATGATAAGGCTCCCGGTAAAGCGTTTAGTCAGCTTTAAAAGAAGGCCCGTTTTGCACGAGTGAGCAGTCAAAGAGAGAAACGACTGCGTTCTCCACATGACATTTACTGTAGGATCAAAAGAAGGGTGTGAACGCTTTCTGAGTACTTAAACTTTAGCGTATTCAAGATTGTGAAAATCGGAGCGCAGGGAAACATATGTTTATGTTATTTTATTGTTCGTGTCTGAGAAGGTTTTTTATCTTCCTTCTCTGAGATTGTAGTGATAAAAATGCTTATATTATTCATGAAAATGAATATATATGTAATTGTTCATATGTGTCGTGTTTGAATTGTTTTTCCTCCCTTAGATAAATGTTCAAGATGTTTGTGATAATTTTATTGTTCTTTATCACTGAGGCAAACAACTATTTACATATTTCTTTATGTACACATCTTATTGGTTAGGCCTATACTTTTTGTTTCTTTCTATTGGCATGTGTGACGTGTCTGTAATTCTTGTTCTTTCATTTAGTGTAGTAATTTTCTGATTTCGCTTTTCGTTGCTTTTCAAAGCAAGTGTTGAACATAGAAATTCCATTACTACAGATGAGATTATATTAATATTTTGTTCGTTTCAATTTGTTATTGTAAAATACGTCTAATTTTATTTATCAGAGTTTACTTATAGCAACACTTATGTGGTTTATTCTTTCTAGTCTATGATCTATAGGCATAAAAAGTTTTTTTTCCATTAAATCGTTTTCTAGAACAATTTTTAATCTTATAATAAGCCATTTCCCACAGAAGATGCCACTTTTATCATTAATTTTAAAATGCTGTTTGTAATCTTTAACTTCGAAAGGGAGGTAAAGCCACGGGGTCCCGTATTTTAGATTTACAGCACATAAAATAATTTCAAGCCTGAAAGAAGAGACCTTTAAGCAAATTTACTGGCCGTTTCACGTCCTGAATTGAATGGGAATCTGATGATCTGAGATGTTACAGAGCGTTCATAAGTAAATAAATAAAATAATAAAACCTTTGACTTCTCCATTCAGTATTCAAATAATTCTGTTTTAGCTTTAGCCTATGCAGCGAGCCTTGAGAGAAAATCATGCCAATCGCCTAATATTAACATAAAGTTCTCTCGCTGTTCCATACACATGGATAGTCGCAGTTTGCTATTATTAGATCAAGTACTTTTTCTGTCTTTGTTTTTATGCCTCAGTTTGCGGTTAAGAAATCGGAAGGTATTGCGACCGCCTCCGTGGTCTTTTAATCGCTGTGTCTTCTTGCAAATCCGGAGATTCCGGGTTCGAATCTCATAAGTACAGGTTTTTCTGTACTGTTAATGTATATGTAAGATAACTTTGGGCGCCGTGGTCTCCAGGATTTATGCACTTATTTCATAAAACATTTATTAATCCTATCTTTAGACATTCGTTGTTATGAAGGACTTTAAATTGTAACATAAATAGTACTATGACGTTCAATTATAGGCTATTGGTTCGCCAGTGCTATTGCATATATCTATTAGTAAAATATTTTTTACTGTGGGGTGAAAAATAATAAAGACTATAGGAATAACCCCCAACTGTAGAGAAACTTAAAAAAAAAAAAAATAATAATTGCGGATATTGGAAGAATTTCGGAAGCAGAGCTACTCCAACATTTCATTAAAAGGTGTTAAAAATATATCACTGCAGATAGACGCTTCAAACAGCTTCTGAACACAGTCAGTGCTCCTTATGAAAGAAATAATATTGTGTGCATGATGATATTAAATTGCCTCCATGGTATCATGGTCAGTGTGCCTATCTGCAAAGCTCGTTAGATCAGTGGCCTGGAGTGTTTCCTTAACCTGAAAGGGTGAATGCTAGTTAACATTAAGCGATGCTGGCTTTGAGCTTATTTACGCACTCATTAAATCCAAAAACATTCATTTATCATCTCTTTAGAACTTCGATATTATGAGGAAAGTTACACTTAAGAGACAGAGAGGAACATTAATCAAAGTTGTACTAGAGAAATGGGAACGGAATTGGTCCACCAACGAAGCCGGTGACTGGAGCGCCCTTCTTGATTTACTACCAGCTGTGAACGCGGACCAGAAATAATTATATATATAAGTTAAAAGAGATTCGAGATAAGATGCCATCCTGTTACATAATAAATAACTGTAATAACGCCTCATTTTTCTGATCTAATAGATATTATTGATAATGTTTATCAAATATATAACATAACATAACAATCTTGTAATGCTTCAAATTCATTACTAGTTTTCTTTGACATTCCGAACCCCCCCCCCCCTCACTTATGTTAATTTCGAAAGTGTCTTTTTCTGGTGAATTTTCAGGATATGCGCCAATTTCATCTAGTTTATTCCCTTGTTAAGACTGTATGTTTTCGCTATTTTTTTTTTTTAACTTTGCATAGAACCAACAGATTCAAATTTGTGTACAATATCGTAAATCATATTCTGGAAGGAGGTTATTAATCACGAAAACATTCTGAATAAATTTCACATATACTCTACAAGAGATTCGTATTTAAAATAACGTTTACAAACACCAATGCATTGTTTAGAGACCTATAACGTGTGTTAAAATTTGACTTTACGTTACTTCATGACGTTTTAGTTATATTTATCGAGTATAACCGAAGAAGTAATCTATTTCTTTCCTTGTTAATGAAACACAAATAATTTCTACATTTTTCTATTGTTTTAAAGGATTAAGAAAGAGTTTTCTGCTTTTACTGCTAAGCAATATCAATTCAAAATCGGGCACATAAATTAGCGATGCGAATTACTGACATGACGTATTACCTCACACATATAGTTAATAAACTAACTGGTTCGCGACGTAACGAAAGCTACCAATCACATCAGCCGCTTAGTTGTGAATAGAAATTACTGTTGTTTATGACGATTATTGTGTAAATAAACATAAACGCTATCACTGAAATTGTGGCCAATGGCTTGGAATTCATTCACACACTGCACTATATCGTAACAATAGTAACTTTAAAAAATAATTACATAATGTTGTAACATAAATAACACCCTTAAGAAACATATTTTTTTATTTAATGAGGTTTTTCTACTGTAAAAACGTGAATGACATGATTTCAAGTTAAAATGAGGGTTAAAAAAAGTAATAATATGTCTCCTGGTAGTCTAGTAGTAGCGATTACGACTTCTAACCTGGAGGCCCTGGGTTCGAATCCCGGTCAAGTAAAGCTATTTTTCAGGGGTTTTACTTACCCAGAGGATGTGAAGCCAGATGTCTTCAAGGCGCCAAGGATCCCGAACTCATTTTCGTCATCATTAAATCATTTAATTTCATTCATCTCTACAGACTTACGCCAATAGCATTCAGTTCACAAGCAACAGACGTCGCAAGAAGGCCAATGTGGTCAAAAATAAATAAAATAAAAATCTATGTCAAAAGATGTATGGCCTATGCCGTTTATATATGTCTCGAGGGTTACTTTCTGCGTAATAATTTAAAATGGGAAGTGTGTGTGTGTGTGTGTGTGTGTGTGTGTGTGTGTGTGTGTGTCATAACATACTTATAACATATATTGTAAAAAATAGTTCTACATGTTTAATTATTTCTAATAATGATTACCTTTTTTAATATAAATTTACTTCGGAAACTGCGAGTGTCTAAGAGTTAAATACCAACACATTTGTTTAACGGTATGAGAAGTTCAAAATATAAGAAAATTCAATTAAACGATAATATTAAATTTGAAGCAGAATATATTTTATTTTAAAATTTCCTACATTCAGAGATGCTGTTTTATAACCGTATAGATTATGAAAACCCTAACAAACGAGGTTCTAAAATTTTCTTGAAAACATTAATGAAATAAATTGTATGGTATTTCCTTTTTTATTAATCTATTATTTACTGTCGCTTTGACTACGTTGGTCTTCTCGCGATGTCTGTAGGGATGAATGCAATTAAATGAATTAATGATTATGCAAATGAGTTAGGAGTCCTTGACGTCTTAAAGCTATCTAGCTATCTAGCATTCACCTTCTCAGGGTGAGGAAAAACTCCGGAAAAAACCTTACCCAGACAGCTTCACCTGGCCGGAATTCGAACCCAGAACCTATGGATTAGCATTCGTAAACGCTACTAGATTATGGAGGCGGTTTCTGTTGTCCTTATATTTAAACATTTAGAATAAAATTACTTAATTTTGGAGGTAACCTCTAAGTTCGTTTCTAGTTATATTTTTTTACCTACTTAGAAAGGAGTTGAAAATGGAAACATGCTACGATTACGAATAGAAACAGCTGAAGCTATGCAAAATTACCAACATTATGTTTTTTTCATTGATATTTAAATATATAGACATAAACTTTTTAAAAATATTAATTCGTCTTTAGAAACCATAAAGAATATTTTAAACTTTTTATGATAAATTAGCACACGTTCATGTATTTTTCATGTTCTGCAAACTTACTTTGCAGTAAACTATCTCAGGGTGGTGATTCCATACAATGAAGCCAAAACCATTTAAACCTGAGCGTATTGACTTTTTGTGTAAACACAAGTAATAAAATAATTCCATTTATAAAAAAATTACCTTTAACACGTAGTAAAATAATGATTGAAAGACATTAATTTAAATAATGATGTTTGCACTGCTTAAATTAGAAAATTTCTGTAGTTG
Source organism: Metallyticus violacea (assembly GCA_030762175.1). NCBI lineage: Eukaryota > Metazoa > Arthropoda > Insecta > Mantodea > Metallyticidae > Metallyticus > Metallyticus violacea. Next base: position 8,121,733 of record CM060841.1, read on the forward strand.
TAGAATAGTGGCAGTTGAGAGTGTGAATATACTTGAAATTAGAGAATTGTACATCGAATAGAGTTCAAAACTTTCTCTTAAAACGCAAATGAAATATTTTCTCAACTAAATTTAGTTTTACAAGTTTTGCTTAAGGATATTGATTTAATATTCATGCCGAAAACTCTCAGATAGTGCCTGATGAAATTGTAATTTAGTGATTCTCTATTATTTTTTCTAAAGCTGTTTTACCAATTGTTTAGTATTTCTAATAGCAATTTTTCCTAATTTGAAATATCTTAATTCCTTTTTCTCATTTTCCTATAGTAATTGTTATTCTTTTGTCTTGCTGAAGCTTACGATAAAGCCAAGCTAATCCTACCCTTTGTACAATTGAAGTAATTGTAAATGTTCCGCATTTCTTTTTACACTTTATTAAGCTTCTTTTCAAAGATTTCTGGAATATCATCAGTTGGCACAAATACTAATGTTATTAACATGTCACGCGCTGCTTTCATCGACCTCTTTACACCATTGTTGTATGCCTTGGCCTGGTTCGGTACACAGAATGGGCTAAACGAAAAAGACAGCAGCAATGGACGTAATTGGAAATATCTCCTAAGAGTCTTCTCAAAGTATGACATTACGATATTTGGGAGATTTACTGGTATTCAATAATTTAGGGGTACTGGAACCTCCATGTCGTTGTCTTTCGACTGCCATTGAAATCATAGTAAAAATTCAAGGAAAAGTAAATTTTATGAATCAAGGTTTATGAAAAATTATCGGAAACGCAATTTGATGCAAGGCAGTATCCATCCTTAAATACAATTTCTTTATTTTTTATTTTACTATTAATTTAAATTAATAATTTTTTCTCTAATTATACGACTTGTGAACATTGTAAATTCCTTGTTTAATGAATATAAAGATAAATAAACATATTGAACATGTTACTTCTTGTTTTTATAAGGCAACGTTTTAGTTAGTTGTGTTCCGTGCCCCCCACATTTACTTTAAAGATAACTAGAGAGGTTTATCATACGACCCATGCAATTTATATGCACTGAATGTTGGAGCACATTTTCCATTAACTGATCATCCTATTGTGTTATTCTTGCCCTGTTCCCCAGTGGCATCATGAGCTGATAGCAAACGTCGCAAGCAATTTCGCAATAATTGAAACTGCATAATTAATTAAAACTAGGAGTGTCTCTCAAGTAAAACAGTAGGTCTGATTTTGTTCGTTGCCTGATTGTTCTGAGGTAACAATGGCTTCTGCTTTATTTTTCAAGGACTTTTCTGGCTACATTGAGAGATTTCTCAAACATTAACGAACGGTTTCGTCTCGCTTTCGACATTACGGTCAATGGGGTCCCTGTTGCAAACTTCACAGCTGTATGCTGCATCATGCTGCATTAAGAATTCAGATGTAATTTTCGTTTTGACTCCTGCTTTGAAATGGAATGGGAGAAGCTGCGTTTTGAGTGAATGAAGAAGAACAGTTTCCGACGAACGAAATCGTTTTCCGTTCGGATACAACAGTGAAAGTGTGGAGTGGGAGTGCTGCCTCTCTTTTCAATTCCATTCACAAAATAAAAAAGTAATGCCCATGTAGAGCCGAAACCGTAGCAAGGGAGAATACCAATAGAAATGGAGATAGACTACTGCTGGAACATAGAACAATGCGTTTCTTCTGATAACTAATGCATTTGCTTGTAGTGTCAATAAGTGATTTCGTTTTGAATGCAGTAAGACACGTTTTATAATAATTGCTAACCTGTATTCTCGACATATGTTTCTTGTTCTAATACTTCTAAATTGAACTTGGATTTTTCTATAAGTTCAATTATAACCGTAATGTTCCTTAACAAATTACATTGTATTTAATATTTATGTACGAGTATTTAATAATTTAAAATAACGTAACCCTAGTTTCTTATAATGAGCGGTTAACTGTATCATATAGTGGAGTTAAGGATGACGCCGACATAGACGAAGTCGACATTCACTAATGCCAACACGTTGGGCGTCAAACTTGTAACGGTTCTAATAAGACGCCGCCGTCGCCGTTTGTCATTGTAGAAGTTGACGTCGTTCCTAACTACCACCACAATATGCTCAGCTAGTTCATTGTTTGGTATTATAGCTGGCTTTTTCAGATTGATACTTATGGGGTGAAAGGAGTGTGATTTTAAGTATGACAAAGTCACATTGGATAGAAATCTACGGAGTTTATTAACGTTTTGTTATTACCACACAGCCAGCAGTACACTTTTCTGATTACGATTTGCTCTGAGAATATTATTAGATACAGACTTAATACGAGACAGACGTGTTATAGTTTATATTTCTCTCACAAAACTGCTTTTTGTCCTGTTGTAACTCGTATACTGTTTACCTATGTGGATATTAATTCAAATTCGTAACTCCTATCATTCACCACAAATAATAATTTTGTAATTTATACCACAAAATATTAATCGCCACATATCTTTACGTAATGTTAAAATGCTGCTTCACTATACGGAGTACAAACCATGATTTCTGCTAATGGAATTTAAAACACGACTTCTCTCGACGGAATCCAACGCATAACTAAACATTCTGAGATATAAACAGTCACTAATTACAATAAGAGTGTAATAATACTATTGATTACAAAGAATTATTTACAACATAAGCACATTAAGCGAATGAAATTCGTTCCTATTGAGTCTTAACAAAGCTGTCTGTCTCGTGTTTCATTCTTGGTACACATTATTAATATTGCTACGCTTGCCATTGGTTGATTCACTTAATATTACACTTTTCTTATCTGTAGTTTTAATGTTATCATATTCTTGACTGTGGTGTGTTCCTATGAACTGTTACATTTTTTTTTATTCGGTATTGTCATAAAGACCAGCCAACAAGCATTAAGACATACATTGTAATAGATTTTATCTAATACATGAAATCTATACAAACGAGCTTACTAAATTTATACGATTTCAACGTATTACCAACGAATATTTGTTATTTGAGTTGAAAATTAAAGCCATTACCTAACTTGAAAACATGTGCAAATGAACTTGTTAAATTTATAGGATTAAAACATGTTACCAATGAATTTTTGGAGCTTTAAGTTGAACATTATGACATTTATCTTACGTAATAACACAGGTAAATCAACTTCTTAAATTAATAAAGCTAAATAGCCATTACTATTAAATGTTTCTAGCTTTATATTGAACTTATAGCCTTTACGTAATATAAAAACATGTATAAATGAACTTCTAAAAATAATATGGTTAAGCAACTGCTATCAATGAGTGTTTATGGCCTTAAATAGGATATTTACCGTTTCAAGCATTTATTTTCATGGTTGTAAACGTACCTAAAGTTACGAAATATGGGAATTTTTGTTTTGCAAATATTTATGAAGTTTATACATTTATAACATTAGGCTTTCGCAACTTTATTTTTATTAAACTTTTTCATTACTGGGCTATTTTATACTGATTGTTGATTTAAATGTTCAGTTTACATTTAGCTTTTATAATGTGTCTTTTATTTTTGTTGTTGACCTGTTAAATACAAGTATTTGGAAATGTGGTTAAAGACCTACATACGAAATTCAACAACTTTTTAAAATATTAAGAACTGTATATATATATATGAATTGAAAAATGTTACATATCATATATAATTACACTACTCATTGTGTTCTAACCAGCAAATAAATTGTTTGGCTAGGAAAGTGCCCGTATTCAAGCAATTAGTGGGGTGCGCGAAAAGATCTCAACATGCCAATAGACCTCTAGTTGCCTTTAAAAAGTTTTCTGGGAATATGTACCCATTCTTCAACCTCTGCAAAAAAGAGCAGATTCTTCTACCAGAACTGTTTTCCATTCTCACTGTGTTTCTTCTGAGCTACTGAGTTAAATATACTTACGATAAGCTCATTTCGCTTATCAAAAGTATATTTAACTCAGCAGCTCAGAAGAGACACAGAGAGAATGGAAAACAGGTCTTCTTTAAGTCTGATTGACTACATATCGGCTAAAAAACTTAAGGTCTTCAAATCTACTACTGAAGAAAGGAGAACGAAAGAAAGAAATACAACATATAAACAAAGTGGTTTCTGTAGTAGATGCTTTTCTGTTTAGTATAATGAACATATTACTAAATATCACAAATTAACAATTATAGAACCCGATATCTCAGTTATCATATAAAATAATTACTTTCCAACATATGATACTCTTAAAATTAGAGGAGAAAAATATAGATATTAAAAACCCATATATGTAAAAAAATTAATATATCTATAAATAATATCTCATTTTTTAGATATGTCCTTCCTAATTAATAAAAATATTATACATCTACGTGGATTTTAATTTAGAGCCAGAAAACCATAAATATAAGATAATTAAAGAGATAATTAGAGAAAGACAAACTTTGATGTGCATTAATTATGAAGAACTTCTATGTAATTGCAAGTATGGATCAAATTAGCTGAAAAGTATATTTTAGAATTCTCACTAAGCCTTGTCTAAACTAAGTTACATTTATTTTTAAACATATCCGTATATTTTCAAACCAATTAGCCGACTAATTTACTTCAGATTCATAGTGACTTTTATAAAAACAGTCTGGATTCACCAGATATGCCTTGCAGCACTAAAATCTATAGAAATTTTCTTGGGAAAACAACTTACATGAGAAAGATAGGGAGACAAATGTTAATTGAAAATGAATTTATTTTCTCAGTGCGATCAGTCCCCCCTCCCGGAGTGTTTAGGCTAGGGCGAGAGCGCCACTCAAGTCTCGGTGATGAACGTGGGGTAAAACAACAAAACAAACCAAACATACGGCGCGGCAAATTACTGGGGGCTCGCTCATAGGAAAAATCCCGCGCCGCGGAGAAACGTATCGCTGAACGCACAGTATTATGTCCTATTACACAGTTCCAAGGTCTTCACTTGAATGCTCTTGCAGCTAGAGGAGAGTCTGTTGCTTTCAATTAGGTTAACGTGGTATCAAGAAGAAAGAGGATTATTCTGCGAACCGTGACTGCAATTAAAGTATGACTTTTTAATTTTATTACAGGCTAACTAATCTTTTCTGAATGATTTGTATTCCTCTTTACTTATTTCTATCATATATGCAATAGACTATAATTTTAGAAAAAAAAATTATGTGTTTTAATAAATATATTAATTGTAAAATTATCGAAAGAGATGCCATGGGGCAGAGTTGCTACGCCGTAGGGAAGATATTGTTTAGCAGGTTTTCTCGAATATCCCATTTCCATTATCCCCAACGTCCTCTAGCGCAGCGGCGGTGCAACTTGACAGCGAAAATATGCCCTTCGGTTCTGTTTAATAGTATTCGCAACAGCTGTGCTGACGGGTTACTGCTACTGGGAGCAGCAATTCGTTTCCTGTAATAAGATTCGTAAATATTTAAAAATATTTATTAATGTGGATTATGATAATTTTGTTACCTATTTAAGAATAATATTTCCTCACAGTTTTTCGGAAGGTAGTCAATATTCATTCACCATACCTTTGTGAACATCTGTTCTCTTTGATTAAAGTAAGTAGGCCTAAACAAAGAACTAACCTACGTTTTCTCTCAACTAGGAGGTCCGTTTTGCCAAACAGCAGCCGTTTAATCGGAAAATAATAGCAGAATTATTATTTCTTAAATGAGTGTATAAATAAGAAGATTTGTATTTCTGCTTTTTGTATAAAGTACATACATTTTATATCTCCGAATTTTTTTTGTTTTGTTTTGCAAATAATATAAAATAGACATCCACAGAGTATTTTATTAAAAATTATAATTTTTATTATCATATATAAACTTTATATTTATTATATATGAAAATAATCATCAATGAATTAAATAAGACTAAACATGAAGAATATTGAAACAAGACTGAATGGTTAATTTAAACTTTTTCTATACATTGCAAGTGTGAAGCACCTACATATAGTAGACTCACTTCTTGCGTGAACGAGAGCTCAGCTCAACGAGCCATCTACGATCTAGAGCAACATAATCGTCACAGGAGATGATGCTTCTAACGCTGTGACTGAAATAAACTTTTGTTCCTTTGCAACTATTAAATGCGTATGAAATATAAGAATAGTCAATTAATATTTAAAACATGTCACATTTAAACGTGCCAGCTTAGTGATTACTCTTATGATACGTGTTATTATTGCATACAAGCGGTTTTAATCTTTGATAATTAATCAGAATGTACGAAAAATTCCATTAAAAACCTTAACATGGTAAAGCACGCCAAAATACACAACATAAGGGTAGGAACATATCAACTCTGCATTTTACCTTCTTATCACATTGAGCCCTTCAATAGTGAAGAGAACAAATTTCATTTTCATTTCTCGTTTACCCAAAATAACAGCTGAAGTACCATCTGCAATTAAAATAAACAATCACTTCAAGAAAACCCAATTTTTCTGAAAGGGGGATCGCTGGATTGCTGGTTAATTATGAACACATGGAAATGACTTAGATAATATATTGTTGCAGCATTAAGGAAATAGTTAAAATGTACTCAGTGACGAGCTTGGGACATTTTCTATTTGATCCACCGTGTGCTCAGTTTTGTTCCCCCCCCCCCCCCCCGATGTGTTTTTGCAGCTGGCCAGCCAAGTCTCAATGATTAGCAGGAGGATAAAACAATAAAACAAAGACACTGTACAACAGTACACAAACAATTTAAGAGGCTCATTAGCAAATTTTTCTTCTTCTATTTGAGTATACATGACGTTCTGTATTTCATGAAGATGAAGTTAAAAATATCGCAGATGGAGTGAAACAATACAGCATGCCATACCGTTGTGCTGATCTGACAGTTATGAAAGACATGCAGAACGAAACAAGTCTACACAATTTTTGTATACTAGTTCATCTGCTTGTTCCTGCCTTCAAGAGCAAAAACAATAGAGTATCTGATATATATTTGTATTAAATTAAAACAAAATGACAGATAAAATTAAACTATAAAATAGTTGGTCTGTGTTTCTAAAACAGCTGGTGGTAACATTTCTAAGACTATTAAATACTGTAACTATTATAATCTAATGCTTATTTGTTACGGAAGATTTAAAAGTGATTTTATATATCATAGGATAATAATGCCAAATACAATCACTTTAAACAGTCCTTAATATTTATAAATGAACTAGTAGTTATAAATAAAACGTATTGCAATTACTCTGAAATGTTCCTTAGTTCGCATGTTTCTCACTAGCGGTGAGAGGTTTTTAAATGTGTTTTGGCGGTGAAAAAATTACAAATTAAACTTTTATTTTTTGAATTTTTATATTTTTATATAATACTAATTTGTATTTAAAATGTTGATTTTCTCGCGCTTAAATAAGTTAACAATGGGCACAAGGGCATGCATAATAGTGGGATCAAACATTAACGATTTTCTTCCAACATTTTGACTTAGTTCTAGACTTGCAATGTATAATATTGGAGAAGTAAAAGCTAGCCGACCTGCTGGTGTAGTGGTAACCAAACTTGCCTCGTAGACCCAATATCATATTCAACCCGATGGGTGGGCTCAATGGATTTTTTCGGGCATAAAATACCTAAGTATGGCTTCCTTCGGAAGAGAAGCCGTGGGTCGTGTGTCGTAGATTTACGGCACGTAAAGAACCTCAAGCACGAAAGAAAAGGCCTCTTGAGAAAAATCTGTCGGCCGATTCACTCCCTGATTTGATTGAACGCCGATGTTAAAGAGCGTCCGTAAATAAAACAAATCAACAATCAACAAGTAAAAGCGTATCATTGTTGTTGAATTCGAGTACTGTTAACTACTGTTTCAGTACTTTCATATTTTATATAGGAGCATACTTCATTGTAATATATGTAACAATAACTAAAGTGGCAGAAAAACATAAAACTTAAATATTCACAGAAGTATCATCCGCTATATGTGGAACAACTAGTGTTCTTCAAAGCTAAGATGACAAGTTGATATAGATAACATTTTCTCAGCAGGGGCCAAACTTGGGATATTCGAAACCACAGTCTGTTATATTCCCATCAAGTTACACTGTCAGGCAGACAGTTTCCTCTAGACCAAGCTACATAACACAATAAATCAGTTAATTGTTGTTCAAGGCCATAATGTCACAGGATTAGTGGCACTTTTTAGAGTTATTTATAGTACTATATTTTGTACGTTTATTATGAACTATTGAATATCGGAATTTCCTCGCTCTAAATTAAATTTTTACCTCATTTTGCTTTAACACTGACTTATCAGCACTTAATTTAATTTATTTATTACCATATAACTGCATTAATTTCTTTCGTGGTATAGATTCTCTTTCCCAATTTACTTGTTAAGAGCACTCCATAATTTTTTAAATTATTGTGGTATTTTCACTAACATCCAGGTTAAGAAGTTTCGTTAAATTTTTATATTAACAGTGATTGTTACTATCAAATGGAACATGATGTGTATTGCTTTAAAGTAGTAGGTGATATATGCTCGTCATTTTGTGAATGTAGCCAAATTAAAGCAATTTTATATAAATAATGAATTCCTCAATTGCAATACTTATTTGCAGCCCAAACATATCGGGTTCGTTTGGTTGTTGATAGTGTTGCGATAACTGTCACGTATCTTTCATTATGTTTGTCATCCCCTTGACTTGATCTTGACAAGGCGTGCTTTGTTTGGCTGCTCAAGTTGATGTTTTCGACGCTTCTCTCATTTAGTTTTATTATTTAATCCTCTTTCTTTTATGTTCTTTCGGTCTCTTTTTAGTTAGCTCCAAACTTTCCCAGAAAAATTCGAACTTTCTAAATGACATGTCTTCTTTTTCTGGGTCCGGGATGAACTGCATGGGTGTAGTGTATTTTTAGAATGCAACTGCAATTCTGACTTGGAAAACACTTTCAGGAATTGCTTCTCAATTCAAAATTTATCTTAGAGTCATGCATGATAGTATCATTACAAACATCACTAAAGATAATTTGTGAGTCTTTATTCTTTAGATGTAATTTCAACATGATCTTCCTTATGTCTCTGTGACAAGACCCCAACATAAAGATGTTGGAGGAGATGAGACTGTCTTCAGCAAGTCACAAGCAGTTTCCCAATCTCTTCACTTCTGTGCGAGTCACTGCAGCAAGTACTCTACAAACTTCAAAAACAGTTCGGAATTTATCCAGTTATTTTAGACATGCCAATCATAGTCTTTGGCAGAACGGTGTTCCGCTTTTCCTCGGATAATCTAACCCCATGCATATGACTAGAGAAGAGACCATATAGCCAACCAGACTAACAAATAACACTGGCCTCCTAAAAAGTATAATATAAAATTAAAGTTTCCACTGTTTTAAATCTGAATGGTGATTTGAATAATTTTGGCATGTCAAAGTGAATGCCTAAATACGTTTTCCCCTATTGCTTAAGATGTTTAAACAAGCCACTAAAAGCATTTTAAAACAGTCAATTTTTATGAAATATGGAACGTTATAAAATAAAAACTAAATGCCCCATATTCCCCTCTAATACACAAAAAGTTCGGTGTCTAAAGATGAACATCTTCTCATTGTTTGGAAGGAAGGCTGTGTTGATTTAAGTTGTGTTTGCCATCTTCAGCACCAGCATTGCTTCGTTCCACCGTCCCTGATATCGTCTTTGCGTCTCCTTAATTTCTTGATGAAATATTTCACCTTGTTCATCAGTCATGATTCCCAAGTTAGCTGGAAATTAGCCAAGATGAGAGTTCAAGAGGTGAAGTTTCAAACTAATATTGCAACCGAGAACTATTTCTTATACTTCTTACACTTTCTTCATATTGCACATCTTTTACATTTCCAAGAAACTTATTGATAACATGCTTGAAAACACACCATACCTGGAGCTCTATAAAGGTTCACAGTGTTCAAAAAGTATTTATCCTTCATTAGCTGCCTGATCTGAGGTCCTCAAGCACACCCTCTTTTATTGTAGTCTCAGATAAAAGTGGATATTTACGGTGCTTGAAGCAGAAGCCATTCTTGTCTAGCTCTTGAACGAATTGCTTTATGATTCCAAGTTTAAGCGGAAGCAAAGAAATTTTACGGTCAAGTGGACTTGAACGAATGGCATTTTTTTCTCCCCACGTCAAACTTTTCCTCTTAGGCTATTCTTTCATTAACCAGTGTTTGTCCCTATATCTATTTACCCATTCAAACTAAAAGCAAGGTTATTTTGTTTAGGGGGCCAAATAAGATACCACAAACTTTTAGATCTACACACAGTAGTCATTAATGTTGCGGATATTTTAATTTTTTTCTAAAATGGATCTAACATTGTCATAGGTTTCTTTCATAACACAAGAAGTAATCGAGGGAAATTCACGTCTATTATGCAACAAAACTGCTTTGAGACTTGATTTTCGATACATCAATAAATAGTCATTTCCATTATAAGATAGTTCTCCAAGTTAAAGTCAGGCATGTCACAACAATAAACCACGTTCTTTTCCATCTTAAAGAATTTCCTAAATGTTTTCATCTCCAGTAATATGTGACATCTTTCACTAGCAGTTTTCTCTCTCTTTAAATCGCGACCCCAGTATTTCACTCTTCTCTTGGTGAGACCTCGGTCCTAAACCAAATCGTTCAACTAGGTCTGAGTAAAGAGCTGTAGGTTACCTTCATTGATTAATTATTAAATATCTTCATGAATTTTCGTTGTAGACTCGGAGGAAGCCGAAATATCAGGTCAGTGTCCTCAGTTCTGTTGGTGGGATAGGAACTGTGACATCAGGTCTGCGTGCCACTGGTCTTGTAGCTTATTCTAAGTCTAATTTTTAGCTTATTATTTGTGTTGTACTCTTTCCGTTATGCCAGTGCTTTAGTCCTTCAACACAATTTTTACATGCAGTATGTGGAGTCCATTTCTTACCCTTGTCTCCAAGCTTAACCTTAAAATATGCAAAATATACTTTCTTAATAAGTGGAGTAATGTTGTTCTTCTGTGTTTTTGATAAATACTACCCACATATGAAACAGAAATTATCCAGATTGTTCACACGTTGCTGTCTTGTTATTCCTCAGCTTGAAGCCATCTTATTGTTAGTTCCCTGGCACTTTATGCACAAAAGAAAAACCGAAAGATTGCACTAAACAACAAATACACTCCCGCCTCTGCAGCTAACGAATTTTAACTGACGTCTTTGTGGTTTTAGACTATGACACGATCACTTCCTTTTTCTTCCTGACCACGCGTTGATAAACTCCACTCACATTGGAAACTTTAAACACATAAGGAAATAGACATTCTATATAACCAATTATATGTGTAACTTGTATGTGGTAAAGTTATTCATGTTTAGCTATTGTCTCAACGCCACGGGTGGCAGAGGTCGTTAAGACGCCGTCTCGTGAACAGGACGTCTGGGTTTCTGATTTTCCCACCAGGACCTGTCCTACCTGAGTGGGTTTTTTTTTCTAGGGTTTCCTCTGTCCTCATAAATAGCAAATGCCGGGGAGCCACAGTAAACTCAGGCCTGGAACGTTTATATCCTTAAAAATATCCTTTCCCAATACATCATTTCATCTCATATGCCTATATCATCACTGTCCACCGTCTTTGGGGTTCTCAATTATAACGGACGTTAAACGGGGCGTTAACGGGCGTTAAACACTATTAAAAATTATCCCCGCAATACAGCATGATAAATAGAATATCAAATTACAAAAAATCTGTGCGTGGTATGAAAATAACTGATGTCGCTTTCGAAATCTTAAGTGAAAAACTCATATAGGGCACATTCTCTCACTGTCAAACACTGCTATAAGTAACTTATACCCATCCTATAGTTTTAAATTTGATAGTTCATCCTGCTACAGTATAAGTTATGAACATTCTTTACGACCGCGACGGGTGGCCGAGGTCGTTCAGGCACGGACTCGTGAGCGGGAGGTCTGGGGTTCGAATCCTACCAGGACAATCCTCCCTGACTGAGGTTTTCCTCAGTCCTCATAACTGGCAAATGCCGGGGAGGTACCCTAAACTTAGGCCTGGAACGCTTCCCTCCTTAAAAAAAAATCCTTTCCCAATATATCATTTCATCTCATGTAGTATCAGTGTCCACCGCCTGTGGTGCCTCAGTAGTAAAAACGGGCATTAAACATTACTCAAAAAAATAAAGAATCTTTACAATGCCTTGCATCGGAAACTTCTTAACCATGTTCATCTGACTTTCCTAAACGAATTAGCCCAACGGGTCTTCGTTCTTCCCGCTATTCTTCTTCCTATCCTGGGATCCCACATTGTTGTTCCAGTGTTCAGTGATTGTTGTTCATCCTAGACATATCGTAGATAGCACTTTTGGAAATATCGCTATTGTTGCCATGCTGAAGAAATGTGTGGTATATGTGTCAATGTCCTTAATACTAAAGTTTTATCTGTTAATGTTTTTATTACAAAGGTTGAGTAACTATCACGAAATTAGCCCACTTACCCTAACTATCTTTTCGGTTGAGTAGAAAAATATATCCAGACTTAAATGCTCCAGACTGCTTTGTGTGGAATGAGCAGAAACTCATGGCTTATGGAAATAGTAAAGAAAGTTTACGTTCTAGGATGAAGTTCAGTAACTTTTATATTCATAGGAACAGCCGAGAAGGGATATAAATCTATAGGAAAGTTCCGCACTTGCGGCTGTGTTGAAGAATATCCAATTAAATAGCGGCGAACAGGTGTGCAATATTTTATATGACAAACTATAACATCCCTGATGAATTATATTAACTTTAGCGGGTGTAAAACTATAATAAAATATCTTATACTTTAAGAATAATGAGTTTTAAAACAGCGGAAGTTTATAGTAGTAGTGTGCATTATTACAACATCGTTCGCCAGACTGCTAGTAAAATCCAAAAACACCGCAATTACTATAATAGATACCTTTTAACTGCTAATGTTTTGTGGCTTGGATTGCGTAAATCTTTTTGCGACATCCTGTTTTTAGTAGTGTTTAACGTCCATTTCACTGCTGAGACAGTGGTGAGATGAATTGATAAATTGGGAAAGGACTTTTATTTAGTAAGGAAGCGTTCCAGGCCTAAGCTTCGAATAATTCCTTGGCATTTGCCATTGATGAGGACTGAGGAAAATCTGGAAGCTAAGTAAGATGATCCTCGTGGGAACGGAACCGCAGAAAAATCTGAAGTTTTATTCTGCTCACTTACTGTTGGAAAGATGACTTTAGTTGCAAAGTTGATTTTCTGTGCCATCTATTTTGTTTTAAATAACTTTTATTGGTGGGTGATTGCTGCTTTGGGGCATCATGGTAAGAACATATCCAAACCGGCATTTGCCTGGCTAGAAAATATTGTTTTTGCACCTTTAGAACAAATATCGTGTGATAACTTATGTATATTAATCATTATATTTTTAGTATACGAGTATTTAGTACACATAAAATAATTGCAATCTGAAAATCGATCTGAAAAAGTGTCTATTGAAAATAAATTTGATTCAAACCAAAAATACTAATTTTGAAACTGAGGGAGAGTTCAAAACCAATGTTAATTACTTTTTAGATTTCACCCCTCAACTCAACCGTCACCACTTTAAAATTTCAAAAAAAAAAAAAAAAAAAAAAAAAACCATTTAATGATACTTAAATCATGAAGAGGCATCAACTGCTATCACTTCTTTTGTTTTTTATTGTTTCCTGGCAACCTGAACTGATATTATTAAGACAAAATAAAAACTCAAAAACTATTGACCATTTTATGTCTCAGTTCATAAAACGTTTCAAAATGGTGCATATCTTACAAGAAAGAACATAATGTAAACATATTAATCAGACGTTTCGAAATGTTATACTATTGCAACATCAATAATTGTAATGTTACTCAATTTTTTTCATTCTAAAATTACATTTTTATTTTGTATCAGGCAACAACAGAAAATAAATGTTATTTTAAATTTCTGGGGGCTCTGTAACGTAATCAACATTGGTTTAGAACTCCCCCCTCAATATCTAAATTGGCATTGTTTAAAAAAAAATAGTTATGCACAAAGGCAAGTTGGTCGAAAGCTCTGTATCTTACACAAGTTTCATACAATTCTGCAAATTGCTTTTCAGAATAAGTAAATTCATTAAACATACCTTTAATTTACTGCTGTTTTATAAAATAGGAATTTACAGTAAATGTATAAAACTGTTTGATGGGACCTCCTTTTCTTGAACAAATGCAATTTCTAATCTTCCGTTGACATTACTGATTTTTTGTAGCGATTCTAAAGATGTGTAACTGGAATAATTCCTATTTTATTTTATTTTATATTTTCAGAGTTAATGCAAGAGTGAGTTAAATGCTTACTTTTTTATTCGCAGACGATCAAGTCATTCTCTCAGCTTCGAAAGAATTTCAAAGGACAATATTTAAACTACAGCAGAATAAGCAAAACTGTACTTTACAAATACTTACAAAAAAGTTTAAAATTATTACCTCTTAGGGAAATATTCTGTTAAATGAGTAATACAGTGATATAACAAATCATACATTTTAATTATTTCAAATGAAAGGAACAAAGTTTTGGATGAAAAAAAAAAATGAGCTTTTAGCAAATATATGAAAATTTCCAAAAGACGTTAGGGGAAAAACCCAGAAATGTGAAATAATTCGAATTTACAAAATGTTGCTTATTCCTACATTGACATATGATAGTACATATAAACTGGATTCTCAATAAAACAGCACAAAGAAACCGAATCTGCCAAATACTTTTTTAAACATAAATTCCTGGCTTTATTTTGTAAGATCATAAAACATTTGTTTCTCTTAGGGAATAAATAAATAAACATAAATTAGAAAAAAAACAATGAATTTAAAATTAGATGGTTGCACCTGTAGAAAGAATAGACACATCTAGATCTACAAAACGAGTTTTTATTATATAAATCACGAAGACAACTTTCTGCGGTTGTCCAAAAACACATTGAAAATATTTCTTTGAGCTAGAACAGGCCTTAGCCTTGCAGTAGACGTAGAAAAGAAAATTCTAATGGTCACACATCTTTCATTAATTCACATTTCTTGTTAATTACCTCTATTGTTACCATGCATTAAAGTCATTGAATGTCACCTGCATATATAAAGCTACAATGTCGGTCCTGATAGTGTAGCGATAACCATACTTGTCTCCTAAACCCAAGATCGCGGGTTCGATTCCGGCCAGGACCGATGGATTTTTTTTCGGGCGTAAAAATCCTTCTTTTGGAAGGGAGGTAAAGCCGTGGGTCCCGTGTCGTACACTTACCCCACAATGAAGAACCTCACGCCTGAAAGAAGAGGCCTCTGAGCAAAATTTGTCGGCCGTTTCACGTCCTGATTTGAATGGGACTCTGATGACCTGAGATGTTAAAGAGCGTCAATAAATAAACCAAATAAAAAACAATAAAATTAAGCTGCAAAAAATATCTGACTATCGAAATGAAAAATCCTCCTGGAATATCATTTCGGTCGTATTTCAGCGTATTACACAGCCACCTGCAACAATGTCCTTAAATAAGTTATCAAGTTGTGGCTATAAAAGCTAAAACTTCAGTTCAAAATCTTAAGTTTTGTAGTATCTTGGAGCATATTACAATTAAAACTATAAAAACTTTTCCAAAACGTTCGAAACTCTGCCAATATTTTCAGGTCCTTAACCGTACTAAAAATCCATAGAAAAAAGTAACCCTTTCATCATTTTAGAGGCGTCGACATAATTGGCTTAAAAATTATCATTAAACAGCGAATCTTAAGGATATTTTTTTCCTTAATAGATATAACGAGGAAAGGAAGGTTAATTATATTTCAAGACATTTATAGCTTAAATGTTGTAGTTTTATTGTGCACGTAAATGCCTGTTTTGACGTTAGTACATATTATTTAGTTTAGTGCTTAAAATGTGCTTATTTGCATATAAAACTGCACTTACAACCAAATCATATATTTTAAAATGTAATAATTTTTTCCCATACTTTTATATTGAGTGACTGAATTTCGTTTGACTGAAAGTGCGAACCCAGGTAAAGCAATAAATGTGAAATTCCAGTTCAAGACTATCCTAATGCTCTTTCCCCTGCATTTGGCCCATTAATGAGAGCAATACAGTTAATTAAAATTAATATGTATATATAAGCTGTGTAGATTCAAACGGCCAAGTACAATACACATATTCACCACGCGCGTAAGCTACAGTGCACTATCAACCAAGAAGATCATGGCCACAATCTTTTGGGACTGTGAAGGAATATTCATCATTGACTTCAAGGAGAAGAACACCACAATGGGAAGTACTATGTTGGCCTACTGCACAGACTACGTGCTTCCATCAAAGAGAAAAGACGAGGAAAGCTGAGTGGTGGTGTGCGCCTTCTTCATGACAACGCGCCTGGGCACACAGCTCTTGTTGCAAAGGAAGCTGTGAAGAAATGTGGCTTCAAGGAGATCGCATCCACCCTGCTGCCCAGATCTAGCTCCCAGCGACTATTTTCTCTTCTCAAAACTCAAGAAGGACCATCGAGGAAGGAAATTTAAGGTTGAGGAAGAAGTAATGGATGCTGTTTATGCCCATTTTGCAGACAAGACTTCTGGCTATTTTTTCGGGGGAAGGGGAATTGAAATGTTAATTCAAAGATGTGAGAAGTGTATTATAATAAAGATTAATTATATTGATAAGTGAAATATAGTTTTCGTCTTTATCATACCAAGAAAGTGGTTAGGCCATTAACGTATGCACCTACCTTCGTATGCGTATTTTAATGACTTAAATCTATGATCAAGCAGGTGGAAATGAATAAAACAATTAATAAAATAAACTAAAATAATGAAGTAAATAAATACATTGCATTTTGCAATGCTTATTTTCAGTTTTATAAGGCATATTTCTTATTTATAGAGTATATTTAAGCGTGAAAATTCATTATTTTAATACCGTAATGTCCGCAGACTAGTTATCATTTTTCTGTGCAGCATGAAAAGGGATGAAAGTGGCTTTGGTAGCTTGCAAGGACGTTTATAGTAGTTCAGGTCGAAACAAAACGTTTCTTAATTAGATGCAACGCGTCGAATACTTTGTAGCTTTAAGATGCACGAAGCTGAAGCTATCTCTCACGTATTAACACAAACACTTAACAGATAGAAGGAGAGCCCTACTTACTCGACACTAAGGTTTTAAACGGATTGGCCAATCACTTAACTAACAAGGTCTATTAAAATTCCTCCCGCTTTCGCCTCGTTTTTTCCTCCACTGCTGTTGGTATAAACACTGCATCGCCGCCCTGTCTCTTTAATACTCCATTCCGTTCAAGTTCACGGAAGAAAAAAGGCAGAAATCTACTTCTGCTGCTATAGAGGTATATATAAATACAAAATAAGGCGGATTAATGTAACTAAACAAGAACTAGAGAAGTAGAAATAAATAAAATACTTAATAGTGACACAATTTAAGTGTTTATAGATGATATATACATATATAAGAACTTCTTTAGCGAGGTAGGTATAAAATCGAAGTGCTTCAACAATGAAAAGAGATGCCTGGTACGAAATCCTGCCTTCATCTCCACTCGTTACTTCTAAAGTGCCCTGCTCATTGAGCCAGTATCGAACCGCCTGGCAGATACGAAAGTTATGCGGAACTTCTGAGAACTAATCCATACATTACCTTTTGCATCTAATTATCATTTTCAGGTGCCTCGTTCGAACCATTACTGTAATAGAGAATGCAGAAGCTAATTTCCAAAGATTCCATTTCGATTACGCTCTTAAGCGGCTAGAATATTGGAATATTGGAAACAGGCCAAATGACGTTCTTTTGGCACCAGCTACATGCGATGCGAAGTTTCGAGGAATTCTTAAGGATAATGGTTACAACTTGTGAAAACATTAAAAAATAAAAAAACGCTTGGTACAATGTTTGTTTCTCTTAAGGGAAGTTGGAAAGACTTATTTTTAATTAAGTAGACTACCGAACCTAAATAATATAAAATTAAATTTAATATATCTTATGCTTAAAACGTTTTCATTTTTGTATAGTTTGGAACACTAATAATTATTATTTACTTTGCCAATATTGCGTGAAAGGCACGCGTACTACTTAAGTAATTAAAGAATGTTAAACACTCCTGGTGCATAAGTTTTATTATTTGTTATGAAATATCACTAATGGGTATGTTTTATAAAGGAATAACACCATGAGGTGCATTGGAATAATTACTTATCATACCAAAATATATACAAGTGTAACAAAACATTAAACCATTCTTATTAACACCACCACGAGTGGCTAAGGTCTTAAAGTGCGGACTTGTGAGCGAGAGGTCTGGGGTTCGAATCTTGCCAGGACCATACTCCCTGACTGAGGTTTTTTCCAGGTTTTCCTCAATCCTCTAAATGGAAATGCCGGAGAGGTACCCTAAATTTAGGGCTGAAACATTTCCTTACTTAAAAAAATCCTTTCCCAATATATCATTTCATTTCACGTATCATCAATGTCCATCGCCTGTGGTGCCTCAGTAGTAAAACACTATTAAAAAAATCCAAGATGGGGTTTAATTCCCGCCAGAGTCGATGAGTTTTTTCGGGCGTAAAGAAGTAAAGCCGTGGGTCTCGTGCCGTAGATTCACTGCACGTAAAAGAACAATCATCAAAGAGGAGGTCTCTGAGCAAACTTTATCGACCGTTTCACGCCCTGATTTGAATGGGACACTGATAAGCTGAGATGTTAAATAGCATCCGTAAATAAACCAAATCTACAGCCTGTGGGGGTTTCAACAAGGTAACTTCCGTTCGGCGCGTTAACAGAAATTTATTCAATTATATTATTAAAGTATAATGCTAAATTGGATGTTATTTCAAATTTTTTAAGCTATGATGAACTAAAATTCTATCAAAGGTATATTAAACATTTATTCATTCATTCATTCACAATGTTCTGAGACCATATGTGGCAATTAATGGGAAGAAAGAATTTGGTAGTTTTCGTTGTTTTCCGCAATGGTGAAAATGAGATGATAATCCAGCAATGATAGAGGGATTGGTACAGAAAACCTGCCCAGACGCCGCTTGATCAGACATAAATCTCAAGCCACTGGAATCAAACCCAGGCTGTCTTGATGGAGACGAAGAGTCTAGCCACTAAGTAAACTATTAAACCATGTTACAAGTATCGCTTTATTTTACTCACACGTATAATTTTCAATGACACAACCATTTGTCAAGACAGTGCTATTTTGTCATTCCATAAACTTGGATGTCTAGTTCTTTCAGCCAATAGGAAGATTTCTTTTAAAGATTACTTTTTTAAAACTTACATTAACAACTCTTTCTTTTGTTACAGGTGAGTTAAATGCTGAGTAAAGAGAGGAGAATGCATTTGTCAGCATGTAAGTAAAATGTCAAACACCAAATATTTAATCATTTTATTCGTTCAAAACTTAACCGTATACCAACGTATGTTGCTTTAACCATATTGATTAAATATCTGTAGGAGAAGAAAAAGAAAAAAATGAACATGAATGATAATGGAGCTTAGTGTGCTGAAAGTAGAAGCATTAATTTTTATTAAACTATAAACATTTTAGCTGACCTTATTAACAAGAGATAAAGGGGAAATGGTTAAGCACGCACACTTTATCGATACCGTAATTCTTTTGAACTGCTTCCAGTCCCCGTAACGAAATCATAATGTAGCCACTGCGTTAAAGGGTAAAATCTCCGAAAAGCACGATAATAGAATCTGTTATAGGTATTGCATGCCTGAAGAAAATAAGACCAGGTTTTCGTGTGGTCAAAATCTGCCATGAACATGAGGTTACGATAGTAATAAGACTTTAGAGGCAAGAGAAGGCTCTATGCAAGAAACATTTGAGGTTCTACACAATAAAAAGAAAATAAATAAATAAAATGCGGTTTAAAAATAGGCAAAAAATGCTAATTTCGTGTAAAAGTTAACAATTTAGATGTAAATAAAATTGCTGAAATTCAGTTGAGTTTGGAATAATAAGGAAATACTATAGAATAACGTTTTAGCACTTGTTTAGTAGCTTTTAGCAAATTCCGAAGAAATGTAGCTATCGCATTTGTACCCATAAAACATTTTTTGACACACACAAACATTAATATCTATTAATTTTCTAGCGGATGCATTTATTTTTCCTCAACGAAACTCTGGATATAACCATGGATCATGGGAAGTGAGGGTTATCCTAAAGGGAAACTATTAAAAAAAAAAAACGCTCTAGCGGTCGCAATTTTTGTTTTTTCCAAACTAAAGTTGGTATATGTAGTTTCCGAAAATCAGGTCAATCGGATCATTAGAAGGGGGAGCAATAATAATAATACTAATAATAATAATAATAATAATAATAATAATAATAATAATTCCAGAAGTCAAAATGAGAAATTGGACATTTGCACTTGATAAAGGGAGAAGGAATAAACTCTTAGAAATGTTAATGGTGTGGAAACATTTTAGTAGTAGATAAAATTTGTTTTTAATGACTTTTTAATTGAAACTGACATATGCCGGTATATACAAAACACTAAAACAATTTATTAATTCGTTATTATATTGTTTGCGGTAAAAAAACCAACATAATGTTGATTTGAGCAGAACATAAATAGCAGTCACTGTAAAGATACCACCAAGCCACAAACAATCCACTTTGAGCTTTTGGCACAAACACTAAACGAGGTTTTGCAACGCTAGCAACGGATTCAGTCTCCCGTTTTAATCGACAGCTTTGAATAATAACTGAGGTTGCAAAATCTACATTTGCAGTCTTCAACCATATTTCTGCCAAGCTAAACACTAGCTGTCCCTTTCCTTTTTAGGCTTACTCTTGTTGATGTGTTATTTAAGAGAAAACCGCTTTCATCCATAATGCACGGTTGGTTCCCTAGTAATTTAATCCCATTCAGGACTTGACCAAATGATTCAAAATATCCATTAACGGCCTTCATACTTTGGCAGCTTTGGCCTTGGATAGAGCTTTAATTTTTTTTTTTTTTTTTTCACAGGAGTTCGGATACATTTGTGGCGATTCCTCTGTTTAATGCACCGACACACCCTGCAACGTGTAGTTCTGTTTTTAAATTGGTGTTAAGAATTAAGGGGCACCTTATTTAGAACCAGGCTAGCGGCACACATCTACCAATTTGTAATCCATTAATATGTAATAACCAATTTTTGTTGTGCATCACTATTTTAAAGCATGAAACCTATTTTTATTTTTAATATTAGTTTAGATAACGAAAGTGATCCATAATAATTGTTTTATTACTCCCCCATGATAACAAAAGAACGATGCAGTACAGTATTTACAGAGTCTTCATTTGGACGCGTGGCCGGCTTAACGGGGGCGTGCCTATCCTGCACTGTCTGTTTCTAACCTGTTCAGTACCCCCCTCCACCTTTCCTCCTCTCCTCCTCCTCTCCTGCTGGCTAATCAATTGACGTAAGGTCTCTGTGCTGTAGGGGTTGAACGTTGTGAAACCACGTGTTCCAGTGTTATAGTGTGTTAGTGCTATTATAATGCCAAAAGCCCGTATACTTTAGCACACAGTATTCATGTATACTTTCTATGTTACAACAAACTCTTGTAGAGAAGTGAGACACCGACATATAGACAGACTCCCTGCTACTCGTTCGCATCACAGAGAAACGGTTGGTAATCTTGTGAATAGATTTAGGGAAACGGGATATGTACTTGATAAGAAACCGAAAGTAAAACGACGTAAAAGAAATTAACTAAATTTCTAAAGAAATCTCTGAGACAGCTTGCATAGAAATTAGGAATTTCGCAAACTTCGGCTTGAAATGCCACTAAACTTTTAAAATAAAAACCCTGTAAGATAAATGTAGTTCAGAAATTAGAACCAAACGATAATGTAAGTTGAGTAAATTTCTGCAGCAGAATGTCGGTTAATTTAGTAGTCGCTATAATGACTTGCGGTTTTTTTTTCCTTACTGACGAAGCATGGTTTTATTTACAAAAGTATAGTTACTGGAGTGGAAAAAAAAAAAAAAAAAAAAAAAAAACGCGATCTTGTACACGAAATTCCATTGTATGACCAACAAATTGGTGTTTGGTGTGCTGTGAAATGTAACAGAATTATAGAGCCTATAAGAAGAGAAATTGCTGCTATTTTAGAAGAAGAATTAATGAGTATTACCTAATCCAAATTTTCTTAAAAGGTGTAAGAAATGTAAGGACATATTTCTAACATCTTATATGGTGAAGGTATGAAGTTATTATAAATAAAGGTCGAAGTCGTTAAGGCGCGGACTCGTGAGCGGGAGATCTAGGGTTCGAATTCCACTAAGACCGTCCTTTTCAGGTTTTCCTTCGTCCTCATAAATGGCAAATGCCGGGGAGGTACCCTAAACTTAGGCCTGGAACGTTTCCTTCCTTAAAAATCCTTTCCCAATTTATCATTTCATGTATCATCAGTGTCCACTGCCTGTGGTGCCTCAGTAGTAAAAAAAGGCGTTTAGCACCATTAAAAAAAACCAGTTGTAATTTGCACGAGAAATCTATGCTCTGAATTTAAGGGGCTGTGAATATCCGAGTCCACCGGCAAATGGCGTGCTTCTCGGTGCCAAGCAAAGCAGGCCACGCGTCCAAACGAGGACACTGTAGATTATGTAACAGTTGATGTGATTGTACTAACGAGCTTAGACCTGGTTATTATTGTCACTGATGAGCTATTGTCAGCGTACAACCTAACTTTTATTTGTTTATTTTTTTGTTAAAATATTCTCTAAAATGTTCAACTTCAGTGATACAAAACTAGTTCTGCCTTTCGTCCTCAGTTGAACGCAAGGTTCGTGGAGTCAAGGTCACTCTAATCGATGAATACGTTTCCTTTGCATTTCTATCTTCACGACTTTGATCGTTTGTCACACAGCCTTACCAAAAGAATTTATTTTTTGTTGGTACCTCTTCGTTAATGCCCCAAAGGAATTTTCCACAGGAAAGCGTGCTGGTTAAAGGATTCCAGAGGTTGTGCCCAGGAAGATCTCCAATTTTTCAGAGAAACAATGAAGGAAAACAAAGTAATGTTATAGCACTTTTATATCTGAACCAGATAGCTAAAATACAGCAATAAAAACGCTTTAAATTATACATTTTGAATTACAGGAAAGCAGCAAAATAGGGTAATAAAACAATGGAAAGATTTACTAATATCAATAACAAGGGGTTGCCCCCTTTTAATTATATTTAAATACTGGCAGGTATCACCACGTGCAAAATATTCCAACTGTAATTCTAAATTATGTACATGATAATATCAACCCTGAAATCCGCCATATGCATATCAATGACTATCAGACTTCCTGCTGCCTGGCATGTCATTGTAACATTCAAAATGTACCATTCTTCAGTTTCATAATTATTGTAATGCGTTAAATTCTTAACCCTTGTGCAATGTTCCTTTAGCATTTAAGAACCCTCAAACATTTTTGAAAATGCGAAGGTTTTCTTGTAATTTTATAAAATAAAGCGTAAGTGAACAGCGAGCCCTGGTACTTTTAACAAGTTCATTGAGGGATGGGCAAACTTTCAATGAGAAAAGAGAGCTCCGTTAGAGTAACTATCTCCTCGAGGTCCTCTCGAAGCGAAGTGGCAACTCGCCACTACCCAAAACGAAAGCGAGTGTCTACTTTTAAGGCTGGGCGCTGATACTGACTGAGGGAGAAAGGATTCATGCCAGAACATGAACCAATAAGAAGAGTGGAAATGAAATGAAAACAAGGATTAGTGCATATTAAGAACATAAGCATGTAAATAGAGAGTCAAAGAGGACACTTTAAGCACAATAATGGTAATAACATAATATTAGTTTTCCAAGAGCTGTTCAATACAGAATGATTGTATATATATATATATAAATTAACATTAATAATAAAAGTAGATAAAGATAAAACACAGAGAAAGAGTCACACTTGAAATTGCTATATTTCGAACTATTGCGAGTTCTTCAATGGCAAGAAGCTAGACCAATTTATCTTTATCTACTTTTATTATTAGTGTTAATTTGTTACATTGTTAATAGTGTTTCTTTATTTTTATGTTTCATTAATATATATATATATATATATATATATATATATATATATATCATATGCCTTTTCTCATCTTCATAATTTTGATCATCTTTGTCAATATATACCCCATTGGATGCATTAAACCTTTCCTAGTGTTCAAAGGCACTGGAAAGCATTTTTGACAGGTCCTTCAGAATCTCCTCCGCAGCCTACATCTATTTGGGGAAAAGGAAGATTTCATACCGGGTTCTGCAGCAACGTTTGGGATGTCCCGTCGTGCACTATCGTGGTGCTGTTGCATGTGATATTCCTATGCGGAGTTTTCAGGAAATTTCTGTAGTATTCCCTAGTTACATTTACAACGTGCTTGTAAGCCATCCCGTGAAATGAGATAACTATAACTTTCACATCAGAAGAAACACTTTAGGTATTGGTGATAATGAAGTTTTCCACACGGAGTTTTGATGTTTGGTCTCAGTAATCGAAATGATGTTTTCATCAGCAGTGATTACATTTGAAAGGCATCTGCTTCTTTTGTAAGATCATCTTCAGCTGCTAACGAAATTAATAATCTTGGAACCCACCTAGCACAAACACGTCTCATATGCAACTTTTCAATGTATGAATGGCACCCCTAAAATTGTCAGAATTTCTGAAATGTTATTTGACCATCATCTCTGACAATGATAATGCTTTCTTCTGTTAAAAACACAAACTACACTCCCGAGCCCACCATCCTCTGAAATCGATTGCCTTCCCTCTATAACCGTTTTAAATTTCCATGACCTACTGTAACATTGCATAGGCCTCAGCTGATGATTTGTGTAGACGAAAACAGAATTTCAGAGCAGCATATTGTTCGTCGTGTGCCACCTCCATTTTGTTGTAGGCAGAAGTGAACATGTCGGAACTTAATTCTCACAAGCGGAAACAGGAAATTACAACAATGCAACTAGTTCCACGTTACATTACGCATTAAGCTAACACAATTTTGTAAAGTTACATTTTAGCGCAAGAAATGATTTTTGTAAAATAATTTAATCGATTTTTATTGAACAGCTTTCGTATTTCATAATTGATAAGTCCCACATTTCTGATAACTTTTAATGAAAGTTGCATTCACTCCAAACAGCTCTGCATCCACATTTGTTTCAATTTCCTCGCTGATACATTTTTAAAGCTAGGTTTATTCCTGAAGACTATTTTTACATTTCTAGTGGTAACATTTCAATACAAAAAAACTTCAGTAATATTTACATCTAAATGTTTATACCGGGCTTAGAAGCCGTGGTCTGTTGGAGCTTTGATATCCAAATGTTTCGGCGCTGTCTACGCAGGACATCATCAGTGACGGGGTCTAAGTCTTCTTGGTAAAGGTTCAGGCACGACTAAATCTCTCCGAGGTCCGAGGAAAACTGGCAGGCTGAGGTTAGTGCTCAGCCTGTGTGTGGATGCTGCGTACCTACCCTGTGTTGGGTTTAACCGCAGAGAAGGGATGCGGGTTGTAGGGTGTTTGTGCTGTTTTGGGTGTAGGGTGGAAGGATTGAACAGTAAGAGCTTATCCTTGTTGAAACTGAATCTCTCTTTTTTTTTTTTTTTTTTTTTTTTTTTTTTTTTTTTTTTTTTTTTTTTTTTTTTAACTAACTACTACATGATATTAAGGAGAGTTTGGGAAGTGTGGGGATTAGAGGAATTTGCTTGAGGTACCGCATTAAGCACCCTCGTAAGTATAGAGGTTTGCAAGCTTCCTGCCAATGGCCGGGAGCGGTCTCATAGAGTTGGGTGCGGGAGGAAGTCATGGCCGAGGCCCTGGCTACTCCCCCGGGGAAATGTGGTGTATTTGGGGGTTAAAAAGTTGCTGTCTTTAATCATTCATTAAATTGTTAGCTCTGACGAGCTATTTGTTTTGTTGGCGCTCGGACGAGCGTATGGTGGCAGCTTTATTTGCGCTGGTTTGTCCAAGATGCCGGAGTTGTCTCTAACTGGAAGTGTTGTATTTATACAACACGCATACCAATCAGTTATCAGAACGGAGATGCCCCGCCCACACACATCCCGTGCTTCAGCCGAGCCAATCCCATTAGAGCAGGCCGTGTATAAATGCACTTCCAGCCAGCGATTCAATCGTGAGTTCACAATGCAACTATTCTCATGGGAGCGTCAGAGCGCCCATGCATGGGTTACATATGACAATTTGTAGAAAAATGTGTATAAATTTGTATGACATGTAAATTATGACCTGTAAGACTGTACTATAACAGCCAAAAAGGCACCCAATTCAATAAATAATCTGCAATCTGCAATTCAATCGTGCCTGAACCTTCACCAAGAACATTTAGACCTCGCCACTGATTATGTCCTCCTTAGGCGGGGACGAAACGTTTGGACATCAAAGGCCCAACAGACCACGGCTTCTAAGCCCGGGAGAAACTTGTAATTATAATTCTGACTCCGGCCGTGAAAGCTTCGGATTACTAAATATTTACTTCGCTTACATGTTAATTAATAACACACTCATTAGCAGCCTTTAATAATACAAAGACTTGAGCTATTCTCATCTCATAACTAAAACTGAATTATAAAACAAAGACAGAAATAATGTTTTTGTACGCTTTAATTAGCAGCCTGTAATTATGCAGTTGGACTCATTTTTGAATCGTCTTGAATAACTATTAGTTCGGTGTAGAAGCTGTCAGAAATACCGGCCAGATAGTATTCGTATATCAACGTAAAACTTTGTAATATAATTTCTGAAATCATTGCACTTAATTTTCTATAAAGATAACGATATAACATATTTGTTAAGTTAAAACATTAATAATGATTTGCAATGAAATACTTTTAGGTTTCACGGGCACTGGGTATTAACGTGCAGGACGTAAAACTTTGTCTTTGTCTTTGTATAATATTCGCAATGACAGAAACAGCTGGGAGTTGTAACAGCGGCGTGTATGTGACATGTAGATACTATTGCAAGCTCTTGTGCGCGCGCATATATCTAGCGGTATCTGTTTACAATAATACCAGTAGTGGCGATAAGACCAAAAATACTGCAACAGCCGAATGACCTCGCATTAGACTTAGTGAAGCGAATAAACACAGAGACATTTTAATCTGAGGTTAAATGCATAATTGGGTTAAACGGCTGTGATAGCATTAATCATGGTTGGTTTGCTGTGCACACAAGTTTATTATACGTCTGCTTCGAGCGAAATAATTGCACAAAGGCGCATGGGAACTACTTTTATGTGCGACGCTGCGTTAATAAACTTATTTTCCGTATTGCTCACAGCAAAACAGTTGCTAAGCACAATATTATAATAAACGTTCAACATTATACTATCGGTCTCTTTGACTATGTTACTAAGGAAAGTCCTGCATCTATTTTTGAACTCTCCTGTGTATTTTATCTAATACACAGTAGATTCACAGAGTAGTGAACATATTCCTATTAAGCTATATACAATATGTATTATTTTTATTGTTTTAAAATAAATAACATGCCGAACAATTAAGTTTTGGCATTATATATGAAGAATTTGTTCAAAATGGCACCTATGCAAAGCCGCAGTACAACCACATGACAAATTAAATTATTGAAACAGCCTTTCAGCATTGTTGCTGTCATTTCAACATTCAGGGGTTACGCATTGTATACTTGCGTGATTGCTTTGGTTCCAAGACACTTTCCTGCTAACACTGTAAATATAAATCCTGAATTTCAGTTCAATATGCTTAACTTTACTTTGTAGATCAAACGATCTTTGTCTCCTGTTTGTATCAACATTTTCTGTTTCCATAGAAATGGCTTTCAGGTGTTTAATTCGTGTGCTAGAAGATGTTTAAACAAAATTAACACTGTATAACTCAAATAATACCGTCCGATCAATGAATGTTTTCCCCTGCTGCGCGGGGTTTTTCCTAAGAGCGAGCTCGCAATTGTTTGTCGTGCCGTGGAGGGGGTAGCAAGCCTGCTTGCTTACTTATTGACCTTACTGACTGTCGCAATCATAGCGCAGCTATTCACGGGTGCGTGTTGTGTTGTTCGTTTCTTAATTCGGAGGTATACATAAACAGTATTATCCCGTGTGTTTAAAACCGTACAACATGTCTCTATGTATGATTTATAATGTTAAGTCAGTAGTGAAAGAATCATAGAACCATTTTTGAGCATACAATGATTCTGTTACTTATGTGAATGGCATAATAACCCCCCCCCCTTTTAGCGAATTAACCGACAGGGAGTGTGATCATGCAGCCTGCGGTAATTATCTACAATATATGCAGTAGTAGTGGTATTTATTTCTCATGTATCAACATACAGATTTTTTTTTTAAGCAAAATGAACGGAAAAAAACCATTACTTTTAAATATGTCTTCAGCAATTCCAGAAGACACTAACTCCAATCAAAATTTATTAGGCCGCCAGTCCCCGGTTCATCAGCAGCTACACTGCCACGGGTGCCCGAGGTCGTTAAGGCACGGATTCGTGAGCGGGAGGTCTGGGGTTCGAATCCCACCAGGACAGTCCTGCCTGACTGAGGTTTTTTGCAGGTTTTTCTCAGTCCTCGTGACTGGCAAATGCCGGGAAGTTACTCTAAACTTAGGCCTGGAACGTTTCCTTCCTTAAAATTTTCTTTCTGAATATATCATTTCATGTATCACCAGTGTTCACCGTCTGTGGTGCCACAGTAATAAAACGGGCGTTAAACACTATTAAAAAAAAATCAGCAGTTACTTCTGGAATATCCGGGAGACCGGGGGCGATCGAACCAAAAACAAAACACAACATTAAAAATAATTTATACATTCAATACAATATTAAGTTATATTTCCTACAATACTAAACCTTCTTCTTTTTTAATTAAACCCAAATTTCTATTCTTCAGAGTTGCTTATTCCTTAGGACCTTCTATACATTAACACCCTGGTTATTGGTGTATAAGGATCCTGTTTAACTAATGCTGGATAACTAGTCCCCTATCCTCCCCTATTCATTTCATCCTCCTTTCAGTATCTGACAATTCTATACCATTTTTCAAGTACCTTTCCTTAGTGCTTTACACCCATAACCATTTTTGTCTTACCTTGCCTACGTATTTTCCCAGTTCCTTAATGATTTCATCTGATTTTACCTGCGGAATATTACAAATTTCCCCGCATACCATACACGTACACATCTGTACTTCTCAAAATGAACCACAACTAGTGACGAAAAAGGTCATAAAATGCCAAAAAATGCGCAGAGATTAAAGGTGGACAGCTTCAACACGTCATTTGATTATTTGGTAAGAAATGAGCCTCTTAAATTCGTTGTGTATTGCTGTACGGTTGGTAATAACTTAATCACCGAGATCCGGCTAACCGGCTAACGAGAGGCGCGCTCGCCCTTAGGCAAAACACCCCGGGGGGAAACAAAACTGATCGCACCGTGTTACAATTTCAGTCCGTTAGATATCATATGTTTAAAGAGCCGGACGAGACGACTGTAATCAAATGCACTGATCTTTCCGCAGCGGCCGTACGGAATGTAACGTAGTAAGAAGTACGCAGTTACAGTGTTCCCAGATAAACGGGAACACATTGCACTATGCTGTTTGAGGGACTGGCTTCAGCCCACGCTATCCATAACTAATAACTAATCGTGCAGCTGGTGGAACTCCATTTGAGTGCTAATTCTCGTATTTGGAATCTGAAATTCTCTTCCACACTCTAAAATATCTCTTTCTTTAAGTGCATTGTTCTGATTATAATATTGCACGGAAATGTTTGCAATTTGCTCTCAGAATCGAAATTATGTAACCAAGTTTCATCAGCAGTGGTTCCTTTGAAAGAAACTCCACATCTTCCTGTAATTTCATCTTCAACTGCATGCAAATCTGCACGCGAACGTCCTTTCGTCCGCGAATCAGCTGTCTTGCAACCCACCGTGCACAAACACCTCTCATGTGCAACTTTTAAGTTATCAATGTGTGGGCGGTACCCAATAAAATTTTCAAAATTTCTGAAACTGTTCTTAATTATTCCACAACACTCTCTCAGGATGTCAGCAGCGGTATTAATTGTTACTTACGTTAGAGCGCAAACTGGAACACTGGGCCCAGTTTCTTTTGAAATTGATTGCGTCTCCTCCTAAACAATTTTAAACCATCGAGTTGTGCTATTGGGAAGAATAAAGTCTCCTGTAACAATGCATAGGTTTTATTTTTTCAGTTTATTTACGAATGCTGTTTAACGTTTCAGGTCATCAATGTACCATTCAATTTAAGGCGTTAAACATCCTGAATCAGAAACTTGTTCTTTTTCGTGCAACTATCGTGCGGCAATTAGAAATGATAACAATGTAACTAGCACCACGTTACATTGAGTATTAACCTAATAAAACATTGCAAAGTTAAATAATTATGAAATAAAAAAAAACCATGATGATTCCTCGTTGCACAGCTCTCGTATTAAGAATATCTTCTGAAGAATCTTAATTGATAAATAAAGAATAAACGAATACATTATTTACTCTACCTTCGACAGCTGATTTCTCTTGGCACTAAATCTGTACTGAAATAGATTGCAGAGACGTGACAACATGCATTCCTACACCTCATTCCTTATGCATATAGTATTAATGTAACATAATGTAATCTCAGTTGCAGGGAAAATGCTATCAAGACTCTCTCGTACTATATTCTTATTGTATTATTTCTTTTATTTGCACTTACTTTTAGCCCATAAGAAATTATTGCAAAATTTAATTTTACTTACTGGTTTTACTATGAATTAAGTAACACCCTTTCAAAATAGTCATTATTTCATATTCTTTTAGTTTTTGGAATAATTGGTTGCCGATTCTTTTCTATTTTTAGAATGTTAATTTTTGTAGCTGTATCAAAAATTCGCGCTATTGCTTTTTTAAGCTCCAAGCGGCAGAGTTGCACAAATTTATCTTTTTATTTTATGATTTTTCTAAATTTTAATATCTATTCCTATGAATAAGGCTTTTAATTAAGATAATAAGAGGACTAATACAGGTATCAAGTTTCATTTCTCAATTAAACATATGGCGGAGAAAAGGTCACAGGATTAAAGATATGTTTTATATCTTCGATTATAAAATTACCGAAATATGATTTCTCATTAGTTAAAGAGGCAAACTGTCAACAGACCCTAATTAAATTATTTAGCCCAATAAAATCTTTAGCTGACATTTGAATTTAATTTTTGTTCCATCTGTCCAATAATTTATGCCACTAAGATAATTGAATTACCAATACTTCTTATTGGTCGGTTACCGGAGAAGGCCCAAAAATGAGAAACAAAGGCTATGGCAGATTCCAAGAGCATTGACGCAATGGAAGGTGTACTGTTGTCATTCGATGCGCTTTTATCACCTAGGCCAATTCAGTGCCTAAGCAAACATCTTTTTCAGTTGATGTTCACAACCTTCTGCCTCAGACGATATGAGGTATGGGATGGTAGTAGTGATGAATGTGGTGCTTTCTGTGATTTATGTAAATATTCCGGTAGTTAGCAGGCCTAGAGAATGTTTTTTTTAACTCGTGTTTAACGCTTGTTTTTACTACTAAGGCACCACAGGCGGTGGACACTGATGGTACATGAGATGAAATGATAAATTGTGAAAGGATTTTTTTTTTTAAGGAAGGAAACGCTCCAGCCATAAGTTTAGGGTACCTCCCCGGCATTTGCCAGTTATGAGGACTGAGAAAAACCTGGAAAAAACCCCAGTCAGGGAGGACGGTCCTGGCAGAATTCGAACCCTAGACCTCCCGCTCACGAGTCCGCGCCTTAACGACCTCGGCCATCCTTGGCGGTACCTAGAGAATGTGGGTGAGTAAAAAGTGAGTAAAAATTATATTATTTGTTATATGTTTTAAATCTTTATTCAATTGTCACGGGTGGCCGAGATCGTTAAGGCGTGGACTCGTGAGCGGGAGTTGTGGAGTTCGAATCCCACCAGGACCTCTCCCTGACTGTTTTTTTTCCCTATATTTTCCTCATTCCTCATAACTGACAAATGCCGGGGAGGTACCCTAAACTTAGGCCTGGAACGTTTCCTTCCTTAAAATAATTCTTCCCCAATTTATCATTTCATCTCATTTAGCATCATTGTCCACCTACTGTGGTGCTTCAGTAGTAAAAACGGACGTTAAACCTACTTAACAAAACAACTTTATTCAAATTAATATCTTAAATGTAGCGTATATATAAACCTTATGTTCATTTATAATAATTTAACACAATCAATAGTAAATAAATAATATGTCACAAAATTAAGAAAAAGCCTTGAAGAAGTTATTATCAGAACATTTAATAGCGATGTCGCACTAGATTTGCGTTTATCGTCATCCTGTTGACAATGCCCATCCTCCCTCTGCTGAAGATATAACGCGCTCAGGATGTTACTTGTTCATGCCGCACGAAGATGCAATGCACTTGATACGTTAGAAAGCAATGAGGTGCATTATCGCTGAAAAGGGGGAGGGATAAAATCGGAACTAATGTCATTACTTGATAATCGCATAGAGAAGCCGCAACATTTATTTTTCATCAACCAGAACCTCCTCGTGTCTTGAAAGAAAAGCATGTTTGAAAATGAACTCGAAACTACTCAATTAGCAGCAAAGAACTCCGTTCTCTACCACCAGAGGCGCACTATATGCTTTCCTTTCTGTTGATATAATTTATATCTTTTAACGAAGCTCCTCTACATCTTTTTCATTTTCTCTCCTTTCATACTAATTTTCTTCCTTTATCTTACCTCCACACGTGAAAGTCATTACTCTCGTTTTATGTATGTCCTTTTTACTCTTAACAGAACCCGTTATAATTACATCTGCTTTCAGGGAAAAACCTTTTCCTTCAGGAGGTTCAGCTGGTTCCCTTAGCGTTTCCACGCCACTTCGTTTTACTAATTCCCCTTTCGTGCAGACCTTTTCTCCCGTTCCAACTTCTCTATCAACCCCCTCCTCCCGCATAATCACTTCCTTGCAGCTTCATGCTAAGGGAGCTGAAAAGGTCCATTGCGTGGCTATAGAGAAAGGTAAAAGAAAGACAAGCGCACATTTTCTCCACCTCTCTCTGAACCCTTGTGGGCTTTCACTTCTCTATTGCTTGTAAATGTTTGCTTGGGCATTTCAGCTACCTTTACACTTTCATTAGCTTAGTTACCTGCAGTTTACAATGGAGTATATGTGTTTTGTCGTTTAGTATCTCGTTCACAGTTCATGAAAAATTAAATGTAATTAAATATATACACTTTGGATTTAATCTCATGTATTGATCCGGGGTAAAAATGAGGTGAGTCATACAAGTATCGACCACTCATAAAGTATATTTGCTCTCACCGGCTGAGTCGTATGACTAGCTAGGTAGGTATGCCAGTTCAGCGCCATTAGCAAGTGACTGTTCTATATGTCGGCTTATTAATTGTGAAATGATTAATAGTTCAGCATAAAATTTTAGTTTTAAGTGATTTGTAGTGATAGATTATGCTCGGCAAGTCCAATGCAATTTGACCAAAGATTACTTGTGTTCAGTCATCATGTGTTAATATATTTCGGGATAAGGAAATAGATTGGAATAAGGAGCGAAGAACATATCCAAAGAATCTCGCCGAGGAAACATTAGATACATTTAGAAAATTCTACAAATTCATTTGGCGTCATTTACAACAAAGGGGATCTTCTTATACCTGTTGCTTAATCCTCCCTTCATCAAACTGATGCTATTTTATAAACTTTTCGAGGAAACAGAAATATTTTTGTGGTATCAACAATGAAATGGCAGATATAAGCCACGGAGCTCGATAACAGTATCCATTTTTAATCAGTTGTTAAAGCGGTTTTGTAGTTGGAATTGTTAATGGCCTCGGCCTGTACAAAGTGTGTCTACACTTTGTGACAACAGAATCTCATGGATTTTTTCGCTGTTTTGTTGACCCCCACTCAAAGAACTAGGCGAGGATGCTTTTTGATATAAATACACGGCATAACATTTACACTATACATTTTATTTGTTGTATTTTATTTACATTCGAGGCGTTTCTGAAAAACACCGAATTCAGTGCGGTGACCTTGATCGATAGTTGATCCCCGTAAAATCAGCTTGGGATGGAGAGAGTAATTAAACTCTGACTTTGATCTTGGGACTGTCAGCACCTGTCCTCACTTTTAGGTCACCGGCCTTCTAATACGTAAAACTTTTCGTAACTCACTCGGCTCAAGACATTACTGACCTTTAGGAGGCGTTGAATTATTTAAACAAACGAGCCATCGCTTGCCGCAGGCCGAATTGAACATGGAGTATGCTAACTTCTACATAAAAATGGTTTCGAAACAAGGCGAACTGCCTCTTCATATGCTCTCAAAAATAATCTCCATGTGGTTTTCTGATACCGACGGGTTTCACGGTGCCCGCAACATTTTAAAAGTTTAAAATATACAGACGGAATTGGTTTGCTCAAAACCAAATTACGTCATAAAGCTTCCTGACAGACCAACGTTCAAATCATAATTACCCTATGCTGGCAGCTTCGTCATTAAAAATACATAAAACTTGCCTTTTATGCTCACCTCTTGCTGCCTTTTACCATTTCATCATTGTATAACTAATTTTTGTTAGCATGAGTTATACAATGGAATTATCACATGAAAACTTTTCTTATTATCATTGAATTATGCATTTGAATTAGAACTATAATACAAATATTAATATTAATAACTAAGCAATAATTACATTAATGTTACCACGGAGGCATGCCATAAATACTGATTTTCCGTATATATATTAATGAAACATAAAAATAAAGAAACACTATTAACAATGTAACAAATTAACACTAATAATAAAAGTAGATAAAGATAAAACACAGAGAAAGAGTCACACTTGAAACTGCTATATTTCGAACTACTGCGAGTTCTTCAATGGCAAGAAGCTAACTCGCAGTAGTTTGAAATATAGCAATTTCAAGTGTGACTCTTTCTCTGTGTTTTATCTTTATCTACTTTTATTATTAGTGTTAATTTATATATATATATATATATATATATATATATATAAATATATAAAACCATAAGGATACTAATATCTTTTAAACTAAATTATGAGGATTTTACTACTATTCTATTTGCTGATGGCCACGAGCTCATTAGCAAAAACAATATTTTCTTTCAAGAAGCGGTTTTAACTAAATCAAATATAGAAATATCTGCAAGTAAACAAAAACAGTGGCTTTCGTTGGGCCTCAGCCGAATGGAGCTAAGATAGGTATAGACAATAAACTAGTGGGTCAAGTAAACACATTTTAAAACTTAACCTGCTTTATAAACAGTGGTGTGTCCTTTTCTACCACGGGTGCAAATCTGCCTTAGCATCTACCATACAGTGTAGCGTTCCGATGTAAACAACAGGTTTCTATTAAATAGACTCTAATCTCCTTCCTCTGAGGTCATGTGCCCTAACGTTCGCCAGGGATCTTGTTAGCGAAGGAATTGTTCTATCCCTATTTAATCGTAGGTCTTAATAAAATACCTAAATTGGAGAAATGAAGGCTTTATTGGATAAAAGAACAAATAAATACCTTAGAAATGAATGAAACGTTTAAATTACAATAAAATA
Organism: Metallyticus violacea; assembly: GCA_030762175.1. Classification (NCBI taxonomy): domain Eukaryota; kingdom Metazoa; phylum Arthropoda; class Insecta; order Mantodea; family Metallyticidae; genus Metallyticus; species Metallyticus violacea. The sequence continues at coordinate 8,157,437 of CM060841.1, forward strand.
ATGAAAAATGTAAAAATAATTTGAAAGACCGTGTAAATACCGTAGAATGAAGCCTGGATTATAATACAAAAGCAAGAAGGCCATTGGGAAGACCATTAAAAAGATTGCAAGAGCAGTTTTGATGGAGGCGGAGTTGATAACCTTGAAGATGGTCAACAATGAAGTATAGATAAACCGAAACTAGCTCTTTATTCGCCATATACGAAAAGACCGAGCGAGTGGTCAATACTTGCGCAGCAGTCATGTCATAAATGATTGGAAATCGGTAAAGACATTTTGTTTATATATTTTTTCAATGAAACAAGAAAGCATTTTGTAGCGTGTGTTCCAAGAGCATATTGGAAATAACAGAATGCTTTTTAACGTAGTAAAATAAATTGAAACAATCTCCTACTTATTAATTATAGAAATAAAACAATCACAGATAAATTCTCAGTTGTTAAGAGCCTTAGCCACACTGTTGCCAGCGCCACAGGTGCCCGAGGTCGTTAAGGCGCGGACTCGTGAGCGGGAGGTCTGGAGTTCGAATCCCACCAGGACCGTCCTGCCTGACTGAGGTTTTTTTCAGGTTTTCCTCAGTCCTCATAAATGGAAAATGCTGGGAAGATATCGCAAACTTAGGCCTGGAACGTTTACTTCCTTAAAAAAAATCCTTTCCTAATATATCATTTCATTTCATGTGTCGTCAGTGTCCACCGCCTGTGGTGCCTCTGTAATAGAAACAGATGTTAAACACCATTAAGAACACTGTTACCAAATGCCAGCTTTCATTATGTTTATGAAAATGTCTTTCTATTAAAGGAATAATAAACAGAGAAATGCACATTACAAATAAACGCGATATAATTCGCTCGCTGTCCTTTGAAGAAAAAAGGGTAATCTGAAAAATGTGTAAAATATTAAAGAACAGTAATAATAAATATGGATCTATAATACGGTTTAGTATACTGAAATATTAGAGATAGGTGATGCAGTTAGACATTTAAACGTTTAATGTAAAACATTTCAGTACATAATGTGGACATTAAACATTCACTTATTTTGACCCTGGACCTCCCCTTTTTGGTGCGGAAGATTGTATGCACTTAAAGCTGACCTGTGTTTTGCTACGTTCCTGATTTTCAGAACTTGATTCCCTTCATGTGCTGTTTTTCACAGGACAATCAGATGTTAACCACATGATGACTTGACCTTTTCCAGTCAATTTGTGCAGAATATGTTGTTTCGTTGGATGTAATATTAAGGATTATTCAGGGAAACACCTGACGCTCATTATAAACTTTTCACATGCACATCATGGGTACAAGATATGGCCTGTAGCATGCACGATATACTTTTATTTTCAAAAGTGATCCCTTTAAACTTTATCATAAGTTCATTTGATATCTTATAATAAATATGTTGTAGGAATTGTTTTATCATTTAGCTGTGGAAGTAAACAGAAAAGGAAAAGAATATAATTCAGTTAAAAAAAATGTAGAAAAGATACAGGAATAAAATAGGAGCATAATTAAAGATAAGCAAAAAAAAAAAAAAAAAAAAAATGAAGTAAACGCATCCAAAGCATTCCGGGGAAAATGGCCCAGGGGAGAATATATGCAGAGCATTAACTTGAAATCGGTAAAAATCGGAGCGTAAAAATCCTAAGTATGACTTCCTTCAGAAGGGAAGTTAAGCCTTGGATCCCGTGTCATACATTTACGGCACGTAAAATAACCTCAAGCCTGAAAAAGAGGACTCTGAGCAAAATTATTATTATTACTGTTATTATTGTTATTGTTGTTTTATTTGTATCATTATTTGTTCCTCTTTCTAATCATGTATCACACTTAAGAAAGTACGGTCTACAACTCGAGCATAAAATATATTTGTAATATGTATATAAAATTTTAATAACAATAAAAATACATTTACTATTATTATTATTATTATTATTATTATTATTATTACTATTACTACTACTATCAGAGTAGATGGCTATCTAGAAAGCCCTACAGGAATTCAAATGGAGGATGTGACGAAAATGAAACAGTAGCAGCCGTATACACTAGTAGTAATATTACATTATCCTTATGGAAAATAGAAAACATAACACACTAATAGACAGCATTCACGTTACTGTTATTGCTTTATAAAACAACGCAATTAAACAATTCACTTCAGCTGGATGAAGGCCCACAACAGTACAGCTGGAAAGGAACTGGCTGACAGGTTAGCTAGTGAAGCTTTTGAAAGAGGTGAAATAATATACAACAAAATCCCCAATTCTACCAACATATCAGAAATAAAAGAAGCAGATCTACAGAAATTAAAGGTCAAATGGAACAGCGCCACAAAAGAAACAGTGACCTCATCCTTCTTTCTGAGCCAGACAGACCAAAGACACTAAAAATAAAATTAACGGTAACGCCAATATTTACAGCCATTAACTCCATGGACATCTAGACTAGGCAGAACATAGCAACATAAGTGTATTAACAAGTAACTGTAAATGAAAGATGTACAATTATTGTAATGCTTGATTTATTGTACTCTAAAGGAAATATAACCACATATTATTTATTGTACTTAACAATATTACAACAGTGTAAAATAAAATGTATTATGTAATGTTACTATCGTGCCCTTAATAAAAAAAAGTAAAGAGCAATTAAGCAGAGAATATTAAAAATTTAAAAGGTGTTGCAGCCATTAATTCTGTTCTCTGGAGCAAAATTATCTGATTAATGTTGTCCATAAGTTCCCGGTCTCGCCGTTAAGAATAATCGCCTTCACAAAATCTTTAGCCGGTGTCCTTATCTTTTAAGTAAATAATTGCAGCTGTAACTACCGCCCAGTTGTTCAGCTAAAGTTGCATAAAGAAGGCTATGTGTAGAAGATTTTGACATGTTCAAAATGGAGTTTCGAGCTGTTATTAAGTTCTTCACAAAAGAAAGACTTACTCCAAATGAAATTAAACAGCGATTTGACGGTGTACATGGGGAAGCATCCCCCTCATATTCTACCGTAAGAGAATGGGCCAAATGTTTTCGATTGGGTCCAGAAAGCATTGAAGACGAAGAGCGAGCAGGTCGGCCCTTGGAGGTGCTCACTCCTGAAAACATCGCTCTTGTGGAAGGAGAAATTATGGCAGACCAGCGGCTCAAAGTTAACAGAAATAGCAGCAAGGTTGGGCCTTTCTAAAACAACAGCCCTTCGAATTATGCATGAACATTTAAACATGAATAAGGTTAGTGCAAGATGGGTGCCTAGAATTCTTTCCTCAGTTCCAAAAGCAGCAACGAGTCATCTGTTGTCAGGCATTTTTGGAACTCTGCCGTGGAACGAAAGAGAAGTTCTGCTAACCATTGCTACTGGAGATACTGGAGGTTCTCTACTATGATCCCTTATCCAAAAGAGAATCAGTGGAGTGACATAAACCTTGCGAAGCATCGCCTCTAAAGGCCAAGGTCACTCAGTCAACCAAAGAGATCATGGCCACAATCTTTTAATACTGGGAAGGAATACTCTTCATAACTTCAAGGAGAGGAACACCACAGTAAATGTGGAGCACTATGCTGCCCTACTGCACAGACTACGTGGTTCCATTAAAGAAAAAAGGCAAGGAAAACTGAGTGGTGGTGTGCGCGTTATTCGACCATTCACCCTACAGCCCAGATCTAGCTCCCAGTGACTATTTCATCTTCTCAAAACTCAAGAAGGACTTTCGAGAAAGGAAATTTAAGTGTGAAGAAGAAGTGATGGATGCTGTTTATGCCCATTTTGCAGACCAGACTTCTGACTATGTTGGTGGGGATTGAAATGTTAATTCAAAGATGTGAGAAGTGTATTGCAATAAAGAGTAACTATATTGAAAAGTGAAATATAGTTTTTGTCTTTATCATAGCTAGAAAACGGTTACCCCAGGATCTTATGGTATCATAAGATATATGAATTCGTTGAAAGGTAGAGAAATGAACTTCTTGCGGAGATCGACCACAATTTCAAAATTAGAGTTAGAAATAAAATTAAATAAATAAATAAAATAAACAGCGAAATAGATTATTGTAGATATTGTGGACCATAATAGGCAATTGAATAGTATGGACATATACAACACGTGGAAGAAGGAAAGTGCCGATATGTGTAATGAACAGGAGGAGACAGACAGAGAAGAAACCAAGGATAATGCAATTAAACATAGAGGAATGGTTTGACAGATACAGGTAGCGAATTGACTCAGGTTATGTGCAAGCAAACAGGTGAGTCACCCACCCGACTAACAGAAGTTGTTTGATAGGTGCAGTACAATACAAAGTATAGATATTTTCATTAAATATTACACGTGGTCACTGTCGGTCTGCAGGTTATCTATTAGTTTCTTCTGAATCTGAAACACTTTTTTCACCCACTTTGAAACATAAGCACGTGAATATTTTAAAGTAGTCTGATGGTCACAGCTGATGAAAGGCTTGTGACGCTTAAAAGTTCGAACTCAAAGAAAATTGAACCTTCAAAAGTCTTTCTGAAATAAGAAAGAAGTCTGTGATGCAGATATCGTGATATGGGAAGATGTGAAGGTGTGAATCTGTTCCCAATGGGCTCATCACTCGTGTCTTAGTGGGCAATAGCAACAAGTGGATGACCCCCTCTCACTTGTAATCACTTGAGATAGAGACCTTCCCGGTTGCAATTCTTCTGCCTTGTGTGTACTTGCATGAACTCGCAGCTCTTAGAAATGATACCCGAATTAGCCATACCCAAGCTTCTCGTATATTTAAAACATTTTTTCGTAATTCTGAAGGTTTTTCATCACAGTATCCAGAGCTCATGTTGGAGAGTATTGTAAAATTAGTTAAATATGTCACTACTCTTGCTACACTTTCTTTTAAGCCCTTGTGCTTGGTTCATTAGGCACCAATAACTTTTATTACAATTCTTATCCCACTCTTAATTTGTATCTGAATTTGAAATTCTGTCGTTAATAAATAGTATTGACAATTTCAATATTTCTTCATTAATTTTTTTGATCAGTTTTCAACTTCTGATAGGAAAAAAAAAGTTAATCATTGGTAGCATCTGAATTTACGTAAACTATTGGTTGATTAATAATTTTTATTATTTCTGTATACCTTAATAGTATATGACACAAGCAGCAAGACTATTCTTGAGTTCTTTTACGGACTTCATATGTAAGATGATTAACTTGGAAATACAGAAAAGAGTTTCAAAAAGTCAAGAATACAATTAGTTTCTAATATCAGAGGCAATTCTAACATACAGAAAAAATTTTTGAGTAGTGTTTAACGCCCGTTTTTACTACTGAGGCACCACAGGCGATGGACACTGATGATACATGAGATGAAATGATATATTGGAAAATGATTTTTTTTTTAAGGAAGGAAGCGTTCCAGGCCTAAGTTTAGGTACCTCCCCGGCATTTGCCAGTTATGAAGACTGAGGAAAACCTGGAAAAAAAACCCAGTCAGGGAGGACGGTCCTGGCGGGATTCGAACCGCAAACCTCCCGCTCACGAGTCCATGCCTTAACGACCTCGACCATCCGTGGCGGTACATACAGAAATGAAATGCTTTGTTGCATATAGGGCGATTCACAAACCTTCCTTTTCCGTGAAACTCTAAGATTTAATTCCAAGTTTAAAATCTAAAATTAACCCCTATATAACTTTTTACTGTTCATCAGTGGTTTAGAAAATTTAAACACATAAACAAAATAATAAATGCGCATTTTTTTCAATATTTGCCTTTTTATTGCAGTGTATCGTTACATAATAGTAATAATCATAAAACAATATTACATTAAAAAGAATATAAAACGCCAAAATATTAATGGTAATTATACTAATAATATATGTTGGCACATCATCATCCATTAATTTTAATTCCTGAAAGAGAGGAATGATACTGTATTTCACTTATGAGCATATATAACATATGCTCATGTGTGTGTATGTATGTATGTATGTATGTATGTATGTATGTATGTATGTATGTATGTATGTATGTATGTATGTATATATATTTGCTTATAGGTTAATGTTGTTAATTATTTTATATGTTGGTTTTCTTAATTACAAAAAAACATAACTTAATTATCTATATAATACATTTACAAAAGAGTTTGTGCTTAAGGACAACAGCATTTCTTACCATGTGCAAATCTTATTTACAAGACTAACAAACAAAAGTGATATTTTATCTTGACTTAATGCTCTAATTTTCTTACATGCACTTATCATTCACTCATCACTTTTTTATCAGCTGAAACGACAAGCAAATGCTATCATTAATAATAAAATAAACATATACTGCAGCCCAGAATTAGAACGATGTTTATACATCCTTTTGCTATATCTGGATTTCTTGCATTTTACTTGTGTAAAATGAACTTCAGTAGTAGGCCACTAGTTAGTGTGTTTATCTGATTTAAAACGGCCTGAGTTGGAACGTTCTTTACCTGCAATTTTCAATTGAATTTCTTATTTGAACTAGCACTCCAGAAAAGTCCAAGAATATAGTGCCCCTCACGGTAGCAACGTATTTGGGTATTTGGACAGCCCTAAACAAGTCTACGAAAAGCCCCATGTACTAATTCCGAGGCTCTTAACCTCCACCTCTAGCCCCAAATTTCTACTTCATACAACAAGCTTGCTTCACCATCGCCTCATAAATCCCCTCCGGCCACCTTACTTCCTCCCTGGCAAAGCACGCACGCACGCACGCACAACAGCTTCTCTCTATAAACAGGACCGTTCTAATTTGCTTCGACTTGAGGTCTCTATTATCGTTTGTTAAATTCCTAACCATTTCGATCCTTCCATTGCTGGTCAGCATAACTAAATTTCTTGGTGTATATTTCTTGATTTTAGTACCTACTTCCTAACTGAATGCTTGGTTATTTCGCGCATGTGCTGAAATTCCGAGCTCTCTAAATGCTAACGAGGCAGTAAATTAAACAAAACAATTGATGGCGTACTATAATTCAATCCAAAGTCAATCAGCTTTGTTTGTGATTATCTGGCTTTGAGACTCCATCAATTGGCGGCTTAAGTGTGATTAAGGGACATGCGGTGTTCGCTCGTCAGTTGTTTGTGTAGTTCCATGGCGTTCATATCTCTACTTATAGACACGTATCTAGTCCAGTACATATCTCATCTTATTTCAGGATTGACTCAGCAGTAATCCTTGGGCGATGCTGGTTCAATTCCTACTTCACTGAGGGTTTCCTTAATCCGTTTTAAGAAAGAGAAAATGCCGGGTTAGTACGGATACATTATTACATTTCATTCCATCTGTCTGTGTGCGTCTGTGTTTCTGTGTTTGTTTTGTCATCGAGGCACCTTTGACATAGATTGACCGTCCATTCAGTGTATACATGTAATTCATGTATATCCAGAGTACATCCTCGACAGGCGCGTTTCCGTTTTCATAGCATTACTTTCCAAGTTCTGATTGCTGTGTTGACGGTGTGCGGCGTGCGGCGGTGACTTTTGCTCGCCTTTAGTCTGGTTGAAAGCGGTTCTTCCGAAGTGTTTAATTGTTCAGGAGCACTCTGCCACTCCGCTCCTGGCCGCACTGGAAGTTCAGTGATATATAGACGGTCTTCAGTGCACATCCCTATCTGCTAACCTCCTGTTTCCATAACAAACCAATCCACTCTACTACAAGCGAGTATTCCTGATAAAATGGCACCATTCCTAATTGCTCTGGGTGCTTCAAAATTTGCGATCGTGCTTCATTTTATCAACATATTTTCTAGAAAGTGTTGAATTAAAGAAGTTAGATCCTTTCGGAATAAAACTAAATTGACAAACACAAGTTTCGCTATGCAAACAACACGTGTTTTCATGAAAAACCTTTCTCTGCGTATCACTAGTCATGTTTTCATATCTTTAGTTTATTTTTGTTGTATATTTTTGTATTGTCTGAAAAAAAATTATGCTTCAAATTTTTTTGTTGCTTTTTATGGCTAGCTTTGGCTGAGGAGATGGTATTTGTAGCCGAAAATTATACCCCCTGAATAGTAATTTCATATATGTCAATATTAATATTAGAATTAATGTTTCGTAGGTAAGGATATTCGAGTCGATATGTGTTGTGTAGAACAGAATTCCTGAGGAGACATTGTTTCGCCGATTTTGTTAACATTACGGACAAGGTAACCCTTGTCTGTAAGCCTTTTGAAAGGAGAATTATTTGTTGGTCTTGTACAAGGAATATATAGTATTATATAAGAAAATACAGACTATCCCGGGAAAGACCGCTGAGTTGAGGCAGGTAGAGAAAGAGACAGAGATAGGTTTAGAATTGTTACTTTTCATATGTGTGAATATTTTAGAGCGAACAATGCCAGCATACTGTAAAAGATTCATTTCCACTTTAAGGGTAACAGGGTTAATTGTTTGTCTAAAGGAACAAGGGAGGTGCTCCACACGTAGTAAATCTGAGAGTGTATCGGAGATGACAGATATGATATAGACAGGGCATAATAATGCACTTTTCCGAAAAATTCTCAGGAAGTACAGATAGCAAACAGACGGCTGAAACGTGTTTTCTAAGAGTAATAGCCTACAGATCTAAAGTGACGAAAGGGTAAAATGCTAACATAATGGAATGGTGTGAAAGATGATTGCCAAAATTTGTGATAGAAATGTTTCTAGGAAAGACCAGGCGAGGAAAGAAATGGTAACCAATAATCATTGTCCATAAGTGTACGAATCAGAACCTATATGTATAAAAATCTGTATTGAATTATCGCCAATAGGGAAGCTAGAAGTTTAATTTAATGGTAATGTCCACACACAGCAAAATGTTAAGTCTTACACTCTTGACATAAAGAATATTTTAAAAGAGAGCCGTAACAGATTCCATCTGGATATTTATAGTCTGAGCTTTCCCTACACTGTTAACAAAAGAATCATTCCTCCCTTCCAAATTCCAGAGATCGCGTTTTGTTCAGTATGCGGTTGTTTACCAAGTTCTATTTGATCTGAAGTAACATTACAAAGAGACCCTCTTAGTTTAAAATATTATAATGATGGTTATTTCTAGGAAACCTCCTCTTTCATTTGTATTTTGCCTTCCTTTTTATTTATTTTTTATTTGTAACAAGATGTGTAAACTATATGTCTGTGATACTTTTTCGACTATATTATATATAAATGTTATTTCTATGCGGGCCTGGGATCGATGATAGACAATAATTGTCTCAAAATGAATGTTTATTGTTAATATTTTCCCCATACAATGATAAATAAAATTGTTCTAACATTTACCTGCCTCTAGGGACAATGTTCACAATTACTATCAATTTCTCATAAAAGGCTGCTTTAAACTTTGACTTTATAGTAGATGCGATGCTGAAATCGTATCCTCTCTCACCTAAACAAGCATTGTGTTATTAAAATTCATTATGATTGACATAATTAAGTTTAATTATTGTAATTTTTTTTTTTTGATTTCATTGCCAACGTTTACCTTTACTTTCCTTAAGAGTTGCTAGTTTTCCTTTTTTGAAATTGTTTTTGTTCGTGTGTTTTGTTTTGCATTGAATGTAATAGGTTCAATTGCATGTCCGAAATTGTGAATTGATGAAAATTGAGCAGGACATTTTTGAATAAATTTCTCACGCATGTGACATTCATATTTAAACTTTAAAATGCATTTTTATGTTTACGCCTAATAGCCGAGTTGTAAAATATCGCGTAAGCGGACATTGTTTATAACTAAAGCTTGAAATAAGCGAAAAGCAATACAGAAACCATTAAAGAAGAGGCTCGCACCATGTTGGACATCATCCACATAAATTTTCAGGCATTTGTGGAGGTTCAAGATACCAACACACATCTTTAACATGTACTCAAACTTTCGGGATAATGTATTTGATTTGAAATCGTTCTATATTTAAATATAGGCTTGCGTTATTTTTATAGTCGTTATAATTATAACAGCTTTTACGCATTTGATTAACATTTAAGTTAATTTAGTGAAAAATAGTTTCTTTGTGAACTATTTATTTGGTGAAATACACGAAAACATAGTTTATAAAAACAAAGGTCATAGGTAATGACTACCTGTGATTTAAATTCGCACATCAGATCTATGTAAGTAGAAATTAGCTGTTTTAAACCTTACATATATAAGGTGTAATTTTCTGATGTAGGACATGAAAATGTAAAATTTTTTCTTAATAAAGTAATGTATAAAAAAGCTTCGTTTTCAAGTTATAGTGGCATGAAAGAAAAAACGAACGAATCTCAACTTGGAAAGTTCTTTATTTACTTTCTATGGTTACACGTGGACCTTTTTATTTAATGCCAAAAAATTGTGTTCATAAATTACAGGAATTGTTCAAAATTGCTTACACCTTGTTGACACACAAAGTATAACGCTGTATGATTGACGAATCCTTCCAAGTCTCTGTGGTCGGTTATGAAAATCGTCAAAAGCAAGAATAATTCTAGCAACTAATTCTCCTGTTGTGTCGATGAAGTTGCATAAATAATTAGTTTAATATGATTCAAAACAAAAAAAAAAAAAAATCAAATGCTGTCATATCTGGGGAACGTGCCTGCCAAGCAATTCCTATCCAACGATTCGTAAAATGTACATTTACATAATTTCGACAATTTAAACCGAAATGCATGAGTGCACCGTCGTGTTAAAGATCATAATCAGAATGTCTTCAAGTAGCTCGGAAGCATTTCCGCAAGAAACATGTTCATTCAATCGTGCAGTTTTAATATATGGCCCAGCTACAAATTCAACCCAAATATTTGCCGAAAATTTCCCCAACTTTAGGATTAGTGTTACTCCAAATGTGACCGTTGTGTGTATTAAAATTGCCATCTCTTGAAAAGCATGCTTCATCTGTCGATAACATGCGTCGAGCAAAAGCAGGCTCATTGTTAACGGTATATAAATACCGTTCACTAAATTGTTGTCTTTTAGGACAAATATCTGGGATTAATGTTTGTACCTTATGGATATGAAATATATGCTTTCCATACTTATAATTTTCCATACCAACATGTGATGGTAGTTCATCGAATGGGCAATAGCTCGAGTGGATTATTTTCAAACCTCTGCAAAACATCTACTTTACGTATACTGTTATCTGATATTCGCTCCTGAATTTACTTTCGTTACCTGTAACTGGCACTATCTTTATGACGTTGATCAGTCTTAAAATTGTTGTATGGCAAGAAATATGGCGCTGAGAGTGTTGCTCCTCATATATTAGCTTTGTCAAATTAGCATTGACGTAAGCTACTCCAAATGCCTTACGCATATCTGCAATTTCAATATTTATATACTGATGTATTTTAATATCATGAAATTAAATAAACGGATCTTTCAGAAGATATTTCGTGACATACAGCAAAAAAACTTACTTCAGTAGTTTTTTGTTTCCATGGTAACAAGAATAGCTAAAACATACAGAGGATGCCAAAATTGTATACAAACTTCAAGCAAAGAAAAAAACTGCATTAACATAACAAAAATAAATACCCACAAACGGAAAATGAAAAGCTCTAATCATCTTAGACATTTACAGTTACAGCAGTTGCTCAAAATGTCCATCATCGGTGTCGATACACTTCTGAGTACGTTGAACTACTGACTGAGCAACGTTTGCGAAAGTGTCTTCAGCGATTGCAGCACATGCCGTTTCAATTTCTTCCCGAAGTGTTGCCAGTGTAGCTGGTTTTCTACGGTATACAACATCCTTAAGAGTTCCCCATAGGTAGAAGTACAACAGAGTTAGATCCGGAGAACGCGGTGGAAACTCAATCGACCTCTTCATCCTATCCAGTGCTTTGGAAGATTGCCATCAAGGTACATCTCGGTGGTAATGTGGTGATCTGTCAAATCTGCCCTTGTGAACATCCATGAGTCTCAAATTTGTCTCGAATGCATGCAATTGTTACATTGGCGGTTCTGTTCTCTGCACACATCTCCATTGCCTTTGAATTTCAACAACATTCTCGGTTTTCCAATACTACTTCAAAATTGCTTTCCGCTGATCAATTGATAATCTTGACTCCGTTTTGTTGTAGAAACAGTAGCATAACGTAATACGAATCACATCTGTTTACAGAACATCATACGATAATGTTGGCTTCATATGTTAATTGTTGATTTACCTGTCACGTAGCAACGCTATCATAATGTATGTGAGTCACATCTGTTTACAGAACATCATACCACACATTACTGTTGTTTTTCGGTCCAGCTTTGAAATATGTTAAATAGACATTTAGTTTGAAAGTGTATGTACATTTTTTGGCTTTCTCGATGTATGCAGACATAAGGTGAGCAATGAGTTTGGTCGTTTATATTGAAAACGAAGCATTTCCGAACAGAACTTTTTTACGAAAAAATGTTTATTTTCGATGTTCTCTATCACATCAGAAAATTAGGAATAGTTATTCTGATACACTCTGTATACAGAGTGTTATAAAATTAAATTAAATTTTCTTTCAGTACAGGTTAGTCATAAAATATGTGCAATCTCCTTCATCCCTGTTTCTTCCAGCACTTGCAGCTGAAAGTTTCAGGTTGGTAGTTATGGTCATCTTTGTAAATATAACAAGAAGCTAAGAGAGAGTTGTGGGTTATTTTGCCGGGAGTTATAGGTCATTTTACCCGCGAGCCTTCTGAGCTATTCGGTTCTTTAGGGGGGGGGGAGTTAACTGCATGAAAATCGCTGAACCAAAGCTTTGCATGGAGAATCTGTAACGTTCTCTAGTTCTTGCATCATGAAATTGCAAAAAGCGGCACAGAACGGGGGGAAAAAAAGAGAGAAAAAAATGTAAGTAGCTTTCACTTTTAGCTCTGCGTTTTTGCTTTGTTTCCTTTGCATTTTTCGATCAACCTTTGAGGTTTTAGTTTTTGTACATTTCCCTCGTTATAGGGGCGGAAATTACACTTCGCGCAGAGTAATCTGGTTATTTATTCACAAACCCCTTTTTGGCTCATGGTTTAGTTGTTCCCCTTTGCTATTCATATTTCCAGTGCAACGTGCGTTATGGGAATATCGGAAAGCGCTCGCTTGCCGATTCTATCCTAATAAGTGCTTTCGCCAGTCCACTTAGAGCCTCAACAGGCGAGCGCTCGTGCACGCGTCAGCTAGTGCTACCTCCCCCCCCCCTAACCTTTTATCTTTACTCTTTCCTCCTGTTCGATCTCCCTTTATTTCTCTGCCGCCCACTCATATTTCTCATTTCCGGTTCCTATTGTCTCTTTCCCATTTCCTTTTTCTTTAAACCGCCCCCGCTGCCTCCAACTGTGCCAGTAACACATCTGACGGACGCACGAGTTACCGGATATCTATTGCCGTACCGGACTTGTCCAATGGGCAGCCGTCCTCACAAATGTCCGACAGAAATTGTAACTGCACAAGGGGGCGAAGGTTGTACTGGTGCAAGAAAAGAAAGTTCCGCACACACGGACAGGAGCACCATCTGGAGGCAACTGTGCTGAACTAACATGGAAAGTATTGGACTCGCATTGGTTAACCGCTCTCAGATCTGTGTCCGCTTCACACGTTTCCTCTCCTCACCTATTCGTAAAGAAAAAGAAAGTAAAAATAAGTAGCAGGTTTTGAACTCAGATGTTAACAGTTTGTGCTCGTGCTATTTCAAATGAAACCTTAACTCTTGCTATGTAAAGATTTTATGAACGAAAAGTTCATTATGATTGCATACCAAAACAATTACAACTTATTGTTAGCGTTAATAATCATTGAAAGTATTTGACCTTATTAACAGATCTAAGAATATTTATGGCGCATTAATAAACTATTCATATATTCATGATCGTGACTTCGCAACTACGGTTTTTAATTTGAAATGTGTCCTGCAAGAAATTAAAACTAAATTTCAAACTTCAGGCTATTAGATTCCATAGTCTTGAGACAACTTGACCGCCACGGGTGGCCGAGATGGTTAATACATGGACTCGTGAGCGGAAGGTCAGGGATCCTCCCTCACTGAGGATTTTTCCAGGTTTTCCTCAGTCCTCATAAATGGCAAATGCCGGGGAGGTACCCTAAACTTAAGCCTGGAATGTTTCTGTCCTTTAAAAAATTCTTCCCAATTTATCATTTCATCTCATGTATCATCAGTGTTCACCACCTCAGTAGTAAAAACGGGCGTTAAACACCATTAAAAAAAAGAGCCAAATTTCAGCGAAATTTCTTATCCCGCGAAGGTATCCATTTTTGGATTTTGATGCGAAGAATTCAGCGATATCCACTTCCACAACATCAATGTTTTCTAAATTTCTTCCACGCATGTAATGGGTCATAAATCAAAGCAGATAGTAATCTAAAGGCGAAAGATCAGAGCTATATGAGCCCTCCCAATTGTTGGATTTTTTCCATGGTTGTTCGAGCGGTATGTCTGGCATTATCCTGACGCAAAAGAACTCTGTTTCGATTAACCACGATTTGCACCGACTGGACGGCCGTTTGGAACAAATTCCACCAGATACATAACAGTACTTGGGAGCTGAACAGGTTTGATTTAGCGATGACTTTGGTAGGCTGATGGGTGTCGAGCCACTTTGTCAGGTTGCGGTAATATACACATTTTTTTTTTTTACCAGATGTGATAATTCTCGTGATAAATCTTGTCAGTCATAAGATTTTCTGTAAGATGATGACAAATATCCACTCTGCGTTGGATCTGTTTATGTGTCAGTTCATGGGGTAGAGAACTACAACTTCTGTATGCTTTCTAAGTGTCTTAACGTGGCGATATACGAGGGTAGGTCCATACGTTTCCGGCCTAATCATTTTCTAGCTATGATAAAGATATAAACTATATTTAAATGTTCAATAAAGTTACTATTTATTGCAATACACTTATCATATCTTTCAACTAACATTTCAACCCCCCCTCCAAATAGCAGAAGTCTTGTCTGCAAAATGCACATAAACGGCATCCATCACACCACTCAGCTTTCTTCCCCTTTTCTCTTTGATGGAAGCACGTAGTCTGTGTAGTAGGTCAGCATAGTACTCCCCATTTACTGTAGTGTTCCTCTCCTTGAAGTCAATGAAGAGTATTCCTTCATAGTGCCATAAGATTATGGTCATGATCTTGGTTGATTGAGTGACCCTGGCCTTTAGAGGCGGTGCTTCGCCAGGTTTACGCCACTCCATTGATTCTCTTTTGTGCAAGGAATCCATAGTTTCATCTCCTGTAACAATGATTTTGTAGAACTTCTCTCTCGTTGCCACTGCAGAGTTCCAAAAATGTCTGACAACAGATGACTCGTTGCTACTTTTGAACTGAGGAAAGAAGTCTAGGCACCCATTTTGCACTAACCTTATTCATGTTTAAATGTTCATGAATAATTCGAAGGACTGTTGTTTTAGAAAGACCCAATCTTGCTGCTATTTCTGTAACTTTGAGTTGCCAGTCTTCAATAATTTCTTCTTCCACAAGAGCGATGTTTTCAGAAGTGAGCACCTCCAAGGGCCGACCTGAATGTTCTTCGTCTTCAATGCTTTCTCGACCCATTCCAAAAATGTTGGCCCATTCTTTTACGGTAGAATGTGAGGGGGATGCTTCCCCATATATACCGTCCAATCGCTGTTTAATTTCATTTGGAGTAAGTCCTTCTTTTGTTAAGAAATCAAAAACAGCTCGAAACTCCATTTTGAAGATGTTACAATCTTCTACACATAGCCTTCTTTATCCAACTATAACTGAACAACTGAACACAGCTGAGCGGAAGTTACAGCTGCAATTATTTACTTAACAGATAAGATATGACACCAGATAAGGCTTTTGTCAAGGCGATACTCTTTATCGCCGAGGCCGGAAACTTATGGACCTACCATCTTATATTCTTCTTTATGTCCCCTAACGGTAGTATGTACGATATATTACTTCACTAATGAGAAATGCAAAATCTTTGGGTTTATTTATGAAATAAGTTCAATGTGAATACCGCTAAATGCTTTTGTCTTCTACCCATGTCAACTGTTAAGTGACTGCAACTTGTGGTTCTTGTTCCTTACAATGCCTAGCTCCTATTTTCATCTTGAAATTGTGGTACAAAGTTGAGTATCTGCAGTAATTAACTAATGGTATGGGGTAATTTAATTCTGTTCCACTAACTTGTATTGCAGCACAGAACTTTCGGCACCACTTTGAAGAACGTGTCTGAAATGTGTCACTGAGTACCTTAAACTATGTGTAAACAAGCTGGGGAGACATTCTAGATAAAAACTTTAAATGTATCTCTAAATAAACATGTTTGAGTGTAGTGATTTTTGCTATATGCTTGTGCTTTATATTATTAAAAACAAAAATAGAAGAATGATTCTAAAGAACAATAACGTGAATTAACCGTAATATGCAATAGACATAGTCTTGTTTAAAAATCAATAAAAGCTCAGTACATGTTAATAAAACATTGGAAATTTAAAAAGTTTTAATGCCTGTTATAAAACAATAACAGGCATTAAAATTATGTTAATTTCTTATGCGAATTGATAGGTAATAGGCAATAAAAGTATTTTAATTTTCCGAGAGCAATGATTGCTTTGCTCCGGAGACAGACGTGAAAAGAGCAGTATTTGTTTGGGGAGTAAGTACATGATCGATTACGTCACTAACTTATCATTCCTTAATCATAAAAAAAGCATTTCATCAGTCACTCTTCCATCCTCATTTTCAACCCGTTTTGTTATTTTTACACTTTTCAGATTTAGCTTACGTAACCGCGAATCAACGATGAACACATTAATTATATTTACTTATATGGACGTAGATTCCAAACAGTCCTTCATTCTACCACTTGAGCTAGCAGAACGTGTATTAAATCTACCTGAAAATCTCAAAACCAGTTTGTGTGCAAACTTACTGAACATGTGACTTTTTAAACACCCATAAAGTACTTAACACATGATGCTCTAGACACAAACAAAATAGTCTATTTCCGACTGTAATAAAGTTTTGTACATTAGCAGCTATCAGCTGGTGTTCTGTGTTTGGGTGCTACTGATGGAATTTATTTTATTATTTATTTACGGACGCTGTTTAACATCTCAGGTTATCAGCGTACCATTCTATTCTGGGCGTGAAACGGCCGACAAATATTACTCAAGAGGCCTCTTCTTTCAGGCTTGAGGTTCTTTATCATGCCGTAAATGTACGACACGGGACCCACGGCTTTACTTTCCTTCCAAAGAAGTCATACTTAGAATTTTTACGCCCAAATACCCAGCTATCCTGGCCGGGTAAGGTCAATTCGGTCTGGTATTATGAGAGATATGGTTTCTACAGCAATCGGCACAGTCACGGGTGGCCGAGGTCTGGTGTTCGAATCCTGCCAAAACCGTTCTCTCTGACTGAGGTATTTTCCACGTTTTCTTCAGTCTCATAAATGGCAAATGCCGGGAAGGTACCCTAAACTTAGGCGTGGAATATTTTCTTCCTTAAAAATCCTTTACCAATATTTCATTTCATTTATCATCAGTGTTCACCGCCTGTGGTGCCTCAGTAGTAAAGTGCATATTATTTGAAATAAATCACATTTAACGAATTACAATTAATTATGTATATTCTTGCATTTAAATTAAATCATGTATCGTACCTTTATAATGATTGCAAATGTGTTCATTAAAAGTTATCTTCTGTTTATTGTTTGACCCGATAAAAATCAGTTCTCTCGTCTGGTTTCATTAAAAGAAACATAAACACAAATTACTTAATCATTTATGTATTTTTGGCACAGCTAGGCATTTTAAATTGACGATTGGCCGTGGATTTTGCAAATGTAAAGAGGGGAACGTATGCAATACTCACAATATAATTAAATTTGATTACGAAATGCTGTTCATTTCAGTTATCTGCTTTTAACAGGACAAAGTTTTCATGTCCAATTGTTAATCATTTGAAGGTTTACCCTCATTGCTTTTGTTTTTGGATTTTTCAACTACTCGTATTACTATTGAAATTAAAGAGAGCTACTCGTGGTTTTAATAGGCTTAGGCTTTTAATAGGGAACTGTATTTGTTCATAAACTCCCAGCTTTCAAAATCTGTAAGGCTTCTCATGTTAGAAACGAAGGCTTTTGTGGTCATGAGCCCTGAACCGATGCTTTTGTTGAAAACATGCTCTATAATTTTGTTTAATACTTCAAAGAACATTGCATTAGACCTTATCGATGTTTTCATCTAATATCGTGAACAAAACCTCATTTATTCGTTTTTACAAAGATTTAACTGGTAAAAGGTAATTTTATAGAGTTTGATGGCGATACTGAATTTGCATTACCGCTCATTAATTTAAAAGCATACTTTCTTTTTTGATATATTTCCGAGAGAAGTAGATATGCAAGGGCAGGCCCATAAGTTTCCGGCCTAACCATTTTCTAGTTATGGAAAAGACAAAAACTACATTTCAATTTTCAATATAGTTATCCTTTATTGCAATACACTTCTCACATCTTTCAATTAACATTTCAATCCCTCCCCCCAAAAATAGTCGGAAGTCTTGTCTGCAAAATGGGCATAAACAGCATCCATCACTTCTTCCTCATACTTAAATTTTCTTCCTCGAAGGTTCTATATGAGTTATGAGAAGAGGAAATAGTCACTGGGAACTAGATCTGGGCTATAGACGGGATGGTCGATCTACTTGAAGCCACATTTCTTCCTTTGCAACAAGAGCTGTATGCACAGTGAAGAAGGTGCACACCGCCACTCAGCTTTCCTCGCCTTTTCTCTTTGATGGAGGCACGTAATCTGTGCAGTAGGCCAGCATAGTACTCCCCATTTACTGTGGTGTTCCTTCTTGAAGTCAATGAAGAGTATTCTTTCACAGTGCCAAAAATTGTGGTCATGTTCTTTCTGGTTGAATGAGTGACCTTGGCTTTTAGAGGCGGTGCTTCGCCAGATTTACGCCACACCATTGATTCTTTTTTGGACAAGGGATCATAGTAGGGGTCCATAGTTTCATCTCCTGTAACAATGATTTGCAGAACTTCTCTCTTTTGCCACGACAAAACTCCAAAAATGCCTGACAACAGATGATTCATTGCTGCTTTTGGATTGAGGAGAGATGTCTATGAACCCATTTTGCACTAACTTTATTTATGTTTAAATGTTCACGATATTTCTAAGGATTATTGTTGTAGAAAGATCCAACCTTGCTGCTATTTCTGTAGCTTTGAGCTGCCGGTCTTCCATAATTTCTCCTTCCACAAGAGGGATGTTTTCAGGAGTGAGCACCTTCAAGGGCCGACCTGCACGCTCTTCGTCTTCAGTGCTTTCTGGACCCATTCGAAAAAAAATTTCCCACTCTTTTACGATGGAATATGAGGGGCATGCTTTCCAATATACACCGTCCAATCACTATTTAATTACATTTGGAGTAAGTCCTTCTTTTGTGAAGAACTTAATAACAGATCGATACTCCATTTTGAATATGTTACAATCTTGTATACGTAGTCTTCTTTATGGAAGTATATCTGAACTACTGTGCACAGCGGAGCGGAAGTTACAGGTGCAATTATTTTCTTAACAGATAAGATATGACATCAGGTAATGGTTTTGTGAAGGCGATAATCCTTATTGGCGAGGCCGGAAACTTATGGGCCTACGGTATTTTGGCATCACTCCTATTGCCGTACTTTATCCTAGATATTTTATTACTCATCATTTTATTCTTGTACAAGTAACAGTTTCTCTTCAGTACTAAAAACATCAACTCTTAGTACGTTTTCTTGAATGCCCACCACGGAGTCCTCAACTCATCAAATCTTAGGCTTGCTCAAGAACGTTTCATTGTTCCAATAGTTTCACAATCTACTACTACCGGCACTGGTGGCCGAGATCGTTAAGGCGCAAACTCGTGAGCGGGAGGTCTGGTGTTCGATTCCCACCAGGACCGTCCTCCTCTGACTGAGGGTTTTTTCTAGGTTTTCCTCAGTCCTCATAAATGGGAAATGCCGGATACGTACCCTAAACTTAGGCCTGGAACGTTTCCTTCCTTAAAATACTCCTTTCCAAATATATAATTCCATCTCATGTATCATCAGCGTCCATCACCTATTGTGCCTTAGTAATAAAAACGGGCGTTAAACACTATTAAAAAATTACTAAGTTAATATTTGGCGATCTGTAGAAAGAGTCAAACTACATGAACCAGCTCTAAATCTATTTTGGGCCCGAAATCGCCGAAATCCTATATCACATTGTTAATACTGTTCCTTTCCAGGGATATAAATTAGTAAATCACACTTTTACTAAGGTTGAGCAGGTGTGATTGAACCACAACAATCATAAGCAAACAAATTTGTTTTATGATGATTGAAAACTCTCATTTGTTGTGTCAGAATTTTTAATATTATGTGGAAAATGAAGACAATTTAAGCAATTATAGTTACCTCCTACTTTTGAATAAACTCATGGGAAAAATCGGAGGAACATACCCTTGAACTGGCGTTAGTCGAAAATCATATTTTTGTTGGTCGCTATTAACTTCGAATGGTGTCTGTTTGATGGAAATAAAGTACGTCTGTTCATCAAATCTATCCTGGTAATTGTTTAACCAATTTCGCAAAACAGAACCTGTAAGCGGCATGTCGCTAGAATTGTCCAATCTCTTCCTAGAATCTCAAGCGTTACCCACAGGAATTCTTTGTGTAGTATGAGAAAAGGTTGTGGTTTGCGATACCTACGGGACGGACGGGTTGTTTACTGACAGGAAAATGGAACATCGTTTAGAGATTTCTCAAGCCACAAAAGTATCATATTTAAATATCTATTTAAAAAAGTGTATCTCAACTGTTGGGTTTACGACAGTGGTTAGGTTTCCGTTGTAAGGTTCAATTATTATTTATAAGGAGCATTTTTCTGTACTTTCACAAAAAGAAGCCTTGGGTTTAATGATCAAAATGGGTTTATATTGTTTTATTTTGCGATCGTATTCGATAGTCTAATGTGATAACTGGGGGAGCAATTTGTAGATTCAATTGATAGTTGACGCCTGCTGCCTATCGAGTATCGCCGTGCCGAGCTAACGTCGGTGGTTTGCTGGAATTTTATGACCCTCTTAGGCCAATGAGAGAGGACTGAGAATTATGCAAAAGATGAACACGAATGGTGGAGCTTACTATAACACGGTTTATTTATATTTAAGTAATTTTATCTTTCAAGGGCTGTCTTTAAGTTCTGAAAATATTGATGAGTGTTGGAAACTAACCCTATGAATTCTAGTCTATCACTGCCCGGTAATTGTATCAAATCTTCCACTGTTCCACTGTTCTTTTTGTACCGCTATTTTCGATATTACTCCCTGCTAACAGTCCACAAGCTTTTCGATTGACTGTCCATTTTACCCTTTATTCCTTCTGTTTTCCTCCTGGATTTCGTTACGTAATGTTGGTTACAAGTTATTATACAAGGTTCTGTTGCATCAATAGATTTTAATGCCCGGCCTGTCCTGGATTTTAACAAAAAAAAAAAAAATAAATAAATAATAACCCTTCTGTCGGTTCATATAATACCTAGGGATCTGATCCACTCTCTCAAGTTCTTAGAGACGTCCCTTCTTATACAAAGTGTCTACAAAATATATGCAAAAGATGTACAGGACCATCTGTTTTTTTTTTTTTTTTTTTTTTTTTTTTTTTTTTTTTTTTTGTTCCGATCACAAAACACAACCCTTCCTGCTTTATGTCTAAAATCTTTGTATACAAGTTGCTCTAATACTCAGAAAATACGCAAAATGACTTAACTATTAATATGCAGACATATAAACTGTACAAATTGATTATAATATATGCAAAAAATATCAGTAATATAAAAATGGAGGTTAAAACAATTTTATATTGTCTCAATTTAAAGTAGTTTTATAGCGCCTGGTTCTGTTTTTGTAATTCACATAAAACTATTTTTAAGAAGTCGTAAATTTCTTGTTTCATAATTGCAGATATCCCAAGCTTGCCGGGATAAAATGTGGTGTAGAAAATGGCATTCTGTAACCAGAGCTTCACTGATGAATTGAGATTGAAAAGCATTGTTAGAAGATAGCTCAGTTAGCTGAGCACCTAATTCTGAATTTGATTCAGTCTTTTCTATGTGGTGTGTCTGAAAAGTTCGGTAAATGATGCCGTATCTGAATAGCAACAGCGCATGCGCATGGGTCTTCCAGAGAGAGGAATAAGCGACAGCGTGACCCTCTGTGGCCAGTAGAAGGTAATTAGTGTTAGAAGTGTGCGCCGTGTGCATTTGCTCCGCTATCAGTCGCCGATCTTCTGCCAGTATTTGTCGCACTTTCACGATCAAATTGTCGATGGTTGACCCGAACGTGGCGTATCCTCAAGAATTTTCCTTCTCTCCTCGAAAGTGTTTGAAGCACTCATATTGACCGCTACGGGTGGCCGAGGTCGTTTAGGCCAGGACTCGTGAGCGGGAGGTCTGGGGTTCGAATCCCACCAGGACCATCCTCCCTTATTGAAGTTTTTTTTTTTCCCAGGTTTTCCTCAGTCCTCATAAATAGCAAATGCCGGGGAGGTACCCTAAAATTAGGCCTCGAACGCTTCCTTCCTCAAAAAAAAAAATAATAATAATAATTTCCTAATATATCATTTCATCTCATGTATTATCAGCATTCACCGCTTGTGGAAGCCTCAGTAGTAAAAATGGACGTTAAACTAATCAATATATACACCACTCATGTACATATTTTTCTTCACACGACTTTGCCTCTACGAACATTTCATGCATCTCTGTCACCGTTTCTCCCAATGATGTTTACAAGTAGCTCCATTGCGCCATGAAATTACCTCTCACAATGACAATGACCACCTTCTACTAGCCGTAGCGGTTTTTTTACTGTCTCTCACATGTCATTCCCGCTAGGTGTCGCTTCTTCCCATGTTCAGATATGGCACCTTTCTCAGAATTTTGACACACCACACATACAGAGCGTGTACACGATTTTTTATAGATAATAGTACATGCTTTCTGTAGATAATTGTTCAAAACTCCTGACGTAAAAAACGAATCATTATTCACCTTTTTTCTCTTCTTAAATTTATCTGGTAAGTAAATGCAACTGATCTTTAAGATCATACTCTAGTGTTTTACAGTTAATACTACAACCCTGAGCGCAACAACATAAGAATGGACATTTTTTTATTGGCGTACGTTTTTGACATATGCATGTACAATTTTTTTTTCTGAAATAAATTATCGTTGAACAATTTAATTTATTTCCAATTTATGGAGGTATTTTTTAAATCCCGGTATATTTTTCTACCAGTATGCAGAAGTAATTATTTAAAAACTCAAGCATTGTGGGAAGGTCTTAAAAGACACAGTGAATTTCACTTGTTGCGCGGATAAACTTTGACTACACAGATTACCTGCAGCAATTGTAAAAAAATGTAATTATTAACAATGCTTTTAGGTAACTTTTATAGTTATTTATTTTACTTATGGACGCTCTTTAACATCTCAGGTCATCAACGTCCCATTCAATTCAGGGCGTGAAACGGCCGACAAATTTTCCTCAGAGGCCTCTTCTTTCAGGTTTGAGGTTCTTTATCGTGCCGTAAATGTACAACACGGGACCCCGGCTTTACTTCCCTTCCGAAGGAAGCCATACTTTTACACCCGAAAAAATCAATGGATACTGGCCGGGATCGAACCCGCGATCTCGAGTTTAGGAGACAAATATGGTTACCGGTACACCACCAGACCGACAACTTATATTATTATAAACTACTACTTTCAGAATAAAATTTAAATCTTCAAATCATCTTCTCATTGAACGTGTGAAATGTAAATGGTTCAGCCCGTTTTGTGAGATAAATTCAGTGTTCTCATTCTCAGGATATACTCCTTATGTCGCAGCCATAACCATGCGGTTCTATTTGTCTCCATTCTGCAACCTCTGGTTTTTTGTGTTTTATTAAAAAAAAAAAAAAAAGCTTGGAGAGCCAGAAATTCGTACCAACTGTGTCAGATCCCTCCTCCTGTCACCACATTTACCGTTTCCAGTCTCGTCGACCCCGTCCATCACGGTCCCTCCCTCCCTTCTGACAGCTCCTTTACTCGGACACTGTTTGCAGCTTTTTCCAGGCTTACCAGCTGCAATTTCAAGGAAAAATATCCGCTAATACAGATGACAGTAATGTGCGTTTCTAGTGTCGCTTGTCGTTTATTCAGCTAGAAATATTAATCAATCTCCCCTCCCTTACACATCTCTTTCTTCGTGCTACATGCTCCTGATGTTTTTAGTTTTTGACTTGGACCGTTGAGGTCTTCTGCATGAAATTGTCTTTCGCTTTCAGCGGAAAATTTGAACAAAAACTTGCACACCGATCAAAGTTGAGCCAAAATGTACTTTCTACATAAATAAAGATCAGTAGAATCGCGGCTCACATTCTTCATAAACTATTAGTTTTTCTGCTTGTTTGGAAATTTAAATCGTTGTCTTTAAATATGGATCATGTACGAGGGTAGGTCCATAAGTTTCCGGCCTAACTATTTTCTAGGTATGATAAAAACAAAAACTATACTTCCCTTTTCAATATAGTTATACATTATTATTATACACCTCTCATATCTTTGAATTAACATTTCAACCCCCCCCCCTATAGTCTGAAGTTTTGTCTGCAAAATGGGTATAAACAGCATCCACCACTTCTTCGCCACACTTAAATTTCCTTCCTCGAAGGTCCTTCTTGAGTTTTGAGAAGAGGAAATAGTCACTGGGAGCTAGATCTGAGCTATAGGGTACCTGATTGATCTCCTTGAAGTCACATTTCTTCACAGCTTCCTTTGCAATAAGAGCTGTGTGCACAGGTGAGTTGTTGTGAAGAAGGTGCAAACTACTCAGCTTTCCTCGCCTTTTCTCTTTGATGGAAGCACGTAGTCTGTGCAGTAGGCCAGCATAGTACTCCCCATTTACTGTGGTGTTCCTCTCCTTGAAGTCAATGAAGAGTATTCGTTCACAGTCCCAAAAGATTGTAGTCATGATCTTCTTGGTTGACTGAGTGACCTTGGCCTTTAGAGGAGATGCTTCGCTATGTTTACGCCACTTCATTTGTTCTCTTTTGGACAAAGTTCATAGTAGAGGATATTAGTTTCATCTCCAGTAACAATGGTTAGCAAAACTTTTCTCAAAAATCTTTCGCGTCCTCTGGTGTTTTGGTACGATAGACTTTTAGCTACGCCGATACACACTTAATTGCCGCGTGTGAAACTTACAGATGAGTATCGCGGCGCGTGGAATTAAAGTCCAACTTATATTGAGTAATGCCAACTGCGTGTAAATCTTATAACTGCGTGCCTCAGCAACGTCGAACTTACAAATGCCTGTGCTAACTGCTTACTGAGGAATGAGTAAACGCAAACTGAATGAGGAAACGCGTCTCGCGACGTGTAGAACTTAGAACTGCGTAATGCGTACTGACAACTATGAATTGTTCATCTCTAGTCGCGCGTATATCTTGTAACTGAATCGAACTGAAAGAAAAAACGCGTCTCGCCGCATGTAGAACTTAGTACTACATACCCCGGCAAAGCAACTGCCTCCTTATATATTAAATTCAAATCAAGTAAATCATTAAATCATTAAATCATTAAGTAAATCGTTGACTTAACGATTGCCACCCGGTCACACAGGCACACGCATTCTTCCCTGCTATCTTTAAAAGTTCAAACAAACATTTTTCATTGATTGGTTCAAGTTTACTTGCCCCAAAGCTATCCCCTATTTTTGAAAGTTTAAAACACTTTGTTGGCATTGGCTATTTTAAAAGTGTAACGGTAGAACACCTGTCAGGTTCAGAGACCTTAACATTTTAAAAGTCCTTCAGTTTTATAGGTCTTTTAAAAAAAATGGGCTTCATATGAGACTTTAGAATTACTTCCTCTGAAATGAGGTTTTATGATCCTTTTGTTGGCTTTCTAAGCTACCGTACAAAGCATAAAGGTGTTTTCTCTTCTGTACAATGAAAGCTTATGACACACACATATACATAATATTTATATTACTAATGTACATTATAATTATATTTTAGTGGGGTTGTGACGGCGGAACCGTTACAGTGAACATATTAGTTGTAAGCTTGATCGGAAAATTCCGCACTCCAAGCTCTCTTTCAAATTCTTGTTGCATTTAAATAAAAGGTTCTTTTAATAAATAAGCTTTAACTTAAAAAATATAGTAACAAGCACGCTGCTGAATAAGGTATAGCATATCCGTTAATTTATACTACAGCAACATTTTAACACTAGACAACAATGACATTTTAACCTTGATCGCTGCGACTGTTAAATCCAATATCAAGAGCACACATTTGGGTACGCTAAGTGGAGTTCACGTTGTTAGTCATTTTGTCTGGAAGGTAACCACCTCCTTTGTGGGCTACAGCTAGGCCGAGGCAAAGATACAGAACGCTCCACGTACATACGAACTACCGGCACACAAGAGGACTAAAAGCTTTTAGTGCTGATATGTATCACTGTAGACTTAGAGAAAATAGGCGTCTTTGCTCGCCTCTGCAGTGTCAGATGCTCAGCAATATTGCAGATATTTTACTAGGGGAGAGCATTTAGCTGACTAAAGCTCATGCAAATAAGGACCACACAAACGTGTGAAAGCGTGTGTCAAGTAAGTAGGCAGGAACGTTATTTTTATACGTCGACAAATGCGAGTTGTGGGAAGAAATAAGTATATTTTAATGTTATTTGTAACTTGGAAGAAATGCAATTATATTTTCATAATAATTGGACAGTACTACAAACGTTTAAATGGTCATAATAAACACGAAAACTTTGGACTTTTTATAATATTTATTAACTTTTCACATTTACTCATCATTAAGTGAAATAAAACTCAAACGGATAGTTATATCTGGAAAATTTTCTGTACTCTTGTTACCAGTAGGGTGAAAAATATTCATATCATTGAACTATATTCATGAAAATTCAGACAACTTCCAAAATGCAATTAAATGATAAAGTAAAAGAAAAAAGAAAGATTAAAGCAGACGTGGCACTAATGAATATACAGAACATGACTTTTATGTATGTATGACAGTAGGTCCATAAGTTTCCGGCCTAACCATTTTCTAGGTATGATAAACAGAAAAATTATATTTCACTTTTCGATATAGTTACCCTTTATTCCAATACACTTCTCACATCTTTGAATTAACATTTCAATCCGTCCCCCCCCCCCCATAGTCAGAAGTCTTGTCTGCAAAATGGGCATAAACAGCATCCATCACTTCTTCGTAAAACTTAAATTTCCTTCCTCGAAGATCCTTCTTGAGTTTTGAGAAGAGAAAATATTCCTTGGGAGCTAGATCTGGGCTGTAGGGTGGATGATCGATCTCCTTGAAGCCACATTTCTTCACAATTTCCTTTGCAACAAGAGCTGTGTGCACAGCTCAGGTCATCAGCGTCCCATTCAAATCAGGACATGAAACGGCCGACAAATTTTGCTCAAAGGCCTCTTCTTTCAGGCTTGAGGTTCTTTATCATGCCGTAAATGCACGACACGGGACCCACGGCTTTACTTCTCTTCTGAAGGAAGCCATACTTAGGATTTTTACGCCTGAAAAAATCTATCGACCCTACATATGACCATGTTCAAGTACATATAGAAAAATACACATTTAAAAGAAGTAATTTACTAAAGTATTTAGGCTGCCAAACATTTTCTAACATGAGCTAAGTAAAATATTTTCAATTTCCAACAAATTTGCGGAATGATTACACACATTAAAAGGCAAAATACAAAACTTTTTAAATTTTAAGAATAATATTGTAATTTATAATATAATATATTATAATAATTTAAAATGTACTTTAAATGTAGAAAAAGAAAACATAGAAATAACATATGAATTCTTACTTAAATGGAAGTTAATAAACACTTACAGACAAAAATGATCAGAACATGTGAAATAACCGAAGAAGAGCAAGAAATGTAACAGGAAAGAGGAGTAAAATGATGACTGGAACAACGGCCATATTGTGATAAAGACACTTGCCCATACAAGTGGAAGTTACCCGGTCCTGAGCAGCAGGGTAGCTCGCAAGATGTCTTATGTTTCGTATGGAAACGCTCTTATTATGAAGTAATATACATTTTTATGTATTATTATTTTTTGTGAATCTTAAACTGAACTAACGGAGAAAATAATGAAAATTTAATTTTAAAGGAATGAATGACGCCTGTTTGTACTACAGAGGCAGTGGACATTGATACTACTTGAAATGAAATTATATATTGGGAATGGTTTTTTTTTTTTTTTTTTTTTTTTTAAGGAAGTAAACGTTCCAGGCCTAAAGTTTAGGGTACCTCTCCGGCATTTGCCGTTTATGATGACCGAGGAAAACTTGGAAAAAGCCTCAGTCAGGGAGGACGGTCCATACTTCCCGCTTTACGACCTCGGCCACCGTGGCAGTTTGGATTGACGTGTTTTTGATTTGTGCAGAATTATGTCAAATAAGAAATCAATTATTTATATTTGATTTGTACACTTATTGTTCTTATATTATTTATTTTTTTTTACTTCATTCTTTTCTGTTTACATCAGAAACTAATAAGTGATGAGTTATAAATTGAAATAAGTATTTGTATGAAAAATGTTATTTTTTCTGCTGAGTAAACTAATATATTTTTTATTAATTTTTTCATATTATAAACGGAAATGTTGCACAGATAAAAATATATTATAGATTAGTATTAAAGGATAGATATCAAAAATTACTTTTTTTATTGTTCGATAAAGAAATGCTTTGCTTTGCATTTAGAGGTGTTTAAAGCATAAGGTATATATGTGTTTAGTTCTCTAGATGTTAAATACACTGTGTTCTACGTCTAGAATTGCCTATCCTGATAGCAGAGGGCCTACCCAAGTTGTATGTGAGACTAAGCAGCGATAGTTGAGGCCGTTTATCTATCTATCATCTGTTATTTTCTACAGAAATAACGCAGGAAACTGTTTTTCCTCTAAAAGTTCCCACTCTCCGGTTATACACTTAAAATCGCATTGTTACATGAAAGGAATCGTTTGAAAACAAAGCATCTGGAGAATAGGTAAGAACGTTTGAATATGAAGAATCGATGATGTACCATTCACAACTCGATCACTTTGATCAGGCACTCACAACAAAAGAACAAAGTTGTATTATCGCTAGTCGCAATACAATGACAAAGGAGGGGAAAGAGATGAAAGGACGCAGACCCCTGGGAGTACAAAATGCGCAGTCGCTACCAATTACATTTTTTCTGTAAAAGAATGTTTACAAAAGAAATATCTTCCGTTTTTATTTCATTGGAGAGGTAACAACAGAAAAAATCTCAGGCATTGCTCTTTTTCTAAATGAAGCGCTGATGGACCAGAGATGCCCCAAGAGACTTTGATTTGACTGAAAAGAGATGCAGGAATAATAGACAGTGTCTCTGTAATAGACACTGACGTAAAGTATAAAAAATATTCATGAACTGAAGGTGTTCGCAGCTATTATATTCATCCTTCCATATTCTGTATTACATTATCACCCGGATAACAAAATAGGAAGAAAAAGAGTACCGTCCTTTTGTAACGTGCAGGTACGAGATTTGTAAATGGGATAGATGTGCCATTGTTTGCCTGTGCTGCCCCACTGGTGAGCAATGTTGGTAATTTTCAAGTATTGCAGAGCTCTCGTTTGGACGCGTGGCCGGCTTAACAGAGATTTGCTTGGCACCGGGAAGTACGCTGTTTGCCGGCGATATTCAGGCCCCTTAAATTCAAGCGCAAATTATAATTACACGTCCTTGTGCCGCCACACATCTCTCACATCTTTTAAGAAAATGTGCATTAACTTCATTAAATTTTCTTCTGAAAGTGCAACATCTTCTCTTCTTATAGGCCCTATGATTGTGTAACCATTCACGTTAATCCAGACTCTAATTTTTTGGTCATACACTGGAATTTAGTGCACAAGATCGTGTTTTTCTGCACTCCAGTGCGTGTGGCTTTGTATCGCTATAAGGTCATGCAATTAAAACCTGCTTTGTTCATAGAAAAAGAAAAATG
The DNA here is from genome assembly GCA_030762175.1 of Metallyticus violacea. Taxonomy (NCBI): domain Eukaryota; kingdom Metazoa; phylum Arthropoda; class Insecta; order Mantodea; family Metallyticidae; genus Metallyticus; species Metallyticus violacea. The sequence continues at coordinate 8,187,511 of CM060841.1, forward strand.
AAACACGGGTCAATAGAGCGATCATATATTATCCACCCTATTGCAGAAATTAACTCTACTGACATTATCGCGTGGTTGCAATTTTTGAACTACAATTATATTATGGGGTTTTAATTTTAAAAGAACAGTGGCATTCCAAACTGAGGTTAGTGAAATTCCTGATTCCAGAGATTTCTTTAGACTTTTCTCGGATGCCATCGAGTAAGAACATAGCGTTTTACTTTCAACAGATCCATTTCCCTAAATCTGTTCACAAGATTACGATCCGTTTCTCTGTGAGACGCATAGTAGCATGGAACCTGTCTATAAATCGCCGTTTCACTTCTCTACAAGATTTGTTGTCACATAGGATTATAGATCAAGATTATGTGTTCTAGTGCATGTGGACTTTTTGGCATTGTAACAACACTAACACGCTATAATACTGAAACAGATGGGCTCACATCTTTCAACTTCTATGCAGCACAAAGACTTCGTGTCAACTCATTAGCTGGCTCACGGAGAGGATGGAAAGTGGAGGGGGACTACTGGTTAGGAAAAACGCAGCAAACGAAGGCTCGTATTGATAATAATGATCAATTACCGAGCTATTTTGCCGTGCCTGTTATTTTAAATGACATTTAAAAACCAAAATTTTCGCTGGCTACTGCTGCAGCATCGTCAAGTGTATGGAGAGGCAGATAGAGACAGAACCGTTAGAAGTGGGAGGAATTGGGATTGATGGGAGAGTTTTGGTACACCTTTTTGTTGACTAGTAATGGATTCCAAGTCTTTTTTTATTTGAATACCTGTGTCTTTGTTTAAATTATTTCAAAACTGCTTTGTCCCTAAGACCTCTCTTCTAGCCAGATTAAATATTTGTTTTTAAAATTTTTATTATTATTTTTATTTTCTTTCATGGCAAGTTTGGACACTGTGTTCCATAGTCACAGATTGTTTTGAACCGAGTTTTAATGGATCTTTCACGTTCGAATGGTACAATATATATTTCATAGAGCTGAGAGGATTCCTTGAATGCTTCACGGAACGCAGTTTTTGTTTTATTTATTTATTTTTTGTGGGTGGTGGTTATGCCCTTTTTCAAAACACGAGCGATATGTAGCGTTATATCAGCTATAAACAGCAAGAATGCTATGCTGTGGTCTTCCCAGGTTTCAAATCTGATCGATTTCTTTTTTGTGATAGCCGTTTGCTTGCAAGGTTCTCTGAAGATGATTAAGTTAATTTAAATTTTAATCTTAAACATGGGCGACTTCTTTGACTTTATTTCTTTAACATGCATTGCCCTAATCATTCCGTATTTAAATTTTAGGTCCATGAAAAGTGTCCATTGGTTGAAATATATTTTACAATCAAATATGTTATATCTTTTCATTTTTCTGTATATACAATGCAGTCCATTTCAAACCTGCAATTTCCCGCTAGTAAGCGGTCAGTTTTCCCCAGTAAAAGTTCACCGCATGACCTACTAGAAAACCGGCACGTTTGAAAGGGAACGTACGGTATATCATTGCCTGCACACTATCGACTCAATCTGAAGTTACCCTTATAACTCTGTGTTTGTCTTAGTCCAACATATAGCTTTTCTGATGCTTTGTGTGGAATATTACGCAAGAGGCAGAATAGTTGTAAACATTATTGCGTTCTAAAGTAGTAATGCAAAGTTTAAAATATTTCGTTGTTGAATCTGGCTGTGGGTTGTTTGTTATTTTAAATTTCAGTAAGTTACTGAAGCAATTTGATTAAATTAAACAATCATAAATTTTGCTTTAAATAATAGGTTAAAATGTTTAATTGTTAATTATAGATAGGTGTATATTGATAAATATTATTAATTTGGAATTTGGAAATATATTTGAGGGCTATCACTTATTATTAATTAAACTTGCAATGCAATAGTATTTAACATAAACAAGAGCTAGAAATGAAAGTAAAACGTATCAAGTTTGAAAATTTGAAACTACGAGGCTTAAAAAGTCACAGTTGAAAACGAAAATCAAACAGATTCCCTGAGCGAACAAACGCAAGATATGAACTGAGGCACGTGGTTACAGATTTGGTGTTCATGGATTCTACACAGACTGTGTAGAACTTTAGGATACCAGAAACCGGTACAAGAGAGAGTATATATGTGTGCTAACGTATGGATGACAATGTGGCATGTTTTTGTTTGAATAGTGTTTAAATCCCGTTTTCACTGCTTAGTTATCTTAGACAGGAATACTGATGATACCAGAGATGAAATGATACATTGCGAAAGGAAAAAAGCGTTCCAGGTCTAAGTTTACGGTACCTTCGCGACATTTGTTATTGAGGACTAAAGAAAACCTGGGAAGAAACTCGGTTTGGGAGAATAATCCTGGCGGGAATCGAACTCCAGACATTCCACTTACGAGCCCGTGCTTTACATCGGCCACCCTTGGCGGCCTTAATCGGAATGCACCATATAGAGGCGCCGAGCTGTTTCCACAGCATAGTAACAAGGCAGTCACCAGACTTAATGCATTTAGAAGTGAGCAAATATCAATCTGTGGGTATGACCATCACTGATTACAACGTAAGCAACGCTGACACCCTTATTGGTGAAAACAGTCGCATTTCATTAGAAGTTCTGGTCACGAATTGCAAGATAGCATCGGATCTGCACATACCGTTGTGTGATGTGCGATGGATGCCTGGGATGCCAATTGGTGAGCATAAAATTATTCTTGTGCAGCCTTGTTGACGTAGTATAACGATGAAGGAGACGAAATCTACGTACCTCCATACAGTTCGAAAGCAAGTAACATTCTAAATAATAGAGACACACTTTTCTTCAGCCAAGAAATGTTTAAGTCTCATATCTTCGCCGGATAGGTCCTCTGGAATTAATTCTAGAGACTATCAAGTAGTCGTCAATGGAGGCTTTTATCTAAAGACATGTTTATCCTTCATGATAACATAGTGCCTTACAAGAACACCGCATCTCTTGAAACAATTCAGAGACTGAGATTTCGATCTTACAGCATTCTAAATCTTTTCCCGTACAACTATCACGTACTTACTCCTGCCACAAGTTTCTGAGGTTGCCAGCAAATTTTGTATTGGCAAATCTGCAGTTAGGCATGCAGTAGTGATATTGTAGTGGTCTCAGTATCGGCATCCATATAGTTGAAGGTCAGCTGCCACCTAATAAACATGGCTCGGGGGATCAAAGAGAATCGCATCACAGACACCAGTGGAGATTTTTACTTGTTGAGATCTATGCAAATAAAAAGGAAAATTGTATATTGATCTATTAAACGATACACGAAGACTTCGTCTTTCTATGATAGAGATACACATGGTTGACCACGCAAGAGCAGGACACCAGCAGTCGTAAAATCCGTTGCTGAAAGAATTCAGATAAATCCACTCCACAAACAAGGAATAATGACATGGGAAATGAAAATCCCTCCATGAACGATGTCACGCATTATAAAACTTGGAGCATACCGAAGAAGTACTGGACAGCGACTGACAGCAAATAGGAGCCATAGAGCACTGGAGAAACATGCGAAAGGCAGTTGCCGTCCAATTCTCTTCATGGATGAGAACATTTTGGAAGAAAATGAAGTGCTGCCAAATTCCCAACAGTGTAAAGAGATCGACATCCAGCGTTCATGGCGGTTTGGTGAGGGGTGTCACTGAAGAACGCGACATACTGCATTTCTGCGAACAGGCGGTGAAAACTAGTGCAGCCAACTATCAAACCGAATCCTTGAGAAGGTCTTGAAGCCCCTGAACAGCACCTTATTTACAAGTAAGCATCTACTCACAGGTAAAGTCCACACAACGTTGACTGGAGAGCAACATTTCAGAGTTTATCACCGCTGCTGGTTGACCCTCAGGAAGACCAAGCCTAAAAGCTTGTATTCCATTTTAGAGGAGAAGGCTTGCTCTAAACCTTACCGCAATGTCACGCCCTAAAAGCTAGATTTGTTAAAGGCAGCATCGTCAACACCTCTAGGTGCGCTGCGTGCGGCGATAGATAAGTGTCATAGCATTTCAAGAGATGTTTCAAGGTAAAAGGTGGACACTCTGAGTACTACTCTGTGTAGTCTCTGTTGAATAAATTACAGAAATATACACTTGTTGTCGTCATTTTTGTAAACATTAGTTGCCTCTGTATAGGGGACAGAACGTGTGGCAGCACTAATGATTTGCAGCTCTGAAGGGCGCTTTAAGAGGATAAAGCTTTCAGTATTGATCAAGCGAAAGAAGCGCTGCATTCCTGACCACAGGTACTACCATTTACATTTGTTTCTGATGAACAAAAGTGGACGCAACAGTGTGAGAAATAAACTGAGAAGAAGAGTGATTACTTAGATTATCTCTAACATAATTATTTATCTCAAAACATCCTAATCGGTATTAATTTTCAAAACACGTCGTATTTGTGCAAAAGGTTGGTCTTAATGAAGCGAGTCCGTCATATATTTTTAATCTGTTTGCTTTTCTTATATCGATATGTTTTACTTTGCGCCAGTTAAATGCTACTGTTGAGAGGTCTGTTAATCAAAACCTCAGGAGCGTTCATTTGCTTTATTAAAGCAAGAGAGGAACATTTTCCATTAGGAAGGAAACCGTAAACGCAAAGGCAGTGTTTCTGTCGTGTTACAGCCGGAAACAAACGCAGGAATGGGTTTCTGGGGTTTGCTTTAACTTTTAATTGCCAAAGTACACACGACGTTACATGAAATCAAAACAAGAAGGCATGGCATGTACTTCATCTGGCCGCAGTACTAACCCGCTCGCTCCTTGCCCACATATCAATAGGATGTCTCCGCCTATTCTTCTCCAAGCAGCGGCACCGCTACTCGTGGGGCTGACAGGGTGATTAATTACTATGGCAACCGTGCAGGTGGTCTAGGACTTTATCCCAGTCATAGGGATGGGTCTTGCCAGCTAATTTGCCCGAATAACATTTCGACTGATGTAGTGGCACCGCCTGTGTGCGTGAGCGTGTGTGGGAAGGGGTAACGCCTTAGTTGGAGTTGTAACTCAATTACCAATCAAACTGCTTGCTTGTAGTGTTGGGGAGCCCAATCTGTATTATGTATATACTGCAGCGCTGTTGCGTTAAATTCCATTATCGGTTTGAAATCCTATTACTGTGTGCAAGTTTGCCGGCGGATGAAATGTCTTTTTACCAAGAACTCAAGACGTTCTATCGTTTTAATTAATGGACAGTAGACTGGAATTGCTCCGTTTGTTCACCACTTGCTGACCTATTCAGTCAGACTTTGGGCTCTGGTAGCTGTGTAGGGGGCTGTTGCTTTTCATTCTAACATATTATAGATCCTCAAAATCTGCACCAATCAATGAAGTTGCAGAGTATTAATTAACAACTTTAAATTAAAGGACTCTTTAAACCATGTATTAGCCTGCTGAAGAATTAACGTACTTTTCCTTGACAATATCATGAACCTAATTAGACTTACTACCAATAGGTATCAAAATACTCGATAGCGAAAATTGAAGTTTAGAACATTAGTATGGGCTGGGTGTGGTATAAATGAGCAAGGGATGTTTGAATGATGCTATAGAAAAATGAACCAAGGGGGCATAGAGGCAGAATGCACAGGGAAGAAATCTTCAGTTAGTTTAGGCAATAAACTCACAGTCAGATGGGCCAGAGAAATGTACGACGGTAGGTCCATAAGTTTCCGGCCTAACCATTTCTAGGTATGGTAAAGACAAAAACTGTATTTCAATTTTGAATATAGTTACCATTTATTACAATACACTTCTCACATCTTTGAATTAACATTTCAATACCCCCTCCCCAAAAATAGTCAAAAGTATTGTCTGCAAAATGTACATAAACAGCATCCATCCTTCCACGAAGATGCTTTTTGAGTTTTGAGAAGATGAAATAGTCACTGGGAGCTAGATCTGGGCTTTAGGGAGGATGGTCGATTTCCTTGAAGCCACATTTCTTCACAGCTTCCTTTGCAACAAGAGCTGTGTGCACAGGCGCGTTGTCGTGAAGAAGGCGCAGACCACCACTCAGCTTTCCTCTGCTTTTTTCTTTGATGGAAGCACGTAGTACTTCCCATTTACTGTGGTGTTCCTCTCCTTGATGTCAATGAAGAGCATTGCTTCACAGTTCCAATAGATTGTGAGTGTGATCTTCTTGCTGACTAAGTGACCTCGGCCTTTAAAGGCGGTGCTTCGCCAGGTTTACGACACTCCATTGATTCTCTTTTGGACAAGGAGTCATAGTAGAGAACCATAGTTTCATCTCCTGTAATAATAGTTTGCAGAATTTCTCTCTCGTTGCCACGGCAGAGTTCCAAAAATGCCTGACAACAGATGACACCCTGCTGCCTTTGTACTGAGGAAAGAAGTCCAGGCACCCATCTTACACTACATTACACATCTTACACTAACATTATTCATGTTTGTGCATAATTCGAAGGACTGTTGTTTTAAAAAGGCCCAATTTTTCTGCTATTTCTGTAACTTTGAGCCGCCGGTCTTCCGTAATTTCTTATTCTACAAGGGCGTCGTTTTAGGGGGTGAGCATCTCCAGGGTCCAATCTGCGTGCTATTCGTCTTCAATGCTTTCCCGACCGATTCAAAAATTTGGCCCATTTTTTACGGTAGAATATGAGGGGGATGCTTCCCCATATACATCGTCCAATCGCTATTTAATTTCATTTGGAGTAAAGTCCTTCTTTTTTGAAGAACTCAATATCACCTCGATTCTCCATTTTGAACATGTCACAATCTTCTACACATAGTCTTCTTTATGCAACTATATCTGTATAACTGAACACAGCGGAGTGGAAGTTACCGATTCAATTATTTATTTACCAGATAAGATATGACATCAGATAAGGCTTTTGTGAAGGCGATAATCCTTATTGGTGAGATCGGAAACTTCTGAACCTACCTTCATATATGTATGGATATGTACACATGCATTATCTTTTATAAGTTCACAAAATACATAAGGTGTGGCATGGATTAGATTGAGAACTTGTAAAGCGAACAAAATAACAGTCAATGCTGGACAAAGATCTTTCCCAAATTTATTTTTTCATTTCGTGTATCATCAGTGTCCTTGCCTCAGTAGTAAAAATGAGTATTAGACACTATTCACACCTCTTCATGCTACATCCTTGGCCTATGCCCTTTATAAAGTAAATAAAATTCTTATTGCAACTTTTCTCAGATTAATTACCTCGAATGTAAATGTCATAGAATTATATTAAGCATAAGAAATTTACATGAAAAAATAACTGCTGATATTTTCGTGTCCTCGTAAGTAAGGCTAACATGTTGGAGCATATGGATTTCCATGTATACTTATTGCGACTGTGAAACCATTGTATGACAGTTTTGATACGGTAAATGCTGTTGACATAATCACGACTTACCGAATAAAACGGGAAGCTGCGTGATCGGCAGCATAGATACTTTTTTTCTTTTTATTTTTTATTCCCCCCCCCCCTTCGAAGCAGGCATTGTAATTCCGCCACACTTGTTGTGCGCTAGCTGCTTGGGAGGTTTTCGCGGCTACTGTTCTAATCGCAACTTTTCTTCTGATAAAATATTACGCTTTTGGTTTCAGTTTTTATTCAACACTGATCCTGTTGTTTTTGGATTTATTCAAACGTTTATAGACCATAGTATTTTTCAGGAAGATTAACCCCTAGCAACACGTTCTTGAATTTCTGTACGACAGCGAGTAGATAGCTTTAAAAAGTAATAGCAAATGCTCTGCATTAAATCTCTTAACTATGACTTAAACAACGGACACAATAAGAGATATTGCTATGAAACTCAACGCAGTACTGCCAACAAATCAGGAATTACGCTCGTCTTTCAGTTGCAGTATACCTCCGACGCACTTTTCGTACGCGAGCGTAGAAAGATAAAATGTTTGCACTGTATAACGAGGGTCACCTAACATTATGTATGTTTGCATTAAATACCAGAATCAAATATTCGTTTATAAAACTGTGATATCAGTTTATATCACAATTTTTATAGGCAGACTTTGGGAGTAATCATTCTCACCACCCGCCTGTGGTGCCTCAGTAGTGAAAACGGGCGTTAAACACTACTCAAAAAAAAAAAAAAAATTCTCACCACAGGGGCATTGAGATTTGCTCTAACCTCTAAGGTATATTTGCATTTTTAACGTTCTGCTTATCAAGTAACTACTCAACTGTAATATAACTTTTATGGTAACACATTTATAGTATAAAGTCACATATAGCTTCTCGTACCTTAGAATACCGACGTTCACTTTTTTGATAGTATTCGGGAGCTTTATATCATATTCAAGTAACTTGTTCTGTAATCTTGCGAGTGGATTTTTCATAATTATTCAGTACTTTCTGTCGAGCTGTATGGATGCCATAGATTACCTGCATATAGAAATATAGGATTCTTATTTCTGTAGGCAAAATATAATAAAGTTTTCTTTTTATAAGGTCTGTGATTAGTGACTAGTTATATAATATTTTTCCATATAACTGGATAACAAGAGTATTATGTACATTTTTGTACTCTCCTTTCTAGAATACATCAAGGTACTTTTTATATAATCCATATTTTTGTATTATACTCCAAACAAATGCTTAACAGGTTAATCCTAAACAATAATTTATTCCAAGGTACAAACTTTTATGTATAAATTATTCCAGTTCTATTAATATTTTTTCCTCAGATTTTTTCTTTCATTTTACAATAATTTATCACAAATAAACAAAAGTGGATCGCAAGTTTTAAACATATGATATGCAATACAGAAATACCAACATCACAGACAATATAAAACAAAAAGCGTGAAAAGAGGGGCTATATGTAATGGAACTTTTTTCATATAATGCGTCAAATTATCAATAAATTTTATATTTGTAATTATAAGGACTGATTTGGAGAGTTATTCATTAATGGGAAATGCTTATGAAATGTCAGATATTACCTGTTGTTTATGAGTTTGGATTGATGCCTTGTTCTGTTAGAAAATCTCATGAAGGACATGAGAAGAATAAATTGAGCTTCAAAATAAAACGCATACAGTTTTTTCGTAAAAGACACATTCTCTATAAAGCCTTTTTTACAGTTACCGCGACTACCACTGTGTCTTCTACCTTCATCACATGATTTGGTTGGTAGAATGCAGTATTTCGGGGGGGGGGGGGGCATGTGACCAGCACACCGCTTCCTGCTGATCGCTATATTGCGGCTTACTACATCGGAGATCGCCACCTCTCTATCAGGCAGCTTCCCAATTGTCATCACGAGGCTGGGTAGACCCCGTTCTAGACCTCCCTCTCTTAGAAAAATTCCTACGTAGGTACCGGTAATTGAACCCAAGCCTCCCGGACAGCAGTCAACGACGCTAACCACTAGACGAAGGAGGTGGTCAAAAGACAATTATTTACGTCAAATATAGGAAATTTTGAAACAAGTCTGTAGAGTCACATCATTTAGTGCACTTTGAAATATTTATTTTTATGAAAATAAAACAACGCCAAGCCATGTTGCATACAAATATTATTGATAACACATTCGAACGGCATTCTGTTTACATGTACTTTGAAATTGGATGACTCTCTCTATAGCCTTGCAAAGCATCAATATTTTTACAGAAGGGTATTGTAGTTCATCCTCAGTAACTCAGAAGATTGAATTGTACATTGAAAGGTATGCTCTTTCAGCTATTGAAATGTGCTACTAATAACCTCAAAACTTGTCGCAAAAACGTTTAGATTTCTAACTAAAATTTCCTGCCGAACAGAGGATTTAACGCTCCCAAGCGCTTTCAGAAAAAAAAAATTCCCTTCATTCCATTTAATTTAAATTATGCGTCACTGATGAAAACTTCTGTATATTCATGAAGGCGCAAGACAGCAGAAATTACATTATGTAAAAATCGTACACTCTTTTTCCTTATAAATACGAAATTCGACTTAATGAAAGCTACATAAAATATCCATGTTTCATACATTGCTTTTTGTTAACATTATCGCTTCAAGTTTTTTATAAAAATTAAAAGCTTAATATGGAAACGGAACTTTAGATTAAAGATTTCTTATCAACAGTTTAACAAATTTGAACATTTAGTTATCTCAGTTGCAGTATTGCAGTTATTGCTCTCGGGGAACGATTTTGCCCATTGAGCGGAGAAAGGGATACCTGGAGGCATATTTTGGCACAATGCAAGGAAACGGAGATTTTAAGAAACGAGCATTTATCACCCGCAATTTTTGAATTCCAATAGAAATTTCAACATTTGACGGGAGTGTTGGTGCATACGAGATACTCACACAATTTGGAAATATTTCTAAAGAAAACCCCACAAAAAAAAAGTTAATGGCAATAGAGAAGAGAGGGGAGTTGGGGAGAAGGGTGAGTAAATGCAAGGGAGGCTCAAGAATCAGGGTTCCATTCATGTTTATGTATCTGTATATAAAATTATTAATAGAAAACGTAAATATATTAAAGTATTTGTATATTTGTATGTATATATGTAGATTTGTTTGTAGGTAGGTATGTATGTAAGTATAGATATACGTATGGACGTATGTATGTATGTATGTATGTATGTATGTATGTATGTATATATGTATTGATTGTTATAAGGACAATATTAGCAAATTCGGCCGTAATGCCCATACGAAAATTATATTTATTTGTATGTATTCTAAAACGTACAATAAAACATCCATCATTACTACTACTATTTTGCATACTCCAAGTTTCTAAATATTAATTTCAGTAGTAAATATTTTACAGTGTTCTGGTTTTACCCAAACCCAAACGAATAACTCTGAATATTATGAAAATAAACGGTCAAGAAGAAATGCAAAGACAGAAATTACATAACAATTCACATAAATGTTAGTACAAACTCAGTAAAACCACTCCAGTGAGCAAAGTTCGTATGCGGTTGTAGTTCCGTTAAACAATGTTGTTAACAAATGTCAATTACAATAAATATTTACTATACTGGCATTCAAAAACTGTAAGTACATAAGTTATTTACTTTATCATAAAGCGTCAAAGTCTAATGTACATATATTTTAATGAAACTACAACTGTGTAACTTTGCGATTTTTATTTTATTACAGGGGTGGTTATTACTGATGACACAACGAAATTAAATTATACATTGGGAAAAGAACATTTTTTCGTAAGAAATGTTCCAGGCCCGAGTTTAGGATACTTCCTATGTTTTTGTCATTGAAAAAGGGACCACAACTCGGACGGTACTCTCTGGAAACGAAGCTCAGACCTGCGGTTCATGGATTCATGCCTTTACAACCGCGGTCACAAGCATTACTGTGTGTTTTTATGTCTTAAATAAAAAATACATCCGAAGCAGAGAAGTACAAAGCAACGTGGACACAGTGACAGTTGCCTTGAGTTCTTTTACCAGGAACTCTTGCTGCTGTCGAGAACTACATGGAAATTTTCTTGGTTGAAGTTGCCACAGGTTATTATGTGGCAAGACCGGACCTGTTACCTAAATCTCGCGTGAGACAAAGATTGCATGTCACAGTAGGAGGCAGCTAGAATGCTCTCTGGTCGTGGCACCGCCAGTTTTACTGTTTTCCTAAGTTATTTATTGACATCATCTCTCAAATTACTTTCACGTAAAATTACTGAAAATGAGACAAATTACAGCATGTTTTTAAAGGTTTGATAATATCTAACAATCTTTAATTGTCATTAAAATGCTTTATTCTCATTTACTATTATAAAACTCCAAGCAGTTAGCAATTAAATAGCAGTAGAACCTAAGCATTATATACATCCATATTTAGTAAACATAAATAAAAGGCCAGATATAATAAATATTCTGTTAGCTTTACCTTTACTAATGATTGAAAGCAAGCATAAGTCTGCAAGAAAAATAATGTAGCCTGTCCCATAACGTAATTTCTGTCTAATAACAAAACACATACTTTATTTGAAAAGTGTTAATATTATTCAGTCAATGAAACCGCCACAGATAACTGAAGTCTTTAAGGCGCGGGATCGTGAGCGGGAGGTCTGGGGTTCGAATCCCGCCAGGACCTGACCTTTCCAGGTTTTCCTCAGTCGTCATAAATGTCAAATGCCGGGGAATTACTTTAAACTTACGCCTGGAACATTTCCTTTAAAAAATCCTTTCCCAGTTTGTTGTTCATCTCATGTATCACCAATGTCCACTGCCTGTGGCGCCTCAGTAGCTTAAACGGGTGTTTTAACACTATTAAAAAATCAATATGAAGTACAAATCCTGCTATTAAATATGAAACAAAACATCAGGCAAACATCCTCCATGGTTTCGTTTGCACACCTTCTTTCACTCTGTTGGCAAACTTTTCAATGACTTTAGAGCAAAGTTCCGGCTGAATTTCGCCCATGACACGTCTAATTTATGCCTTGATTGTCCACATAAATACAACATTTTACATACCCGCATAGAAAACAGTCATGTGGTGCCAAATCAAACGATTTCGGTAACCAGTTTTGATGGTCGTTGCAAGAGAGATAAATGCTCTTCGGCTTCAGCTATTGAGTGGGTTCCATCTTAAAAAGATGCATATGTTAAAATTCGCTACAATCTGCTTCTCGGAATGGATAATTATTGAGAACAGTGGCGAATGACTTCATTGGACTCGTAGCAACGCTCTGTATCTTACGAGAGCAACATTCTCTACCGATCGACAAGAACGCCCAGATAATTTGATGTTCTCTGTTGCTTCTGTATCTTTAAATTTCCTTACCAGTCGCCTACTGTTGACATGTTAGGTGCATTTCGTCTATTAAAAATTACATAAAGTCGTTAAATGTACTTTGCATCGTATTTAAAATGCACTTTCCTTATCTGGACGTATTGATCCTTTGATAACAATGCACATTTGTTAATCGCAATACGAAAATATTACTCTATGAAGCCTTTTTCAGCCCCATGTGAACCTGAGCTTTACCGCGACGACCGCTGCGTCCTGCATGTCCATCACGTGATATTGATAGAGTGTAGTATTGCAGGGGGCATGTGATCAGCAACCCGCCGCTCGCTACATCGCGGCTTACTAGATCGGAGATCGCCACTCTCCACCAGACAGCTTCTCAATTGTCCTCACGAGGCTGGATGGACCACGTTCCAGATCTCCCTATCTTTGAACAATTCCTAAGTAGGTACCTGGTACCGAACCCGGGCCTCCCGGGGAGCACTCAGCAACGCTAACCACTATACAAATGAGGTGGTTCAAACATATTACAATCTGTTAAATTTCAAGTCAGGCAATCTAATAAACCGACAGAGGCGCTCAGTTTAAAAAGTGCGTTCATTTTGGGACACTCTATATTTTGTAACTAACTTTTAATATTTGTTGCGATATCACATAAACTAATACTTGATTTGTGATGTAGCTAAGAGATTCTGGTAGGGGAGTGTTCAAAGCTGATGTTTCACCAGTGAGTCTTTGGCTGTTATCTTTGCTTCTCATCCCGGGCAGCGGCGGCTTGCGGCAACATAAAGTCGGAGTGCATAATTGACTACTGCTAGTGCTAAATTTAGATCGTAGGCTTCTAGTATCTCACTAACTGGAATTATCTTCCAATGTAAAGTCACAAATGTTTGGAGGGAAAGTTTAGTTGGTAAGAAATGGTTAACGAGGACTAAAGGAATTGTAGTGAGAGAGATCTTTGAAGATCATGAGTAGATATCCAAATTAGGGGAGTTTTTATAGAAGGTAAAAATGAAATGTAAATGGTCAGCTGATAGATATGTATTACGGCATCCAGAAAGTAAGTCCCAATCGCGCCTAGAGATGGCACCGCTAGTCGGATAGGAATGCGCATGTGCAGGAATAGAGAGGAAGTATGTGGTAATAATTCAGTAACATTTCAGCCTTGTGACGGCCGTGGTTACCGCGCTGTCTAGGAGAAAATGGGTGCTCTGATATTGTCTCCCGCCAACTGCGAGGTTCGTGCAGTCATCCGAGGTTTGCACGCTCAAAAGCAAAGTCTAGCAGAGATCCATCGCCAATTGTGTCAAGCTTCCGGGAGACAATTTCGTGCACAAGGGAGCGAGACATCTGGGGAATTGACAAGAGAGTTCTGAAATTGTGAAGCGCCGGTTCTGCTCAATTGCTTGCCGCACACTTTCCAACACTTCTGCCGTCACCAGGAACGATCGGCCACTACGGTCGTCGTCGTGAATATTGGTTCGTCCTTCAGTGAACTGCCTGCACCATCGTCTTACCATAATGTCGTGTCCATACACTCGACACTATTGGCGATGGATCTCTGCTGGGCTTTGCTTTTGAGCGAGCAAACCTCGGATGACTGCACTAACCTCGCAGTTGGCGGGAGACAATATCAGAGCAGCCATTTTCTCCTAGCGCAACGCGGTAACCACGGCCGTCACAAGGCTGAAACTTTACTGCATTATTCTCACATACTTCCTCTCTACTCCTGCGCATGCGCATTCATATCCGAAAAGTGGTTCCATCTCCAGGCGCGATTGGGACTTACTTTCTGGATGGCCATAAATTTTAGATGGTAAAGAGTACCTGTATGATTATGAAAATATCATTATTCTGGGAACAGTTGGGAGTGAAATTATATTAAATTTATTGAACTATTAGGTTTGAGACATTGGAAATTGTTCTAGATAGTGAATGCATGTAGCATGATAGTTGGACTTGAGAAAGGGGAAAAAAATATTGGTTTATAGAGACTATAGCTAACTTATAAAATAATGGGCTGAGTAAGTGAAATATTTATTTTAATGTCTTGGTTGGGTAGGAGCCTACTGGAATTCCAGTAGGTTGCTGCTGATGAACTGGGAACTGACGCAATCAATGTGGAAACTTTGTACTTGGGTAAAGATGTTAGTAAAAATGTGTTATTGTTTCAACAATTGTAACTGTGGGGGGTCGCACCTTAAGATAAGATGGAGCCCACTTTTAGCTTGTTTTTGAATTTTTCTTAGATCTTTATACATTTAAAATGTCATTATAACTTATATTTGAGAAATAAAAGAATTAATAGTTTATAGAGACTGTGGATAGCTGATAAAACAATGGTATAAGTACAGTAATTCAAATATTTTATTCCTAGGTTGGGTTGGAGCCTATCCCCTGGGCTACTGCTGATGAACCGGGGACTGGTAACTGATGCAATCAATTTGGAAAAGTTGTACTTTATTTAATTATTTAGAATTTTTGTAAAGGGTTAGCATAATATCATTATTGTATGAAAATTTCTGTAATCGCAAGGTGGAGACCCCTTGTAGTTTGTATTTTTCTTAGCACTTTCAAACTGATATGAACACTCATCGTACGGGATGGAACATATATAACAGTATGGAGAGAATTTACTAAAAATGATATTGTTTCCAGCACTTTTCTAGGAATTAGACCATTTATAGACACTTTTTCATTTTTTTTTAGTTTATAAAACTTTTAAAGTCATTTTTAGGCAATTTAAATTTTTTTAGGTTACTTTATTGACTTTTTTTCAGATATTTTATTAAAATCCGGTTCCTGGAATGGAAGGAGCAGAAACCAGTTCCGTGCAGTGATTATACTTATGTGAAAATGTCCGCTTAGATCGAAACTAGCACGATAAATTTATGGAACTGTGCACCAGCGTTAAAAACGTTTATTATGAATAAATCAGTTTGAATGCACCGTAGTAGTTTTTTTAATAGTGTTTAGCGCCCGTTTTAACTACTGAGACATCACAGGCGGTGCACCGTAGATGAAACACACCCGGAACGGTCAGCATCATTAAATTTTTTCATGCTATCATGACTTTAGATATTCCAGCTGAACAGGTGCACAAAATTTATATATGCAAAACGTTGTATGTGATGGGTGAGGCTATTGTTGAGTGTAGAACAAAAAACGCCCCCAAAAAAGCATTTGAATGCAATAGATAGCGACATTTAATCGGAATCCGGAGAATTTTTGTGTCGATTGTGATCATTGATGAAATTTGGATTCACTGTTACATAGTCAAAGAATTGAACAACGCATGTTAAAGTGCAAAGAACAAAGTGAAGACCTTTTTTGTTTTGGGAGAAAATACTATTTATTTCAAAATGTAAATATAGATTACATACAAGTAATTTAAACAGATTATGAAAGAATTTAACAAAATTGCAACTAGTCTTTTAAGACATAACCTTACTAATTCAATTTATTAAAAACAATTTATGATAATTTAGGGCATATGCACATTTAATTATAAATAATTAGAATTCTAGCTTTTATGCAATAACATATTTTTTCATTGGTATTTATCTACCTGAATCTTTAAAATGTTTATAAATTAAACTACAGAGGCTATTATATTTAAATTTGTTACATATTGGGGGGGGTTTATTTACAGGATAGTTTCGATTTTAATTGTCAACTCTACGTTGGGAAACCAAATTTGCAGCGGTTTATTAAAAGGTGCCACGTTTGCGGCTGATTGATAAAGGACGGTGATGTTTACTGTTGATCACTGCCGAGACAGAAGTCTGCGTTGAACCCTCCTGCTGCCGCTCAGCGATGCTGAAATTTACTATAAGGCTGTTCTGGAATTTTGCCAGGGAGGAAGGGATAGAAAGATCACTGAGTAGATACAGTGTAAGTTGCGGATTAAAGTTTCACCACTAACTAAACTGTTCACACTTCACTGTTCACTTTATTGCCCCCTTTCCTTAGACCACACTTTCTTACCATAAGCAAGAGTATGGAGAGTTTTAAATATTTACTGACCCTGCACTTATAAATTCTATAGTCTTTCGGATCGCATATTCAAAATTACATTATCAATATCTGTCAAACAAATAGTTTTACCGTTCCATTTCACGAGTTATATTTCTGTGTATCTAAATTGAACATCCCTATCTCACTTCCCGAAACAACTGTATATTCTCGTCTCTCAAGTCGAACTGAACGAAAAAGCCTTCAAAAATGCTTTTACTAGACTTTCTACGCGTCTTCTACGGAAATTTAAATTTCTATACATAGCAGATGCATCACCAAATTTCCTTCCTATTGGCTTAATCTCTTGCCGCTGGAAGTTTCTCGAAAAGACGTTTTGAAACCCGAGAACTCACTGGCTAGTCTTGATTCATTGTATGTTAGCTAGAAACGTTTTCGAGGAAGCGAGAAATTCTCCCTTTTTAAGGGATAGTTGCCCAAAGTATTTTTCAAGGGCATTTTTACTTTGATAAAAAGATAGGTCCCCTATCTTTGAGTATATGACGTTGCTTATGACACCAGAAAATCGTTTTTTTTACATGAAAGTTTTCATCTTTCCAGCAAAGATTTTCGATTCTCAAACAATTTACATCATTTTACTAATGAAATATTAATGTATGTAAATTAATTAGTTAAATAGGATTAAATCTTTATTTTAATTAATTGTACGGGATCAAATCTGGATATCCCGTTGCAATAGTTTTACGTATTTTGTAAATGCTACCGATTTACGTTAAAGCATTGAATTATACAAAATTATGGAGTATTTTAAGTTATACCATTTTAATTTTAAAGTTGTCCACTTTCATCTTTCACATGGGACAACTACCCAGGTATTTCGCTGCTTAAACTGTGTTCTTTACTTCCTTCACACTGCAAAAACCTTGCTAATTGAGGTTGGCTGGTGTTTACTGTAAAGTGGAGATGATAGTGTGTAGAGTGTTTCTTGGAGGTGGAGTAGATATGTTTTGTCATATTACACAGCGACTGTAGCTTTTATTCTGATAGTTCATTACTGTGCTCCCATATACTGCTCTCTTATTTGATACTAGCACTTTTGAGGAGCCAAGAATCAACCGGGAAACGTTCATGAATAGTAGCCAAGGTCGAACATTTCAATTCAAAAACAGGAGGAAATTTCTTGCTAACGTTAATGGTACATGATACCCTTGATTTTCCTTCTTCAACTCGTTTTGCCTTTGCAGATCCCTGGTGTCTATTGGAAAACTTTAAACTTGCCGAAGGTCATTTAGACCTTGTCTCTGACGTTAGCAAGAACTGTTCGCTTGACTTTCAATTGAAATGTACGGCCCAAGCAACTATTCATGAATGTTTCCCGGTTGATTTGTCTCATGTCTGACGATTCGGCTGAACGAGTCATAAAAACGCTGGGGCTGGAGTGTACTCTACGGACTTTACATTGTTATATGCTGTTGAAAACTTTGATGGAGAATTAGCCGCTATTTATTAAGCCTTACACAAAATAGACCAGTGCGGCAATTATAGCCTTAACAACTTATAATCACAACGAATGTGATATCTCCAAGAACTGTATGGAAAACGTTAATAAGTGACTGAACGTCAAGAACCGCATTGCACTACAGTGGATTCCTGGCCACTGCGGGATTTATGAAAACGAGCGGACAAATGAGCTGGCGAAAAGGGGATCCCAAATGAAACAACTAGATCCACCTTTGCCCCTGCGTCGTATACCCTTCTCTATTAAATCTAACCTGTATAGAGAGAAAGCTTCTGGGAAAAAGTGGAACTCCCTTTTGAACAAGTCGGAAAGAATTCCTAGTTCTCTACCTAGATCAGTTGGCGTGGCCTGCTACGGGTCATGTCTACTTACACAGTCACCTGTATACAATTAGACTGACTGAAACAGATGCATACCCTCTTTGCAACCATGACATAAGAGCACCTCAGCATTTGCCCTGCTATTCTCTTTGCATGCTATTGACAATGCCTTTGGCGATTATATTTATCGTTCTTCCTGTACTGGACTGCTCGTCGACTTATGATCCAGACTTTTTGTGGGTATTATCTTAGGTGAATCCTATATGACTATGAAGGGTGCTTTTACCACCGATGGATTAGTGGTGTTTTGTCAAGTGTGTGACAAAATAGTAGGTTGTATAATGAAATCTCAATTGGAAAAACACACAGAAAGTGCATTACAACAAAATAGACAGTTCAGTTAAAATATAAACTTTTTAACGCAGATGTATAAAGATTCCTCCCAAAACGATTTCATAAAAACATGTATGAAGCCATGATTGCGGCAAAAGTACCATGGAACAAGGTCCAGAAAATGTCCTGCTTTTCTCATTGTTTTGATGACGAACCTTCACTTCACAAGAAACGTATTGTGTGCTACTGGGAAATTATGGAGTACATTAGAATAACAATAGGTTCTCGATTGCTGTGAATCACTCCGCCGATGTTTTGGGTCAAATATTGCAAACTTGGACATAGAAAGTACATTGCCTGCTGAGTTTTGGAACCACTGACTGCCTGATTTTCAAAGAAGGGCTAAAAGTGTTGCGCTCTCGGAGGTGTATAAAAAATTGTCTTGTAATACACCTTGTCGCAGCAGTCTACATGCTGCAAGCTACAACTACGCGTTTTATCCACTCTAAAGCCAGTCAAATAAGCTTTCAGTCTCTCCCGAATCTCGGCGGCATTACTAACCCACAAGGAGGGCATGCGGGGAGAGAGGTCTCGCCAACGGTAGCTTACGAGAGCGCTTTTGACGCATTCTGTATGCACGAATAAGAGAAGTGCCAAGTCAGGTAATTTTATCGATTAAATGTGTGGACAGCAACAACACTGGAGCAAACAAGTTGAATAGAAATTGTATAATGGCAGTCAGAGAGAGAGAGAGAGAGAGAGAGAGAGAATGAAAGAGTTCGTCACACGCAAAAGCTGCGTAAACTAATCGAATTCCTCACCCTATTACTTTAAAAATAAGGGTATAAAATCCAAATTATGCTCTTATTAATTAATAAAATTAAATAAGTTATGGCATTACTTTGTAGTATTAGGGGCACAAAATTAGAATTTTTGCAATCTATAAGCAACACAAAAGGGAAACCACGTTTTTAGATTATTATTATTATTATTATTATTATTATTATTATTGAGGTTAAACAACAAAAAGATGAAATACTATTAGTTAAATTAAATATATACATTTTTACATTCACTAAAATACAGAGAAATAACAGAAGTTTCCAGTTACATTGCGCATTTAAGATGTTCGTATGTTTCAATAAAACAAAAACATACTACTATTTAAAAACAAAAAATAAATTTAGTATATAAAACATTAACAAAAACAATCGAATGTTATATCGATTTTCATTGGCTATGAAATTTAATTTAAATATTACGTAGTAAAAATATGCAACGCAAACGTTTTATGATGGTTATCACAGAGCGCTCTTACATATAAATATAATTCTCACACACATACTATATGAATATTTCATCTTCACGACGATACTTTTGTTAAATATAAAACATATACAGTTTATATACTGAATTAATTTATCCTTTTATTTTAAAACAATTCAGAGAAAATTAAACACCGACCGCTTTTAAATTTCGATTTTCAAGTATCTCCTCCTCCTAATAGTCCAATTTCCCTAATTTTCAGAATTTTTTATTTTATTTTATGTTATGGTGTATACCGAATTTTGCTGCGAAGAAACAAATATTGGTGGCTCTAGAGAGATTTAAAAAGTTTAGGCTTTAGGTAAACCCCCTAGTCCTAATCACCCAATTTCCCTAATTTTCAGGAACTATATTTCTTATTTTATTTAAATGGTATATACGGAGTTTTGTTGTGAAAAAATAAATTATAATACCCACTAGAGCGATTTTTAAATTTTGGGTTTCAGGTAAACCCCCACTTCTAATAATTTGATTTCACTGATTTTCGGAAACTATTTTTCTTATTTAATTTTAATGATGTATGCAGAGTTTTGTTTTGAAAGAACAAATATTGGTATTTCTAGGGTGATTTTTAACTTTTGGGTTTCAGGTAAACCCGCGCTCCCAATGGCCCCATTTCCCTGATTTTCAGAAACATACTTTTTATTTTATTTAAATGAAATATTCATAATTTCGTTGCGAAAAAGAAAATATTAATACCGCTAGAGTGATTTTTAAATTTAGGTTTCAGGTAAACCCCCCCCCCCTGCTAATAATCCGGTTTCACTGCTTTTTATAACCTAGTTTTCTTATTTTGTTTCAATGATATTTATGTAGTTTTATTTAAAAATAATTAAAATTGTGGTAGTTAGAGCTATTTTTAAATTTTGCTTTAACCCCCACTCGTTTTTCAGGTATATCCCCACTCCTAATTCACCAATTGCCCTGATTTTCAAACACTTCACTCCTTTATTAATTTATTTTAAAGAAATAAAAAGCGTTACGTTGAGAAAAATAAAAAATTGCGATGCTAGAGCGATTTTTCATTTTTTTTAAAAAAAGTTCTGTTTAGGTAACCTCCTACCCCAATGATCCAATTTTGCTGGTTAACCTACTTGATGAATCGTTTGTTAAATGAGAGTTATATATATATATATATATATATATATTTGTTTTCATTGAAATTTTCTATGCCTATTAGTTAGGATTAATGGAGATTTGAAGTTTTTTTTTTTTTCAAAAACGCTTCTTGGATACAACTTCAATAACTTAATCCTCTTATCACACACACACACACACACACACAAAGGAAAAAAATTAGCAGCAAGTAATACAAGTGAAAGAAATTTAGCAGAGCAGGATTGATTGAATTGGAGAAACGAAGTTGTATGGATTCTGATTGCGTGAATGATGTATTGATTATTCATAACAATGAAGTGTCCATCTTAATTGACTAAAGCATAATGTAAAAGTCTTCATTTATATGAAAAAAATGGTGTTAATTATATTTCTAAATGAAAACTTTTTTTTCTTTGGAAACAAAATATATGTTACTTTTAGCACGTTTATATACTATGTAATGTATGTATTAATTTCACATAAAATACATATATAAAATTTCCATTTATTTATTCCTTTTAATATTCTTATTTAACATCCTGTACTTGTACTTAATATCGGAATACTTAATACACTGCCTCACAACACATAAGTAAACTCGTATTGACCTCTCCTCCGGCTCCCCGGCCGGTTTTCAAGCGTGGGAACGCGACAAGAACTGCAGAGCTGAATCATCTGCGACCAACTGGATATGGAGCAGTCCCGAAAAGGAAAAATCGCCCAGTAGATTGCAAAAAATCCTATATAATAAATATACAAACCCACAATCTTGAGTCAGCAATTGAGTCGCTTAACCTACACAATCTCATTTCAACTTAACATTCTGGCGAGCAGACGTATATTATACAGCATGCCTGGACCGCATTAAGGATTAATTTAATGAAAAAATGACCAAAATTGGTGCAGAAAGGATGTTCTTTCTACAGAAATACACACTGTCCCATACATCGACATTGGCAACGTCAAAAGTGTGAGAATTGTTGTTCAATTATGAAATAGACAATGTCCACAAAATCTTTTACCATACTTTTCGAATGACACTCGTGGATAAGCTTAGCGATGTGAGATTGAGCATTATCATGCAACAAAGAATTCTGTTATCTCGATTTAATATCTGTTCTTAATCATGCTACTGTTACCTAGCTTTCAAATTAAGCTCTTTTTGGGGTACTTGCTCTGACAGCAATGTCATAATGTACTGACGTCTGTCACTATGAATGTGATACGAAGTGACAAAGGATTGCCTCCGGGTGCTACTAAATTTCCCTTCACTTCACTCTAGCTTCAGTTTCAATGTCGCTATGTAAAGGTTTTTGCACCGCTCCTCGTGCTCACGTCCAAGCGATGATCTAAAAGGTAGCACCTGCCTGTGTTTGAATGCACAGTAGAACGCATTCTCCGTAATGAGACCGCCACCAGCTGGAAGCCATTTAAAACCCACCGCCTACTTTGGAGGTCAAAGAGAGAGAGAGATATTCATTTCAGTGCAGATCAGACAGCGCAGAGAATTACTGTGCGATCAGAAAAGTTAATCCTTTCCGTTCCACAAACGAAATGATTTTTTTCCCCCCGAAGGATTAACAGCCAGATAATTGGTAGCGGAGAGATAAAGGAACGGCTTTTAGATAAGCGAGCCAGTCAGCCTATATCCACATTCTGCTAAAATATAAATAGTAGCTGCAATACATCTGTTTTCGGAATTGGCATGGATACTGGCGATATTTTTTTCTCCTCCTCCTCCTCCTCCTCCTCCTCCTCCTCCACCTCCCATCTGAAACGCCAACAAGCAGTACACGCGGTAAAACTAATTTCACTGTATTAGATCTTACTTGAAGGTAAGCCTGAAACAAACAATTAAACATAAAGCGGGCACATACATAATGCTGGTGAACAGTGCAGCCAATGTTTCAAGCACTCTTTTGTTTTTAAACACTGTACTTCTACGGCATTAATACAGCCCTAAATAACAATATCGGTCTTTTAGCTGCCCAATCAAGCTCGCTGGTACAATAAAATCTGTAAAATAACGATGTATGTATTTTGCTTATTAGGTTTTGTAGCAATTAATATCTTGTATAACGTAACAAAGTTTTCACTGAAAATACAGTCAGATATTTAAGACGTTTTGATTGGCGAGTATCCATTTCTCTTTCCATATGATTTTTAGTAAAACATCTAATTATTATTGTTATTATTATTCGTCGGTCCTGGTGGTGTAGTGGTTACCATACTTGCCTCCTATACCCAAAACGCGGGTTCGACCCCGGCCAGGACCGATGGATTTTTTTCGGGCGTAAAAATCCTAAGTATGGCTTCCTTCGGAAGGGAAGTAAAGCCGTGGGTCCCGTGTCGTACATTTGCGGCACGAAAAAGAACCTCAAGCCTGAAAGAGAGGCCTCTGAGCAAAATTTGTCGGCCGTTTCACGCCCTGAGTTGAATGGGACGCTGATGACCTGAGATGTTGAAGAGCGTCCTTAAATAAATTAATAAAAAAAAGTTATTATTATTATTATTATTATTATTATTATTATTATTATTATTATTATTATTAGGCGAATTCCCAAGGTATGTAAGTTATTGCGGTTGTACCCATGGATAGTGTTTTTAATAACCCATCCAAATATACATCGTTCGTACCTACTAAGTACCTACAATTAAAAAAAATTAAAACAATATATAAAGTAGGTGTATTTATTTCAATAATGACTTGCGGACACATAATTTACATACTTAACCAGCGGACAGGTCTAGGCAGACCGTTAGTGCGTGTGTGCGTATTTTATATAACATTGGAAGAAGGCAGTTAACCAAAAGCGACTTTTTTTTAAGATTTTGAAAATTCGCGGCGGCAATTTTTGTTTATTCTCAACGTAACTGAATAAGTTTCTTTAACATAAATTGATAAAAGCATTTTAGAAAAGCATGGCTATCGGACCGTTAGGAGTGGGTGGGGGTATACCTGAAAAACTAGTGGGGGTTTAACAGACATTTTAAAATCATTCCAGCGGAAGCAATTTTAAAGAAAACTCGGTATATACCATTGAAATAAAATAAGAAATAGTTTCTGAAAATCAGTGAAATCGGACCATTAGGAGGGAGCTTTGCCTGAAACCCAAAATTTGAAAAGCACTCTAGTAACATTAATGCTTGCTTTTTTTTTTTTTTGCAACCAAAATTTATATATATACCTTTATATAAAATAAAACTATATTTTCTGAAAATCAGGGAAATCGGGCCATTAGGGATGAGGGTTAACCTGAAACCGAAAAAATCGATCTAGTAGCACCAATTTTTGTTTTTCACAACTAAACTCAGCGTAGACTATTCAAATCAAACGAAAAAAATACTTTCTGAAATTCAGTGAAATGCGATTATTAGTAGGAGAGGGAGTTTACGTGGAAAAAAAAAGAGTAGAGATTTAAAGCAAAATTTAAAAATCGTTCTACAGCCGAATTTAAATTTTTTTTAAGGGAAACTCTGTCTATATAATTGAAGTAAATTAATAAAATTAGACTATTAGGTGTCGGTCCTGGTGGTGCACTTGTAACCATACTTGCCTCCTAAACACAAGATCGTGGGTTCAAACCCGGCCTGGATCGATGGATTTTTTCGTAAAAATCCCAAGTATGGCTTCCTTCGGAAGGGAAGTAAAGCCGTGATTCCCGGATCGTACATTTACGGCACAATAAAGAACTTCAAGCCTGAAGGAGAGGCCTCTGAACAAAATTTGTCGGCCGTTTCATACTCTGAATGGAATGGGACGCTGGTGACCTGAGATGTTAAAGACCGTCCGTAAATAAATCAAA
The DNA here is from genome assembly GCA_030762175.1 of Metallyticus violacea. NCBI lineage: Eukaryota > Metazoa > Arthropoda > Insecta > Mantodea > Metallyticidae > Metallyticus > Metallyticus violacea. Next base: position 8,212,613 of record CM060841.1, read on the forward strand.
TCAATCAACAAGACTATTAGGTTAAGGGTTATCTAAAATTCAAAATTTAAAAATCGCCCTAGCAACATTATTATTTGTTTCTTCCGCAACGAAACTTCGTGTATACTATTGCAATAAAAAAAAAAAAGTTTCTGAAAATAAGGAAAATTGGATCATTTAGAGTGGGGATTTGCCTAATGCCCAACATTTAAAAATCGCTCTAGCGTCACCAATATTTATTTCTTCATAACAAAAGCCGGTATATACAATTTATATCAAATAAGAACAGTAGTTTCTGAAAATTACGGAAATTGGACAATTAGGAGCATGAGTATAATTGAAAACGGAAATTTAAAAAGCGTTCTAGGGTCTAATTTTCTCTGAATTGTTTTAAATTAAAAGGAGAGGTTAATTCAGCATATAAACTGTATTTATAACTAAGCGTATATTTTATATTTAACAAAAACAACGCCGTGAAGACAGCATATATGAAATATTAATCTAATATATGTTTGAGAACTATATTTGTATGTAAGGGCGTTCTATAATAGTCTTCAAATACGTTAGCGTAATATTTTTACTACAGTAACATTTAAATTAAATTTCAAGGCCAATGAAAATCAATGTAACCTTCGATTGTTTTTATTATTGCTTTATACATTGAATAGTAACATGTTTTTGTTTTATTGAAACACATGAACATCTTAAATACGAAGTTAACTCGAAACGTTCTATTATTTCCCTGTATTTTAGTGAATGTAAAGATGATATCAAGAGCTCAGTTCATAAACATGGTTACATTTAAAAATGTTTATAAATACTTACACAGTATAACTTTGTTTATCAGTGCTAATACATTTCATTTAATTAATATTATACAATGAATTTTTGTGGTTTATTCTCATTAAAATAATAATAATTTTAAAATTGTTGTTTCTCTTTTTTAATACTTATAGGTTGTAAGAATTCTAATTTTGTTCCCACAATACTACATAGTAATGTCTTAACTTCATTCATCTCATTAATTAATAAGGCCTAATTTGGATTTTATAATCATTTTTATTAAAATTATTCAACTCAGAGAGGAATTTGCTTAGTTTATGCATCTCCTGCGTGACGGACTTTTTAATTGGTGATTTGAACTTTGTGGCATCCAATGCAGTACTACCGGTTTATTCCAAGTTATCAGAGAAATGTTCATATATTTAATCACCATTATTCAATGCATTGTACGATACATTACATTTATTTACCCATAACAATGTATGTTATAAAATTAATACGCTTTATAAATTAAACTTTTCTATATATAAACATTTAAAAACTTATCTTATTAAATATTGAATCAAATGAGAATTAGTAAACTTTTTTTTTTTTTTTTTTTTTTTTTTTGGTGCAAATTCGACTAATACAAACATTAAAAATCACATCTAGGTATAATTGTTTGGTTTTTACATTTTCTGTGTTATAGTTTCATCAGAATTATTGTTAAATAAACTAGTTTATCACTTAAAAGTGTGTTTGTGAAAACTCGTTATTAATTTTCCAAACAGCTAAAGTCATGGAAGTATAGACGATCGTGAGAGGATCACGGAATTTGGCGCAGTCAATACGCCTGGTTCACTTCCTGTTTGCCGAAGCGGGTATTGTTCTCAGATATGTGCAGCACAATCTGTACTACAGTGCGGAAGGGAATTCGCTCCGCAGTGCAGAGTAGTTAACGGTGGTAGCAGGAACTGTTCATCCCGCAATTGCCTGCCCTTCAAGTAGCGTTAAAAACATAAAAATGGAAAACTGGTTAAAGTAAACAATTATTGATAACTTGCTAAGGTGGTTGGGTCACTTGGAGCTAGGAGTAGGTGGAATGATCTCCAGTTTATTCACAAATTCACAGAGGTCGCATTGTGAACATGTAGCAAGTGGACTTCATACTATAACAGACTTCGGAGATGGCCCCTTGTAAGATTGGTAACAGTTTGGCAGTGATTCATGGATGAGTAGAGATGAACATCATGTTGGAGCACCCGTTTCTGTGGCCATTCCAGAAAATGTTGATGTTGCGCTTGATATGATTTTGGAGGAAAAACGAATTGGACTGAAACGCATAACAGTAACTTTGAACATATTCTATAAGCACGTCTTTAAAGAGGTAATTTTTTATTTGAATTTGAGAAAAATCAATGGTAAACGAATCCCAAAATACGAGCGCTTCAGAGCAACAACGTCTAACATCGTCATTTTGAAGCTGTTTCTTCCAAATTTTTGGATCGTGTTCGAAACATGGATACATTATTACGATCCAGAGACAAAATAACAAACAAAGGAAAGCAAACATGGTAGTTGGCTACCCAAAGAAATTACCATTGCAAAAAAAATGGCAAGAAAGGTTCTCGCATCATTTTTTTGGGACAAAGAAGGAATTACAACGAGGGTTATTAAGAACAGGGGGCGCATTTTTCTTTATTACTGATCAAGATTTGGGCTAAAACTTCCAAAGGTATGCACCTATTCACAAGTCCCTGACTGCAATGCAATTAATGTTACCATCGTTCTATTCATTAGTTTTAATCCCTTCAGACTATTTTCTATTTCCAAAGCTAAAAAGACGATTAAAAGGGAAGTATTTGCACTATTGAAGCAGTGGTAAGTGCTGTGAAGGAGTAGTTTGCAGAATAAGATAAAAAAATTGTTGACTCAGAAATCTTTGGTGAACAGAATTTAAAGGTTGGATAAATATAGAGGTGTTCAGGAATATAGTTCCATTTCCTACCTTAAATACGAACTTACCAATATCCCCTCTTACTTCCATTAAAAGCGGACAACAACCAGCAGGGTGAAGGGAGACTTTCCTTCCGCACTGTACATTTATCTGTTGTGCTCCTTAATCTCATGCCGTTCCTATTTATAGTTTATAAGTTTTGAGCTCTTCTCGGAGAGTTAACCGTCCAGAGGCATTCACATTGCATTAGTGGTGTAACATTAACGCCAGAATTCAAATGGAGTAATTTTTTCCAAGTTTAGATATTAAATAAGTAATAATGATGCCATAACATTAAATCGTTTACATCTATCACCATAAACGAACTGAGTTTTTATAACTATCGTGAAACTACACAGTAAAACAGTAATAAATCCTTAATTTCTTCTGTATTTGATGTACTATTGCTGGAAACGCCACTGACCATTATAGCAGAGGAGGGGAACGCGTTTTCCAGCTGGCGAAAATGGAAAGGCACATTTACGCTATAAATTTACCCCCTCCCTTTTCTTTCGTTAGCACTCTTTTCTCCCGAAAAAAAAACCCGAGAAGAAAACAACACAAACAAAGCACACGGAAAATGTTTGAACAACGTTTTAAACTCCTGCTGTTGAGAAATTACGGGGCCTCAATAAATGTGCCACATGAACACAATGCTCTGTCTGCTGATTAAAGGTAACATAACAATGCCACTAAGAGTGGAAAATAAAACTCCACCAGTCAGACTTGGAAACGTCGTAGATATGTATATACACTGTATAACATTAAATAAAGAAGAAGAAAAATGTTTTTATGCATTATTTAATGTAAAATTCCGAAGAACAGATGCAGGGGTGCGGAAAAAAAATATATACCAAGAATTTTGAGTAGAAAGGGACTTGACATTAAGTATTTTGAGATTGTGAACGAATGATCTCAACTGAATGATCAGTTTCAATATGCTACAGGCATCAAGAAGAATCAACGTCATACTCATAGCTATGTTGCGATATGACGTGCGCTTAGTCAAATATAAACCAAAGTATTTGGCGGAGGCGCATAAACAGGCTGCGCCCCCAGACTAACCACAAGTCACTCGGTCTAGAGGTATCGTGAAAGTGTTAATTGTTTTGAGCACTACAGTAGGTAAGGTTTATGCACGATTATTGTACTTGAGCTTCGATGAATTAATATTACGACATGTACATATATGGCAGAATAAATGATTTGTTTAAGGGAAACTACGAGCATGTGTTTTTAGTTCTGTGTAGCAGTGCCGGTGTGCTAGTGCATTTGCAGCTGAATATTCGAAAGTATTATTTATAAACATCGTTCGCATAACCCTTTTGATCGTACATGATATATTACAGAGACATATAGAAAAAAATTTTCCACTTCAAATCAAATACATTTACGTTAAGCACAAATATTTAAATATTGACGTGCACCGCGCACGCACATATTCAGACTCAAAGAACCCATCTACTGCAACAAAGCGCTTTTAATTCTGCGTACTTTTGCATAGCAGAGAACCAAGCTCCGACCAGTTGTCTTCCTGTGCAAACAGATTCCAACATGCTAACCTATCCCTATTCGACTTAGTAAACTTAGCTCAAGGGCAGTCGACCTCTATTGTCCATTAGAATGTCTTTTCTGTCTCCACAAAAAGCGCGCATTTTCTGGCCAGCCTCATGTGTTATTTTCCTTCCATGTCCCCAATCTAATCCGCACTAGACCAGATATATTTTGAGAACTTGTGGATTTTGAATTCGTTGCGTAAACTAAGTAATATTTTCTCTCTGCATTTTGTCTCTATATCCTGTTTATTAATTTTCCAATGCTCTCTAAGCTTCTTTTAATTTTCGCTACCCCAGTATCTTTGATCGGAATTACTAATCTGATGTTGGTAGCATGTGGCCAGGATGTGATTGATTTGTTAACTATCCATAAACACATTTGTAACTTTGGAGTTAACCTTGCAACACCATAACGAAGCAACCATTTGTTCCTGCACTTGAAGTACCTGCTTTTCTACCAATTAGTTCTTAGTACATATTTTTTTTGTACGTATATAATATTATTATTAAATTATAAGTTCGAACATCTTTAGAAAATGTTTTTAGACAGAATGGTCTAGCAACATTACGCCAGTTAAAAGTGTCCATATCAATAAATCACAGCTAATTGTTTAGTCATTTCTCCATTTACTGCCCATTTTACTACTGTACAAATTCTTTAGAATTTACCTATTTGCTATTTCGTAGTCATAGTCAAAGAAAATGCCGCAATTTAGATAATTAAATTATATTACCGATTCAATTACTTTATCTTTTGTTCATAATATAATTTGTTGCTTTATTTGGAATGCCATTAAGTTATACTATAGACTTCTTTTAACTACTTTACAAATGTTTCTTTGTAGTTTATCATCTGAATTTAGCATTAACACTTGTCAACAGCATATATAAATATGTTTAAATAATTAATGCCACATAATTTACTAATATGTTAGTTATTTATTCTGTCTTTCAATTATTTAATTTATATTTTATATTGCATTTATTTATAAGTATTTTTGTCAGTTCACCGAATTTAATTGCAGAAAAAAATCCATTAAAGTGAGAAATAACACAGGAAAACACTTTTTTCTGGTTAAAACTATATTTTCAATAGTTTTAACGTTTTCACTACTGGGGTTTCACAGGTGATGAACACTGGTGATATAATACATTGGAAAATAATTTCCAGGTTTTCTTCAGTACTCATAAATAGTAAATCACGGAGAGGTACCTTAGGTTACGAACGCTTTACTCCGTTAATTTTTTCCCAAATGATCATTTAATCTCATGTATCATCAGTGCCCACCACTTGTAATGCCACTGTAGTAAAAATGGGCTATTAAAATTAGGATGGAAGGGTGCCAGAAAATGTTGGAAAGATTTAGCAATGCTGATTTTCTTTGAGTATTGCTATCTGGATTTATTATGTTATTCTTGACCTTGTTAAACAGTACCTGAAATTAAATCGTAATAGTATAATATTATTATTATAATTCAGGAAATCAGGAATCAACAATTCCTGCTTCAGGGGAAAACCGAAAAGTTTTAAAGTCGCCCGTATAAATATATTTATCTTATTTTAGAGAAATATAATTACTTTTGTAATTTAATAGTTGTGCTACTGCTTGGAGATGAATATGTGACTTTTTTATATACCACTTCCTTTGCCTTTCATGCAGCATGTAGGCATTAATGACTACATCTGAAAGTCAGGGTTTCAATTATTTATTTGTGTTAGAGGCATGCACCATTATGTCTACCAGGCTAATAACACATTTTATATCTAAACGTATAACTTAATTGCTAGATATAAACTCTGTACAAGACAAATATGGGACACTTTTCTGTGTTTCGATCTAACGAAAATAACCGTCCATAGGAGAAATTCGTAATACTATGTAGCTTGCCCTGTATAACAAACACAGTAAGCTGTTTCAGAGTTATTTCCAACAATTAAAAGTAAACTAGAAACACTTAAAGATATCTGAACGGAATTTGCAACAATAGTAATGCTGGTGATTTATACATTTTGTACTGTCCAATTTTGACCACACACCCATGCTTTGGTGAGATGAGATGTCAGCAAGTGTATAAAAGTTCGTACTTCGTGCTGTTTTATGTATCCCCCACGTCCGAGTGAAATATTCAGGAAGTTTACCCAGCTAAAATTACGGTAGAGAGCGCCCTCATCGCGAATCGTTGAGTATGATTTGGCAACCGTGTGTCACACACGTGATACGCAGATGGAGAGCGCGGTTGCATGGCATTAACGTGGCGGGGGTCCATGAAAATAGGACCTTTATCATGCTATGATGCCAGTAAATCTCCTTCATCATTCTTTTGTTCCAAGCACCGGCCAGTTTTTGCGCATGCCACTAAAATGCTGCGCTGAGTGGGTAACAGCCCAGAGAGGCTGTTTCATTAACGTAACTGTTTACAATTTGTCTTTTTTTTTTCAGGTGAGTAGGATAACAACAAGTTCAGCTGTTGAGTGAGAACATCTCCTATTGTGAGTACCATAGCATTCCATTTTAGCCCTATCAGTGTAGCTATAATGAATATTCATATAGAATCTGCATGCTTTCATGTAAAAATATTGTTCTTTTGATGCATGAACAGGGATCAATCTATGCAATTGCAGCATAGCAGACATTTGAATTGTCTATGCGCACATTATATTTTCCTCACTCTTTATTTGCTAATGACATATGTCCCTCTGCCGAAATGAGCGAGCTATTTACGGTTGTCTCACTTTGTAGCCCTATCTGTCTCAATAGAATGGAGTTACACTGTGATATTTATTGCCCCAATATAACAGAGCAATCCCCAATTCAATTGCCTCTCAACTTTTAACTGCCATATATCACACCGAAATAATATGATTATCTAAAACTCCTCTTTTTTCTTGTCAGTTTCGTTCAGAAAAAAGATTTTTTTTCCCCATGAAGCTTTTGTACTTGTAAACATATTCCAACACTTTTCCATTTTGCAGTCTAGCTTCTAATAGAACTTTATTTACGTACCACATTGCACGTATAGAGTTTTAAGAACAACCCCAAAATATTTTCAGAGGGGTCTCAGAGAAGCAATTTGAGTTAGGAAACCCAGAGTCTTCTTCTTTCGCTATATATCCTTGTCCATTTGTAGGATTTGCACACCAATGCCTGGGTCAGTTGCCTCTCGGGCAAACATGACAATCTACGTAGGCGTTATCTGAGTCCTGTCTCTCTGACCTCTAACAGTTCTCTGATTACCTCAATTAAATCATCTGCAAGTAATTTCTGACTTGTTCCCTCTTCACTAATAACAAATTCATAGCCATAACCAATGATTGAAAACATTTAATGATAATGTATTGTTGTAGAAACAACCTGGATGACCTTATGTTCACCTGTTCTCTACAGGACATGCCTAATTGGTACCTGCCTATTTCATTCTATAAGACACTGACACGTTCCCTTTATTAACCTGCAAGAAAGAATATAAGTTCGCTTTAGAATTTAAACTTTTAAAAGTATGTTAAAAATGACCATTTTAACATTAAAGTCGATATGAATTTTATACTTTTTCTATAAAGAATTGGAGAATATAAACTTAACGGGAGGGCAGGAACAAATATAACGCAAGCATTTTGGGAAGTATGAAATTGCTACCAGAAAATAACAATTGTGGTTGCAGGACCCCTCTGCTGTTGCGTTCTTCACCGGCAGTATCTATACCAGTAACAGATCAAGTGTTGTTTCACAACCTCTGCACATACAAGGCTGTCATCCGCATTCGTTGAATAAAACGATTGTCTGCCCTCGACTGTTTCGATGGTAACCGTTGTGCAAAAGCAACTTTTTGTCCGGTACTATTTAACGGGATAGGAGAGATGAGGGCAAAGGAAGAGGATTGTGGGGTAACACTGTAGCACCTCGGATGCAAAGTGGCTAGGGAGAAGATGATATGTGAAACAAGGTTGGCCTGCCACATACGGATTAACAGCGGGGCATACTTTAATAGTTGCTGAGTATTATTTAGCGAGCAGTGACCAGTACTGGAATTGTCAGTTTTGTGGGGCGCTTTAGGTTAATGCAGAAACGTCAACTGAGTGATTTGGTGAGTTCTGAACTTCTTGACTTTGATCTTTATTGACTGTACTCACTTGTTGATGGATGTACCTCATTATTTGTCGCTTTCAGTGAGCTAAACTTTTGTAATGTAGGGTTGAGCAGATCACTATTAAGCATCTGGATTTCTTTACGCTGAGAATTACTACTCGTGTTGCCTGTTCTGTCTGAACGATTCGCCGTGGTCTGTATACAGGGAAAAATCCTATCAGTCGTAGAGTGCATGGATTAGTCGTATTGGAGTTAATTTATGTGCTGTTAGAATTCTAGAAGAAACACAATTTTAATTCTTTGAGGTTCCATTAAATTTAAACAGATTTAGAACTTTTTGTATGAAAGTTAATTTTGTATCTTTATTTCTTATGTATGAACATATATCAGTAACTAAGGGTAAATTGTCTGAATACCTATTTAATAATGTCACATACACCGTTGAAGACCATCATAAATTATTAAATTTATATACGCTTCTGATTTCATTAAGATAAATATTATTTAACTTATGTTAGCATTGCTGGTTCAGAAAGCACGCAAAGATATTGCAAGGAACAATTGGTTAACCACTTCCTATGACAAACCCTAAGGGACTTTTTCATGACATCAGCCTCCGCCTAGTAGCAAGCAAAGTCATGCTGCACCCAAGACTGTCATGCGTCACTAGGAAGTATCTAGAACATGTACTCATTTTACTGTCATTGTTTGGTATATTTCAATCTAGGGCGGCGACACGCCACGATTGGTAAATATGATAAAGTAGAGACCCCCCTCCCCAAGCAAGCACATTCATATAAAGAGCATCACAGCTCACTCACCGCACTGGTCGGTCCTGGTGGTGTAGTGGTAACCATATTTACTTTGCCAGAATCGATAGATTTTTTCGAGCGTAAAACTCCTAAGGAAAGTAAAGCCGTGGGTCCCGTGTCGTACATTTACGGCATGATAAAGAACCTCAAGCCTGAAAGAGAGGCCTCTGAGCAAAATTTGTCAACCATTTCACGCCCTGAGTTGAATGGGACGCTGATGACCTGAGATGTTAAAGAGCGTCCGTAAATAAAACAAATCAAATGGCGCTCCCAAACTCATCTACCACGTTCTCGCCCGCCGGGTATCGCCGTTAGTTGCCCGCTCCTGGCAGCTCCGACTGACCCAAACTGCCAATACCCCCCCCCCCCCAAAGGTAAGCTCTCCTTCATGGCGGGACTGGTAGTGACAGCACAGAATCTTTAACCAAGTTGACTCAACATCCACGGATGTAATGTGATCAAATATCATCCAAATAACTAATAAACAAATCAGTCAATCGAGTTAAGTCTTTTCTATCAGATCTCTCACCACTACTCATCACCAAGTCACGATGTCCACTGCTACAGCCAGTAGAGACTCTTGGGGACAAATTGTTAGATGACAAGACAACTGCAAATCTATCTTGTGATAATCATAGCCATTCTTTTGAAAATTTCACCAGAGAAGAAAAGCTTTCTATGGCAGACTTTTCCGAGGGAGTTTAACAGAAGAGCATTGCAGCAGTCTGGTGCAAATTGTCTGAGCGAAACGAATATCTTCCAGTCAAAATAAACACCTGTCTTTGATGGATATGGTTCAATTGTCTTGATACTAACTTCGCTCTGTGGCAAGACATTCCTAAGGACGCATACAGCATCACCAATATCTCCATCTTTTCCCAGGCCAGTGGCTGCACACAAATTTGAGACCTGTGCTGTACATAAGGACTTTCGTTGCTCTGTTGACGTTGAAGAGTTTCTATCGCTTGGTTTGTCATTATGAGCCGAGATCCAAAAGACAATTGACACACATTACTCCCGACAAGAAAACAATCTAACAAATCGCTGGAAATTTTCTGTTGAAATTTCTTTTAGGATGGGATTGGGCAAACGGTCCTCAACCAGAAAGGAGATACTTTGCTACATGCAAGCATGTATCATGTTGGAAGAGAAACTATCCCCGTGGGTTCCTATCCCCCCGCATGACAGTTCGGGATCAATACTACTAGTGCAACTTCGTCCAGACATTGGATTTTAAGTTCTTAATTAACTCTCTTATAGCCTGCGCTTTGCGCCTCAAGATAAGGGGACATTGCAAGGATTAACCTTTCACGGTGATAACTCGGTGAACAATGACTTCGGCATTAATAACTTATTTTCTGTAGAAATACTGAAGATTGTTCAAAGAGGGGAAAAGTATTGTAGACTTTTCTACTTGGTAATATACCAACCTTTTTGAACTGTAAATATGACATATCTCAAAATGCAATTACCTACATTTTTTGTTATTAATGATTTATTTATTTATTCGTTTATGAACGCTCTTTAACATCTCAGGTCATCAGCGTCCCATTCAACTCAGGGTGTGAGACGGCTGACAAATTTTGCTCAGAGGCCTCTCTTTCAGGCTTGAGGTTCTTTTTCGTGCCGTAAATGTACGACACGGGACCCAGGGCTTTACTTCCCTTCCGAAGGAAGCCATACTTAGGATTTTTACACCCGAAAAAATCCATCGCTCCTGGCCAGTTGTTATTAATGACTACTGCATGTTTGATGGACGTTATGACCATTATCCGAGGTACTTGAAGCGATTGGCCATAGCAGAAGAAACGTTCCCGCATATGAGGATAGCATAACTTGCTCATCTATCTAATTTCTAAAATCCATTGATGGTTAAGGTATGGGATTTTCCGCATTATTTAGTGCTTCATGGAGAGCATCTTTTCAAATTAATGAACGTACACAATTTGCAATGTACTATTGGTACTTTAAGTATCAAGCACTCCGGGTGAAATTCGCTCCGAGCTAGAGTTGTGTAATCTTTCTTAGTGACCTTAGTAGGTACTTAATTTTTTATAATATCTCATAAAACACTTTCAATATTGAACATGTCTACAGAAACCAGTTCTCAATTCAGATTTATGAATAGCAGCACATTCTGAGGTAGTGATATTTAAATGATGGAACATTACCGGCTAGGTTGTGTGTTATTCTGAATAAAAGGGCGATTGCTTGAAAGTAAATGTACACTCGCTGCTCAAAGTTCTAAATATAATACAAAATTTCAAGGAACATTTTTTTTATTAAATAATGAATTTTGAGCTAACATTAAACGAATAGTCAACCGAAAGAACGTTTTGGAGAACTTGCAAGTTAATTCACGGCTCAGGAGACAAATCACATAACTAACTTGATGAACAACATCGCATCGTTTCCGTCTTCCTATATAATAAATTAGAGCAACATGTTCCGCGTCCAGTTAAATAACATCGCTAGTCTCTGTTTTACCTATTTTTATTTAAAATTATTTAAAAAATTATTTTGCTCCCTTTTATTAACCTTAGAATTTTTAGCATGGGTTTTTGAACTCGCTGTAAATACCTGACAATGCTCTTATCCCTTTTGTTTGTTTGTTTTTATTTTCACCGATTGACAGTTATATTATACAAGTAATTTGTTTATAACTGACACTTTTGTGCTTACCCCAGACTCATGAAATTTCGAATATCTTTTTCCCTTTTATTCGTAATTTTAATGCAAATAACATTTACAGAACTGCTATTAAAGTTGAGATGTTCTAAAGCTGGGGTTACCGATCTACAATTTTTTTAACTGATAAGCATTTTCGACATATCTTGCTTTTGAATCTCGTTGTTTCAGTTCATTGCTTAATCTTTATTTCCAAATTAAAGCCTCCTCTCGCTTTATTTCGCTAGCTATGTAATTTCCTCGAATTGCTACACGTAGGGGTATATTTTCCCATTTAGTAGAAAATATTGTGAATAAAACACATGTAACGGCTGCAGCGATTATACCCCGAAGGGAGTGGGTGACCTACTTTCATAATATGCAATCCGTGACTTTTAGGGGTTAGTTATCTGTAGTGTATGCGAGGCTTATATGGGGAAACAATTCGAACAAAAGCGAAATAAAAAGCGTTACTAAAGTTACAGTATTGGTTTGAAGATGCCTAAAACTTTGTACAATGCCACAGGTCTTTACTTGTTTCTTTCATTGTTTATTACCAGCCATTTTTTATAGTAGACATGACAGGAGACACTAATCGAACTTTTTCAAACGATTACAGCATTATCTTTAACTGTGAAACTTTCTTAATAATATAACAGATATATACAGAACCATTTCTCAGTTTTAATTTATAAAACTATTGTAATGCAGTCTCTAAATTAAAATTAATTAGATTTTTACAAACACTCAGTTTTGGGGAAATAAAAATATTATTTTTTTCCACCATAGCTGTTAAGTATTTTTAAGTGTGATTTCACTCTTTTAATTTCCATTATCTTTCAATGTGCTTTGTTTTGATAATGACATTGCTACAACTTAATTGTTATGTTGAAATAATTTGAACTTATAGAATGCACTGTATAAATTTTAGTAGGTTTTTCTCAAATATAAATACCGAGTGAGCCAAAAAATGTATTCACATTTTCACAGTAGATATCTATTTAATATATTTCAAAGTAGGACCGAAAAACAACAGTAATGTGTAGTATGATGTTCTGTAAATAGATTTGACTCACATATATTATGATAGCGTCGCTACGTGACAGGTAAATCAACAATGAACAAATGAAGCCAACATTATCCCATGATGCTCTGTAAACAGACGTGACTCATATTACCTTATGCTAGCGTTGCTACAACAAAATGGAGCCAAGATTATCGTTTGAACAGCTGAAATAAATTTTGAAGGGGTATTGGAAAACCGAGAATGTTGTTGAATTTTAAAGACAATGGAGACGTGTGTACAGAACAGAGCCGCCAACGCGAGTAACAATTGCACGCATTTGAGACAAATGTAAGGCTCATAGTACCCAAATGGTATGCAAATGAGAAATTTTACTTCCAACAGAATGGTGCACCATCACATTACCATCTAGATGTACATGCGTACCTTGATGGCATTCTTCGAAGGCACTGGAATGAACAAAGAAGTCAAACTGAGTTTCCACCGCGTTTTCCGGATCTAACTCCGTTAGACTTCTACCTATGAGGAACTCTTAAGGATGTTGCATACCGTAGAAACACTGGCAGCACTTCGGGAAGAAATTGAAACGGCATGTGCTGTAATCGCTGAGCACACTTTCGCAAACGTTGCTCAATCAGCAGTTCAACGTAGTCAGAAGTGTATCGACGCCGATGGTGAGCATTTTGAGAACTGTTGTAACTGTAAAAGCCTAAGATGATTAGTGTTCATCATTTTCTGTTTGTGTGAATTCAGTTTTGTTTTGTTAACACAGTTTTTTCTTTGCTTGAAGTAAGTATACATTTTTGACACCCTCTGTATTATATAATATGCCGTCATCAGTGTTTAAATTGTTTCATTTTATTTTAAAACTTCCTTAGAGTAATATTAACAATAAAACAGCTTTCCGAACAAAAAGACAGTTCTTTCTGATGGAAAAACAGATCATAAAAATTTTAGCTGGTTTACTTATAAATTATAAAATATAGTGTAGTAGCCATATTGTTTTACTATATTTATACTATTTTTATATTTATTTAATTTTACAAAAAAGTATAAAACAAAGACGGGCCTGGGTTAGTATGGTTAGGAAAATTATGAAAACGTGAAGAAAGTTTTTGGAAATAAATTAACCTTAATGTTGAAGATATGGAGGTGTAAGAAATGTTTTATGAATTTAATGATAATACTTCAGAAGAGGAGTTGTTAAGTTGCAATATAGAGACATGCCTAATGTGTGGAGGGAAAGTGAGGAAGATAAACAGAAAAGTTAAAATAAAGGAAATGTATTGAAAATTATTAGAGGTGACTGTTATAATTGCATGCAAGAATGCAATATCTTGATAACCACAATGTAGTAATTATTGTATCGATAATAAAATCAACACTAAATGGAGTTACTATCAGTCAAAATATTTATTACTTATAATTACCATAAGATGATAAATTATTGACTGTATAATTTATGTTACTTTGTATTTATTATTGATTTTTTTTTTTTTTTTTTTTTTTTTACTTATTTTGAATGGTATTTAACGCCTATTTTTACTACTGAGGCACCACAGGCGGTGAACACTGATGATACATTAGGAAAGGATTTTAAGGAAAAAATCGTTCCTGGCCTGATTTTAAGGTACCTCCCCGGCATTTGCCATTTATGAGGACTGAGAAAAACCTGTAAAAAAAATTCAGTCAAGGAGGAGGTCCTAGTGGGGTTCGAACCCAGACCTCCCGCTCACGAGACAGAGCTTTAATGACCTCGGACACCCGTGGCGGTATTTTTGAGTGTTGATAAATGCATTCGGCTATACTATACATTTACTAGTTGCAGTTCATGCTTTTATACCTATGTGTACGAGTTAATTTAAGTATCTCAAAACGCTGTATTTAGTTGAAGCAGTTCAGAAACGTGTCTGTTCTCTGCTGCTCTTGTCCAGTGTTTCTCCACTCAGCTTTAAATATATCGGACCACCTATGCCTGGGGCGTCCTCTGCTTCCATGTTCTAATCTAGAGTCCCACGTTGTTGCCTCGTCTAATGTACGTGCATGACCTTCCATCTCTATTTTAGCTGCAGTGCAGTGCTCGCTACCCTTCTGTAAAACAAATGAAATGTTTTATAGCGTAAAAAATAGATATATTGCCCTTCAGATACCTGAAAAACAGGATAACACACCATTTTTAAAAGTAATATATGTCCTTCCAGCTCTCACTACTGTGGCTATTTTTCATAAAGTCGTTCTATTTAAAAAAATATTTTAAAAATAGGTTAACATGTTCAAGTGAATTAAAAACAAAATTAAAAACTTTTTACGGTGCGCCATACTTTCTTTTTAGTAAACCTTTTGAAGATAGCCATATGATCATTAGAAATATTGCAACATTTGAATGTGAATTTATTGCACACTTAACTTTACAATTTTTACAGCAATATACCCTCGATTTACAATATCAACTATATCTTTACATACATTATTAACACACTCTTTTTAATCTGAATCCCAGCAGCATCCTCCAGTTTCCTACCTTGTGGTTGTCTGACTGTAAGAAACCTTTTACTTTCTTCCTATTTCGCTTTCCTTAACTTTGTCCAAAAACTCTCCCATTTTTTGGATTTTTTTACACTCTTGTTACTTACCCGTTTATTTAACACTAAATTCTTCTGTAAATTGCCCCATGCTTTCTCCCACCACCATTTGACTTTCTCGCATTCCAATAAACAATGGGACACACTGACTGCATGTCCTCTATGTCCTTTCATGAGTATTGTTCCTGTAGGCATTTACGCCCAACCTATCCTATCCATTTGATCATAAGTAACAATATACCTCTCTGGTCCCCAATTCTGTTGATTCTTTTATATATGACCCAAGAACTTCTATCATCTAAACAGCCCAAATCACTTGCTTTTCAATATCTTCTATCCTCTGTCTCACCATCCTCTAGAATCCATCAACATTACTTTCACCTGCTCTCCATATATTTCCCAAATCTATTTCTTGTAGTACCTTCCCCACCTCCCCAAACCAACTCTTCCTTCCCAAAATCTCTTTTTAATATTTCAAACATTTTTAAATATATTTGAGTTGTCTAATTTAAGGATACTTCATTACTCTGTATATAATCAATCCTTGCCTCCCCATCGTTCCTAATTTCAAGGAATGATAGAGTGGATAATGGGTTTGGAATTGTCGGCCGACAGCGATACAGCGCAGATAATAACTGAACGATTGGTTTTTTGATTTGTAAACGGACCGTTTCTCTTATTGACGTTTTATATGTGAA
The DNA here is from genome assembly GCA_030762175.1 of Metallyticus violacea. NCBI lineage: Eukaryota > Metazoa > Arthropoda > Insecta > Mantodea > Metallyticidae > Metallyticus > Metallyticus violacea. Next base: position 8,228,774 of record CM060841.1, read on the forward strand.
TAATACAACACTGTGCTGCTATGGCAGAGATTAGAAGCAAAGTAATAAAACGCGGAATATTCTTTTATGATGTAACATTTTTTTTATGTTTTGGTTACAATACGGGTGTCCGAGGTCGTTAAGGCGCGAACTCGTGAGCGGGAGGTCTGGGGTTCCAATCCCACCAGGTCCGTCCGCTCTGACTATTTTTTTTTTTTTTTTCAGTTTTTCCTCATTCCTCATAATTGGAAAATGCCGGAGAGGTACCCTAAACTTAGGGCTGGAACGTTTCCTTTCTTAAAATAAATCCTTTCCCAGCATATCATTTATCTCATGTATTATCAGTGTCCACCGCCTGTTATACCTCAATAGTGAAAACGGACGTTAAATACTATTAAAAAAAGAGGTATTCGTTTATTACGAGTATATGAAATATACAGTAGATCCGGTATCATTCTTAGTTTGGGTGAAACAATTTCCGGATATTTCCTACCCCTAAAAAGGGGGAAAAAACAGGTAATTTAGACGCCTATGGACCCCAGGATTTAGGGCAGCATTTGTTTTTCTACCATATCATGATTGTTTGCACTTCTTATAAGCACTTCTCGCAGTAAAGCAAGTTCAATGCTTCTGCCAGAAGATGGCGTTTACTGAACTCCACTCTCCCTTCAACATCATTTCCCATTAGAACACGTGAAGAATCCACCGGCAGATAAATCAATCCGTGCGTGGTATATGCGATTCAAAGACTCCCACTGCCTGTGAAGAGAAAATCGACAACCGGCATGGAGCCCCATGGTCACTGAGTCTGACTTGCGACTTCTTTCTGTCAAGGTACATTAAACATGTTCTTGCCTTCTCAAATAACACATCTGAAGACTTATCATTGACGCCATGCTACAGCGAGTGTGGGATAAATGATCTGCTGTGGGCACATTGCACGTGGACTGCACAGATGCTGCCTCTATTGCTATTTAGTGCATAATGATGGGCTCAGAAATACTTAGTCAAATAATCTCCGGAATTTTACAACGTAACTGCTCATGCAATAATAAAAATATAAAAATAAAGTAAGAACCAACAGACATTGAAGCTGTTAAAATTTATTATTAATTAAATTGCGTTCAATGTGAATATTTAAGGCTATGTTGGTAGAACTGTCGCACTGTCGCACATGTTGCAGGTGAACCAGAATCTCTCATGGTGCATAGTGCATTAATTCACCGACATATCCAACTGCTGTCTTGTGCGTATTATTGTGAACGAGCAGGTAAATTTGTTTTAAAAGTTATTCAGTGCCAATAACTGTTTCCCTCCAGTTCTACACCGCATTATTGATACCAATTGTTGAGATAGTTAACTGCAGTTGTTGCTTTTAAAGGGTAACTAGATTAAGCAATTGGCCCGTGTTTCTAGCTGTTTTAACCTTTTATTTAACAAGGATATTTTTATTCATAATGGATATCACACCCAAGAAGAGAAGTAAGGTCATAACCTCCATGAATTTAGTAATATGACTCAGAGACAGATAGAAACTGAATGTAATGTAAGTTTTGGTGCTGTTAATAATATAATTTGAAGAGAAAAATGAAATTGAGTCAATTTTACCTCATAGGAAAGGACGATGTGGCCAAAAATGAAAAACATTAAGGAAAAATGATTCCTATCTAATCAGAATCATCAAAATTAATTCTGAAAAGAACAGCTTTGATTTATAAAAATATTTAGACGCTTTTAGGGTGACAATAAATGCTTCAACAATGTATATGCAGCTTCTAGAAGCTGGAAGGAAAGCTCGAAGTCCAGAAAAAGAAGAAAAAGATTCGCATGGGCTAGAAATATCAGAACTGCACACAAGAAGAGTGAAGAAGGATCCTGTTTTCTGATGAAAGTCATTTTGAAGTGCAGGGATTGAACGTCTCGTAAGTAAGGAGAAGCGATGAAGAGAATATCTTGCCGAGAACATCAAACAGGCGGTAAAGTTTCCATAAAAGAAGATGTTTTGGAGCTGTTTTTCATTCACGGGCACCAAATGTTTGATACTTATTGACGGAATGATGAACAGCGACAGATACATCTCAATTTTAGAGAAAAGAGCCGCCCCAGAACTAAAGAGATTGGCAGAGGAACGAGACATTGAAAAGGCGATTTTCAGCAAGACCTTGTCCTATGGCATGATTCGAAGAATATTAACTTCATGGCGAAAAATGGTTTTCAATGTATGGATTGGCCTGTAAATTCACCGGATCTCAACCTTATAGAGGCTCTTTGAGCGATTGTCAAGAAAAGCTGTTATAAAAGTCCGGTTTCAAGATTCACAAATAAATGAAATATGTAAGGAACTGACTCTGTGCCTAACGAGTGAAAATGGTAATTAAGGTCAAGGATGTGCATATTAAACACTAAAAAACTGTTAAATAAAAAACAATATTTAAATTTTGTAAAATAATTAACAAATTGAATAATATCTTTATTCACATTAATTTGCACATGATAGTATTTTAATTGAGCGTGGTACAAAAGATATTTCCACATTTACTATGCAATATACTTTAAGAACAGAGAACCATTAAGAAAATGTCTGATTTCTCAAAACTCCGGAGATGCTTCTAATTCTGTATGCTTGTTACCTAACTAGTTACTCTGTATAACCGATGATCCACAAAACAGATATAAACTCCAAAGTTGTACTAAAACTCCACAGCATCTTACTGAACTAATACAGAGAAATTTGTATCACAAGCACTCAAAACTTTCTTCACATCATTCCATTAAGTTCACTTGATGAAAATTTAAAGACAATTTCGTGACTTAAGATTTTTTAATACATCGTTTAAAATTAGACAGTTTAATGATCAGATGATGTCAAATGCTACCGAAATGATAAAAAATCACTTGAGACTAAAATATTAATATGGTCTGAGACACTGTACCACTTATCTATAAACTAAAGTAATAATTATTTTTTATTGCCTTCCGCTCTCAGTACGAAGCGTTTAAATTGAGATTTTCCTCAAAACTGTTGACTGTATAGTTTATGCGTATAAATAAAATAAAATAACTGTAAATAAATCCGGATTTTTAATTCCTTTAGCCCAAAGTTGAATGCACTTGCAGCATTGCTGCTGCAGTGAATCTGGTTAAGGCAAGGGGAGCGAGTCGGGCATAGAGATCACGTAAATAGTTCTTTAGAAATTATGTTATATTTCAAACTATTTGGTTAATTACACAATACATTAAGCTTAGCAAGTATATAATGAGAAAAAACGTGTCAACCTGTATACGTACATTTAGTAGCAAATTATTGTACCCTGAATAGCCAAATAAAGCAAATGTATCTATAAAATGTTATAAAATAAAATATAATACCGAGGGTGCCAAAAACGTATAAAACTTTTCACATTAGATATCTATTTAATATATTTCAAAGTTGGACCGAAAAACAACAGTAATGTGTATATGATGTTCTGTAAACATATGTGACTCACATACATTATCATAGCGTTGCTACGTGACAGATAAATCAACAATGAACAAATGAAGACAAGAGTATCGTATGATGTTCTGTAAACAAATGTGACTCACATTACGTTATGCTAGCGTTGCTACAACAAAATAGAACCAAGATTATCGTTTCAACAGCGGGAAGCAATTTTGAAGGGGTATTGGAAAACCGAGAATGTTGTTGAAGTTCAAAGGCAATGGAGATGTGTGTACAGAACACTTCCAACAGGATAGTGCACCGCAGCATTACCACCGAGATGTACGTGCGTACCTTGATGACAATCTTCCAAGGTATTGGATAGGACGAAGAGGTTCGATTGAGTTTCCACCGCGTTCTCCGGATCTAACTCTGTTGGACTTCTACCAATGGGGAACTATTAAGGATGTTGTATACCGTAGAAAACCAGGTACACTGACAGCACTTCGGGAAGAAATTGAAACGGCATGTGTTGCAATCGCTGAGGTCACTTTCGCAAACGTTGCTCAACCAGCAGTTCAACGTACTCAAAAGTGTATCGACACCGATGGTGGGCATTTTGAGCAACTGTTGTAACTGCAGAAGTCTAAGGTGTTTAGTGCTCATCATTTTCTGTTTGTGTGAATTCAGTTTTGTTATGTTAACTCAGTTTTTTCTTTGCATGAAGTGTGTATATCCCCTGTATATACGATATAAATGCTCCACATATATAGTAAGTGTATATTTTAAAATTAAGTACAAGTACATTTACCGTGCTTAATTTAATATGTGGTTTAGCAGCATATATTTTGTAATACACTGCTTATTTGTTACATTACCAGTCATGGTCTGTGTAGCATTAATGGGAATGTATATTTATTTCGCATAGCTTTGCCCAGCCCTCTCCGCTTGACCCCCTTCTTCAATTCATTACAGCAGCTATGCTCTCAGGTCACTCAATCTCGATGTAAAGAACTAAAATTGGAATTGCAGTTATAAAGACAAAAAGCGTGTGGTTAAAATACAGATAAATGCCATAGGATAATTGAAACTAGGAAGAGAATTGCGTATTGCTGACTTAGTTAGTAACAGACCGTTTATTTAATTTGTATTTAATAAATAAATACATAATATTATCTCTCTTCTCTTTGCATTGCCTGCGAACAGATGTTTAATATTTTTCGCTATAGTGATAGTAAATAACTGAGGAGGTGATCTGTTATACTTGACATTAATTTATCAAGTGTAAGAAAGCTATTAAGGGTAGAGGCTTCCGTATAATCCTATCTTAGGTAGACAAATGTCTTTGATCTCTGAAGTACTTGGACCTAAGTATATTTCTGCACCGGCCGTGCTCAAGAGCTAACCGTTTGTACCTACGCCCTCAACGGGAACATCTGTGGGAGATCGGGCTGACCCTGCCAGAACCCAGAATCCAGCATACAATTAGTAGGGAATCTTCACATTTTTCCAGATAGAGCACCCTGATTTTTTTAATAGTGTTTAACGCCCGTTTTTACTACTGAGGCACCACAGGCGGTGGACAGTGATGATACATGAGATGAAATGATATATTGGATAGGCTTTTTTTTTTTTTAGGAAGGAAACGTTCCAGGCCTAAGTTTAGGGTACTTCCCCGGCATTTGCCATCAATGAGAACTAAGGAAAACCTAGAAAAAACCTCAGTCAGGGAGGACCTTAAAGACCTGGGTCATCCGTGGCAGTCAGAACACCCTGATGCCGGGTAAGTACCTTCAAGGTATTTGAGACCCTCAGATAGATCCTTTTATATCAGATGCCGGGGCAGGAATATTTACAAAGCGCAAGCCACCGTCACAACGCACACAGCCCAGCTCATTTCGCCTGGCACTTTCGTTTCTGTAATCGGAGAACAAAACAAAAGAACAAAAGAATGAAATGGGACAGCGGAACATTTGCAGAAAGGAAATATCCATTCCAGTACAGCGTAAGCGAGCCTGGGCCAACTCGCTTGGTACTTTTTGAGAAACATCAGAGGCTTTTGTGTGCGCCTAGTCTATTGTAACTCCATCCTTCTATCTGTAAGGTAAACTCTCGTAACCAGGCACACTAAAGCCACTGAATACGCGACCATGAGCACGCGTAAACACCTCACCTCAACTCTAAACGTTAATACTAGGTAGAACTAACAATTATGCCACTTAGACATGTGATTTCAACAGTGTGTGTGAAACATATGCTAATCTCTGTCCCATACGCCACAGTATACTTTCAGGACTTTTCCAAATAGCTTTTGACTTTTATTATATTTTCTACAAATAAACAAAAAAAAAATGTTTTGAGGTGAAAACTTCTATCTGCTGACATCCAGCTTTGTGAAGTAAGGCCAAAAACTCCGACAGGGGAGTAGAAGAACTGGAAACTACAATAAAAGTTTTTCCCGTGATAAATGTCTTCACGAACAGACCTAGAAAATACAGGAGTTGCATAATTTATTTCATGTATATTATGACAAGAATATATGTAAATGCATTTTAAGTAGTTTGGGAATATTTCGTTATATATACAGTTTTGCATTTGAAGTTACAGGATGTTTATATTACCATGTTGTATTTAATTACACCAACAATGTATTCGATTCAAAGAGTGTTATTGATTCGTTAACAATATATAGTGTAAGCAAAGCTATGTACTAGGTTTAATTATTATTATTATTATTATTATTATTATTATTATCATCATCATCATCATCACTACTGCAAATAAATGGCTCACCGTCATTGGTTTATTCTAGATTTGCAGTTATAGAAAATGTTTTCTGGCAAAGTAGACCGCCAAAAGGTGAATGAGAAATCTCTCCTGCAGCGTGCTCAACTCTAAAGCGGGAATCACACAACCGCTGTAATCTTATATGAGATCGTACACGTTGGGTTCCATGCAGTATGCACATTTCTGTCACTCCAGTCTTCTGTCGCTTTTGTAGCACAAATGTCGAATGAATTATGCAGTTCAATCCGAAAACATCGAAAAATGACGATGCTGTTATTATCGCTCAGGAAAGGAAGTTCGCAAGTGGGTAATGGCTTAAATATATGGACAAATATTTAATGGGGAAGAAACTGGACAAGAAACCCAGTACATAGGCTGTGTATGGTGTTGTTGTGTTGATTTAAAATACAGCTTATGATAGAGAATTCAAGCATTTAATATTATTTTTAATATATTAATCGATTTTAAGTACAAAACATTAAAAAGTAAATAGATATTTATTATTCAAGTTGAATTTGAATCATTTGGGTATAAATCCAATATTCATTATTTAAAAATATTCACTTGAATAATAATTTCTTAATTTAATTATAAATTAATGACGCATTACTTTGATTTAATACATTACAGCTAATACAAACCACTCAAAATAATCATTGTCCTAGCGAGTATTTAATATATTAAACTCTGTTACAAATCTTCCTCATATAACCAAATTATTATGCAAGAATTCGTTAAGATTGCAACTCCAATGTAGAGCGTAAAATCAATAAGCCAGGCTGAAAGTCTATATACGATTTCAGTCAAAGCTTTGCTGCAGACAACGAAAATATAAACGTAAAGAAAATAAATAATAATTAGATATCCAGATCACTAATGTCATCACAGAAAATGAGGCAGGCTCCAAGAGGAATTTTGTAGATAAGCCTTGCTGAAGGATATTGAGCAAGCAATATCGTTCACAATGTACCGGGCCCTTTTTACTTAATAATATCAATGAATAAACGGGTGTGAATATCAATAAGAAAATAGGACATTATGCAGAACATGACGGTGGAGTTAAAATTGTTCCACAACAAAGCTTTTATGAATACGTTTAGCAACGGCACAATCGTAGGGAACGCCACGGGTGGCCGAGGTCGTTAAGGCGCGGACTTGTGAACGAGAGGCTTGAGGTTTGAATACCACCAGGACCGTCCTCCTTGACTAAGTTTTTTTCCAGGTTTTTCTCAGTCCTCATAACTGGCAAATGCTGGAAAGGTACCTTAAACTTAGGCCTGGAATGCTTTCTTCCTTAAAAAAATCCTTTCCCAATTTATCATTTCATCTCGCGTATCATCAGTGTCCATCGCCTGTAGTGCCTCAGTAGTAAAAAGGGCGTTAAACACTACTAAAAAAATCATAGGGCTTTTTAAAGTGCAATCTACAGGCAGCAGTAAAGTTAAAGTCTATACGTGCAAAAATATTTTTTCTGAGTGTATACATTAACAATTCACAGTCATATGTATGAAGAGGCTATTGATGAAAAGTACCTGAAATTCCAGAAGCCTTTGTGACGAAGTGTAAATATCTTTCGATATTAAAACGTACACTTCAAAGGTTATTTGTGGTGGCTGCCAAGAATATATGTGTAGCTCCTGAGTCCTAAAATATTCTGAGATTAATAACACAGATTTAGTATAAACTGTATCGTGTGAAGACTAAACTTAAACAGGATGTATCAGAGTGAACTTTCATGCACTACAGTCCAGCCGAGGTGCCAAACATCCTGTCAGGAACTATTAAAAAGTCGATGAGACTTTGTAGCGCTTTACTGCTGGTCCTTTCTCCCCCATGCAACAGTGACAACGCTAAAGGAGAAAATGAAACATAGTCCCAGTTTTTGTGCTTTGCAATTTTTGGCTTTGGTTCTGCGGCAAACTGTCTACCAATGGCGTGAACTGAGCCAGATTGAAAGATATTTTACTTTTTAGTTTCATGTGAGAAAATGTCATGTCATACCGAACTTATAGTATTTGTCACACTTTTTATCCCATGCATTTTTATTTTATTTTACATCCACGAGGTTTGTGAGGCAATGATAAAATAACTCACAGAGCTGCTGTATGCAACTTACGTTCGTTTCTCCTTTGACCAGTTTCATTTAGTGCTTATAGTCATATACTAGTGGAAAAAAAAATATTCAGAGATAATATGCCCTAATGGAACGCTAAAAAATTAATGAGTGCAGTGGAGATTTAATATCGAAACTATTTTACCTAATTATTATACCTGTCTTTGCATTAAATATATTTGAAGCACCCTTTCGCTTCCCAGTTAATTGAAACTTGCACTTGACTAAAACTGCATTATTCTTATGTGTTTGTATGTCATAATGATGATAATGAAATCTGTTTTGCGACATCGCTCAACTTTTGGGGGATAATCGTTCATTTATGTGTATATGAGGATTTCCTGCGTTGCGATAGACCATAAGGTCACGCGCATGTTGCACACTGCCCAACTTGCAGGCATGTTACACATTTCCCATGGCAGTACATTTTCGATTCTGCATGATCACTTGAACATCAGACGCGTTTGTGCGAGTTGGGGTCCAAGATTACAGGCTCCTGAACAGAAGATGGTGTGACTGGAAGAGTGTAGGGAACTTCATAAGTCCTCCATCCTCCATACTCCCCAGAGTTAGCCCCTTGTGACTTTTATCTCTTTCCCTGTCTGAAAAAGGAGTTAAGGGGTAGCGTTTTGGTACTTCCGAGACCCTTTTCAAAAAGGCTGAGGCGGTTTTGAAGTAGATGTCAAAAAATGACTTCCAGCACGTGTTTTATGACTGAGAGACGCGTTAGACAAAGTGCGTTCAACGCAACGGAGAATACTTTGAAAAAGATCACACAAATCTGGACCGAGCCTAGTGCATTCCATTAGTAAAAGAAAAAAAAAAATAAATAAACGCATTCTCAATCTTTTTTGACCACCATGTTATTGATTTGGTTTATTTACGGACGCTCTTTAAAATCTCAGGTCATCAGCGTCCATTCAATTCAGGGGGTGAAATGGCCGATAAATTTTCCTCCGAGGCCTCTTCTTTCAAGTTTGAGGTTCTTTTACGTTGCGTAAATCTACGACAAGGGGCAACAGCTTTACTTTTCTTCCAAAGGAAGTCATACTTTGGGCTTTTACGCCCGAAAAAATCCACACACCTTGATGGGATATGCGATCTTGAATCTATGGTTCCCATTAGATCATCAGGACTGGCTACTAAGCAGGCATTACAGGTGTTATATATACAGTTTGTTATGAACACTCGAGATTACGCATGCGTGGTATGTTTATTTACAACCTCAGTACGAAGCAGTATGGTGGAGACAGTTACTTTTAAAACCATTGACTTAACGTTTGATTTTAAGTAAGAATGAGAAGATACCAACAGCCAGTCACATATTCTTTAGTATTTGTGATGTACTGGTTTGATAATTTGCGTAGATCGTATATAGATTTCTAGATTTTAAAATTTTAAATTGCATATTTTACTGTTTAAATAACGAAGTCAGAGTGCAAGAAGAAACAGAACTGGTTTTAGCCGCTAAAAATGAACTCTACAACTAAGGGTATACAACACCCGTAAGAGTTCCCTATAGGTAGAAGTCCAACGGAGTTAAATCCGGTTAGTTGGCGGCTCTGTTCTGTACACACGTCTCCATTGCCTTTGAACTTCAACATCATTCTCGGTTTTCCAATATCACTTCAAAATTGTTAATAATTTTGGCTCTGTTTTGTTGTAGTAACGCTAGTATAACGTAATGTGAGTCACATCTGTTTACAAAACATCATACGATAATCTTGACTTCATTTGTTCATTGTTGATTTACTTGTCACGTAGCAACGCTATCATAATATATGTGAGTCACATCTGTTTACAGAACATCATACGATAATCTTGGCTTCATTTGTTCATTGTTGATTTACGTGACACGTTGCACTGATTACAGAACATCATACGATAATCTTAGCTTCATTTGTTCATTGTTGATTTACCTGTCACGTAGCAACGCTATCACAATGTATGTGAGTCACATCTGTTTACAGAACATCATACTACACATTCCTGTTGTTTTTCGGTCCAACTTTGAAATATATTAAATGGATATCTACTGAGAAAGTATAAGCAAGGCCGTGAAGAGAAAAGGTAAAGACTTACAGTGTGAAGCTAAAGTGAAGTTAAACTGAAAGAATGCATTTCTATTTACCCACAAATTCATGAACTAATACCAGCCGGTGCTTTTGGAAATCTCTTAATGGTAAGGAGGAACAAACAAGATTGTACACAATTTTCTGGGCAATTAAAGAACAACAGATAATTGAATAAATGTTAATGACAAAATTATGGCTATTAAACATTTTGTTATTTTTGGGTTCTGCACGAATATTTTATGCTAATTAATGCATTTAGTGAGAGTGGATTTTATTCATATTATGAATGTTTTTACGATATTTTTAAAAACTAACTTCCCGAAATAATTTTATTTGATAACGAATTTTGGATTTCAGATCTGAATTCAGCACATGTTAATTTCCTATTTTCATTGAAGTACAAAACAAAAAGTTAAAATTTGTTGTTCAATGTAATCTATTTCTGTTTTCTCTCTTGTACTCTGAAATGTTTTCCTTACACTGGAAATTAATGTTTCACTGAACGGGAAATCACAGATTGTTAGTTAAGACAAGCATTTATGTTTAGCTTCCCCGAGCGCAGGTTTGTGGGCAAAATGTCAAGGTGTCTTTAGCAAACCTCAAAGATCTACTTCAAAGCTCATGGCTAGACCGTAATGCCTCTACATTGGTTGAGACTTTGGATCAGCTATTTAGTCTAACAGAGCCTTTTACCTCTGAATCTTTCATCTCTATGCTACTTAAGATTACAAAGCTAACGTCTGATATAATTACTCTTCATCTCCATCGTGTATAATTTGATTTAAATTCGCTTCTGTCTGCGGAAAATAAAGTCGGAAATTATCGCTTGGCTTGTTAATTACTCCGATTTCGCTCTGAATATCCAACAAAGAAGAACGTTTGCATTGACCATCAGTTCGGTGTTACAGCTTATTATGGTCTACCTCGACTGGAATCTGCAGAGGGATAGACGAGAGGGGAAAGGTAGCCCAGGATATTAATTAAAATATTCTTATAGCAAATAACAGTCGATTAGGTGCTTTTATCAAAGTGGTGCCGGATTAAGTAGGCCAGTTTGTGGATTCTAGAAACCAAATTAAATTGTTCGTCTTTCTCCAGTCAAAAGAATATGTTCTTAAAGATTGGTGTGTTTGTTGTCTTCGTGTTGTTGCATACATCAAAATGCTAAAGAGGATGGAAATATTTCACACATATCTCACTGAAAAAGCAAGAACCCCACAAAAATAGAATTTTTTCTCTGTATATAATTACCTGTCAATACAGCATTTTTGTGATCGGTCATTGTTGGTTGAGTCTGTCACTGAAGAAATCGGAAGGCAATGGTTGAATCCAGTTACATACCATTGAATTTATTTTCTCGTCAGGTGTGAAGTGTTGTTTTGACTTTAAAAAAATTAATTTACTTGGAGCGCCAACAGAACTTATCAAAGGATTTGAAGTAAAACATCCAAACGGTGAACGATCGAAATGTAGATCTCATAAAGTAGTATTTTTTTACAGTTGAATTTGTTAATTCCTTTATCTTGAAGGAAAATTTACTGCATAATAAATCGGAAAAAAAAAAACGAGATGAGGGTAGTGACTAAATCAGCGCGAGAAGTGGATGTGCAGTTTCTTTCATGGTTTTGTCGCCCGTCTCATGACAACTGGAGGATCGGCAATCAAAGTGGTAACTGCCGGCAAAGTGGATGTAATATACGAGCAACTGGTTCAAATTATCGCAATTATAACTACAATTATAAAAAAAATGAGCACGATCCTATGACAGGAGATGGAAATGCTATTCTGTTACATTCACATATTTCTGGTATGTTTTTACAAACTTGCCATTCACACACACCAGTTAATCCTTCGAAATTGAATCATTCAATTTAACCTTGAAAGTATACAATGCCACTTTTGTCCGTGAAATACAGCCAGGTAATCATGATATGCTGGTAAACTTGTGTAATTGGATATTAAGAACTTTAACGATAGAGTAATTGATCACGATTAATATTCTTTACCGACAAAGTTTAGTTCCACTTACGTGATAAAACATATAATTTTACAAATTACATATTACATCATGTGATTTATAGTAGTGGGTGTCCTAAGTAGTATCTTTATTTTATTTATTTATTTATTTATTTATTTATTTTTTGGATATTCACGATTATTCTCCATATCTCATAATAACGTCTAACTTGTCGAGTACTTTTTTGTAGACCCTCAACAGACAATTAATAAATAATCGGCGTACAGAAGAACTGGAATCTTAGCATCGTTTATTTCTACAGCGTCATCTACTCGTACGGTAATGGCATCAATAAATGAATTAAACAATAAAGACGACAAAATATATGATTTATAATAACATTTACATTACTAATTCTTTAGGTATTTTGCTTAAAATTCATTAAATGTACAATCAAAAGGCTCAGTATAATTTTGTGAAATATTTTGTATTACGTAATAGTATACAGCGTGTAAAGTTAGAAACATGGTTTACATCTTATCTTGTGTAGAACCTGTACAAGTTTTGTAACAATGAAACGTATATCCCGAGTTTGCCTGCTAGTGATAATCAGCTTTTAGAAACAGGGTTTGCGTTAAGAAAAAAGAAAAGCGGTAAAAAAGTGTCTGTCAATGAGATGTGAACATTTCCTACACTAATAATGACAGAATAGCCGGAATTATATTTTATGTTAGAAAAACTCACCAAATTTCAATACTCGATCACAAGTCACATTAACTTTACGGCTATCACTTACGTATTTCACTACATGTGGGTTTACTTCCCCTCATAATGTACATTTATGCCGGGGTACTTTACCACACGTGTGAAAGGTGGCTTTATCTGAGTGCGACCTATTTGAGGAATTCGTTGTCATCATCAATGTGAGTGCAATGAATTGGTGAACTCGACCTATCTGGGTTTATCATTTGGCTGCGGTTTCTGCACAATTTGGATTTTGTATGTTCTAAGTCGCAAACTTTTATAGTTAATATCTTTTTTTTTTTTTTGATTAGTGTTTAACGCCTGTTTTAACTGCGACCACAGGCGGTGACACTGATGATACACGAGATGTAATAGGATTTTTTTAAAGGAAATGTTCAAGGCTTAAGTTTAGGGTACCTACTCGGTGTTTGGTGTTTATGAGGAGTGAGGAAAACCTGGAAAAAAACTCAGTCAGGGAGGATGGTCCTGGTGAGAATCAAACTCCAGACCTCCCGCTCACGAGTCCGCGCCGTAACGACCTCGGCCACCTGTGGCGGTAACAACATCGTGAAAAGTGGATTTTAGGATATCCAGAACTGAAATGGTCCGTATCATTTTTTTGCACCTTCCTTTCTGTCTAAACACACAAAAACTATTTCTAACAGCTGATTATGCCATTTCACAATGGTATGATGCTCTGGAGGATTTGCACCACATTCCTGCCTGAATCTTCTGTGTACTGTAATTGAGAATTTTAATTCCGCTAACCAATAACAACATTTCACTTTCTGCTGAATTGTGAAGTCCGCCATTTTGACTCTGTCATACCACGCGCAGGCACACTAGTAGCATAACTTTCATTGTTACAACACTTGGAGAGTTTCTACACAAGGTAAGATGAAAATCAATGTTTAATTTGAGTTCGGATATATTATCATTTCTTATTGGTAGTGATATACCGGATACAGTATGTTGTAGTATTACTTTGTAATATCATACTTTACTGCATGAGTAAACGTTTAAGAAATGAACAAAGCGTGTTTCGTAATTTTTACAAATGCGATAATTGTATAGCTTGTAAACGAGTTTTATGTATTCTTTTTTTTTTGATTGATTTATTTATGGACGCTCTTTAACATCTCAGGTCATCAGCGCCCCATTCAACTCAGGGCGTGAAACGGCCGACAAATTTTGCTCAGAGGCCTCTCTTTCAGGCTTAAGGTTCTTTATCGTGTACGACACGGAACCCACGGCTTTACTTCCCTTCCGAAGGAAGCTATACTTAGGATTTTTACGCCCCGAAAAAATCCACCGGTCCTGGCCGGTATTTATGTATTCTAGAAATATAAACGAGTACTAATAAATTAAAGTTAACATTAATGTCGGTTATGTCGATCTTCTTTTATTATATGTACTTTTGACGTCATTGTATCAATGGAGATACTTCAATTCATTTTTCTGTTGCTATTAATGAAGATGGATTTACCGCAAGAAATTTTAGCTCCAGCTTTAAAGACTGAATTGTGATTAATTCCGAGAAAATCTTATGTTATTCATCAGACAAAATACGGCAGATTCATTAATTGGATAAACAGTAAGAAAGTATTAAGGATATTTCAGAAACTTTCATGTATGCGTATATTTCAGAACAGGTCACTATTATCAAATTCCACCGTTTCATTTAGTAGGTAATATTAAGTTATTAATTTGCTAGGAGTATGAATATTTCGTTAAGGCTGAACTCATACCACGCCTTTCTTTCCTTTTCTTGCCATTCCCGGCCTGGGAATAAGAGCAAACAACAGTGTTCTCTGTGTGCATGTGGGTATGTGATGGTCGGCGTGCATAAAACATGTCCCGACTAGATGTTCTAACAGGTCTCCTGAGAATACACCCCTCCCCCTATCGTAATTACCACCACTTCTCGTAGTAATAACGCTTTTATTAATATGAGCTCACTTCTCAAACACATGTCCTCTGGGGGGTGGTTTTAAAATGATTGAGTACCATGCGACCTTTAACCGCTTCCAGACCAGCAAGAACAAGGAATGGTGAGCAAGTGTTTCACGCTGAGTGCTATATTAACCCTTGCCACGTTATTTCACTTGCTATACGAAATGTTTCTCGCTGCAAAAGACAACTAAAACATTTCAAAGACAAATTAAAACAACAAAACGTTAATAAAAATACATTTTTGTTTGTCAAACGTAATGATGTATAGCTAGAATTGGTAACAACCTTGCATCCATTATATAGTGAATTGGTACGAGGGTAGTCCCATAAATTTCCGACCCTGCCGATAAGGGTTATGGTCTTCACAAAACCATTATCAGGTGTCATGCCTTATCTGTTAAGTAAATAATGGCAGTTGTAACTTCCGCTCCGTTGTGTTCAGTTGTTCGGATATACTTACATAAAGAAGGCTATGTGTAGAAGAGTGTGACATGTTCAAAATGGAGTGTC
Source organism: Metallyticus violacea (assembly GCA_030762175.1). Classification (NCBI taxonomy): domain Eukaryota; kingdom Metazoa; phylum Arthropoda; class Insecta; order Mantodea; family Metallyticidae; genus Metallyticus; species Metallyticus violacea. Next base: position 8,244,313 of record CM060841.1, read on the forward strand.
GATCTGTTATTAAGTTCTTCACAAAAGAAGGACCTACTACAAATGAAATTACACAGCGATTGGACGGTGTATATGGGGAAGCATCCCTCTCATATTCTACCGTAAAAGAATGGGCCAAACTTTTTCGAATGGGACGAGAAAGCATTGAAGATGAAGAGCATGCAGGTCGGCCCTTGGAGGTGCTCACTCCTGAAAACGTCGCTCTTGTGGAAGGAGAAATTATGCAAGACCGGCAGTTCAAAGTTACAGAAATAGCAGCAAGGTTGGGCTCTTCTAGTAGTAATGGACGTTTTATTGTACGATTTTAGGACACACTCAAATAAATACATCTGTCGCATGGGCCTTACGGCAGTACATGCTTTTAGCAATCCTTATAGCAATCAAAAGGGCCATACTCATACATACATACGTACATACATATATGCATACATATATAAACATACATACATCCATACATATACATACATACATATCTACATGCATACATACAAATATACAAATACTTCGATACATTTAAGTTTTCAATTAATAATTTAAATACAAATACATAGACATGAATGAAACCCTTACTCTTGAGCCCCTTCCCTTTATTCACACACCCTCTCCATCCCCCCTTTTCATTATGGCCATTAACGTCCGTTGTCGAGTCTTCTGTAGAAAGATTCCCAAATTGTGTATCTCGCATGCACCAACATTCCCGGCATATGTTCGAATTTCTATTGGAATTCAGAAATTGCGGCGATAAATGTTCATTTCTTGAAATCTCCGTTTCCCTGCATTCTGCCAAAATATGCCTCCAGGTATGACTTTCTCCGCACAATGGGCAAATTATTTTCCCGAAAGCATTAACTGTTTTGTTTCCTTTCCAAGCCCCTAATCTGAACCATGCGAGACAACTTCTTTCTTCTTTGCCACAGATATCTAAATAATTCCCCCTTCCCCACACCGGATGTGTTTGAGCCTGCAGGTTAAGCGATACTTTTACTACGCATTGAGACAAAATATTTTGTCTATCTATACCTCGCAAATGTCTATTAAATATTTTCCAACTATTTCGTGTAATGTTCTCTCCCCTTAACCAGATATACCCCAATCCAATTTTGTCTAAACCTTTCCTTATTTTTGATGCCCATCCCCTATCGACTCCTCTTCCCTTATTTGCTCCCTTAGGCAGACTACCCGAAGAAAGGCTTGATTCCCTCGTATTATCCTTAACCAGTAATTAATTGTTCTTATAATTTAAATTCACCCTTTCGTTAGATAAACCAAACTCTTTAAGAACTCACAATATGCTGTACCCTTCCCTATTAGTAGCAACCTTTTAAGGAAATGTGTTTGTACCTGATTAAGTTCCTCGGTGTTCTCTCACCCCCAAATTTCGGCCTCGTACGCCATAGTTGATCTTACAACTATCCGGTACACCATCTCCATTTGGGTTCTTCTAAAACAACAGTCCTTCGAATTATTCATGAGCATTTAAACATGAATAAGATTAATACCTGTACTTCTTTCCTTAGTCCAAAAGCAGCAACGAGTCATTTGTTATCAGGAATTTTTGGACCTCTGCCATGGCAACGAGAGAGAAGTTCTGCAAACCATTGTTACAGGAGATGAAACTATGGTCCTCTACTATGATCCCTTGTCCAAAAAAGAATCAATGGTGTGACGTAAATCTGGCGAAGTACCGCCTCTAAAGGCCAATGTCACTCAGTCAACCAAGAAGATCATGGCACAATCTTTTGAGACTCTTTTGTTGCAAAGGAAGCAGAGAATAAATGTGACTTCAAGAAGATCGACTATCCATCCTACAGCCCAGATCTAGCTCCCAGTGACCATTTCCTCTTCTCATAACAAAGAAGGATCTTCGAGGAAGGAAATTTACTGTGACGAAGAAGTAATGGATGCTGTTTATGCCCATTTTGCAGACAAGACTTCTGACTATTGGGGGGGGGGGGGTATTGAAATGTTAATTCAAAGAGGTGAGAAGTATTTTGCAAAAAAGTGAAATATAGTTTCTGTCTTTATCATGCCTAGAAAATGGTTAGGTGGGAAACTAATGGACCTACCCTTGTATATCCTTTTTAAACTACAGTTTTAAGGCAAGAATCTTGTCTTCTCTTATTCCTAAGCTAGAAGTGGACAGCATTTCTCTGGAAGCAACGTCTACTATTTCTCTGCTCTCACGCAAAGTAAACAGCAAGGAAAACAAAACACAACAGTAAACTACCTTGCTGTGCTGTGACCGCAGCAGTGGCGTGCATGTTACAGAAGTAGTAATGTACCTAATATACAAGTAAAATTAGTTATCTTTGTTTTCTTAAGTGATTAAAACAACTTAATATTTAAACTAGGTATATGCCATTATTGCCAATTCTTTGTGAGCATGCTGTCAGATAGTGTTTTATTTCCCTCTGCTGCTACAACATACCTACCCGTTTTAAGTACATTTAATATCTACCCTTCGAACGATTTGGACGAAGAGAGATGTCGTAAACGAGCTGTGTTCATCTATTGTTTCTTGGTATTCAGGGTGAAATTAAAGATCAGGAGAAAAATCCAGCTAGCTCATCCTCGCAGTTGGGGATCTAATTTCAAACAAGATTTTAAATAGTCTATGTACTTCTCAAACCACAACTATGGTCTGAACCCGTTATATGTTTATCGGTTTAGAAAATCTAGCATTTTTCGTTCAGAAATACCAAAATTTAATATAAAATATTTCGATTTTACAACAGATTACTGGAATTTAAATATAAGACCACACTGGATGACGGGGAGAATTTTATTTACATTGACAGCGATTAATTTTCACTTTTAATTTTTAATTTTGAAGAAGTGAAGCAAATGATCTAACTAAAAATAAACAACTTAATAGTGCAAACAACTTTATATTAGGTGTTTCAATTGCAATTACTTTTTTTTTTTTTAATGATTTATTTACGGACGCTCTTTAACAGTTCAGGTCATCAGCGTCCCATTCAACTCCGGGCGTGAAACGGCCGACAAATTTTGCTCAGAGGCCTCTCTTTCAGGCTTGAGGTTCTTTTTCGTGCCGTAAATGTACGACACGGGACCCACGGCTTTACTTCCCTTCCAAAGGAAGCCATACTTAGGATTTTTACGCCCGAAAAAATCCATCGGTCCTGGCCGGGTTCGAACCCGCGTATGGTAACCACTACACCACCAGGACCGACATTGCAATTACGCTAGATCTAAAACTTTATGGCATATGAAGAAAACACTGAGTGAATGGAAACTCGGTACATCAGAGCCCAGTTGTTGAGTTTTTAAGAAGACACTTGTTCTATACTGGAGAGAAATAATTTGTGCTCAATATAGGTTCCGTTTATTGCGTAGAGAAACCACTCAACCTGGGTACTTGTGACATTTCAAGCACACACGAATTGTTACAGAGTAACACATAAGTCAGTCAGTTGACAAAAGTGCATTATTGTTTTCATTTATAAAACTAGAGTCATATAGCTCCAACATTTATTAAAGCTGCAACAATATGTTACTTGCTAGCCTAGGTTATATGTTCAAACTGCCTTTTGTTGTTGTTATTCTTATCCTTTAACGTTCAGCCATTTGGAAGGTCTATCCAGATGATGAATGGATGTTACATGAAGTCGAAAATAAGTACAGACACTTTGGTGTCTAAAATTCCTACATTTACTTTTACAGGGCAAGGGAAAATTCTGGAAAAAATACGTTATCCATGCTATATGTCCTGATCAAGTTTGGCGCTCTAGCTACAAGCTAAAGACTCTAAAAGTGTCTTTCCTTTCCAATGCAAGAATAACATTTAACGAATACACAAATACGACTTCTTGGAGTGTAGAATGTGACATTCTGATCCTTTAAATGTTTTACATCGGAAATATTCTGTATACCGGCTAACGAAGAAATCCTTCAAAGGTGGTTCTTGTATTATTTCATCCGTCGAAACGTTTCGTTCAAAACGTTCCCAAAAATCTATTCATAATGAGACAGTGCACTATCATGTTGCTTTATTAGATTCTCTCCAAATGATTGAAGATGTTAAAAAACTCGTTGTTTTCCTGTTCGTTGACCATTTCAGAATTAACAAACGTCCAATGAGCGCATAAATTCTCACCCCCTAAAGTCTGCTTGAAGACTTACTTCCTTTAGCATCTCTACAAGATCCCATTAAAAACACGCCGTGCTTGTTCACTCTTCCTTTTTCCTTTAAGTTAATTCATCTCCTCAGAAAATTATTTAATAAAGATTGACATCGACTTTATGTTAAATTATGAACCTATAACAGAACTCTGTTTCTGTCAGGATCGTCTTCATTTAGGGTCTAGGGCCTAGCTTAAACTTTTTCTGAGTACTCTGTAAACCTGTTTTAGTGTCTCGAGACATTTTTCGTACTGATTGTATAAAAGATTCAGCCATGACTGAAGATTTTCTTCTGTGGTAATGGACGAGGAAAACCCGCTACCAAACAGTCTTCTGTTCAACTTGTGAATACCTTGTCGAGAGGGAGATATTGTTTGAAAACGCTCTTCATAATGTGTTTGCACCGGTATAGGCTCTTCTGTAGACATCTTTCTATTCACGTGCACTTGTTTATTGATCCAACTCTACAAGTGCTTTTAACTTGCAATTCCCCCATCTCACAAACAATGCCCATAGCTCTATCGAAGTAGCTACTAAGCTAGCGAACGATAAGGTAAATAAAGACTATTATCAGCTCACTTATAAGTCAACCCTATACCCATTAGAGTTTCATGTAAGTATAAAGGAGGGCAAGTTAACTGAATTATCGTGTCTTATCGCTGTTTTATAGTATATTCCGCATAACGTTCTTTTTAACACCTCTGTTTCTCACTTTCGGTGTGTAAATATTGAATTAAACGACCCCAGATACTGTTAATTATCTTTTGACTTGCATCAGCTATACAGCGGCGTTTCTTAAGGGGACATTCTACAAGTTTAATAAAGCCCAGCCTCAGAGAAAAGGAAAGCGCAAGAGTCCATTTACGGAATGTATTTGCGGAGAGATATTTGTACAAAAACTAGAGAGGCGGCTTCTGGTATCCAACCTCGGCGATGATCCTGTTGCTGCATAAATCTCTGGGGAGGAGGGGAGGGAAGAAAAGCGAGAGAGATTCGGGGACTCCAGATGGTGGCGAAACCAACAAACAACTTGTCATCATTAAAACACACGCGACTCGAGTGGGGTGTGTGAAAAGCCAACGTTTTCTTCCTTACCTCTGACGTCTGGAGAGCAGAACTACATTTTGCCTCCAAAGCCGAATCAAGGTAATGGGTTTAACTTTTTAAAAGTTGTTTTAAAGAGAAACAAATATATAGATACTATCATTAGCAAACCTCATGCCCAAAAAGTAAAACCAGTTTATTGCTAAAATAAACATTTACTTGCTGGTACTATAAATCCACAGTATTTATGTATAGATAACTACAAACAAATAATACTATAAAAATAATTTTTTAAAACGTAATATGGTTTTTCTTGTAAAGACAGCCACAATTGAGAAAAATGAGTTATCTAATTTTAGTATCTTTAGCTTTTATACTGTAATACATTACCAGGAATAGTATATGAAATATTTCATTATCATTCATGAACAGATAGAGAACCTTAATTATACATAATGAAACACAGACCCATATTTAACATGCACATGATTCTTACAAGTTTTATCAGTGTAAACGCTAATGAAAGGCGTTAAGAGGTTTTAATTAGCAATTTGTACAGAGTTAAATGCATGTTGGAGATACGAGGAATGATGTAAATTTGTAGAAAGTATAACCAGAGAGTGTACAAACTGAAGTTACGAGGTTAGCTAATTAGACTGAAAACATTACAATTAAATAAGGCTGTTTACCTTTAAGTTAACTAACCCAGCGCCTGTATCTATAAAAGATGTATATAGGGTGTGTCAGAATAATAATTCCAAAGTTTCTGATGTGATTAAGTACATGTAAATAATTTTTTTTTCTTAGTAATTTCCAAAAATGCTTCATTTTCAACTTATAGTGCTTTGAAGGACAAAATGAAAGAAACTTACTCTGAAATTTTTTTATTTACTTTCTATGATTACACAGTACTTATACTAGATATAAGAAAGTGGTATTAATAAACTACAGATATTGTTCAAAATTGCAACCCCCATTATTAACACACAAAGTATAACGCTGTATGACGAACAACAAACCCTTAGAAATATCTCTGGTCAGTTACGAAAACCGCCAAAAGCAACAACAATTCTTCTGTTGTGTCGGTGAGTGCAGCGCTATTTAAAAAAAATATGGGTGTTAACTATATGTAAGGATAGAGGAGAGATTATGAAAGTATTTTGATTAGTTGGATCCTCAGGGGTTAATGTTGATGTTCTTCTACTGCTCTCCGATGATATTTTCGCTCTGACAAGATTCTTGTGGCTGGAATTCTAGTTATCTGGATATAACAGAGAAAGGGAAATGATTATGGTATTGATACTATAATCAACCGATTTATGGTTTATTTTCTTTATTGTTCACAGGTCATAATATTGGGAGGAGAATCGGCTACTCCGTGAAGTTTTTAAGGCGCGTTGTGTGTCACTTTCGCATGATCGTGTCTCTTTTGCTAGGAATCTGTTCCTTTGCTACTAAGTTAGCTCTTAAATTGTTTGTCCGATGCGATAGCTAGCTGTGTCCTTAACACCAATTAATTATCCTCAATTGCCAAGAGCGCTTGGAGAATGGACGTTGCACTGTAAAATCAGTCTAAACTTAAAATTAACACAAATTCTTCACTTAATAAACTGAAGTTACACTATCTCGTTCGTAGACACAAACACACTTATCTGGTAGTTCTCTTGCAAACTATTGCTCGACTCTTCTGCGTTTACATCACCCTGGTTCATGACACTTTTCCCTCATCTAATATAACAAAGACGAAGTTTCAATACTTAAGAACTTGTTTGTCCTTGACACAGTTTACCCAGGAGCATTCGGGAGTGGGTTTGTTTATAAAGCACATAACAATTTTTCTCAGGTCAACTTTAACAACCGCTCTGGTCTGGCCGCATGCGTGTAGGAAATCAGCGTTTCACCCTCCAATCACACATATCTTCCTAGACCCAATATCAATTCATATTACAGAGAACAAGTGTAAACTTGCAATTACAATACAGGGAATAATAATAAACTTGCACAATGGTATATGCAGTACATTTAACCTTACAGCAATTATCTATTTATACATATTACTTGGCAAGTAATTAATTTGTCCCTTATAGGTAATTTTGGGGGTGTCTAATTTGATTATTCCGGTTTTATGAGTGTTTGATTTAGTATGACCCAAAACACAAAAATTAACTGGAGTTTTTGGGGAACGTATCGGTCAAGCAACTAGGCCTGCTCTCCCACGATTCGAAAAATGCAGATTTAAAAATTTTCGACCATTTAAGCCGAAATGTGCGGGAGTACGGTCATGTTGAAATATCATGTTTCTTCGCATTAATACCCCCACTAGGAAGTTATCAATAAACCCAACTCAATTTTAACAGAAAACTTCCATTGATTGATTACAAAGATTCCCCACAGTTTTAGAATTAGCGTCGCTCCAAATGTGGCTGTAGTGTGTATTAAAAAGTCATCTCTTGAAAAATAAGCCTAATCTGTTCACTAGCAAAATCAGGCTGTTTACAGTATGTAAATATCATTCAGCAAATTGTGGCCTGTTGAAATAATTATCTAGGGTTCATGTTTGTGCTTTTTGGATATGAAATGGATGAGGTCCTGGTGGTGTAGTGGTAGTCATACTTGCCTTCTAAACCCAAGATCGCGGGCTCGATCCCGGCCAGCACCGATGAATTTTTTCGAGTGTAAAAATTCTAAGTATGGCTTCCTTTAGAAGGGAAGTAAAGCCGTGGATCCCGTGTCGTACATTTACGGCACGATAAAGAACCTCAAGCCTGATGGAAGAGGCCTCTGAGCAAAATTTGTCGGTCGTTTTACGCCCTGAGTTGCATGGGACGCTGATGGCCTGAGGTGTTAAAGAGCGTCCGTAAATAAATCAAATCAATACCCACTTAAGACTCTGCATACAGACATGTACCTGGTATTCATCTAATGGCAACAGCTACAGTGCTAATTCGTGGATTATTTTCAATCCTATGCAATGCCTCATCTTCAAAGTATAATGTTCTCACAGTTCGATTCGCTCCTGAATTTACTTTCTTTACCTGGAACTGGTCACTATCTCCAAGACGTTGATCAAATTATGAAAATATTAATATGGCAAGGAATATGTCGCTGTTCGCTTTGTCAAATAGCCGGAAACTGCTACAAATGACTTAGGCATGTGTGAAAATGTAATGTTTGTATACCAGTGGATTTTAATACCATGAAATTAAATAAGCAGATCTCTCAGAAGATATTTTGTGACATACAATAACAACAATTTAAGTTATTTATTATTTTCATGGTAACAAGAATAGTTGAAGCATATACAGTGATGAGTTCTGTTTTTTATATTGAAAACAAAGTATTTCCAGACACTGCTTTATTACAAAAAAAATATTTATTTTCATGTGCTCTATGACATCAGTAAATTAGAAATAGTTATTCTGATACGTACTGTATATACTATAAGCATAAGTGGGTTATTTTATTTTCGATATATTTAAACTTGTAATTTACAGTGTTTTGACTGCACCGCTCTTATCGTGAAACACATGTACCAAGACTTAATCTTGGCTTGTACCCGCTGCTGAGCGCAGCGCGCGCTGGGGCAAGGTCACGTCTATCGCCTATTGTAATAACTGATTTCTGATGGCTGTGGAATAGCGAATCGCAGAACAATAGTTATTTATATGTTTGTGTTATTATAACTCAAAACTTCGTGTTATTACAGACTACTAATGCATGTTTTATTAATTATAGTGTGTTATTGAAGTAAATTTTACTATATTTTCTGTATTAAATTTTTTCCACTAAACAGAGAAACAACAATATCTTCAAGAATAACTGCCGTATGTAGAGGAACTTCGAAAATATCAGGGTGAAAATTGCAAGAAATATAAAAACAAAGGTACTGCTGCGAATATACAAATTTTATCACAAGATATCAGATGTGGTTGCAGATAGTCATCTTCAAACAACTCCTATTTAACTAATAATGGTGTGTAAGTTATTATCGAACAAGTTGTCGGAGTACAAAGCGAGGGGAATCGTCTATCGATTATCTTTACTTAGGACTACTTAAATTAGAATTCAATAGCATGTAAGAATTTAAACCGGAATTAGGGAAAAATACAGCGCAGCAGAAAACGTTTTTTATTTGCTTTTGATTTGAACCCATTGAGAGTGAAATAAACACAGAAAAATAGGGGCAAGCTATATCATGCATTTGTGGGTTTTAGAAAAGCGTTTTATTCCGTGTATGGGTAAACATTATGAATTAAATCCTGCAAGAAAAAATTATCAACGTATATATTTTAAGGTAGAGTTCTTTGTAAAATGTGATTAGGATAACGTTTTAAAAACGAGTTTCTGGTAAACCCCACTCCTATTAATTTGATATCCATGATTTTCAGAAACTATTTTTCTTTGCATAAAGTTATTCAACTTGGCGATGAATTCGCTTAGTTTTTCTTTAAAAACATTAAAATTGCGGCCGCTAGAGCGATTATTAAATTTCGCTTTAACCTCCACTCGGTTTTCTTCTTATTTAAATGGTGCATATTGAGCTTTGCAGGCGTTTTAAGAATGAAACTGAATATAAAATTAAAATTATAACTTTATCAATTAACGAAAAGAAATAAGCTATGGCATTACAGTGTGGTATTACGGAACCAAATTAGAATTCCAGCAGTCTGTAAGTATTACAAAAGATAAACCAGATTATTATTATTATTATTATTATTATTATTATTATTATTATTAAACCGCAAAAAGTAATGATATACTATTAATTAAATGAAATATATGACCACCGTTAGACGAAGCCTGTGGGCATTTTTAAATATTTTTAAGTACAATCATGTTTATGAACTTGACTATTGATATCTTTACATTCACTAAAATTAAGAAAAATAACAGAAAGTTTCGAATAACTTGAGTGTTTAAGAATAAGATATTCACATGTTTCAATAAAACAAAAACATGTTACTATTTGAAAAAATTACAATGTTGTAAGCAAATATATACAATCAATAATAAACAATAAAAAGTTTCGTCGATTTTAATTGGCTTTGAATTTTAATTTAAATGTTACTGTAGTAAAAATATGTAACGCAAACGTTTCTAAAGGTTATTACATACAAATATAATTCTCACACACATATATTAGATTAACCTTTCACATTTGTTATCTTCACGACGATGCTTTTGTTAAATATAAAACTCATGCATTGTTCTATCCTAAGATACGAAACTGTAATAATCATTAAGGCTCGTTCTCCTATAAGATTAATAATTTTTTGTTTTCGAATTCTAGTGGGTTCCAGAAACAAAAGTACAGGTTACATAGTCTCAAATAATATTGTGGATTTTAAATTATCAAAAAAAAATCTCATGATAATATTGGTATATGCTTAACAATTATTTTTATACATCCTGAATATGATTGCTTCTCCTTTGTTAGCTGTATGCAGGAACATATTACACTTAAATACATTATGTACTTTTTTAACTAAACTTAAATTTTGGCAATAAAGAAAAAGAACATCAAGGTAGATGCAAGCTTAGGCGTTCCTATGGGACCTCACTGAGTGGCCGCTGCAGGTAGAGAAGCCCTGTCCCGACGTCATCACTTATTTATTTTCTGCCGTTTGAAGTGGGAATGCGCAACACCAGGTACACGGAACAGTAACCACATTAAATAAAATGTTAATGAGGCCAGCAAGTTTGCCTGTAATATTATTGGACAAAGCTTGGAAGCATTCTGTTATTCAGTTTATACGAGTATTGTTATATAACGTTTACCACATTTTGGTACGAAAATGTAAACTTAATACTGAAGATTTACCATGGTAGAGGAGGAAGGTGTATATCAGCGATCATTTTATAATGTACTGCAAAATCTGATTTACAAAATAGTTATGAAATATATCTCCTTTGCCTGCATAAACCTCTATTAAGGGAAGCAATTAGTAAGACATTGTAAACTGTTAATAGTGCCCCAAGAAAAGGTTGGAGGTTACATATTATTAACCTATCAATGCAAAGAATCTTCCCCAGCTGACACCTTACTGTCCAAAAATGATGAAATATAGATGCAAAAAATGAATATCTTATACAGAGGGTGCCAAAAAATGTACACACACTTCAAGAAAAGAAAAAACTGTTTTAACATAACAAAACTGAATTCAAACAAATAGAAAAGGATGAGCATTAATCATCTTAGACTTTTACAGTTACAACAGTTGCTCAAAATGCCCACCATCGGCGTCGATACACTTCTGAGTACGTTGAATTACTGACTGAGTAACGTTTGCGAAAGTGTCCTCAGCGATTGCAGCACATGCCGTTTCAATTTCTTCCCGAAGTGCTGTCAGTGTAGCTAGTTTTCTATTGTATACAACATCCTTAAGAGTTCCCCATAGATAGAAGTCTCCAACGGAGTTAGATCCGGAGAACCTGGTGGAAACTCAACCGGACCTCTTCGTTCTATCCAGTGCCTTGGAAGATTGTCATCAAGGTAAGCAAGTACATCTCAGTGGTAATGTAGTGGTGCACCATCCTGTCGCATACGGTCAGTTGCAGTCTCAATTTTATCTCGAATGCGTGCAGTTGTTACTCACGTTGGCGGTTCTGTTCTGTACACACGTTTCCATTGCCTTTGAACTTAACAACATTCTCGGTTTTCCAATACCACTTCAACATTGCTTTCCGCTGTTTAAACGATAATTTTGGCTCCATTTTGTTGTAGCAACGCTAGCTTAACGTAATGTGAGTTACATCTGTTTACAGAATACTATATGATAATCTTGGCTTCATGAGTTCATTGTTGATTTACCTGTCACGTAGCAACGCTATCATAATGTATGTGAGTCACATCTGTTTACAGAACATCATACTACACATTACAGTTGTTTTCGGTCCAATTTAGAACTGAAGATCCATAAGTATCTTCATCCTACCCGGCCAGAAGAACGAACGATTGTGTATCAATCGGAAAGGATGGAAAGCGCGCACAAACGACACAATACTGAAGATGTCCGATCAAGTTATATATAAAGTTTATTCTGATTTTTCACATCTGCCTTATATTGTAGATACATTCCGGTGTGTAATAGGAAATCTGCATGTCCTCCAGAAATCTGAGTATGCGGGTTTAAATAATTTCTCTTTCAGTCAATGCAGAACGGTGGGGAAGAAATAATCCTTTTGAAATTTCCTTTTACACAGCTTGTCCATTCAGCATTCCAACTGTTATATCCTTTTTAAAAGTGATTTTTATGTATGTGATCAAGTAGATTGTAAAGCTGATATGAATATTTGACCTTGCCCGATATTTTTGCACTTGTATCAGTTCTGTCATTTCCAACGTCTCCCAGATGTTTTTAACCCAAAGTAAGCATACTTAGTAATTACTTCTAAGTCATTTCAGACGTCTACTTGCAGCTTGCGAGCAATGTTTTTATTTGGGGGGGGGGCGGTCAATGCACCATAATATTAAAAAAATCAGTGCTTGCATTTATAAAGCTTGTAGGCTACATTGAAATCGATCAGTGCTAATAGTACAACCGCCATCCTCTTGAAATACAAATAACATTCTCTTTTATAAACTATAGGTGTCTATATAGCAGTTCAGTGTTATTTCCCGTGCTTATTCATGTATACAATGCCACGTTGGTGCTCATATACTTACGAGCTCAGTGTCACACGCATGTAAGCGCACAAGATACGTGTGCCTTTTCACTCCATCTGTGCTCAAGGATCCCATGACACCGGTAATATGTTGTCAGCACCATTCTGACACAAAGATATTTAAGTTACTCCTGTTGGTAAAACACAAATAAATTATTTATTTCATGCTCATTCATAAACACAGATAATGTTTGTGAAACGCGGTGCTTTTTTCTTTCTTCTTCTTATAACTTGTAGAAATGTTGGGGTGGCCATTGTGTTGTGGTTACACAAGCATAATATTTCTTTTATTTTGTGACTTACAATCACCGCACAGGCGACGCTGGTTCAATGTTTTGTTAAAGAAAGGAAAACGGAAAATTGAGCGCCCGGTAAGCATGAAGAACGGATATGTATTGCAGTCATGGACAAAGCAGGAAGTACGGATTGTTGTTCGTAACGAATGGGCAGATGGAACTTCTGGTACTTAAGTGTATGTCCCTTACTTAAAATTCGAAGCGAAATTTGCCATTAGTTCTTAGAAGGGCATGAAAGTGGTTTGGATGGTGCGAGATCCTGCGGTCAGCAATAGCTATTGGAGATGAGAACATTTCCATGCGAGTTGATGAATTGATTTATGAAGTGACACTTAACCTTACTGCAGGATGTTACGAGGGTACCATATGTTTCCGGCCTAGCTGATAAAGCCTTCACAAAACTCTTATCTGGTGTAGTACTTTATTTGTTAAGTAAATAATTGCAGCCATAACTTCCACTCCGCTGTGTTCAGTTCTTCATATATAGTTGCTTAAAGGAGGCAATGTGACATGTTCAAAATGGAGTATCAAACTCTTATTAAGTTCTTCACAAAAGAAGGACTTAAATTAAACAGCGATTGTACGGTGTATATGGGGAAGCATCTCCTCATATTCTATCGTAAAAGAATGGGCCAAACTTTTTCGAATGGGTCGAGAAAGCATTGAAAACGAAGAGCGTGCAGGTGAGCCCTTGGAGGTGCTCACTCCTGAAAACATCGCTCTTGTGGAAGAAGAAATTATAGAAAACCGGCGTCTCAAAGTTACAAAAATAGTAGCAAGGTTGGGCTATTCTAAAACAATAGTCATTCGAATTATTCATCAACATTTAAACATAAATAAGGTTAATGCAAGATGGGTGCCTAGACTTCTTTCCTCAGTCCAAAAGTATCAACGAGTCATCTGTTTTCACGCATTTTTGGAGTTTTGTCGTGGCAACGAGAGAGAATTTCTGCAAACAATTGTTACAGGAGATGAAACTATGGTCCTGTACTATGATCCCTTGTCCAAAAGAGAATCAATGGAGTGACGTAAACCTGGCGAAGTACCACCTCTAAAGGACAAGGTCACTCAGTCAACCAAGAAGATCATGGCCACAATCTTTTGGAACTGTGAAGGAATACTCTTCATTGACTTCAAGGAGAGGAACACCACAGTAAATTGGGAGTACTATGCTGGCCTACTACACAGACTACGTGCTTCCATCAAAGAGAAAAGGAGAGGAAAGCTGAGTGGTGGTGTGCGCCTTCTTCACGACAACGGGCCTGTGCACACAACTCTTGCTGCAAATGAAGCTGTGAAAAAATGTGGCTTCAACGATATCGACCATCCACCCTACAGCCCAGATCTAACTCCCATTGAGTATTTCCTCTTCTCAAAACTCAAAAAGGACCTCGGAGGAAGGAAATTTAAGTGTGACGAAGAAGTGATGGATGATGTTTATGCCCATTTTGCAAACAAGACTTCTAACTATTTGGGGGGGGGATTGAAATGTTAATTCATAGATGTGAGAAGTGTATTGCAATAAAGGGTAACTATATTGAAAAGTAAAATATAGTTTTTGTTTATATCATGTCTAGAAAATGGTTAGGCCGGACAATTATGGACCTACTCTCCTGTGCACGATTTAGTGGTTTATGGTTTATGACAAATTCATTGTGGACGACAAGTCCCGTCTCCTTCGTTTGGCGCTGTTGTCTCTGATTTTTCTTTTTGGATTTCTTCTTCCTTCACCCTGCTTGTTTAGTTTCTAGTCTGCATATATTCGTTAAGTAGTTCTAATGCGAGTTCTGCATTCAGCTCTGCCAAACTCAAATTCATGCTTATGGTTTTACTTTATGTTCTTCAACAATTAACACACGTCATGCACTAACACCAGGTAACATGCTGCTTTGAATGTGGTCTAGGTCCTTGCCTCTCTTTGAAGATGTTTTGCAGATGTAACTCCAGTATTTTCTACAGAATACTCCGTGATTTCGCCCAATGCCGAAGACTCTTGAACCTGGTTCAGGAAGTGAGCACCTAGCTTGGCTTCCCCTGTACCTAAATGTTGTCTGAGAGTTTGTTCCCTTCAGAGTTGGTGATGAGGCCAGGAATGACATGATATGTGCCATTTCGTCCAGTTGCATCTGTGATAAGGCATATTATGAAGATGAAATTTTTAGTAATTCCACATTTCATATTAATAACTAATAACATTGAAGATGAAGATAATATAATTTATTTTCATTCCTCTTCGATTTCATACAATGATCATCTTCATTTGAGTCATTGTCATGCTTTCCTGGCACATCATCTATGTCTGAATTGTGTTGCAGATGTGAAAGATTCTCCGGAATATAATTGAAAACTGTCAATCAGCATTTCTTTATCTGTGAGAGACTTATGTGCCTGTCTCTGAGACATGTTTACCCTTTAAGTACCACCAAACTAATAACACTGGTATCTCCAGCAATCATAGGCTAAAACTACTTATAGTTATCCAAAGCTTAAAACAGAGAAGTTATTGTCGGTTTTAAGTATTAATTCTGGTATAATTCAATAACCAATTCGAAGTAAATGAACGTTACACTGTCTAAATGATTTGTGTTAAAGTCACAAACTGTTTATGAAATAAAATAAAAAGTGTGGCATTATAGCAGTTTAAAAATATAAAAGTAGTCAAAACGATCATTCGGTGCTAAGCCGTATCTTACACTAGACGGCTATGAATTTCGGTAACAGAGGTCCATAGTGCCCGTTCATACCGAACAACAACCTGCTCTTTCTTCTTTGTCCACGGCTACAATACTCATCTCTGTTCTTCATGCTTGCCGGGCACTCACTATGCCGTTTTCCTTTCTTTAACAAAGCACTGCGCCAGCGCCGCCTGTGTGATGAGGATCGTACCCAACAAAACAAAAGAGGAATGATGCCTGTGCAACCACAATACATTCCTAAAAGTTTTTTTGGGGAGGATAGGGAAACTTATTTTCCTACTATTCCTCGTACCAACATTTTGGGCTAGCAAATATTTGGATCGTTGATTTTGATTGCAGAAAACATTGAAGTTGCATCCTGAAGCATAGATAAAAAGTTGGTGCCCTAAAAGTATTTGATACGAGTAGTTGTTTTAACACATCATGGTTAAAGAACAGCAACGAAACACGAAAGCATTAGTACTTTGTTAAGGAGGACCTGGGTTTGATTACCGTTGGTTGTTTTCGCCCACCCCCTCTTTTTAGTAGTGTTTAACGCTCGTTTTTACTATGAGGAACCACAGTCTGTGACACTGATGATACATGAGATGAAATGACATATTGGGAAAGGCCTTTTAAGGAATGAAGCGTTCCAGGCCTTAGTTTAGGGTACCTCTACGACATTTGCCAGTTATGAGGACTGAGGAAGACCTGGAAAATACCTCAGTCAGGGAGGACAGTCCTGGTTCGAACCCTAGACCTCCAGCTCACGATGTCCGCGCATTAACGGCCTCAGTCACCCCGAAATTGTACTTTACGTGTTACTCTAGCATTTGTTTATTTCATTCATTTCTTGAAGTCAGACACTAAAAACTCCAAAAAGAAAACAGAATGGAAATAGGAAACTAGCGATGAAAGTGGAGACCACAACAATGAAGTTGCTTTCCTCTACACGATAAATGCAGATATTTTCTTCGTTCTACCTCCTATCTGTCGCAATTCCTTTCCCTCCTTAGTCTCTGTCATCTCTCCTATTTCTTGTTCCTCTATCCTCCAACATTCCGCATCCCAGCTTCTTTGTCCTTCCGATACTCTGCCCGGCCCTACCTCAGTCCTTTGATTCATTAACTCGTTCAGAAGATGACAAAATGGCGATTAGTATTTTAACTACTTTGGAAAGCATGGTGAAAAAAATCATATCTGAAGCAGTTGCCAAGTGAGACTCTTTATATTAAATGCTTTCAAATAACCAGCCTCTCCTTTTCTATGTGGGAGTAAAAGGCTTTGTGATGTCATTGAAATAACCAAAAATAAAACATTTTTCTGAAGTCATGTTTGTTACATTGAACAATAATCATCTATGGATACTTAAATTATGTTGTAGATGGATAGATTATTTGCATTGTCCAAAATAAATACTTAAAAGAAAAACCCAACCGTTTCAAGTGCAGTTCTGCAATTGTATTGTAATATAAGTATTGAAAGGCAAGTTTTGCGCATTCCGTGTTTGATTGGCTTAGGGTTGCATTCCACGCGAGAATCGCAATGGGCCTTTCAACAAACATACTGTTTTTATACTTCCATATGGCAATGTAATTGTTTTTCATTTTATTGTAATTTATTTTAATTTGGAATGTTAAAACAATGAGAACTGGAAATATCGAATCGATTAGTTTATTTGTTCCTGTGTTTGTATAATTACTCTTTAATATTTTGTCAGTCCATTATTGATTCCATTGAAACATTTAGTAACTCGATGATAATTTTCAATGAATAATGAAATTTAACGAAAGAGATAAAGCTTTTAAAGGAATTCCACCCGGGGGGGTTGAAGCGGCAACTAGTATAAGGAATGGTTTGTTCTGAGAAATCTAAAAAACGGTATGAGCGAGAACGTGTTTTTTCACAGCTTGGTGCAGAGAGAAAAAATACAGATTGTGAAAATGTTATGTTGGGGTATTTTCTGGAGACATTGAAGTTAATGAGTAAATTTATTCTATTAAATTGTATGATATTTTATGCTATATTACTTTGCAGCACTAATATTCAGTTGTTTTATTCCATTGCAGCTATACTGCTACTTTCAGTTCTAAATTTAAGCACATTTCGATACGGCAGTATAAACAATTATTTTAAGTTTCTAAATTTCGTTCCCCAAAATAATGAATAAATGCTCCAAGTTATCCTAAAGGAGACGATTGAGGTTTATGAAAATTTCACATAAACCGTTCATTCAATACAATGTTTATAAATTGAAATCTGCCATAAAGTTGTTTTGAGAACACTGATAAGAATATGGCCAAATTTTAGAATTATTTTTTTAATAGTAGATAGACATGTTCTTTCATGTATTGTAACTGTTCTCTGCTCATCAATATTTTTTGTGTTTCTTGTTGTTAATTCAGTCTTAATTCCTGCATTTTTCATCAACATTATTGGTAATTTCGTAATTTCGTAGTTACATTTTATGAGGTTTTTTCCGATGCCAATGGGAAATCCTTGATGGAATTTTTCTAGAAGAATAAAGTATATTCAGATCAAGTTGTTCGTGCAGACAATGTGTTCATATTAAAACTACTGATGAATAAAAAGGGTCTACTTTAATTTAGTAATACATAGTTTGTATAAACATGTTTAAGCTTTTTATGCAGTTAAAATAAATAAGTTTTGGGCAACACTTAAAATTATAATAATTATATATTTGTAAATTAAAATATTTGAAGATGAAATTTTCAAATAATAAGGAAACATTAATGAGTAATGATATTTTACTGTATGCAGCTGATTACGTCATACGTATTTATTCAAATAATTAAAATGTAATTAAATTAAGCAAATAATATCTAAAACATTTTAAATAAGAATATATGTTTAAATAATACTATTAGAAAGTAAACAAGCTGTACTAGGTCTGTGATGTCCCACTTAATTATGATATAAATATTGAAGCATGTACATTTCGTTGCTAAAGTTAAGAAATGTATATTAATATTAAAATTTATAAAATTTTAACTTTTTCTTTATTAGTATACTGTTCAAAGAATGGGAAATTAAGGATGTGTTTGTTCCCTACATGTACATTTTCTTTATTATTCGATGTTTCAGATTTTCGCGATTGTGACTCTTATAAATACTTAAGTTGCTTTGTGCAATGAGATATTAACTATGAATAATAAAATATTACTTTTAATGAACTTTCTTAAAATTATTTTCGTTATTTTAGTCCTTAAAATAATTCTGTAAATCCATGTTTTAATGTGAATAATCTTTCACTAACAGAGATTTTGTGTATATTAAGACTATATATAAATAATTTTGATGACTTTTTTCATCACTAGAATATATTGCGTTTTAAAAGTGCGAAAATAGTAATTATCACTAACAAAAATGTAAACATAAACATTTTCTGCCGAAATTTCAGTTTCATTTTACTATAAAATTACATCAATTACACTGGTAGCAATTTTTAATCAGAACAATTATATACTTTTGTATCTTAGAGAGAAAAGCTTACACTTACAAGACCTCCCCCCCCCCCCAATCTCTATGGAGCAGGTACTGAATGTATTCATTACGTTTATGTTTTTTTTTTTTTTATTTAAGGGCTCTATTTCATCTTTGGTTATCATCTTATAGTCCCATTCAATTCAGAACTTGAAATGACCGACAAAAGTTGCTCACAGGCCTCTTCTCTTAGGCTTGAGATTATTTTACATGCCGTAATTTATAACATGGGATCAACTGATTTATTTCCCTTCGAAAAAAGACCACCTGGCAAGTATGGTTACCAATAGAACGCTAGGACTGACATTAAATGCTATCGCATAGCAACCTACCTCAAGCAGAAGTTTCTTTAAATATTTCTTAATTTGCTATTAATAGCACACATTGATAATTCAACAGTAGGATAGAAACCAATACATAAAATAAAATCAATTTTAGAGATAAGAAAAGGAAATACTGGTGAATACTGCTTCAATAACAATTATCTTGATAAGTTATCCTTTTCTTATTAGCGAATGTTATAAAATTAACAAAGACTGTTCTAAATGTAAATAAACTGTATACATTGTTAAAGTTCATGTATGTAAGAAAATGAAGGTTATATATAACTTAAAATATGTGCACTCAACATTGGACATGTAAAATTTTAAATATAAAACATAAAATAGTGTTAAAACAATTCCATAACACTAATGAAGGGCAAAAAATTGTCAGATACAATATTTAAAGCATACCCCTGAATGTGGGAAGACCCAGAACAACATGATAAGTTAAGGGGATATGAGACTTATCAGCATATATGGAAGGATGAGGGGACATGGAAAACAACACGTGCCAAACTATCAAGAAACTTCTTGCATTTCACATTTGCTTTCTTTTTCTATCATTTTCCGACCTCTGGGAGGCGAATCCAATATGATACGTGAAATTGACTGTTTCGGGTGCCTCTGTGTGCGCACTAAAGTCTCTAGCGACAGGAAACGATATCGAATTTCAATAGCAACAATTTGTGGAAATGTTGTTGTTTTTCTTTTTTGTTTGGAGCAAAGAGACAGACAGTAAAGGTGGATATGACAGCTTTATTATTTTTTTTATCCCTGAAGAATCAAGTTAAATCGATACGTCGTCAAAATGAGATTTTCTAAACGGACTTGGCTTTCAAGAATTTGCCTTTGAGCCGTTTCTACGGAAATCCTCATTTTAACGGGGATAAAATTATGACATGCCTGGGATTTGCAGTCATATATTTTTTAAAGGTTCTTAAACATACAACATAACTTTGTAGAAGAATGTTATATTATAATTTTATTTTCGTTTTCGGTGCTAGATATCCTAAAGTATATTTAACATCCAATAGAACAGTCACTGTCCATCAATCAGAGCAAATTCTACACCTATTCCGCTGCTCCTTTGCAATGCTGAGGTCCAAGACAATTGTGATTGGAGAACCGTATGCAGCCCCGTTTGTCAACTTTGGTCGTCAATCAGAATATATATATTAATGTATCGTTTGAATGAGGCGAAGAAAGTGCAGGTGATTGGCGGAATGAAAATAAATAACTTCTACATCCCGGGATCAAACTTGGCCTGCCGCGGCGACCTCTGCTTCCTCTACCTCCGTCTTACGACTTCATTGATAGAGGGGGGTATGTAATCAACAAGTCACCACCCCGCCTGTCACCTATCACTCGGCTTTAGAACACCAACTCTCCAGCAGACTCTTCCCAACTGTCCCTCACGAGGCAAGGTGAACCCGTTTCGGATTTCCCTAACTTAGAAAAAGTCCTAAGTAATGAAACTGTTCCGGGTACCTCATTAATTAGAAGTTAATTGATATGCACAGATTAAATTAATAAATGTATATATTATTTACAGCTGTTTGGTGTTATTCAATTGAAGGGACTTTATCACACATTTATTATTTATAGAGCCACGATCGAACAGTATTCAGTGCTGAGCAAAGTGTATATAGTATATTATTTTAAGTAAAATGTGCAAATGTATTTTAAAATGTTCATAGCAATGTCTTGCATGCCTCTTTTCCCTCGCTAGGGCGAAGGACGGATATCTAGACAATAGGCTTTAATGCCCTTTGTTTTGTAAACGTAGAGGCTTGTCTTTCCCCTGGCGGTGAAGCAACTCCAAGTTAGGGTGTAAAACTCGCAGAGAGTCCCATTAGAATCTGTGATCCTAATTACTCGAAGACATACCGAGAGCGTATAGCAAAGCTCGTAGTTTAGGTGGTAAAATCTAGCGAAAAAAATGTTAGAATAATGACGTCAAGCCAGCCTATGAGAAATGCTGACAGAAAAAGGGCGCGAAATATTGCTTAGATTTTTGGCAATAGCGTCAGATTTGTATTAGGTATATAAGGAGCCAATCTCCCCACAGATGCATTCAAATCACCTCAGCTATTCAGTTCGATTCAGTGTTCGCTGCGGCGAGATACGACGGCGTCAGGCAGTCCGCTGAAGAACGATCTAAGTCTGTGATACAGGGTTAAGGCTACACTTGTTTTAATTCGCTTATACGTTAAGCGTAGTGGAGTTATAATTTACATAGGCTAAGGGTATTCGCCCTGATCTTCACGACGAGTTTAGTACGCTTGCACATTAAGCATCGAAGAGAATTTGTTATTTGTATAGGCCAGAGACATTCGCCTTGATCATCACGGCGAACTAAAGCAAAGGTAAAGCAAAGCCTGTTTAGAACTTCGCACCATTTCGCGAGCATAGAAAAATTCACGCGGCCTTGAAGCTCACTTCGCCCGGTTAACAGAGATGACAATAGCAATATTTCTGACCAATCAAATTCATCATTTATCTGCGTGGTGTATACGTCATTGTTTCTCCCCTTGCAATTTCCTTCCTCAGCCCAGTCGAGCCTCTGCTCACAAAATTCTAGCACAAAACCGCAAGAAAGTCTCTGCGAGGAAGAGCTGGTGATCTGAAACAGATGCTCAAGATCGACAGCCGGCAACCATCCACCACCTCGGAGCGGCTCCATCGTTACAAGCTTACACAAGAAACCTTCCTTAACTCCCTGAAAACTTTTGTCTCCAACTGGCGGCCATCGAACCCAGGCCATCAATCAGCGATTCCAAACATCCACATCATTCAACAACTTCCTCGAACTTTTGACCTCCAACGTGAAGTCATTCCAATTCCCAAATCAAATGTCACCAATATCTACCTCAGTAGGTATCGATCTCGCCGGAATTCAGCATCGCTAACCACTAGACCAAAAAGGTGGTCAAATAAATTAATAAACTAAAAACAGAATTGGGGGGACGTCCGATTTTGATTACCACAAATGCCATTTCGGGACTACCAATTGACTGGCGCTTAAGGATTAACCAAACATAGGACTGTATTTGCTGTAGTGCGGATCTGAAGGGTTTTCTCTTGTAAAACAGTGCGTGAAAAGCACCATGATCTACGATGGTGCGGTTTGTGCAGATGTGTAACACACATGCAAGCACCGAGTTCTGTTTCAGAGTTAGCACCGCAGACTAGCCTCATATCACCAGGACTGGGTTTTAGTTATTACCGCTTGGAAAACCGCCGGAGAATATTGGCAAGAGGAAACAATAACTTACAACGGCAAAACCCAGTGCAGCTGTTGTTGTGTATGTGATGCATAAAGTTTTCTCCCTCTCGTAAAAACAATTTTCAAGAACGCCCTCTCCCGTCCGAAAACACAAACGTTTAACGGAAACTTTCCACCGGGAAAGAAAGTAAGGGGCAGGAATAAAGTAGGGAAACTTCTCGCAGGTACAGCTGCTGCCTCTTGTACGAAACTGTTCGCCCGTTCAAGTTCCACTCAGCTTTTAGAGAATATATTAAGAAACATGTGCAATTCTGTCAAATATCTGGCACATGGCCGAAGTATATGAAAGAAGCAGTAGAATGGAGCAGTAATAGCTTTGTATTAAATTGTTATGCAAGCAACAGGTCTTTTTAAATTGAAAACAAAACACCTCGTGCGTGGTTTCAGTGTTGCTAAGAACATACCTGAGAATATGACACCCCTCTACCAGCAGTGAAGTGACTGCCAGCTCTGTACATACAGGATAAATCGTTTAGGTACAGATAAAACAAAAACGGTTTTAAAATTTACAATTGAATTTTATTTTTTGAAACTTTGGGAGATTTCTCAGAATGCTACATGACTCCCATTTCATACTCTGCACAGCTCATAGCAGGGATGCAAATCAACCCATCCATTTCCATGTTACGGGAACGATATTTTTTTTTTTTTTTTTTTTTTTTTTTTGCAGATAATCATTGTCCTCGGCTTTCTGTGGATAAACAGCGTCTTTAACAAAATGCCACACGAAGAAGTCAGAAGAGGTTAGATCTGGGAAGTTCGGGAGTCAAGCTATTGATCCACCATGACTGCGACACAAATAATCGAAAGTAGTATTTATAAAAGCCCGAACTACCCATGCCTAGTGATGCGGGTCACTATCTTACTGCAATTCAATGTTGCCTTCTTCCAGTACAGGAAATACTTTGCCCTTTTTTGCACGCTTGGCCGATTTAACGGAGATTTTTTTGACATTGGGAATTACGCTGTTTGACGGTGGAGTCGGATATTCACAAACCCTTAATTTCAAGCAATAAATTTCCAAACAGCAATTTTTTGGTCATACGGTGACATTTCGTGTACAAGATCGGGGTTTTCTTCACTCCAGATTCTGTTGTTTTGTGTCGCTGTATGGACATGTAAATAAAACCATGCTTCGAGCGGAGGTCATTAGAGCGAACATTTACATTATATACCGCCCAATTGCGGAAAATAATTCTACTTATATTATTGTTGGTTGCATAAATTTTTCAAGCTCTAAATGAAACTTTTTTGAATGCCTTTACATTGTAACAAACTAAAGCCAAGGATATTATTAAATTAGGGCAATTAACAAATTTCATACCATAGAACGCCGCTTGATATGGGAATTGGACAGAAAGGATGCAATACAGAGAACATTTAATTTGCAACATACCCACCAAATATTTTCTGTTTGACCGTTTAAATTTGACAAGATGCTGTACAAGATACTACCACTTAGGTGCAAGAAATTGTTTTTAATGTTAATTTTGGGGAAGACCCTGTCCACATTATTGTTAAAATGGATGTACTAGCCATGTGAAGGACATAAGTTGAAAATGAAGTGTCAGACTTGAGAAATTGGGTCACGGCAGAGATTGGAACGATGAGTCTTCTGGGTTGACGCTCTACCAACTGAACTACCGTGTTCTCGCCTCTCTCGTCAGGTTCTAAACACCACAGAAGGTTTTTCTTTATCACAGTTTGGTGTTGAAGCTTGGGTCATGAGGATCGTAGCATTGTAATTCACCTGTTGAGGAATCCAAACTCTCATAGCAGAGAAACCTTAGGGAGATCTCCGGGGTGTGCAGAATCAGACGAGGGAGGTTTGTCGGAAGGTTGAAGGTCCGTGATTCTAATCCCCGGCGTGACTCGTATTTTTCATGTCTGTTTATTCATTTCCAGTATTCTTAAAGTCTAATTTAATAATTTAAGACAATTCTTAATTACGTCAATGGCAAACTTTGAAACTATTGATAAAAAAGGGGTAGACATAACATCAGCACTTTCCAGTTAAGTTCTGCTGGAACAGAAACACATAAAGTGGGTCTGGGGTAATTTGATTGTTTCCTTTTGCTGTGACACGAGTTGCTCTACCTCAGTGGGGCTTCTAGCTGGTTACCAGAACTTCAGATATCCTCCCGAAGGGAAGTTATCAGCTTTTTTATTTCTTGCTTATTTATACATCTGGTCAAATAAATAGCTAGAGAATACTTTGTTTCTGTCCACTTATTCCTCCTACTCTCAAGCTAAATCCCGGTAACCGAGCGTGGTGACTTAGGCGCTATCCCTTCGGAATCGAATTCAAGTGGTTCCGGGTTCAAATCCCTTAGGGAAGGCCATCCTGACCTTGGATTTCAGTGGTTTCCTCTGGTCTTTTAGGCGAATGCTTTGATGGACATTTCCTTTCTGCGAATTTGCCACTGTCCCATTTCATATCATTTCATTCCGTTGGTTCTGTAACAGGGGAAAGTACTAGGTCGAGGTGGGCAGGAGAGGTATGATGTGGCTGGTGTTTTCGGAAGCTTCTGAAGTGAATCTTCTGGGGGGCTCAAACTCTGGCGTTGGGGTGTTCTACGTAAAAACATGTCTATATCCGCGCATCACCTCTCGTGAACCCTGGTACCCGATGTATCCCTCACCTAATCACTTCCTCCCGGAGGTATCATCATTGGCGTTAAGATACAAACGACCAGCAGTGAGCAAACAATCTAATTTAATCAAAACTCGGTATTAATAGGTTATTCACAGTTTACTTTTGCAGTTCGCCATGGTGGCCATGACTATATTAGCTGTCTGTATCTGAAATAGCATCTTCAGCCGCCGAAAATATGGTTCACATCTCAGAAATTTTGTAGGAACACATGGCACTCAAAGCTTCCCCCATACGACTTGTTTTAGCACTTGATGGATATCTGCCAATGTTGCTGCTTTTGATTATTATATTATTTTATCGAAGGATTGTTTTTCGGGCGTAAAAATCCTAAGCATGGCTTCCTTCGGAAGGGAAGTAAAGCCGTGGATCCCGTGTTGTACATTTACGCCACGAAAAAGAACCTCAACTCTGATAGAAGAGACCTCTGAGCAAAATTTATCGGCCGTTTCACGTTCTGATTTGAATGGGACGCTAATAACTTGAGATATTAAAGAGCGTCCGCAAATAAAACAAATCAAATTGTAGCGAGTCTATAGATTTTGGACCGAATGCTATAGGTTAAGGAAAAACTCCGAAATAAACAGTACCGGGATTCGAACCCAGAACTTCCGGATTAGTTGCCGCAAACACTACCCCTAGACGACAGAGGAGGTCAGATAATTATCATTTCTCTAAAGAGGGAAGAAATGGCGTGTTATTTGGTACTTATATAATTGTATATACAACTTTTTGCGCACACTGCGACATTTTGACATGAATCTAGAGAGTTCCATTTCTCAAGAAAAAGTTGGTGCGCTGCTTGAACTGGAAACTTTACATACAGCAGTAGTCTTAACAATTAGCGACAAAGGGCCCAAGCAGAACCTTCCCGGGACGCTTTTTGCGACTTTAAACGCCACTGATTACTACGGCGGTATCATGTTGCGAGAAGAGCGGGCAGATTGCACTAATTACCAAGTCCAGGACTTCTTGCTCCTTCATAAGGCCAGTTTCTTGCTAGCAATCAAGGACTTTTCAATGTAGTGCTAACAGTTTCATTGCGCGACGAAGTCTAACTTTGCCAATTGCCAGCAATGATAACAGATAACGAGCAAGTATAATTAATTTAATTTAAGACGTTCTCGTGAATTATGAAAAGGGGGAAAATAACTTACCAGAGATGCATTTCATATCCGGGGGAAAGGAATGCAAAAACTAGAAATTGTAAAATGTGTAACATTAACTTGATTTTACAATATCAAACGTTAGCTTATCTAATCGTATTTCCTTTAACGAAATCTGACTCTAGTGCAAGGGATGAAACAAACGACAGAATAAAGCAGGGATACCATTTGTCATTTTGTTACCTTTAGCATTTATTGAAGAGTTTAGAGAGGTTTTAAATGAACAAAAACAGTTCTTTGAGAAAGCAGAGAATCTGTGTATAGTAAAAGTTTAATTTAAATATTTCCACTGAAGAATAAACGTTGTACCTTTAGAGTTAAACAACAACAACTGTTGTATGAAGAAAGCTCGAAGTTGTATTTATATGCTAGGAGTCAAAAAGGGGGGGAAATTAAGGTTACGGTCGGAATCTTCGGATTTCCATACTGATGTTGTAACATATTCCACTGGTTTGATGAGAACAGTCACAACGAGTGTAGATCTGATGCCAGAGCACACGTTAGCCCGTATAACCACTGCAAGTAAGGGCATTTCAGTGCCAGCCCATCGCATCCAGCTGTCTTTTACGCAGTCTTCCCAAGTTTCTTTTCTCCTTCAGTAGATTATTAAGGTAATTAAATGGGATTCTGTTTCTTCCCATTTTTTTCATTTGCATTAACTATTCATTTTATAATTAAATGTGTGCCATTCTAACTATGGGTTATATGTCATTATTGTTAAATACGATATGGTTCCAATATCTGATTCTGCATTAACATTCCAGATATACTTTCTGATTCCGTAACCAGTTTTCACTACAATATAATGGTTGGGATACGGCCAATACATTTAAATACCTCAATCTCTATTATACTTCTTTCTACCGCCACGGGTGGCCGAGGTCGTTAAGGCGCGGAGTCATGAGCTAGAGGCTTAGGGTTCGATTCCCACCAGGACAGTCCTCCGTGGCTGAAGTATTTTCCAGGTATTCCTCATTCTTCATAAATGGCAAATGCCGGGGAAATACCCTAAAATTAGGTCTGAAACGCTTCCTTCTTTTACAAAAAATAAAACCCTTTCCCAACATATCATTTCATTTCATGTCAGTCTTGGTGGTGTAGTGGTATCCACACTTGCCTTCTAAGCCCAAGATCGTGGGCTCAAACCCGGTCAGGATCTATGGCTTTTTTCGGGTGTAAAAATCCTAAGTATGGCTTCCTTCGGAAGGGAAGTAAAGCCTTGGGTCCCGTGTCATACATTTACGGCACGAAAAAGAACCTCAAGCCTGAAAGAAGAGACCTCTGAGCAAAATTTGTCGGCCGTTTCACGTCCTGAATTAAATGGGACGCTGATGACCTGAGATGTTAAAGAGCGTTCGTAAATAATCCAAATCAACAACAATTTCATTTCATGTATCATCATTGTCCACCGTCTATAGTGCCCCAGTAGCAAAAACGGCCGTTAATCACTATTTAAAATCAATCTTTACTTCTTTCTATTTCTACTTTAAATATGTAATAGTATATGTATCTAAGATAAACAGACCATTTTATTTCTTCATTTCTTTATCTTGTTTATATATATTGTTGCAACCTAGATACTTAAAAGTTGGCAATTGTACTATTGTAGAGTTGGATTTTATACTTTTAGTTCTAGTAAAAAAAGAGCTAAGGAAACATTTAATTACAGTATATTAAAATATTATATATACAAAACATTGGCATTCATAAATCGATTTCATTCACATGATTAGTCAAAACATTGTCTGCAAACATTAAAATATTTTTATATATTATTTTCTAGAAGCTGCAATTCCCATTATTTTTAACTCTTAGGTTTACACTATTTGGTCTTTATAATTGACATTTTTATCGCTTCCTTGTTTCGTTATTACTTCTTTCACTTTATTGGTATATTCTCTTCTCTATAATATTTCCCACTGTTTCACTTTTAGGTTTATCCAAAACTTATTCAAGATTTATAAAGGCAATCTGCCGCTGTGAATTAAAATCAATCGTTTCTTGTATCAAACTTTATTTATAAAGAATGCCCGCTAACGCCGAATTTTCTGTTTCCGCCACTAAGCGTGCTGCGACCTGCAGACCGCACTTAACTTCGCTTTGTAAAACGTGTGCACAATCTTAACACACACACACACACACACACATATATATATATATATATATATATATATATATATATATATCTAATTATTTCAACAAATTAATCGTACAGTAATGGTATAGAAAAATAAAATACATTTATCGCGAAACAAGCATTTGTTCCTTAAATTAGTTAAATGAAACGGGAAATTAATTGGAAATAAAATCATAAAAGAGAGTTTCTTAGTTCCGTGCTTGGTGGTCACGGTAGTTCAGTTGGTTAGAGAGTCAGCCTAGAAAGTTGAAGACCCGTATTCATTTTTTATATTAATTCTCAGCAATTTATTAATTTATTCATAAAAATTAGAAAAAATATATCTACAAAATAATTTATAGCAGGAATGGCGCGAGCTGAGTAGATCGAAGGTATGCTACCCGCATCACATTCTTTCTAAGTAGCGGATAGCAACCAGAATAGCAACGGTCGATAAGCGATACTTCGCTGCTGTGATTTGCGGGCATAGTACAACTCGGATTTAATTCGACGCGGCCACCCCTGGCTTTACAGTGCATAGGTACATTTCGTAATGAATGTAAAAAATGCAAATACTGACATTTTTAAAGTATCAACATCAATTCAAGATCCCGTTCACTTGCAGGAAAGTTGGCAACAGGAAGACTAAAAAATTCAATGCTTGACAATTTCTCAATATTTCGCATCCGTTTTTACAGGACGTGTAACTAAGCGGTTGTAATGTAATGACGCATACTCCTGTCTCAGCTTTTTTTTTTTTAATTCTCTTCCTTTACACTGTATAGTTTCCTTCGCCGTCTCCATATGTTACTTTCTACTATAACAGAATTCTATAACGTAAAAGGTTTTCCATCATGAACCATGTATTTGATTTCGACTGAATCACTTTGCACTTCTTTTCTTGTGAAGATTTAAGTATTTGGGGCTCAAAAGACTGCCACCTAATCTTTTAATTGTAATCTTTGTGCCGGAGACGCACTTAAAAGTTTTACAGCTGCACCTCTTAATGAACTACTTACAGTGTTTATTAAAGGAACTGGCGTAGAGAGAGCAAAACGTCAATGTCATCTCGTTAGGCAGTAAGCACGAAACAAAACATAAAAAAGCAATTTTATGTACGAATTTCGTCTTCAAGTGGCTTTTGTTGATACTTCGTAAAGCAAGTGAAGAGGTTGGACCAGAACTGGAGTAGAGAACAGCGTTTATTTGCTCGCATTTAATAAAGTCGGATAATAAGATTAAGTCTCCCAGCAAGAAGTTGTACTAAAGTTGTGGCTTGCAAGAAGAAGGTAAGGTTAGCCAGAGTTGGTAGAATGGATAACCTCAGCTCAACAAGTGGGTACTAACAAGAGCTGCTTTGTTAGCTGGCTAGATATGCCATTGTTTGAAACAATAAAATATTGACAAAAGGATTTAGCTTCCTTAGAATGAAGAAAAACTTAAAAACGGGCGTATTTCCTTATTGTCCTTCTTCCCTTTACAGCCTTCCTCTTTTAATACCCATCTTACATATCCTTTCCCTTTAGGGTGATCATTTATTTTCCTCTAAGGCCCCTATATCGCTCATTCTTTGTGAAGTTGCTGCCATTTTTATTTGTTTTCTGTTATATCATTAACAGTAAAGAGGCTATTTTGTGTGTTTTAGTACTTATTTTCCTTTCCTTTCAAATTACTTACTTTTATTGTATTTCATTTTCTTTTGTATTTATCCAATATTTGCATCCATAATAAAAGCTTTGTGAAGTTTTAATTTTATTTAGCTCCCAGGCTTTATTCCCAACGTTATCTTAGTTTTACTGAATATTACTTGATATTGTGGATAATTTACTTTTATTTTTTTATTCTAATCAAGATGATTTTGCTGCCTGGAAAGTTAAATAATTGATTGGAATCTTTGATCGTTGATAGTCGCTAGGGCATTTAAACGGAAAATATCCGACTTTAGTTAATAAGTTCATTTTCACATGTTTGTATATTACGTAAAGACTATAATACTCAATATAAAGCCACAAGCATTTAATGGTAATAACCATTTATCTATATTAATTTGCGAAATTCATTTGCGTATGTTATTACGTAAGATAAAGGGTATAATATTTGATTTTAAACGGAAAACTTTCATTGATAATATGTTTTTAATCATGTAAATTAATAAGTTCATTTACACATGTTTTTATATTAGGTAAAGGCTTTAATTTTCAATTCAAATGTGAAATATTCGTTGGTAATGCGTTTGAATCGTATAAAGCTACTGAGCTCATTTGTATAGATTTCATGTATCAGATAAAGGCTATTACAATGTATATGTTAATGTTTGTTTGTTGGCCTTAATGGCAATACGGAATAAGAAAAATGTAACGATTCAAAGAATCTCAAACATAGCCAAGAATATGAAAAGATTAAAACTACAAATAAGAAAATTGTAATAATAAGTGAATCAACCAATGGCAAGCGTAACAAAATTAATAATGTGTACCAAGAATGAAACACGAGACAGACAGCTTTGTTGCGACTAAATAGAAATTAACGAATTTCATTCGCTTAGTGTACGTAGGCTGAAGTATAATGCATGTAATGTATTGTTACAATCTTATTGTAATAAGTGACTGTTTATACCTCAGAATGTTTAGTTATGCGTTGGTTTCCGTCGAGAGAAGTCGTGTTTTAAATTCCATTAGTAGAAATTGTGATTTTACTCCGTATGGAAAAGCAGTATTTTAACATTACGTAAAGATAAGTGGCGATTAATATTTCGTGGAAGAAATTACAAAATTATTATTTGTGGTGAATGATAGGAGTTGCGAATTTGAATTAATATCCAAGGAAAACAGTATACGAGTTACAACAGGACAAAAAGCACAGTTTTGTGAGAGAAATATAAATTATAACACGTCTGTCTCGTATTCAGTCTGCATAAATAATATTCTCAGAGCATGTCGTAATCAGAAAAGTGTATTGTTGTGTAGTAATAACAAAACAATAAATGCCGTAGATTTCTATCCACATGATTTCGTTATACTTAAGGCCATGCTCTTTTCACCTCAGAAGCAACAATCTTAAAAATCCATCTCTATTATCAAACCCTGAACTAGTCGAGCGTATTACGGGGTGTTAGTTACGCCGTCTAATCGACGGTGACGTCAGTTATATTTCCGCTATAAATTTGACACCCAGCGTGTTGGCAGTAATGAACGTCGACACACGTCGTAGTTAATACCACCACAGCTTATTTCATGATATGTTATCTTATTTTTCTGTCATTTTCTCTATCTTATATGTAAAGTTTAAAGAATTTAAATTTTGGAGAGCTTTTAGATGGGAAAATTCTATTAGAAGGAAGGAAGTAATAAATAAAAACACTATTAATAAAACTAAATTTTTACAAGCGATGATCGGTGAAATCGGTAAGAACTCTTCGTTGTATTCATCAACAAACACTACCCGTTTTCCGAAATTTATTAACTACGTTATATGTAACTGTGTCCACAACGATTAATAATATAAGTACAAGAAAACACCAGGCTTAAGAAAGCAAACATCTAAAGCAGACTGTATTTTAGTTTCTAAACCAGCTGTAGAAAAAAGGCGAGAATTTTTACCGACTTCAACTAGGAAAGAATATTATTAAAGTTAATTTATTTCCAAACAATTAATACACTATAGGTTTGATTACAACACATCTTTGATAAGCATGCGTAAGGAATGTAAAAAAGGAACACATGTGTGACATACAAGCATTGTGTTTATTACTAACTTTAACTTAATTACTTTTTATTGAATGAATGCTTTTAAAACATGAGTATACGTTTGGGTGTTTGTACAAACCTCAGCAGATTGACGGCTGCGTGATCCAAATAGAATTCGACCTGCACCCCCACATATATGCCTGTCTCAGTAAGTAACTGTTCTAGCGATGCTTTTATCACTTAATAAATCACCTTATAGCACAAGAAGCAACATTATTAGTGTGAGGGACTTCATCTATAGCTCATCTTGTGGCAAATGGAACTTTGCCAAACCACAAAGCATTACCAACTTGTACGTATAAATTACCGTTTCTGCATGTAGGTAGAACTGTTTTCGTTATGAGGGCACTTGTGGGCAATTAGGGCTTACTTTATTCCTGGATTTCCAGTTTATTCTGAAATTGGGTCAACCCCACGCTTTCTATCAGTTCCATTGTGCAGAGGCGGAATCGCAAAAAATTCCAGGAAGTTTTGGGGTCAACAATTCTCGAAAGCTATTAAAAATTTGATCTCTCTTATCTTCTACAAGCACTTTATTATGTCGGGGGTACATAATTATGGAAATATGAAGTGGTGCAAATTGCAGTATATTTTGTATCTCAACGAATTTTCTCGGGAAAGAAAATGAAAACGATAGATACATTGTTTACAACAGGGAGTTTTATAAACGGTAGCCTCCTTTTACAGGTGTTTAGCCTTACAGATTGCCGATCTGTGGGTCCCGGGTTCTACACCCGGTACATTGTATGAGTTAGGGACATTTGGAGCGGAGTCTACTCAGCCTCATGAGAATAATTGTCTGACGGAGAACAGCATCCTATCTGTCTTGAAAGCTGCGTGATGGCAACTGGCGACGTGCCAGTGTGCTGTTCAAATGCCCCTGTGACGATATCGTTAATGTGATGATGAATGAAGACATAGGTGCACCGGCAACTGAATATCAACAATTACCTGATCTTTCATATAACGACAATATAGTAATTCTCTGTAGGACGGTAAAAGACCTGCAAAATCGCCTAAATGCTTTGCAAGATTATTGCAAACAATGGGGTATATAAGTAAACACATCTAAAACTAAAGTTTTTACGTTTCAAAATGGCTATGTTTGCGGCATGGGAGAAAAAATGAAAATATGGGGGAGAAGTAATCCAGAAGTAATTTGACTATCTTGGAATAAGACTTGACATGAGTGGAAAATGAAATAAACACAAGGGGAACGGTCATCTCTCTGAGCTACTGAGGCTGTTAGCTCGGATACTGAATATGCCAGTCAAAACATTAAAAACTCTGTATGAGGCAATAGTTAGGTCCTCATTGTTATATGGAAGGGAGATTTGGGGATGGGATAAAATAGACGGTCTAAATAAATTACAACGTGATTTCTAGAAGTGATTTCTAGGGGTGGAGAGTTGAACATCGGAACTGTGGGGTACTACCAGAGGTGGGATGTTGGGAAGGTGTAGTCAACAAAATAAATGTAATTATGTACTGGCTAAGATTAATTAAAAGACATCGAACAACTCTGAGGGCAATATGCTACCGACACCAAGTAACATGCATTATCTAAAATGGCGGGCGGCGGTTGTATTGCTTTAAACCATATTTGGCAGCAGGGTATTGAAAACAAGTATGGCGTAGTGACGTAAGTCAAAAGACGCCTGTCTGGTATAGGTACGAGGGCAGGAAATAGAGGCGCTATGCATGCAGATGTCATCTCTGGACCTACAGAGCGAAATTAAAATTAGATAGGGTAAAGAGACCTACATCATGGAGCTAGGCATAAAACAGAGGTCGGGAATAGCATGGTTCAGACTGGGAGACTGGAAGGCACGTAAGGTTGTTGACAAGGAAGACAGGAGGATTTGTCCATTATGTTCGAAACCGAAGACTGGGTGCACTTTTGGCTAAGTGCGCAGATACCGAAGATACTAGAATAATTATTTTTCCTAATTCATTTTTTACTTCCGGTAGGGGTAGGTTGGCATGTTGGGACTTTTGTAAGTAGACAAAACTGGCTAAACCTGGGCATTTTCTTAAATGAAATACGTACTTTTAGGGACAAGGAATTTCTATAAATATTGGACATATATAATACGAAAATTTATGTGAATATTTGAATTATATATATATATATAAAAATAAAGTAATGCTATTAACAATGTAACAAAATAACAGTAGTTATAAAAGTGGAATAGGATAAAACACTAAGATAAAGTCACACTTGAAATCGCTACATTTCTTCTTGATCGTTATATTACTTGTCTTCTTGACATAGAAGAGCTCCAGTAGTTCAAAATATAGCGATTTCAAGTGTGCCATTATCTTAGTGTTTTATTCTTTTCTACTTTTATAATTACTGGTAATTTGTTACATTATATATATGTCTCACGTGTGTGTATGAGATCTTATTAATGTTGTTGTTTTCCTTTGTTGTCATTAATTTCAGAAATGAAGTATTTTACAAGAGCATGAACGGTCTGCGACCCATGCGACTGTGACGTACTTTATATATATATATATATATAATATATATATATATATATATATATATATATATATATATATAAATACCTGTAGTAATAAATGCTATTACTACTACTACTACTACTACTACCATTACTACTACTACTATTGCTACTATTATTACTATTACTACTACTATACTAATACTATTACTACTACTACTACTACTACTACTACTATTATTATTTATTACCACTATTACTACTACTATAATACTAATACTACTATCACTAATTCTACTACTATACTACTACCACTATTACTACTACTATAATACTAATACTACTATCACTAATTCTACTACTATACTACTACCACTATTACTACTACTATATTACTACTACTATATTACTACTACTACTACTACTACTATATTACTACTATTACTACTACTACTATATTACTACTATTACTACTACTACTATTAATACTACCTACTACTAGTATTACTACTACTACTATTACTGTCAGTCCTGGTGGTGTAGTGGTTACCATACTTGCCTCCTACACCCAAGAACCCGGCCAGGACCGATGGATTTTTTCGGGCGTAAAAATCCTAAGTATGACTTCCCTCGGAAGGGAAGTATAGCCGTGGGTCCCGTGTCGTACATTTACGGCACGAAAAAGAACCTCAAGCCTGAAAGAGAGGCCTCTGAGCAAAATTTGTTGGCCATTTCACGCCCTGAGTTGAATGGGACGCTGATGACCTGAGATGTTAAAGAGTGTCCATAAATAAATCAATCAATACTACTATTACTACTACTATTGCTACTACTATTAATACTATTTACTACTACTATTACTACTATTACTAATACTACCACCACTATTACTCCTAATGTGACTAAGCAGTCGCAGAGGTCGCCGCGGCCGGCATTGGCCCTTCGAGGGATGTCGCGCCTAGGATAGAAGAATTAATGAACACCTCCATGCCGATAAATAAATTACATAATGTAAATTTATGTAATTTTTATTTTGCAAATACACTTTTATCAGTCATATAGTTCCCAGAAATTGCATTCAGAACAATTTATGTTATTTTTAGCACATCACACACATGTACAACCATTTA
The DNA here is from genome assembly GCA_030762175.1 of Metallyticus violacea. Classification (NCBI taxonomy): domain Eukaryota; kingdom Metazoa; phylum Arthropoda; class Insecta; order Mantodea; family Metallyticidae; genus Metallyticus; species Metallyticus violacea. The sequence continues at coordinate 8,280,525 of CM060841.1, forward strand.
GAAACTTTAGTGAAAGAGTCATGACTTTTAGCGAACAAAGAACATAAAGCCTATCAGAATAGATGTCACTTCCTTTTACACGCTCTGAAATAAGCGCATTGTTGTTCTATGTTACAAGGTTTTGACATTATTATTATTATTATTATTATTATTATTATTATTATTATTATTTATAAAACCTAATGGAACTTATACATTTCTATAATATTGGTGATTTAAAAATTAACTGCTCTTATTATTAAAATATTCCGTTTTATTCTCAAACATACTTATTGGTGCTGTGCGCGAAGAAGAATATTATTGGTCATATCAAGTCGAATTTTCATTGTTTTCTGCCAAGCGTTCCTTATATCGATTTTGATATTTAGGCTTCAAGCGAACAAAATACATTTGGAAAACTGTAAACACAATTAGTTGATTACTTCATTATTTCATTTTCTTTTATTTTTTGCACTATTTAAAGAAATAGCTACTCATAATTTAGGCGTATTCAACATTTGAAGCATACTTTAAAATATTTTAAAACTACTGCATTCATTTTTATTCAAAATGTACTATGTTCAGTACTATGTAGACGTCGTTAGATAAATTATAAATTTTGGTCATTTGGTATTTACATTGTTTTAAAAATATTTTATGAAGAACAATTTTGAAAATAATGCAGGTAAAAGACAAATACTTTCATGTGCTCTTTTATCAGAAATCATAGTTAGTGCAATAGTTTGTTTGTTCATCTTCATTAAGAAATAATACCATTATTATAAAAATAAGTATTAATACGTGGCACGGCAAAACATTTATATTGAAAAGCATATTATTATTATTAAAAAAGTATTAACATTAAAAAATATCTTTTACTTAACAAGGTACAACTAGTACTGTATCTTAAATATTAAAATATAGAATATTTAAAGACATTTTATCAAAGTATATGCTAGCTAGAAAGCTGAATTTTGTACAGTTTTTAATTTAGTAAAAATTTACCTTCGGAATAAAATTTTAGCATTGTTATTGATTTACTTTTTGCATTTTAAAATACAAAGTAAATTTGTCTCAAAAGTGCACCATTTATAAAACTGCTATTTCAGATACACATTTAAAGCATGTCATGAACGATTCTTAGGGCAATTAAAATTTGAGAATTTTCCCTTTAGTACTGAAAATCAAATTTATGGAAAATCGGCTTGGAAATTTAAACATTAATTCAGTTGTAGCATGCAGACATTTTCAAAGAATATAAAATAAGGTCCTCCCGATAAATATATCGAAATAGTTTAAAAACTTTTTTAAAAGTAAGCTTGGACTGTCCAATGAAATAAAAATAAACAATATAAATTTGTACCCCAAAACCTGTTCTATTCTACCTTAAAACCTACCTTCGTAATAACAGCATTATTCCTTAGTGATAATTGTAAAATATATAAAAAATTCATGGAGTACTGATGGGAAATAAAGATAATAATAGCCTATTGTGTCCCTTGAGGGCAAAGGCCTCCTAACAAGTAGGGAAAGATCGCTTTTTCCTAACATGGTGAGCTATTCCACGCTATTTGTTCGTATGCTGTTTAAAACACTCTTTGGTTACTCCATTTCTCACTGCACTAGTTGCTTCTCGAGAGATTTCCATTTTTCTCTTCCTCTTGTTACTCTTGACCAATTTCGACCTGCATGTTCCTTGAAGAAATCTGTCCGTCTTCTTTTGGGTCTGCCTTGTGTTCTGAGAAGCATACATAAAATATTTTCCTGCATTATTCGTTAACCTTTTGAAAAAGTGTATCATATGATAAACATTTAATACTTACACCTTATTATACATGTGATAAATGTTGAAGAAAGTACCTCCTATAGATTTTAAAATATTTAAAATATAATATATAATGTGAAAAATGGATACTTAAAAGTAGTCTGTTCCGTTAGTAATAGTTTAAAACGCCATTGCAAGCGAAAATACTAACAAAATTTACTTAAAAAAATTTAGGAAAGGCAATAATAAGTCAAATTTGTACAGTTTATAATGAAAGAACTTAAAAAGTTAAAGGGCTGGAGTATTTTCCTGCTAAATTCTCAAATTCCAATACATTAAGTAGAATTATAAGCTGTAACAAATAAAAAACAATACAAGTTTAAATACTCCTTGGCTGTATTTTGCTAAAATTATACAACATTTTGAGATATTGCAGAAAAATACTGAAAAATCTAAAGAAATTTAATTAGAAAATGTAATTTAGCATCAAGATATTCATTAATAATACACTGAAACAAATAATATAGTCGTCTTAGGAGATAAAAGATTTTTAACGGAATACTTTTTTATAATATTAAATTATTTATAGCGCGTTTTTTTTTTATCATAAACAATCCTCATGTTATGGAGAGGTTTGTTTCAATTCCAGCCAGGTAACTTCCCTCTTTGGTTTTTCATAATAATATCTTGATACAAAAAGTCACATTACAAGGTGGAATATGGTGTGCTACATAAAGACGCTTAGGACTTCACGATTCCAGTTTCACTGGTTGGGTAGCCTAATCTAACAACAGTCTCCCCAGCTCTGCAACTCGAATGTTTTTAGTTATATTTTGACCTCACCGTATTCGATTGGCAATGACTAACAGAAACACAGTGTCGCATTCAAGTTCAACCTATCCGGACGACACCCGCGCCCTAGGGAGGGACTCAGATATCCGACTTCTGATGCCATGTGCTTCAGATTCCGCATCGCAGCATCTGAAGGCGCCACAAAAAAGCCGCATGAAATTTTATGTGTTATTTTGAAACAACTATAGCCTTGTTTATTTCTGTGATTTAACTTAATATATGCACAGTCTGATGCAGTGTGAAAACATATCTATATAGTTCTGCTAAATCTCTAAACTTTTTTCCTATGTTGCTGGTATATGATGATACTCGAGTTTTTAGCTCTTAACCTCAATCTTATGAACCTCTTCTATCGTTTAAAATTTAATTTAATTTCCAGTTTTTAATTCTTTAAACCAGACTTTACATACTCTACATTAACTAACAATTTATAAAATTTCATAAATAACGACTGCTAAATAACAAGATCAGCAATTAATGCCCGCTATTAAATGAGTGATAAAAGCTCGGAGTAGAAAATTAGTGTTACAAAATGAGATCTGATCGTCCTCAAGGAAAACTATCGTGGGTGCAGAAAAAATATGTACACAGAATTTAGAAGGGAAAAAAAAATGGATTTGACTTTAAGTATTTTGAAACTGAGAATGAATGGCCTCAGACGCCAGAGCTACATTGAGATGTGACGTGTGCTTATGGCCGGTCAAATGTAAACCAATGTAATTAGCGGAGGTGTAGTCATTAGCAGGTTGCGCCTCAAATCATTCACTCAGTGTACAGTTCTTCGTGGACGTTGCAAGGCGTTTTGAGAGCTACAAAAATACATTTTTATGAAATGTTCTGTACTTGAATTTCAATCAATGAATTACCGCATGTAATTCACTGAAATAATGCCCTATATTTAATACAGTAAATTATTTGTTAGTAGTAGTATTTATTTCTCATGCATCACATAGAGATTTAATTTTTAAAAAAATAAACATAAATGAAAAAAAAAACTTTTAAATATAACAATAAGAAAGAGTGCCTTCGGCAATTCCAGAAGACATTAACTCCAATCAAAATTTATTCCAATTTGATTGGCTCAGCCCCCCAGTCCCCGGTTCATCAGCAGCTCCTACTGGAATATCCAGGAGACCGGGCTCCAATCCAACCAAAAACAAAACACAGCATTAAAAATAATTTGTACATTCAGTATAACATTAAGTTATATTTCCTACCATACTAAACCTTCCTTCTTTTTTAATTAAACCCATTGGGCCGAATTTCATTCCTTGAGAGTTGTTTATTCCTTATACACACTAACATCCTGGTTATTGATGTATAAAGATCCTGTTTAACAAATACTGGATAATAGTCCCATTCCCTCCCCCACTCATTTCACCCTCCTTTCACTATCTGACAATTCTATACAATTTCTCCAGCCCCTTTCTCTAAGTATTTTACACACATAACCATTTTTGTCTCACCTTGTCTATGTATTTTTCCAATTCCTTAATGTTTTCATCTGATTTTAAATGTAAAATTCTTCTACCTCTTATTTCATCTGATAAATTTTCCAACTTTCGTAATAGAAACTGTTCGCTCCAAAACTTGATTTGCTTACCAGTCTAATATACAGTGCCAAGTACTATCTGGTTCTTCATACATGTAACATATTCCCTTAATGTATCATTTCTTGTCTCACTTAAATATTTTACTCCTGTTCTAAACCATGCCAATTCTTCTATTCCTCACTTATCACAAATTGCAATATATCTTTCTCTTTCCCACATATTTTTTAGTATACTGTATGATTTCAGAAATTTTTTGATGTTAAGATTTGCCCATATTTCCTGTTTTTAATATCTTCAATTCTTATTGTTATCTCTCTCCAAAATTCTTTACCCAAACAATCTCCCTCTTCCACACTAGTCCTATGCCCGCTTCTTGTAGGATATTTTGGATTTTAGATAACCAAGTTTCTCTCCCCCTTAATTTTTCCTTGTACTACAATACACTGATTGACGATATTCTCCAATTATTTGTTAAGTTCAGCTCTCTCTCTCTTTTAATTAATGTTTCACGCCCGTTTTAGTGCTAAGCATCACAAGCGGTGAACACTGGTGATACATGAGATTAAAAGGTAAATTGGAAAAGGATTTTTTTTTTAAGAAAGGAAACATTCCAGGCCTAAGTTTAGGGACCTTCCCGGGATTTGCCATTTATGAGGACTGAGGAAAACCTGGAAAAAACCTCGGTCAGGGAGAATGGTCCTGCCAGGATTCGAACCGAAGACCTCCCTCCCGCTCACGAGTTCGCGCCTGTACGACCTCGGCCATTGGCATAACCAATAACCAAACGAAGCATGAGAAACCATTTGTTGCTATTCTTGATGTGCCTATTTTTCGGCTTTCTTTCCACAAGTAAATTTTTATGCATATTTTCTCCCGTATTTTCTTTAAGCTGACCAATACATCAGCGCGCTTATATTTGAATGTAAGAAATCAGTGCTTAAATTTAACTATTGACGGGGTTAAATGTGTGATGAGATTCTTCCTCTTCAAAAAATAAAGATAAGCCTTTTTTAATATTTTCTCCAGAAGTGAATTTAGTTTTCAGTAAAATAAAACTTAAATGTAAATTGATAAATTAAATATCGGAGCTGTTTGAAAGCCCGAACAGCTACAGCGATAATGTCCAGGTAGCTAACATACCTTGATTAATATTTATAATTGCAAATTGTTTGTAAATTCCATTCATAGACAACACAGTTGGGAACGGCGGTGGAACAGTGCAAGCCGGTCACAGTTGGATGCAGAGGAATATTATACAGTGAGATTCACACGTGAACCGACCCATTTTGAGCAAATACCACTGCCCAACTCAAATTGACCCTTGTTAAGCACACGTGTTGGAGAGTGACTTGGATCTCAGGCCCATTAGATAGCAGAGGCAGCCAACAGCATGTGGCAAAATTATGAGTACGTGGTCCATACACGAGTATTGAATTAGCAGCTGTGTGTAATCTCACTACCTTGGCGGAATTCACAACGGATATGACCACGCTTTGCAAAATATGTTCGGAATGTTTGGTAATTTACAGCTCCTTCTAAGATTTTTATGCATTTTCTCCTTATTTGTACCAGTCGAGTAGCTTACAGCATCTTGGCTGAAATTAAACGAACCTCAATCTGTTTGATTCAAGTGGGTGGCGTTTTTAATGATCACCTCTTTTCTCCTTTTCAGTTTAAGTTATCCTTTATATGCAATATTATGTTTTCAAAACGGTACAAATGTAAGGTTCCTTAGTTTTGGGGGAAAATTCTGGGTTAGAAATTTCTTTACCACGAACATTTAAAGAACTTTTATATAAATTTATTTATTTTGAATGGTGTTTAACACCCGTTTTTACTACTGAGGCACCACAGGTGGTGGACATTGATGATACAAGAGATTTGATTTGTTTTATTAATAGACGCTCTTTAATGTCTCAGGTCATCAGCGTGCCATTCAATTCAGAACGTGAAACGGCCGATAACCTTTGCTCAGAGGCCTCTTCTTTCAGGCTTGAGGTTCTTTTTCGTGCCGTAAATGTACGACACGGGACTCACGGCTTTACTTCCCTTCCGAAGGAAGTCATACTTGGAATTTTTACGCCCGAAAAAAATCTATCGGTCCTGGCCGGGTTTGAACCCGCGATCTTGGATTTAGAAGGCAAGTATGGTTACCACTACACCGCCAGGACCGACTAATACATGAAATGAAATGATAAATTGGGAAATGATTATTTTTTTTAAGGAAGGAAACATTCCAGGCCTAAGTTTACAGTACCTCCCCGGCATTTGTCATTTATGAGAACTGAGGAAAACCTGGAAAAACTTCAGTAAGGGACAACTGTCCCTGCGGGATTCGAACCCCAGACCTCCTGCTCTCAAGTCCGCGCCTTAACGACCTCAGCCAGCCGAGGCGGTATTTATATTAACAAAACAAACATAAAATAAATTATGCAGAAAGTCAAGTGTATCTAATGTCTACTAGAAGTCAACTTATGAAAAAAAGATGGCATAGAAAGGATGTGAAACTAAAGCCATGATCTTGTACCACTTCAGGTTTCACATTACAAATAACTAACAGATCTTTTTCAAATCAAACCAGATTTAAGCAAAACACCAAACATTTTAATCCTTTTTAGTGATTATCTTATAGTTTTCTCGTTTCTCTACTGTATTTGAACTAATTTTACTTTATCCTTATCTTTATTTTTAAGAAAGGACATTTAATACAACGTTTTAAGAAATAGCGGACTGTTACTGCGTTTTTTTTTGATTGATTGATTTATGGACCCTCTTTAACATCTCAGGTCATCAGCGTCACATTCAACTCAGGGCGTGGAACGGCCGACAAATTTTGCTCAGAGGCCTCTCTTTCAGGCTTGAGGTTCTTTTTCATGCCGTAAATGTACGACACGGGACCCACGGCTTTACTTCCCTTCCGAAGGAAGCCATACTTACGATTTTTACGCCCGAAAAAACCCATCGGTCCTGGCCGGGTTCGAACCCGCGTTCTTGGGTGTAGGAGGCAAGTATGGTAATCACTACACCACCAGGACGGACTAATTACTGCGTTGATTTTAAACAAGAAAAAAGGAGAGCAAGAGGTAAACATAATTGGAAATAAAGAATAAGTTTTTCAATTTTGTTTATTTCCAAAGGTCTCGTTTTATTTATTTTGTTTGCCAACATGTTACAGGACAAAGGGTTTCAAATGCTAAAAATTAGAAGAAATAAGATATATTTTTAGAATATTTACAATATTTATTATGTATAGTATGATATGTATGAGTAACTGGAAAACTAATTTATATAAAATGAAAGCAAACGCCAAATTACAAAACAAGAGGAACACGAGATGTGGAAACACCTAAAAAGAGACAAAGCTGAGATTGAAACAGGTCTCATGAACTACGACTAAAGATATAACGAAATGCTACTATGATTTAGATATATGCCTTTAGGATAAGCTTTTATTAATCTTGTACTAATGTTCACTGCACTTGTGCGTACCATTTTAAATGGTATCTAATGCGGGAAGAAGCTTCTGTCCCTTTGGAAGATTCAATAATCAGCGTAAATGAGAATGTCTGTATATTATTAGCAATAATATGGATTCATTGATCACAAGGCATCTAAAGTATCTTCAAAATTTATTAGTATAGGACTCTTTTAAGATTTTTAAGTCTTTTAGCTTTGTTCCATGCCGATTATTGCATTCTGGTTCAGTTCCCTGTCTATCACTGTCAAAGAACTACAAGCATTTTAGGCATCACCTGTCTCAAAAGTTATCAGCATAGTGTGACCACATTTTTAAAACCAATAAAGAGGCATTTTCACTGTCTTAAAATATGGGACAAAAATGAAATAAACCGCACGTACTAAAATGCTTAATGATTATCGCAATTTTGAAAAATTTGATTTTTGCCAAATTCATTAACAGATTTACGCACCGGAAACAAAATTTTCAACAATGTTTGATCTTTAGAGATGTACTCATGACATTTTATACAAAAAACATTCTGAAAGTGTGTTTTGTCATAGTTATTACCTCTTATCTATCTACATTATATACGAGGAAGGTTCATAAGTTTCCGGCCTAACCATTTACTAGATATGATGAAAGCAAAAACTATATTTCACTTCTCACAATTATATTACAACTTCTCACATCTTTGAATTAACATTTCAAATAGTCAGAAGTTTGGTCTGCAAAATGGACATAAAGAGCAACTATCACTTCATTGTCACACTTATATTTCCTTCCTTGAAGGTCCTTATTGAGTTTTGAGAAGAGGGAATAGTCACTGGGAGCTAGATCTGGGCTGTAGGGTGGAGTGTCGATCTCCTTGAAGCCACATTTCTTCACAGTTTCCTTTGCAACAGGAAGGCGCGTTGTCGTGGCGAAGGCACACACTACCACTCAGCTTTCCTCGCCTTTTTTCTTTGATGGAAGCACGTAGTCTGTGTAGTAGACTAGCATAGTGCTCCCCATTTACTGTGGTGTTCTTCCCCATGAAGTCAATGATGAGTATTCCGTCAAGGTCCCAAAAGATTATGACCATGATCTTATAGGTTGACTGAGTGACCTTGGCCGTTAGAGGCGGTGCTTCGCCAGTTTTACGCCACTCCATTGATTCTCTTTTGGACAAGGGATCATAGTCGAGGATCATAGTTTTATCTCCTGTAACAATGGTTTGTAAAACTTTTCTCTCGTTGCCACGGCAGAGCTCCAAAAATGCCTGACAACAGATGATTCATAGTTGCTTTTGGACTGAGGAAAGAAGTCTAGGCACTAACCTTAATCATGTTTAAATGTTTATGAATCGAAGGACTGTTGTTTCAGAAAGACCCAGCCTTGCTGCTACTTCTGTAACTTTGAACCGCCGGTCTTTCATAATTTCTCTTTCCACAAGAACGATGTTTTCAGAAGTGAGCACCCCCAAGGGCCGACCTGCACACTCTTCATCTTCAATGCTTTCTCGACCCATTCGAAAAAAGTTTGACCCATTCTTTTGCGGTAGAATGTGAGGGGGATGCTTCCCCATATACACCGTCCAATCGCTGTTTAATTTCTTTTGGAATAAGCGCTTCTTTTGTGAAGAACTTAATAACAGCTGGGTACTTCATTTTGAACTTGTCACAATCTTCTACACATAGCCTTCTTTATTCAACAACTGAACGCAGTGGAGCGAAAGTTACAGCTGAAATTATTTACTTTACAGATAAAGTATGACACTGTAATTTTGCCACCATTTTGTATTTTCGGTTTAAAAACATTAATGGTGTGTTGTATTTTTTGCTGGCGTCTCCTGTTATAGAGGTAATATATTGAATTATTTTTATTAAGTACTAGGAGCATTTTATAGTAAAACTGAAAATTATATTATTAATACTACTATTGTAGTTAGGTTACTCACTTAACATTTACAAAATAATTGATTTTAACAATATAGTAGCTTGCCATGAGCATTCCCATCTTTTCACAATGTGTTATTTTGAAGTAACTGCAGCTGGCTTATAAAGTTTACGAAGAAGTTTCAAGTTTTCCTGTCAGTTCAAGCTGTCTGGGGTAAGTTTTTTTTCGGAGCTTTTCCTTACCCTATGAGTGTGAATGAGAGATAACTTTAAGACGCAAACGACTCCGATTAACCCATACCATTCATCCCTACATACTACAGGCCTACCGGTACACCCTACTGTATTCACGCTCACAATCTGTACACGTCACGATAGGACAATTCAATGACCGCCACGGGTGGCCGAGGTCGTAAAGGGGCGGACTCGTGAGCAGGTGTGGGGTTCGAATCCCGGCAGACCGTCCTCCGTAGTTAAGTTTTTTTTCCCAGGTTTTCCTCAGTCCTCATAAGGGGCAAATGCCGAGGAGGGTTCCCAAACTTAGACCTGGAACGTTTAAAAGAAAATCCTTTCTTTGTCAAGAAAATGTTAATAAGGTGCACGATCTTTGTAGAAGATTTGCAGTTTTTTGGAATATTTTTTAAGTACTCTGCTTTAAAAAAGTCCATTATTTTGTGTGAATATATTGCCTATACGTTTTCATTAACGCAATCATGCTTTCTTTGTGCTAGGCTTCCTGAGCATATGAGTTAAAAATTAAAAATTAAAAAAAGTACAGGTGCAATAATATTCGAGAATCCTGCACGTCCTAGTTAATTAAAGAGAATGAGATCTGCTATTCATTGTGATTCCTTCCTAAGCGATAGATATGCGTCAGCTGTTAACGATCGTGACAGCCCTAGTAACGATTTCCACTAATTAATAACAAAAATAATTTCTATAATCCGTTTACAAAAGCCGGCCTGTTCGTGTACGCTGAACCATCAGTAGGACGTGCCTAATGAGCATATGATATTATTGTATAACATAATTAAAAATGATAATTTGGGAGATAAAAGCGAAATATGATCCAGAGCACCTAGAATCGGATTTCCATTAGCCACAAAGCCCCCTCGTTCTTTCTGATTAGTAATATCATGCCAATTAATCAATTAAGTGACCTTTTCCCACGGCCCCATCCATCAAAATGCTTGTTATTAATTTTCATTGGAGAAGCGACCAAATGAGATGCGCGATAATGATTTGGCCCGGAAATTTTAGCAACTGTGAAAACGGAGCTGTCTGCCACGTTCCGGCAACTACAACAGGTAGATCTGCAGCTTGCATAACAATCAGGCGTTTCTACCCAAACGGTGATTTACTTTCCGTTAGCAGGAATCTGCTAACAATCTACTGCTATTATTATTACTACTACCGGAGTTCGAGTCGTGTATATTAATGCTATGTGTGCCGAACTCGCATTGAGTGCCAACTAACCTATTTCAACCATTGTCCTGGCATATTCCTTGAAGCATACAGAACTAACAAATTAAAGAATCCCAGCATGAAGTAATATAAGCGGAACCGGTGACATATAGCGTGTTCAAGAAAAGAGAAGTGGCAGGTAGGTTTTTAATAGTGTTTAACGCCTGTTTTTAGTACTGAGGCAACACAGACGATGAACCTGATAACATGAAATTTAAATTTTATGATGGGAAAGGATGGAAAAAGTTTCAGTTTAGGAGGTCGATCTTCACGAGAATTGAACCCCAGAACTTCCGTGTCATCCGTGTCGGTACAGAAAGTAGAGTTGATCAAAACAAGAAGTAAACATTGGTTCTTAAAAAAACAGTTGGTTAAATATGGGTCAATCATCAGCAAAAGTAGCTTTGTAGTTCTCAATCATTGTCACAACTCCTTCAGCGATGTGTCTTAAGAGAAGCATGCGCGCGCGCACACACACACACACCTGACGGCTTTCTGATTTGGTGGCAAACTATTGCACAGTTTTTACCTCGCCGTTAGTGTTGAATACATCAAGAGATTTCCATTGCTAAAGTTCTGAGGAATCAAGACTGCCTTAGGCATTGTCGAAAATGACGAGAATGAATCACATTTCTTGCGTTAGATGAACACTTTCCCCATTATGACAGGTAATTAATTCATTTGATAAAAAATTAACACTAACCTTATGTTTAGTCTTTTCGGTAGAACGCAAGGCCTTACAAGGGATCATAGTAGAGGATCACAGTTTCATCTCCTGTAACAATGGTTTGCAGAACTTCTCTCTCGTTGCCACGGCAGAGCTTCAAAAATGCCTGACAACAGATGACTCGTTGCTGCTTTTGGACGGAGGTAAAAGGTCTAGCCACCTTATTCATGAATAATTCGAAGGACTGTTGTTTTAGAAAGGCCCAAACTTGCTGCTATTTCTGTAACTATGAGCCGCCGGTCTTCCATAATTTCTCCGTCCATAAGAGCGATGTTTTCAGGAGTGAGTACCTCCAAGGGACGACCTGCACGTTCTTTGTCTTCAATGCTTTCTGGACCCATTCGAAAAAGTTTGGCCTATTTTTTTCGGTAGAATGTGAGGGGGGTGCTTCCCCATATACACCGTCCAATCGCTATTTAATTCATCTGGAGTAAGTCCTTTTGTGAAGAACTTGATAACAGCTCGAAACACCATTTTGAACGTTTCACAATCTTTTACACATAGCCTTCTTTATTCAACTATAGCTGAACAAGTGAACATAGTGGAGTAGAAGTTACAGCTGCAGTTGTTTACTTAACAGATAAGGTATGACACCAGATAAGGCTTTTGTGAAGGCGATAATCAATATAAGCGAGGCCGAAACTTAATGGACCTACCCTGGTACTGATCACATGAGGCAGAGCTTTGCTGCTATTCGCTATTGATATATTAAGTGGACACATCTCAGCTTCAATTGGTTTCAATAGCACAGTAAGTGAAGTAAGTAAGTAATGCTTTGCGCCTTGTACATGCTCAGTTAATTGTGAATTTTACCAAAATTAAAAAAATACCTTTCCTCATTGGAATTTGTAAAGGTATCTAAAGAAACGAAGAGGCCCAAGTAAAGAGATATATCAATATGGATGGTTTTCTCACAGGAATACAAAACTTACCTAAATGCTGTACACTGTGGTGTGCAAAATAAAAGTACTTTGGAGATCTCTAAATGTTGCTTTTAAACTACTCCCCTACTACTTCTTGCATTAAGCTGCGTTAATTAAGAGAATTAACATACGTGGGATGATAAAGTTCATAAAGTTGCCTATAAACGATTGATAAATTGACTTTTGTAGAATTATATAAATAAATGATGTCATCGATATCGCTGTTGTTGAATTGTACCCCATGTAAAGCATTTTAATAAATAACTAACCTTACCAAATCAATCCACTGTCTCTACAGAACGTGTCTTTCTTGATTCGTTTTATGGGAAGAACCCGTTTTGCACAATCCATGCTAAAATAACAGAAAACATAACTTCCATTAAATATTGTAATCAATGAGTGCCTCAGCATGCAGCGACAGTAAGTAACAAAGCAAACAGTAACGCTTAGAATGCGTAATTGAGAGGTGGGTTCAAATCCCTTGGGGCCATCCTTGTGTTTTATCGTGGTTTTCCTTCGAATACCGCCAGGACCGTCCTTCCTGACTGAGGTTTTTTCCAGGTTTTTCTCAGCCCTCATAAATGGCAAATGTCGGGGAGGTACCCTAAACTTAGGCCTGGAACGATTCCTTCCATAAAATCCTTTCCCAATATATCATTTCATTTCATCTCATGTATCATCAGTGTCCATCGCCTGTGGTGCCTCTGTAGCAAAAACGGGCGTTAAACACTATTCATTCATTCATTCATCGTGGTTTTCCCTGGTCACTTAGCGAATGCTGGTCATTTTTAACGAATTTCCCAGTCTCTCATTGCCTCTTCAGGCGAAGCGACATGGGCTGGCGGTGAGCGGTGTGCAGTAGTGGAATATGCTCATTGAGAAAACTGCCCTGGCGTCTGGTGTGACAGGAGATAGAACTTCTTAGAGGGGAAACTTCGCCAGCGCCGTAATAGATCAACAGAAGAAAAGGCCAGGATCGATAGATTTTTTCGGGTGTAAAAATCCTAAGTATGGCTTCCTTCGGAAGGAAAATAAAGCCGTAGGTCCCGTGTCGTGCATTTACGGCACGATAAAGAACCTCAACCCTGAAAGAAAAGGCCTCTGAGCAAAATTTGTCGACCGCTTCACGCCCTGAATTGAATGGCATGCTGATGACCTGAGATGCTAAAGAGCGTCCGTAAAAAACCAAACCAACAAATCAGCAGAAGAAAAGACAGCTGTAAACATTAGGAACCCCACTTACTTCCATACATGTTGTCTCATTAACCAGGCTGTTGTTCACATTTCTCACTCGCCGCTTCTTTCAGTAGGGCACGAAAGATCCTCATTGGACTTCCGTTTCTGAAACGCTTCCCCATTTCACCTAATCTAAAACTACAAAATAAAATGAACTTTTAAATTGATATAATTTCTTGCTCAAACTAGAATTGGATTTAACAACATTTTTCGATGCATTTACAGCGAATGTGTTTTGCAATTATATTGGCAATATTGGTTTAAATAGATAGCCCACCAAAGAAAGAAATCACTGTGCCAACCATCGTTTGTTACAAAATTAAATTATTGACTGATAGTTTTAAAGCATATCATTTCTAGGACTGGCCAAGTAGTGTATATTATATTATATATTAGTGTATATTATATTATATATTAGTGTATATTATATTATATATTAGTGTATATTATATTATATATTAGTGTATATTATATTATATATTAGTGTATATTATATTATATATTAGTGTATATTATATTATATATTAGTGTATATTATATTATATATTAGTGTATATTATATTATATATTAGTGTATATTATATTATATATTAGTGTATATTATATTATATATTAGTGTATATTATATTATATATTAGTGTATATTATATTATATATTAGTGTATATTATATTTTACTTCTATATGGGCATTAAGAAATGTGATTGTTGTTCGCAGCATAGGCAGCTAACCGCACCACTAAATGCCGTGATCACCGTCTCGACAGCAGAGGTAAATGCTGCAAACAAGATTCAAACCGTGTTATTGCTGAGCAGCGGTCAAAGCCATCCGTGATAATAATATTGGTAATTACTAACAATCTATAAATTAACATCGTTAGTTGGGCGTCACAAGATCACCAGTGAAATTTAATGGTGGTGTGTTATGTAGAGACTCGTAAGAAAGCTTCGAGCGTGAAACATTTCCGTAACACGTACAGATATATTGGGTTATGTTTTAGCATACGCGGTCTCTTACTCCCTTGCCAAATACTTCATTGCTCTCTGTCTCTTTAATTATTTCTGCTGTTAACTGTTGAACAATTCCAAAACGAAAACCTCTAGCATTCATTTTGATAATTTTCATTATGTTATTAGGAGAATTATTATGAACCTTCTGCAGTGAATAAACCTACCGTTCTTTCGAAGCAGATAATTTTCCTTTCATTAAAATTGTACCGCCACGGGTGGCTGAGGTTGTTAAGGCGCGGACTAGGACCGTCCTCTCTGACTTGAGGCTTTTTCCAGGTTTTCCTCCGTCCTCATAAATGGCAAATGCCTGGGAAGTACCCTAAACTTAGGTTGGAAAGTTTCCTTCCTTAAAAATAAATAAAAATAAATCCTTTACCAATATATCGTTGCATCTCACATATCATATCAGTGTCCACCTCCTGTGTTGCCTCTGTAGCAAAAAGGGGGGTTAAACACTATTCCTGCCCTTGTATTCCAGAAAAATTATTGAAAAATAAAGGTAATTCTAATACTATTTCATCCACTTGTAACTTTATTAAAATATGTAAGCATATATATATATATATTAATTTCGTCTTTTTTTTTGTATTTTTAAAGTTTTATTTATTGTCGCTTTGACTACATTGGTTTCTCGCGTCTGTAGATTGCGAACTAAATACTTCATGAATGAAATGAATTAATTATGGCGCAAATAAGCTTGGAGTCCTTGGTACCTTAAAGGTATCAGACCTTTACTTTTTCAGGGTGAAGAAAATCGCCGAAAATTAAAAATAGCTACCCAGACAGCTTGACCTGATCGGGAATCGTACCCAGGACCTCCGAATTAGTTCTAACACTAGACCACTGAGACGGTTAAGTCGAATTCCATAACAATATTTTAGAACATAATGCAGTATTTTATATAACTATATATAATGTATCCTGCATTTTGCTAGTGTTATTCGCCTGGTAGAATGGAAGAGATGACCTTAATTATTTCCAGGGTAAATAAATAAATCTGTGGTAATAAGTGATACTGTTCTTTTCGCCATTAATTTACAAGTAATTAAAAATAGAAATACGCGGACTTCTGTTACGCAGCCTATAATGTAATGATTCTTGTTTCTTTTTTATGCATTGAGGTATCTCTTAATTACCTGTTCCACTCATTCTTTTTCATTTTTATTGCTTTACTTCATATTACTTCAGACATAACTAATTAATGCAAATATAAAATACTATATAAATATGAACTTATATTAGCAGAATGTAATGGTAGAATTTTTCTAACAGTAATATAGGAATTAGGTAGTGAAAAACTATGTTTTAAAATAATAAAATTAATATTATGTCCATAGCAATTATTGATTACAGCATAAGTTCAACTACAATGATATTTCCCCTCTTCCATAGCTGTTTGTATCTACTACAGCTACGATATCCTCGTTAACCACCTGTAGATCAAAGAAAGAATCAACAATAAACTCTCCCTAGATTACTATTGGTTGAAGCTAAAATATTGTGCTGTGGTCAAACAAATAGTCTCTATCACTAGGCTAATAAACATTTTGTAAAACTTAAAAGCTTTCCGGTTGTTAACGTGGTAAACATAACGGCTCTATACTCCCCCCCCTTTTTTTTCTTCTTCTGGGTAGTAAATGCTCAAATCAGCATGCTGCAGTGTCCATTCCCATTTTATTTTTTTTTTGTGAATGTGTGATTTTCTTCTATTAATGAATTATTTATAGAATTGTCTAAATTTTGACAAACTTAATGTTATTCTTTTGGTGTTTACTCATGGTTGAGGGGAATTTTATTTTCCCTTAATGAAATACCTAGAAGGAAAATAAACATTTTAAAAACTATAATGTTTAGTCCACAATTAAAATCAGACATGAATAAAATAGCGATTTGTTTTATATAAAATTTAATTGCACGTGTGACAACTCCAAGGAAAGTTCTTGTGACACTCGCAGCTTGGCACTGGTCAGCCTTTTGGTTTTATTTTCCATGAACTGGTAGTTGGTGAATTGCTTCTGTAGACTTTCTCTGTTACATTTCCTGAGACAAAGGAACGAGCGGTTAGGAACCCTGCTGATCACGCTGTCGTTTAACTCGCTTTCAATTACTTGCATCAATTACATCGTAATTGGGTTATCTTCAAGTGTCTCTTCTGTAATGATAGTTTCCACTTTATAACTGCCATCGACTGCGCTCGTCAAGAGTGCTCTTCCAGCTAGCACCAGCTGGTAATCTCTACTTCTGTGCTATTGTATAGAGGGGGCGATCCAATGAACTATGAACCACTTGCACTATTATGCCCGTGGAGTGGGCATATGTGTTTCCTACTGTTGAGTGGAGCAAAGGCACGCTATCCTCCGGCTGTCAAAGCGAATCTGATAGTGGTTAAGCTCAGTTAAGTTATTACGAGTTGTGTGTTTTGTTCTGTATTTAATCAGGAAATAAATTATGGTTCAATTTATTCCATACGCTCGAAACCTGTGTATACCCTGAATGGGTGCCAGACATGCTGAGAATCAAAAGAACAAAATTCAAATATGCCAAAGAAAAATGCAACACAAAATCCTGGGAATAACTTTGAAGGACAAAATACCTATAGTATTAATAAATCAGTTATCTCAGACAACAGACATCGCACAAATAGCTACCAGAAGCAAATGACAGTGAGGCGGTCACGTCGCAAGAATGCAGGACAAGAGGTGGACCTGCAAGATCTGCTATTAGGCATCCGGATAGGAAAAAGAACGCAAGGCAGACCTAGAAGAAGATGGACAGACCTCTTCAAGGAACATGCAGGTCCAGATTGATCAAGAGTAACAAGAGGAAGAGAAAAATGGAAATCTCTCGAGAAGCAACTAGTGCAGTGAGAAATGGAGTAACCAAAGAAATCAGTCAGAGTGTCTTAAACAGCAGACGAACAACTAGCGTGGAATAGCTCACCACGTTAGAAAATAGCGAACTTTCCCTACTTGTTAGGAGACCTTTGCTCTTAAGGGACACAATCGGCTATCTTTATCTTTATCTTCATGTTTTCTACTGCACAGCGGGCATTTATTTATGATACATGTGTGTTAACTCAATCAGTTCATCAAGTACAAATGCGATTTGCAGAAAGTTTCCTCACAGGTGTAAAAATGCAAAGCCGTATAACAATCCACAATCTTTCAAATAAATTTTGGATTAGGGGCAGTGTTCAGTCCAAGAAATCTAGCAGACAGTGTAGAAAAAAATTAGAAAAATCCCCCCCCCAAAAAACTTAGACATCTTTCATAACAAAAGTTATATGTCTCTTATGACTAAATTATCAAATAACACTCACGTTAACACATTTAAAGAGTTGAAACAGAGAAATGTCGATATTTATCAGTTATTAAGTAATGAACCGGGGGTTTTCAAAAAAATTCTGAAAAGAGCACAATATTAAACACAGGGCAAGGACTTTAAGCACTTGCTTTAACAGTTACGAGTGATACAATTTACTAACTGGTGTACAAAGGGGAAAAGCGCAATGAATGAATAGTGTTTAACGTTCGTTTTTACTACTGAGGCACTACAGGCGATGAACACTGGTGATACATGAGATGAAATGATAAATTGGGAAAGGATTTATTTTTAAGAAACGTTTCAGCCTAAGTTTAGAGCACCTCCCCGGCATTTGCCATTTATGAGGACAGAGGAAAATCTGGAAAAAAACCTCAGGCATGGAGGACGGTTCTGGCGAGATTCGAACCCTAGACATCCCGCTCACGAGTCCGCGCCTTAACGATCTCGGCCACCCTTGGCGGTGAGAAAGCTGTGTGCGTATTTTGTACCGTATTTGCAGAAAGTATGTGCCAGCTTGATTGATTTCGTTTATTTACGGACTATCTTTAACGTCTCAGGTCATCAGCGTCTCATTCTATTCGGAGCGGGAAACTGCCGACAAATTTTGCTCGGAGGCCTCTTCTTTCAGGCTTGAGGTTCTTTTACTTCTTGTTAATCTACGACACGGTATGTCTTACGAATATTTAAAATTTGTAATTATTCAAAACCATAGCTACAGTTTAGTATTACACTAAAATGCGAATATTAGCAAACTTATGACAGAGTTGTTACAGAGATTATAGAATTTATTAAGAATACTTCTGCTTTCATTGTAGTTCAATGCTTCGTTTTCATGCCTATACATAGGGAATATATATATTGCTAATCAGGAGCATTAAATGAACGTCACAAGTGACCGTGCTCAAATACATTAATATTATTTACACCATTCGCACCAAACCAATGCTGTCGTGTTGCATTTATTTTGTTTACATATATTGGCAGAGTCCAGGCAAAACGGTCTAGGTGTCGACAGTTATAATGTGAATTGTATTGCATATTTTGAATATTTTATCATTGCTTTGTGCTGTGCATATTGACAAACCTACAGCATCGGATATACCCATTATACAAATGTGACACTTTTATTATCATTTTGAAATTAGTTTATTTCCTGTTTTTTATTTTATAAAAATTTTACAACTTCTTTGTGCAGCTCAGAAAAGTTACTCTATATTGAAGTTAGCTTGAGTGATTTACGATTCATGTTTACCAGAGCTTCGTTAGCTTTGGTAAATAAATTTGTTTATGGACTATACAATTTTCGATACTCTTTAATCCACTCTCTGATTTTCGGTCCTGGTGGTGTAGTGGTAACCATACTTGCCTTCTAAACCCAAGATCGCGGGTTCAAACCCGGCCAGGATCGATGAATTTTTTCTGGTGTAAAAATCCTAAGTTTGGCTTCCTTTGGAAGGGAAGTAAAGCAGTGGATCCCGTATCGAGCATTTACGGCATGAAAAAGAACCTCAGGCCTGAAATGAAGATTCAATTGAGCAAAATTTGTCGGCCGTTTCACGCCCTGAATTGAATGGGACGCTTATGACCTCAGATGTCAAAGAGCGTCCGTAAATGAAACATATCAAAAACTCTCTGATTTAGGAGCTATGCGTATCCAGTTGTGCTTATTTATGTTTTGGCTATAAGAATATAGCTTTAGCTAAATGCGAGGAAAACAGGAGTCCCCCAAAATTTCCACATAATTAAATACAAATGTTTTGTAGTTAAACAGGGATAAATTTCAATGTTTAGCACAGTAGAACCCGGGAGAACAAATTCATGTGAAATTCAATAAGAATACCTTAAAAATATTTAACTACTAATCATTTTAGACGGGGAACAGCCAAAAAATTAAGAATGGATGATATTAGAAAAGTGAAAATAAAGAAGATTTGGACATATAAAATAATATTTTTCAAAGATATTAGTAATGCTTTGGTCATATAAAAGAATGGCGAAAAATAGAATATAATGAAAATGATGAACTCTACTGTTGAGGGCAAAAAGTTGGGAAAAACTAAGGGAACAGCGAGAAGAAGTCATAGATAACAAAGATGACTAATGCTGAAAATAAATATTTATGAAGGAGCTCTGTTGTACTTTACAAAATTTGTAAATATAGTTCTTTTAAAATCAGGATCAGGTCGAACTCAGGGCGGGACTCGCATCATGGATTTTCGACTTACCGCAAATCAGTCCCAACTGAGAGGCCTCTAAGATTATTTTGTTACCGAAACTTTATCCGCGACTCGGAACTTTTGAGTATTTGTGGCCCCATGCTTCACAGTTGACCGTACTATTAGATTTAATTAATCCGCTCAAAAAATCTTTCTTATCTGACACTAGTTCCAGTCATATCCTAACGACTTTTATAAATCAATTTTATATAATCATATTTTATTGAGCTAAACTAATAAATTTTCAGAACCTATTTTCATAATTATGTAGTTTATAAAATAGGAAAGGAATGTAACAACTCATTTTAATATTGTTTAATACCACTTTTTATTGCTGTGGCATCACAGGTGGTTGGCACTCATGATGCATGAGATAAAGTAGATTGGGAAATCATTGTTTTAAAGGAGTAGGCGTTCCAGGATAACTGGATGATGAAAATTGTGAAAAAATCCTCAGAGAGAACAACCCTGGCGAGAACGAACCCCAGACCTCCCGCTCATGAGTACGGGTCTCGATGTCCTTGTCCAAGGCGGCGGTGTAACAATCTATGAAAGAGCATTCAATAAGCTTATAGAATATTTTTATGATTAATGTTAGATTGAAAATTATTGTACCTAAGGCATTTACGAGGGAAAGTTCATAAGTTTCCGGCCTTGCCGATAAAGATTATCGCCTTCTCAAAACCCTTATCTAGTGTCATACCTTATTTGTTATGTAAATAAATACAGTTGTAACTTCTACTCCGCTGTGTTCTTTTGCATAAAGAAGGCTATTTGTAGAAGATTGTGACATGCTGAATATGGAGTATCGAGTTGTTATTAAGTTATTCACAAAAGAAGGAACTTACTCCAAATGAAGTTAAACAGCGATTGGACGGTGTATATGGGGAAACATCCCCCTCATATTCTACCGTAAAAGAATGGGCCAAACTTTTTCGAATCGGTCGAGAAAACATTGAAGACGAAGAGCGTGCAGGTTGGCCCTTGTAGGTGTTCACTCCTGAAAACATCGCTCTTGTGGAAGGAGAAATTATGAATGACCGGCGGCTCAAAGTTACAGAAATGGCAGCAGGATTGGGACTTTCTAAAACAACAGTCCTTTGAATTATTCATGAACATTTAAACATGAATAAGGTTAGAGCAAACGGGTGCCTAGACTTCTTTCCTCAGTCCAAAAGCAACAACGAGTCATCTGTTGTTAGGCATTATTTGGATCTCTGCAGTGGTATCGATAGAGAAGTTGTGTAAACCATTGTTACAGGAGCTAAAACTATGGTTCTCTACTATGATCCCTTGTCCAAAAGAGAATCAATGGAGTGGCATAAACCTGGCGAAGCACCGCCTCTAAAGGCCAGAGTCACTCAGTCAACCATGAAGATCATGGCCACAATCTTTTGTGACTGTGAGGGAATACTTTTCATTGACTTCAAGGAGAAGAACACCATAGTAAATGGGGAGTACTATGCTGGCCTACTGCACAGACTACGTGCTTCCATCAAAGTGAAAAGGCGAGAAAAGCTGAGTATGGGGTGTGCCTTCTTCATGACAACGCGTCTGCCTGTGCACACAGCTCTTGTTGCAAAGGAAGCTGTTAAGAAATGTGCCTTCAAGGAGATCGATCATTCATCCTACAGTCCAGATTTAGCTCTCAGTGACTATTTCCTCTTCTCAAAACTCAAGAAGCACCTTGGAGGAAGGAAATTTAAGTGTGACTAATAAGTGATAGAGCTGTTTATGCCCATTTTGCAGACAAGAATTGTGACTATTGTTTTGGGGAGGGGGAATTTAAATATTAATTTAAAGACGTGAGAAATGTATGGCAATAAAAGGTAACTATATTGAAATATAGCTTTTTTTAAGTTTACGCCGGAAACTTATGGACCTACCCTCGTACATATAGCGGAGCTATATGCAAACGACCATTATCAATAATGACTGCTTCAGAATAGTCTGCAAATATTACTAGGCTAAATAAACTCGATATAACTGCTTTGGAATATAGTTTGTCATTTCAATGGAAACCCCTAGATTTTCAAGAGGAAGAATAATAAATGAGAGTTAGAAATTGGGAATAGAAAGCATTAGGAGTGAAAAGAAATTATACTGATTTAATTAGATTAGCCTTAAAGCAAAATCAGACTGAATTTAAGTGTTTATTGTGTGTTGACAGTTTCATGTTCTGCGTGGTTTATAATCCTGAATTTTAGCAAAGAAGAGAATACAATACAAGGGTGGGGGAAATTATATTCTTGTGTAATTACATGTAAAAATGAATACAGGAACTAGAGAAATGTAATGAGATAATATCAAAATCATTTTTACCAAAATATTTGAATAATACAGGAGAAGTTTATTCTGATAAAGGTGTTTGAGTGCATTGCGGAGTAGAGTTAGATCCATGAAGAGAAGGTAGAGGCCTAATCCTTGCAGATTACGGTGACGAAGTTTAGGGCAGTTTCGATATTAGTTGGTTAATACTTCCCTTGTAAGGACATTGAGAGAAGCTGCACTTGGTATTATCCTATAAAGAAGTGTTTCCGCTCCCTGGTTCAAGAGAACAGCTAAATACATTTATATACGAGGGTAAGTTGCACAGATCTTAAACTAAAGAGTACTAATTTGAAAAGCACAATCTTCCTGTACATTGAAGTACTTGTCCCATCGTTTCACAAACCCCTGAAATCCAGCAGCACAAAATTCTTTGGGCTGCAATTCGAACCAGGTGGTTCCAATTGCAACAATTTCCTTTCAACAATTTCTTCTTGGGGAAGGTCGGGGCTGTACGGAGGATGATCGAGAACTTTCCACTTGAAATTTTTCAGCGTCTCATTTGCTTGTTGTCAATATGAGGACGCCCGTGTCATGCAAAACCAATACGCCTTTGGCGAAGAGGTTTGCTCTCTTCCTTTGAATAGCTTTATGAAGTTTCTGGAGGATGCTGCAGTAGTAGTGATGGTTTCACTTTAAACCTGTATATTTTTGCAGGCAAAGCAGTTTTTTAAATATTTGTTTTATTTATGGAAGCTCTTTAACATCTCAGGTTATCAGCATCCCGTTCAAATCATGGCGTGAAACGGCCGACAAATTTTGCTTAGAGGCCTTCAGACTTGAGGTTCTTTACCGTGCCGTAAATGTACGACACGGAACCCACGGCTGCACTTCCCTTCCGAAGGAAGCCATATTTGGGATTTTTACTCCCGAAAAAATCCAGCGCTACTGGCCGGGTTTTAACTCGCGATCTTGGGTTTGGAAGGCAAATATGGTTACCACTATCTGGACCGACGCGAAGCTGGGTGTTTCAATTAAATTGACGCATAGACTGGTAATGGTCAACCTAAAACAGATCACCTGTGACAATTCGGATTACCATGTTGTGTCCTTCATCGTGGCAACGATTGAGATGCTGTAATGTGAGACCCTTTTTTGCATTTTGTGTTATAGGGCACCCATCTGCAGATTTGTGAAATTCATTATGAGGTAGGCCATGCAATGTAAACAACCAATAGCATTGGCTATAGCTTCTATTACCCTTTTGTCTATTCGGATTTAGTCTTAAATTTGTCTCTGTGGCAGTCTCCATTGGCCGACCGGTTGTATTTGTCTTCGATATTATGTGCCCTCTCTTCAGAGGGCATCTACGTCCAGTCGTAAACAGTTAACATGGCAGACATTTCTCACTGCAGATGGAACGCTTTTTTTTAATAATGTTTAACGCCCGTTTTTACTACTGAGGCACTACAGGCGATATACAATGTGATGCATGAGATGAAATGATATATTGGGAAAGGATTTTTTTAAAGAAGGAAGCGTTCCAGGACTAAGTTTAGGGTACCTCCCCGGCATTTGACATTTATGAGGAAAGCCTGGAAAAAACCTCAGTCAGGGAGGACGGTCTCGTTGGGATTCGAACCCTAGACCTCACGCATACGATTCTGCACCTCAACGACCTCGGCCACCTGTGGCGGTTATGGGAAGCATTGCTTATATAAGAAACGGTCAGCCACTTCAAAGGAGATTTTTCATATTATCCCTTTAATTACTGGAACGTTTGTTCTGTGATTTTATGAATTTGCACATTGTCACAAGAATCAAGATAATGTTTTACATGTTAACATTTATATAAGTTTCACTGTATTTTAATTATAAATCTTGCAATAACTGTTATTTTTGCGACAATTGCAGCGTCACAATTTGAAAATACTTCAGAACATAGCGTAATTAACTAAGTAGGTGTGTTTTAATAGCGATATTCAACTATTTGTGTGCTGCGTACGCATGTTTTAACAACTACTTTCAACTGTTTGTTTATCTTTGAATGTGAAACAAATGACGACAGTTTGTTAAGATGGCACAGTTTAGCAAGTTACTTATTTGTGGTGAAACGGGATTGCAGCGTACAGATGTATCGAGCAAGGCTCCGAAATGAAAG
Organism: Metallyticus violacea; assembly: GCA_030762175.1. Classification (NCBI taxonomy): domain Eukaryota; kingdom Metazoa; phylum Arthropoda; class Insecta; order Mantodea; family Metallyticidae; genus Metallyticus; species Metallyticus violacea. The sequence continues at coordinate 8,305,336 of CM060841.1, forward strand.
AAGGCCGTATACTGGAGATTTATTCAACTCTGTCAACTGAGTACGTAAGTAATGGTGAATAGTAAAATAATGTGGTCGCAAACTCTTATGCTATGTCTAAATTTCTCTGTTGTTTATCTCGTAGCGTTTTTCGTACACCAGGAAAGAGTATTAACTACCTCTCGTTCAGCATATAGCTGAATTCCAGTATTGCAAGAATGTGCTCCGACCCCCTACTTTAGAAATGAATAGCGTTAAGGCAAAATGTATTTAAACAAAAAATAACACAATATTTCTCATAGTCATTGATCCTTCTCGACGCTAATACCGATGACATAAAACTGGCGGATAGATATAGACGTACATTTTAAAATTAAGAACCCTTTTTTTCTGATTTAGTGGATCAGAAACATTAAGAATTAATGGCTTATTATTGGGGTAATAGATCCAGCAGAAGAACTGTTTTAATTATTTTGGCTGTAATGAAGATATTAAAAAAATGAGTAAATTTGACTATATGTGCTACAATAAAAAACGTTTCTTAAGGATACTATAATGAATTCTGAACTAAATTTTATAACCTAATTGCTATTTCCTTGATATTACACGGTTTAGAATTTTGCTTTAAGCTAGAATTATGAAAAAATACCCTTGAAACTTTGGAATATTGCAGAATATAAGACAATTAGGGTATTAGCAGTGAATATATTCAAATGAACAGAAAAATAAATCAGAACAATAAATAGTGGGAACTAATATGCTGAAAGGGTGACAGAAACCTCGACCAACATTAATATCAAAATGTAAACCTGAGGTTATAGGGAATATATACAGGCTAAAGAGAAAGGAATGGGGTGAGAAGTGAATTGAACAGTATTAATGATATCATTATCATCCTCACGAGGGTTAATCCTTAAAGTTGATAGTATTAAAATATAGAATATAATTATTAGTGGTAGAAGGTTTGTTTGAAAACTAAATCCAACATGAAATACAAATACCTTACTCATAAAAGAACAATTAGCAAGCTATAGTTTAAAATTGTATTTTATATGGTGATAACACCTGAATCATGAATTAACAACATAGAAGTGTGCTAAGGTAACTTGAAATGAAATGTTAGCGAATCAAAAAGCCAATCTAAAAAATTAATCGCCATGTATAAAGATGCTTTCGAGAATTATATGGGAAAGGAGATTATTGTTTGCAGGTCAAACAGATTTCAGATATCACAATAAAAATAAATAAAGCGAGGTTGGGAGATAAAAGAACAAATGAAAAAGAAATCAGATAAAAATGGACAACGGAAAAGCAGAGTTGTGACTGTAACATTTACTTTTTGTTTATTTTATTTAATGCCGTTCTTTAACAACTCTGGTCATTAGCAGGATAGGAAACAGGATTGGAAACTGCCGATAAAATTTACTCAGATGCCTCTTCTCTCAAGTGCCGTAAATGTTCGATACGGGACCAACGACTTTACTTCCCTTCCGAAGGAAACCATACTTAAAAATGTTACATCCTAAAAATACATCGATCCTGCCGGGGTTTGAAAACGCGACCTTGGGTCTACGAGGCAAGTATGGTTATCGCTAGCCCACCAGGACCGATTTTACGATACAAATGAGATGTTTATGAGTATAGGCGAGTTCGGAATTTCGAAACGAGCACGGCTAAGGCAATTTTATAGTAATTACGCAATTATTTTCTCTCACACTATGTCAAACTACTTTATTTTGTTAAATATTGTAACGTATGTTGAAGATATACGTAAATATTACGCTCATTACACAGCCTATAATTTCGGCCATCGAACAAACAGTTCGCTTCAGCAGCGAACTAGCAAATAATTGGAAAAGAGATAGTCAGGAATTTATTTATTTATTTATTTATTTATTTTGTACAATTATAAGAGAATGAAAAAATAAAACAAATTAAAAACAGAATTCAATGAATCAAATATGACAAAAAAGTTACAAAAAGAAATAGAACAAAAACAAAACAAAAAAATTGCTAATGTTGGTACATGATAAGTTAATCAATGTATATTTTGTAATAAATGATCACAGGATAAAGCGAAAGTATACATATTGAATATATCGGTAGTTAAATAATTAATTTATTATATAATGTTTGTATTTTGTATTCTATGCACAGGAGAGTATTTTTACACGCAGCAGTATAAACCCTTCGAATAAAAAAAAAAAGCATGTTGATTGTCTTAAGCTTTGAATCATCAACCTAGTTGTGTAATAGTTGGCAAAGGAAAAGTAACAAGTGACGATTCCTTCTGTGAGATAAACTTTGGTACTGAAATGATTGAAGTAAAGTGTCATAAGAAATTAAATTAGGTTAAAAAAAAATTAACGAAATGTTTTGGAAAATGCATACTTAAGAAATTTGTTATTACGAATAATAAATCCCAGAGTCTTATGTGCTGCACTAACAATGTTATGGACATGTTTAGTAATATTATTGTTAAATTTTATATAAAACTAACGAAGCTATTGGTAATTCAAAATAATATGAACAATTGGTAATGTAAGACAATTCATATTGCCAACTCTAGAATGTATACTAACATAAACATCCAACTTTTCCCATATTGAAGAGCAATATGTCCTAAAGTTCCTGTTTCTGGTAATTAAATAAAGTCGGCCTGGGTAGTCTAAGGATAATGCGCTCTCCTCTGAATCCAAGTGCCTCGGGCTCAAACTCGGCCGAGATCGATTGCTTTTAGTGTCAAAAAACTCGACAGCATGTCCTCCAAGAAAATATTCAAAGCCGTGGTCTCCGTGTGGTAAATTTACGGCACGTTAAAACTCCATACCTTAAAAAGAAGAGGTTAATAGACAAATTACCGACCATTTCACGTCCAGGTAATACCTTAGCATTACCTATTCTTGATTTTGGCTTATTTACGGACGCTCTTTAACATCTCAGGTCATCGGCGTCCCATTTAATTAAGGGCGTGAAACGGCCGACAAATTTTGCTCAGAGGTCTCTTCTTTTAGGCCTGAGGTTCTTTATCGTGCCGTAAATGCACGACACGGGACCCACGGTTATACTTCCTTTCCGAAAGAAGCCACACTTAGGATTTTTACGCTCGAAAAAATCCATTGATCTTCACTGGGTTTGAACCCACGATCTTGGGTTTAGAAGGCAAGTATGGTTACCACTACACCACCAGGACCGACTCGTATGCTTCTAGCATCTATAGATGCTATGTATACATAAATTTAAATTGTTCATATGGTCAGTCAGTACACGGAATGCACCTTAGGCAAATTTTTAGAATGTAAATTTATTATTATTATTATTATTATTATTATTATTATTATTATTATTATTATTATTATTATTGTTGTTGTTGTTGTTGTTGTTGTTGTTGTTGCTCAAGTGCACTTTTAACGGATGAATTTATTCTTTCTTTCAAATGGAGGGTATTTTAGGGTCAGTCAAGTAATTAGAAAGAATTCGGCATGTAATTTAACTGCACGCTATTAGCAACGGTGATAGTATGAAGCAAACATTATTTCAGTACGTTTCCTGTTGTACTCATCGTCATGCGATATATTTTCTTATACCTGAAGAGAAGGTGGGAGAGAGGGAATGAAAGGAACAATAGCCAGAGAAAGTTTTGGAACAAAGGGCAGAAAGTACCAGTAGTGAGCTCTTGAGCTAATGGCAGCTATCTAATCTACCACATAAGCCCAGTTATCTCATGGAGACAAGTTGAACAACGCAACACAGTTTGATGTATCGTGGCCGAGTGGCGTCTTCGATAGTAATCAAAGTGACGCGAAGACCAAACTTGACCAATCTAGACAACCGCGGACATATAGCGCGAAACTTGTGCATGGAAGGCCGTGCCCAGAATGCAACACTCTACTCTTGAAAACTTTTCTCTTTCTCTCTCGTTTCTTCTTTTCCACGGTTTCTTGTCGCACCACAACACGCTTCTTGTCCTTCTCTCCCCCTCCTCCCACTCCCGTTTGCTTCCTCGCATTTTCTGCTGCTTTTCATCGACACCCAATCACTCCTTTCTGGTTGCTAGTACGTGAAGCAGGTAGGGCGTTGATTAGAGTAGAATTGCCTGTCGCGCTGCGAGTTACGTCGACCGCACGTATACCCCTCCCAATACGGTATGCGTTACTGGAATCTTCACACTCCATATCGACGGTCCAATTTCCTTTCTGGAATGCTCAACATGTACCTTGCATATTAATAACCATGGCTTAACATAACCTTGGTAATGCAATATGGGATTTTAGGCATTTCAAACATGGAGTTCTGTCTCTGTGGCTTAAATAGCGGTAGCGTCGAGGATTCTTTAAAAACAAAACAAGCATTGGTCTACATATTACACGCTCAACAGGTGTTGCTCTGCCTACTAACATGAATAGGGATGTTGCTTATCTAGTACTAGTGATGAAACCCTGCACACTTTCTTTATGCCAGTGGTTTCCAAAATGTGCTCTGCAAAACATCAATACATTTGACGGCAGCAATAAAGTGCAAGGATTTAAAAAAAAATTAGTTTGGGATCACAATCTGCCCAAAGCACTAGTGGTAAAAGAATTTAGAAAAGAACAAGATTTAGACACACCTTGCAGTATCTCCAGTTTCAAGTTAACCTGCTAATTATTAAAATTAATCATTGTAAGGTTATGCCATGCCCTTTCCTTAAAATTAAATTTAAAATGAGACTTTAGAAACAGTAGAGCGCATCCGTTACTGTCAACAAACAACTATACTACGGTTCTGTTCCTTTTTCCCTCTCTAGCATTTTCACTCAGTTCACTGAAGATGCTGGCCGCAGTATGCAGCAAAAGCTTTTTTTTTTAATGTTAATTTCATTTAAAACAACGAAAAGGCAAAATCGATGGACAATGATAATGTTTAATAATAACAACGCCGCCCGCGAAAGCCTAAAGAATGTTTTGACCTACTAGCTTTGCTTCATTATCTTCCGGAAGAAATCCATTAAAAATGAAAGAAAACATTTGGGTTCTAACCACATTTCTGGCATTGCAGCAGTATTAATGCTTGATTGATTTACTTCAGATTATATTATAAAATAATTTTTAACAGAAAATGAATCCCTGAATTTTTAGTGTAGTTAAAAGAAAAAATTAAAAGTTCTGTTAGATAAAATTAGAATTATCTGTCTACCCTTTGCAGATATTTCTCTTCTGCTAACGCAAGTACTAAAATAATACAATACACGTTTTGATACAGAGGCAGTCATTTGTTTGCAACAGTTCCAAATTCAACCCCTCTTAGAATAAGTGTTTGTGGTTCAAAGTGAAAGTTTTGGTTTTGCAACTTTAAAAATGATTTTAAGTACCTGGTCCATGGGAAGACAAATTACTTTGATATAAAGATATGTATTTTTGTAGGTTTGTGAGTGTATCAGCATCATTTTTTTTGCCAACTGATCTGCTTTTTATTTAAAAAAAAATGCTCTGGTGTCCTGCAGCTCAAGTCTTTTGCGAGATGCCAGGGTGGACAGGACATTTAGGTATTCCCATTCTAGTTTGTATTTCATCTGGTAGGAAGAAAGCGCTTTTAAAGCATTTTGACTATCTGAGAGGATAAGACTTCGTTTACCATGGAAACTCTTCACAAGTACTCTAAGCGCACAGTTCATGATAGCAAAGACTTCTGCCTGAAAAACTATACAATATTTACCAAGGCTTGCACAGATGCTGGTCCTTGGAGACAGGCCATATATGCCTGCACCCGGGATCCATTGGTAAACCATACAAGTTGGTCGAGTTCTTTTGAGCGCATAGTTTGTTCTATACAGTCTTCTCGAGATCCGAGAATTACTTTAAATGGGGCGTAAAAATCCTAAATACGGCCTCCTTCTAAAGAGAAATAAAGCCGTGGGTCCCATGTCGTACATTTACGGCACGAAAAAGAACCTGAAGCTTGAAAGATGAGGCCTCAAATTTGTCGGCCGTTTCACGCCCTGAGTTGAATGGGACGCTGATGACCTGAGTTGTTAAAGAGTCTCCGTAAATAAGCCAAGTCAACAACAAAATCATGTCTGAGACAGTATTGGGAAATTTGCCGAAAATTATCAATGCTATATCATACGTATGTGATATTCTTGCTGGGTCATGACTTGGAGTAACTGTCCACGACGAGACTCCAAAGAAGGGGGGAAAGAATACCCCCCTCAGGCAACGATTCCTCTGTTTCCCCAAGACGGCTAGACGTAATATTTCTACTGCTGAGCATGGAGTTTATCCACCTACAAAGAGTGTCATTGACTGCATATTTCTGAGCACCAAAACCTTAGACTCGGTGAGCTGATTAATATCAGAAACAAAACATTAATTATGGACATTTCTAGAGTTAACTATCTGAAGTTATGTTTTAATAAGAGTAGGTAAATTGCTACTTCGAAACTGTACTAACAGAAAGTTAATTTTCAGAGATTTATTTTTGACTTTCGTCCGCATCTGAAGGTAAGCCACACTAGGCTGAGCGTCAATCTCCGGTTCCAATGATGTTTAAGTTCTTCTCCCATTTCTACTTACACAACTCCGTTTCGCAACCTATCAATTGATATTTTCTCTATTCTGGTGAAACATTTCGTAACAGCACTTATTTCTTTTACTGTGGACGTACATGCACATTAAGGGGCTCTCTAAATGAATGGTCAATCTATGTCAGAGCCGCCTGGATGTCAACACAAACGTAGAAGACTCAGGCCCACAGTTAGATGCTATGAAGATGCATGCAAAATGAATCCATGGCAGAACTAACCGGGTATTTGCCTTTCCTTAAAATGCACGGAAAATCTGTCAGTTTAGTGGGCCGCAGGATTTGAACCTAGAACACACGGAACACGAGTCCCAACTTGCTTTTCATAACAAAACGCTATATTTAAACTGTGCTATACTAATCAAGTGTAATTAATAACACTTATAGCCTGTAATTACATGTAATATTACAAATACACGATTATATTGATCCTTTAATTATAAACACAGTTGTAATCGCAAGAAGTCAAAACAATGCTTGTTGCCCTCATGGAGCCAACAGTGCGCTCACTTGCTGATGTAGGCAAATATTCCTCTCCATATTAGCTGTAGCTATGTACCTAATTTAAAATTAATAATTAAGGCAATTATGACTGTCTCAGTGCATATCACAAAATTCAGATTTTATTTATCAACACTGTCTTGTAAGGATTTGGCTATTCGGTAAGTAGGTTCAGATGAGAAAATCTTCAACTTATAGAATGCACCTCTTTCAAGTGAAAAAATATGTTCGGCCGCACACCGAAATGCAACAAGATATTGCAGCGTTGAGATGAGTGTGTGGGGGGGGATGATTTATGGAAAGGGAATTAATTTAATTGACTGGTTCCTTGGGATAATGTCATTCCTTTCCCGAGGATATTATTACCGCTGGCTTATGGTTTTGCCTCTGCTGAGACTCTGCTGCTGGATATTTTTACGGTCTTCTTGGTACGATATGGGTAGGAGTGAGGAAATGAACCAGGTGGTAAAAGGATATGTTAACAGCACGAATTATTATCAAAGTTTGTTCCACTTAATGAGACACCATTACTCCTTGGAGAATTTCCTGTTACACGTGGCACTTTTACACTATTTATGACGATATGTCCTAAGCTTCCTTCTGTACTAATATTGTTGCAATGCTAAACTTGACAATACTGATCAAACCATGACACACAACTGGTTCCGTAATGACAATGACTACTGAGAGCTGAGTTGAGAAGCTGCCTCTGACCAAGAACCGCGAAAAATGGTGAAGGGCTAGTCCTGAACTCCAAAATAGTAAGCTAAAGTTAACGTGGTGGTCGGTCAGCCTGTCGGGTGCTCCCTTTATTCTATTAAACTATTATTTAAGAAAAATCCAGAATATTGCTCAGCATGTCACATACACATATACGATTAGTTTCTGCCCTTCAAGAGGATATCGCCCTGCCATTTTATCCCAGTCATACACAACATTTCAATAATGTACAGAAGACAGAAATGATACTACACTCATGGCTATAACAAGGAAGTTACATAAAATTAATTGGGGGTGGCAGCTCATAAATTCCACCTCAACATTATCAATCGTGCAACATGATGCAAAGAAATGGGAGCTCAAAGAAAAGCAATTCGATATTCGCCGCACACCGGTTTGCGTGTCGATGATGTCATGAACATGTTGCAGACATGTTTCACGAGATTCACCATGCTGCATTCTGTGCGTCAAGTCTCACGGCAATTTCAGATCAACTCCGATCCCTGCAAAGCATTACATCATTATGTTGCCAATTTAGCCATTTTTCTAACTAAATCTGGTCTTTTTGAAACACTGTCTAGTTGGAAAATTAATGGCTTAGTTGCTAATGAGAAATCTAGTCTTTTTAAAGTGTTGTCTGGTTGAAATGTGTTTTCTTTCCAGTATTTGGTCTAAAGTGGTTACTTTAACGAGAATTCTGTCGTGTTTTTTTTAATAGTGTTTAACGCCCCTTTTAACTACTGAGGCACCACTGACGGTGGACCGCCACGGGTGGCCGAGGCCGCTAAGTCTCGGACTCGTGAGCGGGAGGTCTGGGTTCGAATACCGCCAGGACCATCCTTCCTGACTGAGGTTTTTTCCAGGTTTTCCTCAGTCCTCATAAATGGCAAATGCCGGGGAGATACCCTAAACTTAGGCCTGGAACGGATTCCTTCCATAAAAATAAATCCTTTTCCAATATATCATTTCATCTCATGTATCATCAGTGTCCATAGCCTGTGGTGCCTCTGTAGCAAAAACGGGCGTTAAACACTATTCATTCATTACTGACGGTGGACACTGATGATATATGAGATGAAATGATAAATTGGGAAAGGAGTATTATTTTAAAGGAAGGAAGTGTTCCAGACCTAAGTTTAGGGTACCTCCCCGGCATTTGCCATTTATGAGGACTGAGGAAAAGCTAGAAAAATCTGAGTCAGGGAGGACAGTCCTGATGGGACTCGAACTCCAGACCTACCGCTCACAAGTCCGTGCCTTAACGACCTCGGCTACCCGTGACGGTCACTCTGACGTATACTATTGCTAATTCATTTCATCATCACATAAGGTAAATTGTATTATTTGACTTGCGTCATCGTAACACGAACTTGCTGACTAGCTGCGACTATTTCCCATGTAATAGGGGAGACACCCTTTGTACCTTTCTGGGTATATCTGATAGTAGGACTGGAATTTTGCAGGATCTTTTAATAAATCACGCGGTAAAATTCAGGTGCTATGCTGGGTACAATAAGAATTGAAATTATGAATCCATTTTCTTTTTTCTCCCGTTGCGCAATTTCAGCCATCTGTACATTAAAAGACCGTCTTCACTGGAAGGACTGGATTAGAAGATTGACACAGACAACGTGTGCGGCCGCATGTCTTGAATCACTGAAGAGACAAGACGGGATCAATTTTGTCTGACGTGATGGCGGTGTGCGGCCTCCCTGAAATCGTTTCGTTAATATGCTTTCTAATCTCTTTAAATTTTCTCTTAATGTTAATGTTTCTGCGAGGCGTAACTGATATTAAGCAAGACGAGCTCATTTTTGATGCTGAGAATTTCGAACCTCATTTAATATCGAAGATACCACGGTCGATAGAATGTTTATTAATCTCTACTTAGGTGTCTCGTCGGCTGTGCTATTAATGCAAACCTCTCCATTTTGAGATCTATTAGAAGCCGGAACCACCTTGACATTAAGTAGATTGTTTAGCAAGCTTCGTGACAGAACATCCGTTGACGACATTTAATATATATTAGCCATTCAACATGCACAATAATGCTATTAGACTAGAGCATGTCGGGATTTATTGCCCACCTTGGTGGTGCCAGAGGAAGATGAGAGAGGTCTGCCCTCACACCAAGCCGGACTTCCGCACGTGAACCCGTTATTGATTCTCCTCCAAAGCGGGGCTTTGAGTGCGCCTAGAGTACGTACGGAAGTGATCGGATACTGAAACAAATCCTCACATAGTCCTTTTGAATTTGAACAGGAACATTATACCCTCAGGAATCGATTGGAAGCAGCAACTTGTTTGTTGTGCTGTGAAAACATTTACTCGATGATCGCTTAAGGGTTCGAATACGTACACATTATTGAGTTCCCATTTTGGAATAACACTAAATACTCTTCTCTTCCAGCGGTTCGTAACGAATTCCGAAGGAATGTAGGTAGCTATTGCGGTTGTACCTATGACACGGTTTTTGAACAGTTTTTGAAAATTTCCATCGATTAACGATCTAGCGGTCGCAATTTTTGTTTTTTCTAAAAAAACTCGGAATATTTCTTAAAAATAAATTGATAAAAGCAGTTTCCGAAAATCAGAGCAATTGGACAATTAGAAGGGTGGTATACCCGAAAAAATAGTGCGGATTAAAGCGAAATATAAAAATCGCTCTAGCGGCCACAATTATATGTATAAATAAATATATATATTTTGAAAGGAAATTTTTTATATACCACTGAAATAAAACAAGGAAAATATTTCCTGAAAATCAGTGAATACAGACTTTCGAGAGAAGGGTTTACTTGAAACCAAAAATTTAAAAAACAATAAAATATAATTGCTGAAAATCATGAAAATCGGGTCATTAAGAGTGGCGGTATAGCTGAAAACCAAAATTTGAAGAGTGGGGGATAAAGTGAAATTTAAAAATAGCTCTAGCAGCCACAATATTTATTTTTTCTCAGTGAAACTCGGTATAGTCCATTGAAATAAAACGGGAAATAATAGTGTCTAAAAATCTGTGAAATCAAATTATTTGGATTGAGGGTTTACCTGAAATCCAAAATTTAAAAATTGCTCTATCCGCACCAATATTTTTTTTTGCAACGAAACTCAGTATATAATATTTAAATATAACAACAAAATAGTTTCTAAAAATCAGAGAAATCGGGTCATTAAGAGTGGGGGTTTGTCTAATCCCCAACATTTAAAAATCGTTCTAATTGCACGAATATTTCTTTGTTCACAACAAAATTCGGCATATCCCATTTAAATAAAATAAGAAAAATGGCTTCTGAAGGAGTAGGAGTTTACCTGAAAACCGAAATTTAAAGTGATCTAGTGTATTTTTTCTCTATATCGTTTCAAAATAAAATGACAAATTAACTCCGTATATAAACTGTGTTTATAACCATGCATAGGCTTTATATTTAACAGAAAAATCGTCGTGAAGATAGCAAATGTGAAATATTAATCTAATGTGTGTTTGAGAATTATATTTGTATGTAAGAGCGCTCTGTAATAAACTTCAAAAAACGTTTGCGTTACATGTTTTTAATACAATAACATTTAAATTAAATTTCAAAGACATTTAAAATCTATGAAACTTTGGATCACTTATTGTTGATTGTGTATATTTGCTTAGTACATTGCAATTAATTTTAAATAGTAACATTTTTTTTAAGATTATGATCATCTTAAATACTTACTATAACTCGAAGCTTTTTGTTATTTTTCTATATTTTAGTGAAGATGACACTAAGAGTTCAGTTCATAAACATGGTTACATTTAAAAATGTGTAAAAATACCCATATATTAGCTTTATGTCTCAATAATAATAATCTAAATATGTCGCTTTTCTTTTGTGGTATTTATACATTGCAAGCATTCTAACTTTGTTACTGTAATAATGCACAGTATTGTCATAACTTATTTCTTCTTCTTAGCCTTTTACTGTCCTATGGGGGCCTTGGCGCACCGCGACGACTGTTACCTCCATCATATGATTGGTGCAGTATTGCAGGGAGACATGTTGATTAGCACACCGCTCGCTATATTTCGGTTTACTAGATCAAAGATCGCCACCTCTCGATCAAGAAGCTTCCTAATTGTTCTCTGGAGGCTGGGTGGACCCCGTTCCAGACCTTCCTAACTTAGGAAAATTCAGATACCTGGAATCGAACCCTGACCAGCAGTCTGGAACGCTAAACACTGGACGAAGGAGGTGGTCCATAACTTATTTCATTAATTAATAAGGCGTAATTTGGACTTTATATATTTAAAATTACTAGTTTGGTGAGGAATTCGCTTAGTTTACACAGCTACTGCGTGATGGAATTTTTTTTTTTATTTTGTCCTGTGATGCCAAAGATTACACTCTTAATTATGCAGCTTATATCGTTTTCAAATTTCTATCTATAATGCTGTATACTATGCGATCTGTTTCTTGAATAACATATAACATTAGTGCTATATCTTCTAAAAATACTTTTTTACGTTTAATGGTAAAAACAGTGTTAATAAAAATCATGGTTTCAGAGTACAGTCTTCTAAATTGAGGATATTTTTTTCAATGGTTCCAGGTATGACTTTTGCACCGCGTTTCGTCGCCAGTAATGGCATTTTCCAAAACCCATTCGTCATCGGCACGACATAAAAGCTCCTTTGTTACTGCGATGCGTTGCTCTTTTCGTTCTTTGGCCCACAGCTTGTTCTAACAAATTGCGAGACCACTTGGCACATCTGTGGTTATCTCTCTTTCTTTCTTTTTCCTGAGATGTTCAGAAGAACCTCTTCAGCAATTTTTCGGAATGTCAGATGGCGATTTCCCGGAATTACAGCAAGGGTCTATTTCGCTCTGAAGCGTTTATATCTTTGAAGATGTTCTCACATCACGAAGTTATACTCTGTTCTGTATAAGATTCTATCGTTAGTTATGTTACGGGCGTGATTGATAGAGATCGGACATTGTTTCAACCCCCGCGTGGTAACTGTCTTTGCAGTGACATATTGATCTGAGTATAGATATTAAGGCCTGTCCTTGTAAAGTTGGTGGCTAATGCTACCAACTTTAGTCTCAATTTCCTCAAGGACTATTAAGGATAATGAAATTAAACTTTTACAGCATGCATACAGGTGCTTTTCTCGGGGCGTAAAAAACCTAAGTATGGCTTCCTTCGGAAGGGAAGTAAAGCCGTGGGTCCCGTGTCGTACATTTACGGCACGAAAAAGAACCTCAAGCCTGAAAGAGAGGCCTCTGAGCAAAATTTGTCGGCCGTTTCACGCCCTGAGTTGAATGGGACGCTGATGACCTGAGGTGTTAAAGAGCGTCCATAAATAAATCATTCAAAAAAAAAAATTCATGCAGGTGCGCTAAATTGAAAATTTCAGTACTAGACCATGACTCTGAAGCAAATTATAAACCATTTTCAATAGTATACTTTTCTCAACGTTTTATATTTTTACGTTGTCACCTTTTGTTCTAGTTTTACCATTATATATCCATATCATTTCAATAATATCATAAATAAGTGGTAATAGTTTCAAAGTGATACCTTATACACATTCTATAAAAGTGGGAAATTTATGCAAAAAAGTAGTGTTTTAATAATTGCAGACAAAAATATTTTTACAGAAAAACTGAATTTTTGATGGATACGCATTTCTATATAAAATAACTAAAGAAGAAATTAATAACACAAAAGTAATAAACAAAACTGACATTTAACCAACAACAAAATTGTTACAACTCAAAGAATTTAATCGTAATAAAATCCTCAAAAATTGTAAAAAATAGAGAATGATGTCATGAAAACAAACGCTGCCAATTTATGAAATACAACTTTTTATATCATTCAAGGCAAACCACAGCCTTATAGAGCAAATAATTCGTTATATATAGAATTTTAACTGAACAAGTGCTCGTGAAATCCAGGAAAATAAATGGCTTTTGCAGTTGTATAATTAAAACTTTATTAAAATACTTATAACCAAGGAGCATTAAAGACTTTTTTTTTTCAAAATAAACAGCAACTTCAAATTAATAATAAAAAATATGATTTTGACCCTTCCCCTTTCCCTTTAATAAAGTGATTCCATGCAATACGGTATCATTAAAAACGCAAGTATTTGTTTATAATTGTTTATATAATAATAGTTAACTATGAACCATATAGAAATTTATATATCTGTTAGCTGTCGTTTAATTCTTGTAGTATCCCGGCTAGGCTTGACGGATTTTCTTTGGGCGTAAGTGCGATTTCCTTCGGAAGAATCCCGTGTCGTATATTTGCAGTAGCTAAAAGAATCTCAAGCCTGATGTAGAAATTAAATATTTTTATACAGATATACTTATTTTCAGTGTCCTTTCTTTATTATTATTATTATTATTATTATTATTATTATTATTATTATTATTATTATTATTATTATTATTAATAATAATAATAATAATAATAATAATAATAATAATAATCGGAACTGGCATTTAAATATTCTATTTAAATATTGTATATAAATAAATAAGGTATTTTTAAAATACCACATAAAATATAATGTTTTGATTGACAAAAAAAAATTAAATAACATCTTTTGATTGTTTTCATGTATACGTAAAACTTCGGAATGGAATCTTTAAAATTACGGTGGTTATAAATTATAACAAAGGGTGCCGTTTATTACATCATTATTGCTGTCTGTCACTGCCAGAAAGTTTCTGTTTGACAGTCGGTGCATGCCACATGCCTGATTTCAATTTGCTTTGGTACTTGAGGTAGGTTACTTAAAAATAATTATAACCAGGCTAAACAGCGACTTTTTCTAGGCCAATCTAAACCTTTTCACAAGGAACAAAAAGTTAAAGAAAAATATAATTAAATGCTAATCAAATGGAACTACACAGAGAAAGGTCCTTGTTCCAGAAACCATTAGAATTTACTTAATTAGAAGTGGTTGATTGTGCCCTTTAATGTAGTTCTTTAAGAATTGAAATTAAAAGTTCTTTGAAGGTTGGCATTTACAGCGGGCTGCTTCATTATTTCCACTTTGTTGTGATTTGTTACAAAGAAACGTCACTCTGCAGGCATTTCAAAATCATATTCATTATTTTAATGTTTTGATAATGTTTTTTTTTTTTTTTTTGTTCTTACGTTGACTTGTTACTCCATAACTAAAGTACGGTTATGTATACATATATAAATTAAAAAACTAATTTATAGATTCTTGAAAAAAACGCTCCTCAATTATAAATACAGAGGGTGACAAAAATGTATATACACTTCGAGCAAATAAAAAACTGTGTTAACATAACAAAACTGAACTCACACAAACAGAAAATGATGAGCATTAATCATCTTAAAGTTTTACAGTTACAGCAGTTGCTCAAAATGCCCACCATCGGCGTCGATACACTACTGAGTACGTTGAACTACTGATTAAGTAACGTTTGCGAAAGTGTTCTCAGAGATTGCAGCACATGCCGTTTCAATTTCTTCCCGAAGTGCTGTCAGTGTAGCTGGTTTTCTACGGTATACAACATCCTTAAGAGTTCCCCATAGGTAGAAGTCGAACGAAGTTAGATCCGGAGAACGCGGTGGAAACTCAATCAGACCTCTTCGTTCTATCCAATGTCTTGGAAGATTGTCATCAAGGTACGCACGTACATCTCGGTGATAATGTAGTGGTGTACCATCCTGTTGCATACGGTACCATGAGTCTCCAATTTGTCTCGAATGCATGCACTTGTTATTCGCGTTGGCGGTTCAACAACATTCTCAGTTTTCCAGTACCATTTCAAAATTGCTTTCCGCTGTTCAAACGATAATTTAGGTTCCATTTTGTTGTAGCAACGCTAATATAACGTAAAGTGAGTCACATCTGTTTACAGAACATCATACGATAATCTTGGCTTCATTTGTTCATTGTCGATTCACCTGTCACATAGCAATACTATCATAATGTATGTGAGTCACATCTGTTTATAGAACATCATACTACATATTACTGTGTTTTTTCGGTCAAATTTTGAAATATATTAAGTAGATATCTACTGTGTGTGTATGCATTTTTGGCACCCTCGGTATGTATGTATGTATGTATATATATGTATATATATCATAAACACAGGAAGGATTGCTTACAAGCTAAGCTTGTATATATATAAATTTCCAATGAACTTGTAGGCTGTCCTGTGTTTAGTGAGCACACGATCCCAATTGCATTTTTTTCCTCTCTGTTGAGTATGCACCTGTATTTTTTGTTTTGTTTTTAGTTATAACAGAGTTATCTAATCAGGCACCCACTAATCACGAACTGGCTTATGCACAGCATTACACAATCCATAATTATAATTAGAAGGGTTCCATTTTGTAGGTAAGATAAGACAACTATATTTCTCTATTCAATATAGTGACCCTTTATTGCAATAAACATCTCACATCTTTGAATTAATATTTCAATCCCTCCTTCCAAAATAGCCTTTTTATGCTACTATATTAGAACAATTGAACAAAGCGGAGCTGAAGTTATAGCTGCAATTATTTACTTAACAGATAAAATATAACACCAGATAAGGATTTTGTGAAGGCGATAGTTCTTATCGGCGAGGCCGGAAACTAATGGATCTACCTTCGTAACAATTTAATATGGAAAGTATGAACTCTCTTGAGGGATGATAACTAATCAGAAGAAAAAAATGAACTTGGCAAGCAAAGTATCATTGTTAATGTGTTATTTGGAGGAAAAAAATGGAAATATTTAGAGCAAAGAAGCAACAAAAGAAGGAAAGAGGATAAGAAATAACAGAGGAAAATTAAAAGAAATCTTTATGCTTCTGCCAATAGCAAACACAAAATTTGCAGTTTTACGTTTACAAGAGGACATTAATTACAATTAAAAAATATTTGGATGATTTTAAGAAATTTCTCAAATGTAAATGAAATATAAAATAATATGCGTTCGGTTTATATAAAATCATCCATGTACAAAAATGGTTATGAACTATTGTCCATTACCGTTTACTGCATTGCAATAAATAATGTAATAATGATGATGATGGTAATAATAATAATAATAATAATAATAATAATAATAATAATAATAATAATAATAATAATAATACTCTAGCAATGTGCATTAGTGCAACATACAAAAATAGTTTTAATCAAACTAATGGGAAAGAAAGTGTAAGTAAAAAGTTGCAACCATATCAAGAGTTCAACTTGATTTACATAAAAAAGCTTTAATTCTTCAAATGTAAAATATGTTTTACCAACTTTCTTTATACCCAAACCATGATCCAGCGGTAAACACTCCTTGGCAATGTTTATTAATACACTCTTTCAGAGACGTATATTATTATTATTATTATTATTATTATTATTATTATTATTATTATTATTATTAGTGAGGCAATCTTGATTGCCCGGAAGACTCAGTTCAGACAGGTGATACCAGCCGTGAAAGTCTACTATCTTCAAATAGTATTCTAGATTACAGTTTCAGAAATAATTCATTTATTGACATCTTTATATTTCAATAAAACTATGATCCTGTTGTTCCGTTTTATCGGTTGTATTGCCTCGTGGCTATTATCCAGACGATACGAGCACTTTGACCAGTATTTATTCCATTCCGTATTACTTTTTAAAACGTACACAGTATAATTTTCGTAGTTGTTTACTTAAATTATGCATTCATGTTCCTAATTGCACACTATATTAAGCTATTAGCATTTTTTTATTGGTGTTTAACGCCCGTTTTTACTACTGAGGAGCCACAGGTGGTGGACACTGGTGATACATGAAACGGAATGATTTATTGGGAAAGATTGTTTTTTAAGGAAGGAAACGTTCCAGGCCTACGTTTAGGGTACCTTCCCGGCATTTGCCATTTATGAGGACTGAGGAAAACCTGGAAAAAACCTCAGTTAGGGAGGACGATCCTGGCGGGAATTGAGCCTCAGATCTCCCGCTCACGAGTCCGCACCTTAACGACCTCTGCCACCCGTGGCGGTACCGGCATATGGTGACACTTTTACACCAATCACACTTTTTACATCAGTTCGTCATTGGATAGAAAATATATAATAAATCAATCGTTTTAATACAATAATTAGTTGTCATAAAACAAAGGAATGTCAAAAAAACATTTAATTTTACCATTATTGAAAAACCCTTGCTTAAACAAACAAGTAGGTAACAGGATTATCTTGCCCTTGAGCCAGATACTCAAACACTAAGTACGACTAGTGACCTTTATATCATTAAAATAAAGAGAAAAGTTTATAACACTAAGCTATTTTATCGCTAGCTGATGGAATGATTGGGAAAATTATGAATTCAACTTATCGTGATGCCTGTTGAAACTGAAATAATATTGAATTCACTGCTGTTATGCAGACCTTAGCACTTGCTGATAGATGGCAGTAGTTGATTAAATACTTCCTGTGTTCTTTTTAACTGTAGCTATTTCGTTATGGGTTCATCATGGAAGAAATCTATCAGGTATTTATTTTTTAGAATTAAAATAAACCAAAATGCAATTCCTTTTAATTTTACTAGAAAAGTAGCACTTAAAACAAGCAGATGTAGAACAAAACAGATACATGCAGCATTGAAACGTTGTTAATAATAAGCTACATAATGAATGTTGTATGGGCAACTACAGAAGTTTGAGCGTTTTTATCGGCTGATGAAGAGAAAACGCAGGTGATAAATAGACGACTGTATATACAAGAGAGGAAATACTCGAGTTATTTAGTTGTTGAGAGTGATTGAGAGAGAAAAGCCGTGTCACTGTCGGACTGACAGACGGTTAAGAGCCTCTCATAGGAGCAATCACAGGCTGTCAGACTTTGTCCTCAAGTGGGAATCCCTTATTTTATTCTCCATCGATCCATTTCACGTAGCTGCAACCTCCAGCACCATTTCTCTGGATGGCGTTGCGTCTGACAGTCCCACTAGACTTTCTGTCAGCATTTCCTTTATCTGCGAGATTTATCTTGCTTCCAGAATGAGCTGAATAGATGTTCCGAAAATCAAATGGTCTCTCTATTAGCTTTCAAAACTGCCAGTCGTGGTACACTTTCTATAGGACTGCACACCATGAAGGTCTATATTCTAAACTACAATTTTAATAATGCTTTTAAAGAAAAAAAAATGTAATGTTACGTGAATTTAAATGAATTCAATTGTATGGCATTTGATGAATCAAGGTATATAAGGAACTAAAAAAAATCATTTAAAATCAGGATGCATCTTTTTAAAAAAACGTTAAATTTAAAAATACAATCAAGTAACTAAAGTTATGTCATACACATTTAAGACACAATCTCATAAATCACTGCAAGCAAGGCTACACATTAAAACGTCTAGTTCCCGGTTCTACTGCAATTTGATCTTCTAAGATGTGCTCAATGTAATTTTAATTTTCTAATAGGACATTTTAATTTTTGAAGGAGAGCTTTCATGAAATTCACAGCAGTTGTTCAACAAATTTAAACTTGAAGATACTTGAAGTGTTAAAAATATAGAACTGTGAAAATTCTGTTATTAAATTTCGTTTTCTTGTCTCTACTTCCCGATAAGAGGGTAGGTGCATAAGTTTCCGACCTCGCCGATAAGGATTATCACCTTCACAAAATCCTTATCTGGTATCATATCTTACATGTTAAGTAAATAATTGCAGCTGTAACTTCCGCTTCGCTGTGTTAAGTTCAGATATATGAGGCTACATGTAGAAGATTGTGACATGCCCAAAATGGAGTATCGTATGTTATCACGTTCTTCACAAAATAAGGACTTACTCCAAATGAAATTAAACAGCGATTGGACGGTGTATATGGGGAAGCATTCCCCTCATATTCTACGGTAAAAGAATGGTATCGAGAAAGCATTGAAGACGAAGAGCTTGCAGGTCGCTCCCTGGAGGGTGCTCACTCCTGAAAGCATCGCTCTTGTGTTAGGAGAAGTTATGCAAGACCGCCGGCTCAAAGTTACAGAAATAGCAGCAAGGTTGAGCCTTTCTAAAATAACATCCTTCGAATTATTCAGGAACATTTAAACATGAATAAGGTTAGTGCAAGTTGGGTGCCTAGACTTCTTTCATCAGTCCAAAAGCAACGAGTCATCTGTTGTCAGGTATTTTTGGAGCTCTGCCGTGATAACGAGAGAGAAGTTCTGCAAATCATTGCTACAGGAGATGAAATTATGGTCCTCTACTATGATCCCTTGTCCAAAAGAGAATCAATGGAGTAGCGTAAACCTGGCGAAGCACCGTCTCTAAAGTCCAAGGTCACTCAGTCAACCAAGAAGAACATGACCACAATCTTTTGCGGCTGTGAAGGAATACTCTTCATTGACTTCAAGGAGAGGAACACCACAGTAAATGGAGAGTACTATGCTGGCTGCACAGACTACATGATTCCATCAAAGAGAAAAGGCGAGGAAAGCTGAGTGGTGTGTGCCTTCTTCACGACAACTCGCCTGTGCACACAGCTCTTGTTGCAAAGGAAGCTGTGAAGAAATGTGGCTTCATGGAGATCGACCATCCATCCTACAACCCAGATCTAGCTCCCAATGACTATTTCCTCCTTTCAAAGCTCAAGAAGGATATTCGAGGAAGGTAATTTAAGTGTGACGAACAAATGATGGGTGCTATTTATGCCCATTTTGTAGACAAGACTCCTGACTTTTGGGGGGGGGTTGAAATGTTAATTCAATGGTGTGAGAAGTGTATTGCAGTAAAGGATAACTATATTAAAAAGTGACATATAGTTTTTGTCTTCATCGTACCTATGAAATGATTAGGCCAGAAACTTATGGTCCTGTAGACGCCAATTTCTGGTATATAGGCATCATTTTCAGACAGAGTCACCTGCCTTTTTATGTATCTACATTTCCGTTTACGTACTGTCTCTTGCACTACACGATGAGTTTATATTTTAAGTGAAGGTTTTTATATATTTGTAAACATGGGCATGAAAGAGAGTTTAAATGTGTGAAACATGCCTATGCGCTTTAAAAATAACACCTAGAAGCCGCTTTTGCATTTTAAAGAAATGACTTTGGAAGTATATTTATATTTCTATTGAATTTTACGAAAATGTCATTTGTGGACATCTGTAATCTCAAGCTGTAATGTGGTTTTGGTCATCCATGTATGAAACCTCTAACGGGAACTTATTCAAAGCAACTGCTTGCTCTCTTAACACAGGAAAGCTCTCCCCCAAGTGTTAATAGGCATCAATACTCAATTAGGGAACTCTGGTGGTTTTAAAAGTTGACGTGCTTTGAAGGTGCAGCAAAAAATCGAAAGGGAATGAAGGGAAAATATTTGCTGTGCCATAAACTATGGGCGGTTAATAAATCAGCAGCTGCCAGCTAATGTCAACATTGTTCCCTCAGTTAGAGGGCAGTTTGTTATTCCAGTGCCACGGCTTCGTTGCCTGAAGGCGGCTCGAGAGTGCGCAGGAAGTATTTCTTGGGTCATGAACTGTGGAGCCAATATATCAGCAGTGATACCAACTGAGGAAGGAGGTTTCTGCGGTTTTTGGCGGGCCCTGCTACTTTGACACTAGAAACGCACATTTATTCAGCATTCTGATAACGTCTCGAGTTCAGTAACATTGTGTAGCTCTGATATAAATCACTGAAGAGAGAGAAAGTGTGCTTGTTCTCTTTCCTTCTTCACATTGTCATTCACCCCCACGTAGGACCAGCCTTTTTCTCTCTGTTTTAGCCTATTTCCTATTAAAAGGAACGAAAAAAGGCTTATCGCAATTCTTTCTCCTTACCCTTTAGTTATTTCGTTTGATTTTTTGTTTCCAGAGCAGCAGCGAAACTTGGTGTGTTGCGCAAACAAGAGCTTTCTAGCTACTGGATAAACCAGAGAGAAATGACCATGCTCCACACGTTAATCCTCTCGACTCGAATTATTACAAACTCTATTTACTTTGCTGGTACAGAGAACTGTAGCAAACTGTGTTTCAATGTACATTTGTATTCGGGATTACGCAGCAAATGGTTTGTTTAGGATATTTTAACTGTGACCATACGAATCCTTCGGTAAACACTGTGCTAAATTTATATATTTAGCCTACCTGAGGCATCATTTTTCTGTTATGATTAAAGTTCTGGTCAATAGAATGAGAAAGTGTGTTTAAGGAACAAGGTACTCTCCACATATATCCGGTTTTATATAAATAAGATATTTTGAAATATCTCAGAAACGAAGGAACGAATTTTCTCCGAAAATATATCTTTTACAAACTTTTGTGACATTGTAATATTTCTATCTTTTTGTTATAATCATTTTTATTTTTTTTTTTAAAAAAAGGGGAATATATTTATGAGAAACCACACTCTGTACACCTTGAATTGTAAGCTGCAACTTGTTGTGGGGTAGTACATGTTTGAATGAAGCACCTGAGACTATTGCCATTAGGTATCAGCATTAGTCCGGTGTTTACAATAGCGAAACAGCAGATGCAAGATGGCGGCCCCTGAGTGAATGTGCAACCCTCGAGCAGCGCTTCTTTGTGGTCAAAAGGTGTGGAAGTAACTAATATTTATAAAGAAATGCCTCGCATCCAGATGATAACTGCCTGTCACATCAAGCTGCATATTGAGGTTATGAAAAATGTTAGGAAATTCTTTTATTATTAAAAATATATGGATGTTAATGTTCTGCTATAGCTTCTACGAAAATGGGAGGTAAAGTTGAGCTTCTTTATTTTGTTCTTCGCAAAATAATTAAAAAAATACTCTTTGTATTATGCGACTCAAATTAAAATTGAAGGTCTGTAAAACATTTATTAGACGTTTTATGGAATAAAATAACGACGCATAAAACCGGTGACAAGGAACTAACGTAGACACTGGGAGTACTTTAAAATGCTGCTACATATTTTTTAATTTAAAAAAGGGAATTAGATTATCCTGCTTTGCCAACTTATTATTTCTGTCTTTCCTAATGAGCGGTGGCTATGCTAATAAGACTCGACAAAGAAGGTTAATGGCTATAGTGAAGAAGTTGGAGAGGGTGTGTGATATATATGAATAGTGTTTAACGCCCGTTTTTACTACAGAGGCACCATAGGCGATAATGGAACCGGAACTCAAGAGTAAGGGTTCCATTCATGTTTATGTGTTTGTATATAACATTATTAATAGAAAACGTAAATATATCGAAGTATTTGTACATTTGATGTATGCATGTAGATTTGTATCGTATATATGTATATATGTTTATGGCCATTTGGATAAGGACGATGTTGGCATGCACGACCGTAAGGCCCATGCGACAGTTGTATTTTATTAGAATGTATTCTAAAATTGGTACAATAAAACATCCATTACTACTACTACTACTACTACTACTATTACTACTATTACTACTACTACTACTACTACTATTACTACTATTACTACTACTATTACTACTACTACTATTACTACTATTACTACTACTACTACTACTACTATTACTACTACTATTACTACTACTACTACTACTACTACTATTACTACTACTATTACTACTACTACTACTACCACTACTATTACTACTATTACTACTACTATTACTACTACTATTACTACTACTATTACTACTACTATTACTATTACTATTACTACTACTACTACTACTATTACTACTATTACTACTACTACTACTATTACAACTACTACTACTACTACTACTACTACTATTACTACTACTACTATTACTACTACTACTATTACTACTACTACTACTACTACTATTACTACTACTATTACTACTACTACTACTACTACTACTATTACTATTACTATTACTACTACTACTACTACTATTGCTACTACTACTACTACTACTACTATTACTACTACTACTATTACTACTACTACTACTATTACTACTATTACTACTACTACTACTACTACTACTATTACTACTACTACTACTACTACTACTATTACTACTATTACTACTACTACTACTACTACTACTACTACTACTACTACTACTACTACTGACCATATGGAATGTGGCCTTTAAATCCATGCACACTTGATCGCAACAGGCCTTAGGCCTAACTCTTACAATCTCTGATGAAGAGCTCCTAATACTTACCTAACTGTTTCACAGTTCTTCAGCACACTAACCATGCTTTTTATTTATTTAAAAATTAAAATTAAAATATAAAAGCGTCCCAGACACGTCACTGAGGCACGATCAGGTACTGGAAAGGGGGTAACATTTTGAGAGTACTGAAAGGAAAATGCCATTTTCCTTTGCTTTGCATAACGGGACAATTGAGAAACGTGTATTTTTTAGTTTTTCTATCTCCGCTTTTGATATAACGTTTATGGAAATAAACAGCGTTATAGTAATACAAATTGTACAAATTCATATAAATTCCAAAACGGCTATGTTTATATTCAGGGATGATTGTGTGAATTCGAAAACGACAATGTCTTATTCGTGTACTAAATTTATTGATATATGAGGATAATGAGGGTGATTTCTCTTTAAGAAACCAAATCAGTGACAGCAGTGACTAAATTTTCTATTTTTGTTTTAAATTTCTCAAGAGCAATTATAAAATTTGGTCCAAATTAATGGAACGTTCTACAGATTTTGATCTTTTATACAAAAAGAATGAAATCAGGGTTTGTTTTTCATTATTCATTCATATTTATTTCTTTTATTATTATTTTTTTTACAAATTTAAGATAGCTTAATAAAAAAAAAGTTATATTCCCATTCCGCGGCTAATAAAATACAATATGCCGTTTATCCCCAAACCTGGCCGTACCCCTCTATTTCCTTCGAGCCAAGATCGCGGGCTCAATGCCGGCCAGAAATGATGGATTTTTTCGCAACGAAAATAAAGCCGTAGATTTATGGCACGTTAAAGAACTTCAAGCCTTTAAGAAGAGGCTTCCGAGCAGAATTTATCGGCTCTTTCACGCCCTGAATTGAATGGGAACTGATGACCTGAAGTGTTAAAGAGCGTTCCACAAATAAATCAAATAAATAAACACGTCCTTCGAGAATGCATCCGAAAGATGTGTTATATAGTTTTCACATAATGATAAAAAGTATGTAATTTGTGTGGGACTTTGATTTTTATTTCTCAAAGGAGGTGAAATTAGGAAAAGGGCTTTAGGCATTTTAAGGGAATCTAAACCTTTTCTGGTTCCAAAACAGTACTATATTAAACTTTGTTTAAAGTGGTGAAAGAGTTTAGAAGCATATCAGAAACATTTTTTGTTGATTTGTCTTATTTATGGGCGCTCTTTAACATCTCAGGTCATCAGCGTCCCATTCAATTCAGGGCGCAAAACGGCAAACAAATTTTGCTCAGAGGCCTCTTCTTTCAGGCTTGAGGTTCTTTTTCGTGCCATAAATGTACGACACGGGACCCACGGTTTTTCTTCGCTTCCGAAGGAAGTCACCCACACTTTGGATTTTTACTCCGAAAAAAATCCATCGATTCCGGCCGGGTTTGAACCTGCGACCTTGGGATTAGGAGGCAAATATGGTTATCACTACACAACCAGGACCGGCACACACACATAAAAAGAGAGGATCTACTTTACATGTATATCATCGGTATATAATACATTTATTTTTATTGAGTCTGCGTTGAATAGGTGAATTTACAATAAATTATGAAATTTAGCATAGGTTTCAGAATGTTTATAGAGTTAATTACGATTTACTCAGTACTATTCCATAATAATACCTTTATGAACATGTCAAACATGTGTATGCAAAACCTGAGAAAATAACGTAACATATTAGTAATATTACTGGTTTTCCATATGATGCGCTTTGTCTTCCTCTATTGAATTAAGGATTTTAACTATTATTAAACAATATTTTTAATTGCTTAGTGATGGTGAAAAGTAATCTGTATCAATTTCAATGTCAATATGATAATCACGATAGGAACAATCACCTCAAATTAATGTCCAACAATGTGACATTAAACATAATTAAAATTTGTTTTATTAAGGCTATATATATATATATATATATATATATATATATATATATATATATATATATAAATTAACAGTAATAATAAAAGTAGAAAAGGATAAAACACTTAGATAAAGTCACACTTGAAAGTCCTATATTTCAAGTGTGACTTTATCTAAGTGTTTTATCCTTTTCTACTTTTATTATTACTGTTATTTTGTTACATTGTTAATAGTGTTACTATATATTTGTTAGTTTAAGTAGATTTAGACTATTATAAAAACTGACTTATTAACACTCCTTTTTACAAGGTTGATGCATTTTCTCCTGCAGTAATATCGTTAGTTTTTAATATTTATCAATGTATTTTTCTCTGTTTTTATCTTGACTATTGTCCTTACTATATGCGAACTACTTTTGGCAAACAAACAGCGGTAATTATAAGTATAAAACAATAGTAGATTTGCATCTATAAACTATACTTATTTATATAAAAGATCAGCTGCGGCGATTTTATGTCATGGACGGATGGGAAATTATTTTAATTTGATAAGCGCCATGTTGGTGAGCCAAATTGTAGGAGATTAATTATATGAGATATGATTAATTAGTAGGGTAATTTAATCATTTATATCAAGTGGGAATTAGTTGATGTAACATAGGTTTTGGAGATGTGTTGATTGAGCGGGCCGGTTTCAGTTGGACCAGCCCTTTGTCTGCTTCCGGGTGTTGCTCTGATTATTTCCCGCTGATGAGTCTTGAATTTCCGCAGATGCCTCGGCTATGCTGAAGCCCTGAACACCGGCCGCTATCGGAGGTAGCGTTCATCTCAGGGTTAATCGACAGGGGAGGAAAGCGATGGATGGGGCATTGTCAAATAATAATATATGGTTGCATAGTTCATAGCGTTTATTTTACAGTTCACTTGTAACTCACGACTCGTCTGGACCACTGGCAAGGAGTTGAAACCAAAGTATTTCCGCGATTTTCTTTTATCGGTCACACATTAAAACTTTGATAGCTAAACAAATTATTCGTCCACTATTCCGCATTCATTCTCGGTCGTAATTTCTATCTAGATAACTTTCATTCTGATGTAGGCCACACGCTAAATTTATTGTTACTGTTTGAAATTCATCCATACCTAACACTGCCTCACTGATTACTGTCGAATGCTCCTGTCAATTGTCCTTACCAATTGCGTCTGCAAAACTGTCCTGACCAACTACTTCGCCCAAACTGCTCTTGATAGTTTCCAAGTTTGGATTTTATGTTTTCTTTACGCGTCACTATGCAAGAATTCAAAGAAATTTCTCTTTTTAAGGGTCCCTTTCTCAAGGAAGAAAGCGAGCTTACATAACTTTTTAACATAGACTAGAATGGAAGGAGTCCTGTGCTATTCTACAGTCGACCTTGCGAATGGTTCCAGACAGTCGCAACTAAGATACAGCTTTGTGTGATATTCTTGCATTTGTCATATATATATATTTCATCTTTACATCTTGTCCAATTCATAAAATTATATACATTACAAGACACATATTAATAAACGATTAAATCATAATACCTTATAGTTAAACTTTACTATTTCTACAGGAGTCAATCTGGACATCCCGCTGCACAGCTTAATGCTAAATATGAATTGTTGAGCTAATTTGTTGGAACTTTTAAACTGAAACTATAAATATAGAACATAGTTATTGGGTGATATCCACATTCTAAAAGAAACGAGGAAGGGCAAACGAGAAGGTAAATAAAAAGTAAGAAGACTAAGTTTTCAGTAAACATGCCATGAGTTGGCATTGAGATTCTGGTTACAAAAAATCATAGCGATACATTTAACACAAAGAAATAGAAATATTTGCTTTAAAAGGATGAAAGTACAGACAGTAAGGAAATTATAAGTCGGACTTTCATTTAATTTAATATTTCAATACACATCCCTTATAGCTTAATTTATAGCCCTCAAAATTGAGAAACTATAAACTCTATATTTGTAGGTGTGTTGATAAATCTACTAAGTACCGGGCTTTAGTTATAAAACTTGTCCGCTCATTTAGTGTTTTATGCTTCGGCACACTGTTTTTTGATTCCGCTTTCTGTAATGTATATACTCGTACAGTCGAAGATAATGAAATGGTCGTTCCGCCTTGGTTTAACAGAAATTGTATCGGGAAAGCACTTTTTGATTCATACGATTAATTCGGTCACTACACATGTTCCGTATTTCATTGCCAACGTCTTACATTAATTACATTACGAACCCCTATTTGGGAGCTATCCAGTTGGTAGAACTTCAAGATTGGTACGAATTTCTTCTAGTTTTTCCTCTGTCAAAATTGTATCTTTTCAGTCAGATTTGTTTGTTTGTTTGTTTTTTTTTGTTTTGCACTGATCCATTGATTCAAATTTATGCACAGTATCGTGAATTGCAATTCTGACAGTAAGCAATTGATCAAAAAGTTTTAATAAATTCTGCACGCTCAAAACGAACTTACTAGTCATCGACAAGTTCCCACGCACTGGGGTGATGTACACCGCACAGGAGAAAGTTGGTACTCCTGCATTTCTGACATTTCTTCCTTTCTTCGAAACCGGTTTTTAGCACACAATCCGCCCACCTTTGCTAAGATTTGGACTTTGGAATGTTTGCTTGCTTTGGTGGTTAAGCGAACACAATAACTATAAGCCCTGTTAATTCTATTCCCTAGTGAAATCTCGCCTACATAATGGCTCCGGAGCGACTTCTCAATGACCCCTTACTTTGTACACAAAAAATGCGTTGCTTTAGGGAAACTGTTCAACCATCTTCGTAAATGATTTATGCTGTCGTGAGAGACCGGTTAGTAATAGGTTGAGAAAGCAGACATAACAATGGAGAGGAAAGGGAGTTCAAGTATGGCTCTCTCCTGCTGGGAAACGCCTAGTGGCCGAGTCGTGAAACAATTGAGTGCATAAAGATAAAAATTATAAAAGAGTGTTTATCTTTACAATAAAATTGCAATGTTTTAATAAAGTATATAAATTAAGATAAATGAATTTACGTCTTAATTTATTCGTTGCTTTAGACGTTCTGTCTTCTCAATAGAGACGTAAAAAGATAAATTTTTGTACCTACCATCAATATTGTGCTATGCTTTTGCTATTATCTCCCAGTGCATTTTATTCTTAACTTGGATTTCTGCGTTGTGATATATGAACGTGCGTTGTCGTAAAGAATTTACAAATCTTTCATGTGTTTTACTGTACTTTCAAGTATATATGATTTGGTTGGTGTCAACATTCTTAATTTTTTATCTGCATTTGTAAAGCAAATAATTTGCGTTAAAATTAGATAAAACAAATGTATCACCTGCAGATTATGTTATGCAGTTCTTTCATTATTTAACCCAAACTCAACGAATATATTGAACTATCTATTCTGCTGCTTGTGTTTTAGAAATGAATAATGAACCTTCATTTTGAGGTAATTAAGTTCATTGTAAACACGTTTCGGTTATAGAAACTTTTCATTTGATAAAGTTCGCAAACATAATTAAAACATCATTGACTTTTCATTGAATACTTAAACCTTTTCTCGTTATTAAAGAAACTAATATTTTACAATGCCATGGCAAACACAATATAAACACTGCACGAGGGGAGGGGGGGGGGAAAGAAAATAAATTCACATAGATCTGCTGCTTGCTTTAATAAAGAGGGTCTTAAACGCATTGTAAAATAGATACTAAATGTCTTAGTACAAAAATGGTGAAAATTGTAAAATTATTCTTAAAGAAAATGTTTATACGAGGGTAGTAGGTCCATAAGTTTCCAGAATAACCGTTTTCTAGATATGCTAAAGAAAAAACTGTATTTCACTTTTCAACACAGTTACCCTTTATTGCAATACACTTCTCACATTTTAAAATGAACATTTCAACCCCCCCCCTAATAGTCAGAAGTCTTGTCTGCTTAATGGGCATTCATCACTTCTTTGTCACACTTAAATTTCCTTCCTCGAAGATCCTTATTGAGTTTTGAGAAGAGGAAATAGTCGCTGAGAGCTAGATCTGTGCTGTAGGCTGGATGGTCGATCTCCTTGAAGTCACATTTCTTCACAACTTCCTTTGCAACAAGAGCTGTGTGCATAGGCGCGTTGTCGTGAAGAAGGCGCATACCACCACTCAGTTTTCCTCGCCTTTTCTCTTTGATGGAAGCACGAAGTCTGTGCAATAGGTCAGCATATCCCCATATACTGTGATGTTTTTCTCCTTGAAGTCAATGAACAGTATTCCTTCACAGTGCCAAAAGATTGTTGCTATGATCTTCTTGGTTGATTGAGTGACCTTGTCCTTTAGAGGCGGTGCTTCGCTAGGCTTACGTCACTCCATTGATTCTCTTTTGGACAAAGGATCATAGTAGAGGACCATAGTTTCATCTCCTGTAACAATGGTTTGCTGAACTTCTCTCTCGTTGCCACGGCAGAACTCCAAAAAATACCTGCCTTACAACAGATAACTCGTTGCTGCTTTTGGACTGAGGAAAGAAGACTAGGCACCCATCTTGCACTAACCTTATTCATGTTTAAATGTTGATGAATAATTCAAAGGACTGTTGTTTTAGAAAGGCCCAATCTTGCTACTGTTTCTGTAACTTTGAGCCGGCGGTCTTCCATAATTTCTGCTTCCACAAGAGCGATGTTTTCAGGAGTGAGCACCTCCAAGGACCGACCTGCACGCTCTTCATCTTCAATGCTTTCTCGACCCATTCGAAAAAGTTTGGCCCATTCTTTTACGGTTGAATATGAGGGGGATGTTTCCCCATATACACCGTCTAATCGTTGTTTAGTTTCATATGGAGTCATTCCTTTTGCAAAGAACTTAATATAGCTGGAAACTCCATTTTGAACATGTGACAGTCTTCTATACATAGTCTTTTTTATGCAACTATACCTGAACAACTGAGCGGAAGTTACAGCTGCAATTATTTACTTAACAAATAAGTTATGACACCGGATACTGTTTTTTGTGAAGGCGATAACCCTTATTGGTGAGGCTGGAAACTTATGGACCTACCCTCGTAAAATATTTATTATTGTAATGACGAATATAAGAACAGTAATTCATAAAGCTGATGTTTAATTACTTAACATTATATTATTTTAGTTTCCTAATTATATGTAAACATATATAATTCCTTTAAAGTTACAAATTGTATGTTCAAATCCGATTTACTTTCTTAAACTCTTAAAACAATGGTTTCCTTAGCCATAGGCTCTATGAATTTTGCGATTTTGTTTGAGGCGATGCTCCATAGCTTTTGGTTTTGATCCAGGGATAAAAATAAAAAGGCGAAGTTACATAAATGTGAGAGAAGACTTAATAAAAGATTTTGTTTCGAATTTGAGTCTTAGGTCCATACTTTTGGTTTCGCCGGTACTCATTTGCATAACATTATCTACCTCAGGACCCTGGGAGTCATAAAGAAATTGGACTGTCACTTACAGTGATGATCTCTTTAGTTACTTAAATTCTTGGGGGCTAACATTGGTTCTTCTTATTTATTTCCTTCTTTGAAAGTTTTTCTCTAACAATATATTCGGTACCTGTAGGGGCAGAGATAGTTCTGTGAAATACTTAATCTGGTTTAACAAAATCTGATAGTAGAAGACTCGGTTATTTAATAAACTCTTGAGAAACTTTTAAGTTAGACGAAGAAGACACGCCAATGAACAGTTCAGCTAGCTTATTATAATTCATATAGGTACAATGTGATATGAATCCATCAAGCAAATTCGCAGGATGTATGTAAAAGTCTGCATAATTAAGATAGGAAGTTATGCTCTATCTCAACATATTTCACTTTATCTGCGGGATTATTTGAATCATATAGATCACACGAGTTTTCATATTAAGTTTATTTCCTCTTTCGTTGTATCTCCTGTCTATCCGTTTCTTTGCGTAACTGCGGCAATTTCGGATCAGGAATCTACCAGAATCAAGCTACACGTTGACAGCCTGTCTACATCTGCAAGGCTAGAAGTATTAGTGATAATAGTAGTAGAAATAATGTATTTGCTTAAAAAATATATTGGTTACAAATCTAACTCATCCATGTCACACGAGTCCTAGAACCGTACAAGCTTTCCCCACACGCATGAAATTACACAAACTAATGCTTAACTCTTGAGAGAAAATCAGTATGCTATAAATATGAAATGAATAACTGAAAAAAGTACGTGATCTAAATATATAAACAAAATAAAAAAATGAAGCAATTCAAAAGTAAATAATTTAGACTTTCACACATATATCAACAAATAATTCCAAAAAATGCAGTGACTCATGTCCCCCTACCCGCCTTTCTGGTTGTCTGCCTCTTCCGATCTGAGCTGTATCACTTTTTTAAAAAAATTTACCTACTCCCTCTTCCTCCTTCCTATCTGCCAGCAAAGGCCAGCACTCCTACCAACCTCACCCCCCGTTAACAAACGGGGCCAGTAGACATCTCTTCCTCCGTTCTTCCGTCCCTTTCCAGTACGCCAAAATACGTTCCCCAGATTCTTTCTCTACACATATAGGGTCAGTTCTCGTACCCATTCTGTGAGTTACTTAAGTCATCCATTACGCGCCTAACCTAAACCAAGCGGCCCCGTTTGTATGTAACGCTCTATTCCCGCTATCCAATTTTTAACTGCGATTATATCCCAGCGAAACTTTTTCTGCACATTCCGAAAGAGTAGGCTCCTATTTGTGTCCCTCAAACGTTTCTTATTTTTTCTCCAACCCTGCCCCCTCCTGTTTCACCGCTTTGCGATCCCAATGCTTCCTATTCTTATTTTTGAAACCCACGAGTTATCTCTCCGCCTCTTGCGGTAACAGGTCACCCTAATTAGGCAAAGCTAGTATAACGTATACAAATACGAATGCTACACTTTACGAGCATACTGCTACTGTATCTTACTTTCGAAGCATCAGTGACAGCTGTTATGCAGGTACTCATGTGTAGGTTCGCACACTTCCTAGCCACGAGGTATTGTTGCATGTTCCAGGAGGTCAACAGGCTGTAATTTTGTCGCAGTCACTTCTGGTAGAGTGCCCCTTTCAGGAGAGAGTTGCAGTGAGCTATTGCAGAAGACCTAACCTTCAAGTTTTATTGTGCGACACCTACACCGATATTAGACTGAAACTGAACGCATGGACTTCTGTTGATGGTTAACGGCGACGCTACAAATATAATCACATCTCCTGGACCTACGAGGGTAGGTCCATAAGTTTCCGTCCTAACTATTTTCTAGGTATGATAAAGATAAAAAATATATTTCCCTTTTCAATATAGTTGCTCTTTATTGTAATACATCTTTCACACCTTTGAATTAACATTTCAATCCCACCCCTCAAATAATCAGTTTTGTCTGCACAATGGGCATAAACAGCATCCAACACTTCTTCGTCACACTTAAATTTCTTCCTCGAAGGTTCTTCTTTAGTTCTGAGAAGAGGAAATTATCACTGGGAGCTAGATATGAGCTGTAGGGTGGATGGTCGAACTTCTTGAAGCCACATTTCTTCACAGCTTCCTTTGCAACAGGAGCTGTGTGCACAGGCACGTTGTCGTGAAGAGGACGCACACCACCACTCAGCTTTCCTGGACTTTTCTCTTTGATGGAAGCACGTAGTCTGTGCAGTAGGCCAGCACAGTACTCCCCATTTACTGTGGTGTTCCTCTCATTAAAGTCAATGAAGAGTCCCAAGAGATTGTACCCATGATCTTCTTGGTTGACTGAGTGACCTTGGCCTTTAGAGGCGGTGCTTCACCAGATTTTAAGCCAATCCATTGATTCTCTTAAGGGATCATAGTAGAGGATCATAGTTTCATCTGCTGTAGCAATGGTTTGCAGAACTTCTCTCTCGTTATTACGGCAGAGCTCCAAAAATGCCTGACAACAGATGACTCGTTGCTGCTTTTGGACTGAGGAAAGAGGTCTAGGTACCCATCTTGCACTAACCTTATTCATGTTTAAATGTTCATGAATAATGAAGGACTATTGTTTTAGGAAGGTCCAACCTTGCTGCTATTTCTGTAACTTTGAGCCGCCGGTGTTCCATTATGTCTCCTTCCACAAGAGAAGGAATGAGCACCTCCTAAGGCCGGCCTGTACGCTCTTCGTCTTCAATGTTTTCTTGGTCCATTCGAAAAAGTTGGCTCATTCTTTTCTGATGCTTCCCCTTATATATCGTCCAATCGCTGTTTAATTTCGTTTGGAGTAAGTTCTTCTTTGGTGAAGAACTTGATAACAGATCGATACTCCATTTTTAACATGTCATAATCTTCTACACATTGCCTTCTTTATGCAATTATATCTGAACAAGGGAACACAGCGGAGCGAAAGTTACAGCTGCTATGATTTACCTAACAGATAAAGTATGGCACCACATAAGAGTTTTGTAAAGGCCATACTCCTTATCGGCGAAGCCCAAAACTTATGGACCTACCCTCATATGAAGTCCTCTTCACTATTAACCGAATCTTGAGCTCCCTAGTCAATCACAAGTGAAAATTCCACTTGGCACACTTAAAAAAGGGCACCAGGCATACCATGGACTGCCAATATACGAACCAGTATTAGCGGTACCACAGTAATGGACTCATATACTTCTGGGAAACTCAGGGGCTGTGTATCCGCAATGTTTCCTTGGCACATTGTCTTCAATTTCTTGAAATTTCGATCTCTCGCCTTAGGGAATCAGAACATGCAGCACCTTTTCATTACAACTTTGCAGTCAAGTGGCAGCTGGGCAAGATGTTTTCTCATAGACGGATCAGTAGAGACAGATGTTGTACTGTTTATGAGGACTTGTCGACTTTATGGACGCGTCGCGTTGGTAAGCGAATAACAGCTGCTTCACATTCGGGAACAGTATCCGTATAAAGGGAGCTGGAGAGATGGCTAGTCAAATTTTTTTGTTTTATTTACGGACGCTCTTTAACATCTCAGGTCATCCGCATCCCATTCAATTCAGGGCGTGAAACGGCCGTCAAAACTTGCTCAGAGGCCTCTTCTTTCAGGTTTGAGGTTCTTTATCGTGCCGTAAATGTACGACACGGGACCCACGGCTTTACTTCCCTTCCGAAGGAAGCCATACTTAGGATTTTTACGCCTGAAAAATTCCATCGGTCCTGGCCGCGACCGAACCCGCGATCTTGGGTTTAGGAGGCAAGTATGGTTACCACTACGCCACCAGGACCGACTGGCTAATCAGAGGAATGTGTTGTTAACGTCCAACTGTTCACTATTAATAATCTGCATTTGTTAACACAAAGAGATGGACCGACTCTTTAAGTATTTGAATAGATGATGATACACATGCAATGCGTAATGTTTTACTTGGCAGATAAAGCCCAATCTCAGCAGTACCTATGATCAACTGTTCTAGAAGTCTTACAACAAGCCTTAATTAGAAATAACACCTGCTCTTTTCTATACAACCATGTTTGATTCAATTGATCAACCATTTACTTCCTATAATATCCGTATGGACTTCGCTCACATTTCCTGGTTCCTAATCTAATTTTATTTTCTACCACATTTCCTTTTACCTTCTATCGTTTTTGCTGGACCTATTCCAATCATCCTGTGTTTTGATACAGCACATCAAAAATTAGCAGATTATTGATTGTTCACTAAGGCAACTTACCGAAAGAGAAGAGAAGCCCTTTCCATACTTTGAGGAGGAAACTGAATGTCATAAAGGGACGAAACTTGTTTATATAGGAGGAGCACAGTGTTTTCCCGCTAGTGGTGTTCTCTTGGCGTGCAGCAAACGAAGCAGCACCTTATCTCTTCACAGGCCTTTGTGTTGTACATGCAGGCAGCTTTAGATAGCCAAAGTTCACAGGACTCTACGTCACCCGCTGGAGTCCAGCGATTCATTTCCGGTTGAGTTCCCTCGTCATAGCTTCACTCTCCTTTGCTCAAAGATCAGGAACTTTGAATTCAATACTCTCAGTAAAGAGTTAGCTAAACTAAGCTAAGACAGTGGACCCAGTTGCAATATCGCTCGCTATTCTTTTGCTTCCTGTTAGTTTTATTGTTTCTTTTCTCTTATCTTACTTCTTCCTTTTCTCTCCCACGTCTATTTAGGTGGTTTCTATGAATTTTAAGTGGCCTTTTCACTGTGAACATCGATGCATATTCCGTAATTTTGGAACGGCGCATCGATAAACGGAATAGTTATACAAACAAGGGAAATAGGAAGAAAAAAAAAACAAACAAACAAAAATGTAAATATCTAAAAGTACATCTTACCGAAAAAAATGAAATGATTTTAGAATATGTGCTTTGTAATGGATTGTTTGGGGCAAAGAAGAATGTTTATGTAGCTAAGCCTCACTCATGGCTGAAGTGTTGTTTGTGTATATGCACTTCCGGAAGGAAGGGATGGGTCAGGGAAACTCGGCTCCAGGAGTCGCAGACTTAAACGGGGTCCATGCTATGTTAATAGTCGCCGCGTGCCAGTGAGGCTTCTGTCCAAGGAGTTTGGGACCCAGAAAGTCTGCTTTTATGCCAGACGCCTGGAGGAAAACCTTCACAAAGTGCAAGTTACCGTCACGCCGCACCGTCCACTCGTAACAGAATCAATGGAATGAAATTATGTGAAACAGGAGAGTAGAAACTTCATGGAAAGTAAATATTCATCCCAATATTCATCTAAGTGAGCGGGAAAAACCACGAAAAAACCCATTGTCGGTATATTCCTACCCAAGGGATTTGAACCCGAGATCTTCCGAATGGGAGTACCAACCGTTACTAACTGAGCCACCCTGCTCGGTCATATGTCGTTTGTTATTGTTTTAATACACAAGTGATTCCTTTTTACATTGTTAATTTCAAAATTGCTCTTCGTAAAAGAAAAAAAGTTTTCTTTTAATTAGCTGTTCTAATGAAAACTTAAGTGCTATCTGATATGTAAAAAAAATTTAGCTTTGAGAAGGCATTGAGAGTTAATTGTTTTTGCTAAGATTGTATTTCACTTCTATCTATAAGCAATTGGCGAAGTGCTTTTAAAAGTTAAATTTTCGTAGAATTCAACACACATGCAAGTTCACGTTATAAATTTTGAGCATTAAGTTCAAAATAAAACGAGATAATTTAATACAAAAACCTTAAAACAATAAACTTTACAAGAAAGAAATAAGGTGGCAAGGAAAACAAATTGTGGAACAGGAGAATGAATAGAAAAATCTGTTACACAGGAGCTGCGCAAACTGAGCTTTTCCTCAGCAACTTGAATAACTTTAAAAAAGAATATAAAATAAAAAGGCCTTATTAATTAATGAAATTAAATAAGTTATGGCATTAATGTGGGATATTATGGGAAACAAAATTAGAATTCTTCCAATCTATAAGTATTATAAAAGAGAAACCTCATTTTTAGAATTATTATAATTGAGATTAAATCACAAAAATTAGTAATATATTATTAATTAAATGAAATATATGAACACCGATAAACAAAACTATACTACGTATGTACTTTGAAACTTTTTTAATGTAATTATGTTTATGAACTGATTCCTGAACACTTTCTAAAATATCGAGAAATAACAGAAAGTTTCGAACTACATTGTGTATTTAAGATGTTTATATGTTTCAATAAAACACAAATATATTGCTATTATAAACAATTATAACGTACAAAGCAAATATACACAATTAAGAATATGCAATCGAAATTTCCATCAATTATCATTGGCTTTGAAATTTAATTTAAATTTTAATGTAGTAAATATATGTAACGCAAACGGTTTCTGAAGGTTATTACAGAACGCTCTTGCATACAAATATAATTCTCACTTACATATTATATTAATATTTCACATTGGCTATCTTCAAGATATTGCTTTTGTTTAATATAAAATATATGCATAATTACAAATACTGTTTACATGCTGGATTAATTTGTCCTTTTATTTTAAAACAAGAGAAAAAATGCGTAAGACCTATTTTTAAATTTTAATTTTCAAATATGCCCCTACTCCTAAAGGTCCGATTTTCCTAATTTTCAGAAACTGTTTAGATACCGAATTTTGTTGAGAAGAAACAAATATTGGTGCACCTACAGCGATTTTTAAATTTTGACTTTCAGATAAACACTTCTCCTAATTAACAGATTTCCCAGATTTTCATGAACTCTATTTGTTATTTTATTTAAATGGTATATACCAAATTTCGTTACGAAAAAGCAAATAATGGTGAAGTACAGTAATTTTAAATTTTTGGTTTTAGGTAAACCCCCCTCCCACTTCTAAAATTTATATTTTACTAATTTTAAGAAACTATCCAATTTTATTTCAATGGCTTATATGGAGTTTAGTTGAGAAACAACGCAATTTGCGGCCGGTAGAGCTATTTTCATATTTCGCTTTAACCCCCTCCCACTCGGTTTTAAGGTATACTCACATTTGCACTCAGAAAAACAGTCCAATTGCGCTGTTTTTCAGAAAATATTTTTATTCATTTATTTTAATGAAATGTACCAAATTTTTATGAGAATAAACAAAATTTGCGGACGCTAGAACAATTGTAATTTTTTTTTTAATTTTCGCTTTAGGTTAACCCCCCCCCCCCCCCAATGGTAAAATTTTGCTTGTTAACAAACTTGATGAACTGTTTGTTATTTCATGTTTATATGCCGAGTTTCGTTGAGAAAAAATCAAATTGCGACCGCTATAGCATTAACAGACACACATATAAATAAATCATTTTAGGTGTTCGATGGAGATTTTAAGAACATTTTCAAAAATCGCACAACTTCAATAGAATTACATCGGAATTCGCTTAAATGACTGAATATGATGCAGCATACATAAGAGGCCAAGATGAAATGAAATTTTAGGCTTTAAACAATGAAAGTTAAATCCTAATTATCTCAAAGCCACCCTTTTATATGCATAAATCTCTAGCGAAAAGACCAGCAGATGAATAAATGGTGTTTAAAAAGTAAATTTTTACACGTTTTACGAAAAAATAAATTATATTAAAACAAACATAACGTTGTTCCTC
Organism: Metallyticus violacea; assembly: GCA_030762175.1. NCBI lineage: Eukaryota > Metazoa > Arthropoda > Insecta > Mantodea > Metallyticidae > Metallyticus > Metallyticus violacea. The sequence continues at coordinate 8,344,110 of CM060841.1, forward strand.
TCCCATTCCCCATTTTTAATGAAAATTGCAGCGGTTTTAAATAAGAAAGTGAGTTAATTAATTATGTAGAGTGTAGGGAAAGATTTTGGAAGGAATTCATTTTATTGTTTTGGATTATATATGGAATCTCGGGTAATATTATTTCTTCCTCTCCGATGATTGGTTTCCGCTGACTTATATTTTGCCACGGCTGTTGAAACTCTGCTGCTGGATACTTTTATGACTCCTGTGTCCATAGAAAAAGAAGTATCTGGGTACTGATAATATTTCTTTTTATGGGAAATGAAACACAATTTATTATTCATAATCTATTCCACCTAAAAATGTACTGCCGTTATTTCCTGAAGAATATGTGCCACTTTCGCACTAACTATGGCGATCATTCTGACTCTGACGCACTTTAATACCTCTAAAACTCTGCTCTTGAACTTCACTAAATTCAACTAATTCTGAGACACGTCTGCCTACTCCTCACTGATAGTTTTCCACTAACGACATCTTCTACTGAACTAAACTAAACAGATAATGGGACTGCTAGTACCTACTCTTACACACTGACTTAGAATCGAACAGAGAATGACTTTTCTTTGAACCAACTGAACTGAACGGAGAGTGTCCCTCGGCCGCAAAGTGGCAAGACTAAATAAACATGGCAGTTTGCCGGTCTCACGAAGCTACCTTTTATTCTTTCAAATATGTTTTTAGAAAAATCTAGAATATATGCTCTCATCTTCAAATCTCCATTGGGTAATCTGTTCCCTCCCCTTTTTTTCTCTGCTATTTTATTTGTCAGATGGCTTACGTGACTTGTTACATGTCCCATGCTTTAGAATTCTCTCCAGAAAATATCGGTTCTGCTGGGATTCTCTTTTATAAAATATTATTACAATAGGCAACAGAAATTTCCAGGTCAGATTTTATGGCTGGGGTAGCTTTCTGCACCCTTGCGAGAAAATAACCTGACAAACAATAATCCAACACTTGTACAGGAAATAAAATGACATTACACTCATGACTATAATAAGGAAGCTACATAAAATTACGTGCTATAATTACTCTAATTAAATATGGGGTGGTAGCTTATAAATGCTGTCTGGAAATCGTAATTGTTAAAATATTTTACATATACTATACTTATTTCAATAATATATTCAATAACTTAAAAAATAAGAAACGAATTTTGAATAAATGTAAAACATAATTGAACATTTTCCAGCACTGCTTGGTGGAGCTAATTTATACAGAACTGTACGTATCTCTATTACACATTTATGCAATAGCTTGTTTTCATTGGCACGTCCTGTAACAGCTCGCACTTTCAGCAGACATAAAATATTCCTAAAGCGCAGGGAAGAGGCAGGCCACAGGTTATTCAAGACAGGAGAGCCGTTTCTAAAGTCAACATTAATTAGCTGAGAGTTAAGTGTGGACGGGTTATGCCAGGACTGTTTCCGGAAACCCCCCGGCATTAGGAAACTCATATTCTTTTGTTATGAAAGCGTCACGTCTTGTGAGGTAGAGGTGGCAAAGCACTTCCTTTGACTTCAAGAGGAACCTTCACGATCAAGAAGTGAGAAAGTTAAAATTACCTTTGCACTCTTACAAAAAGCTTAGTGGTAAAATTAATTATGTTTATGCTGGCATAAGCTTTTGGAGTTGATGTTGGAAAGATTGTGTTTGGATATCTTCAAAAATGTATAACACTTTTTATATATGGTAATACTTTAAGAGAAAAAGTATTGCATTTAAAATGAAGAATTAATACTGAGGATGCCAAAAATGTATACAGAAAAACAACAGTATTAACAAAACAAAATTGACTTCACACAAATAGAATATGATGAGCACTAATCATCTTTGACTTTTACAGCTACAATAGTTGCACAAATACTTCTGAGTACGTTGAACTACTGATTGAGTAACTTTTGCGAAAGTGTCCTCAGCGATTGCAGCACATGCCGTTTCAATTTCTTCCCGAAGTGCTGTCAGTGTAACTGGTTTTCTACGGTATACAACGTCCTTAAGAACTCTTGCTTGATTTGGTTTATTCACGGACGCTCTTTAACAGCTCAGGTCACCAGCGTCCCATTCTATTCAGAGCGTGAAACTGCCGACAAATTTTGCTCAGAGGCCTCTTCTTTCAGGCTTGAGGTTCTTTTTCGTGCCGTAAATGTACGACACGGGACCCACGGCTTTACTTCCCTTCCGAAGGAAGTCATACTTAGGATTTTTACGCCCGAAAAAATCCATCGATCCTGATCTTGGGTTTAGGAGGCAAGTATGCTTACCACCAGGACCGACTCATAAAATGAGTGATGAGCTCTGTCATTTATATTGAAAACGAATCATTTCGGGACACTACTAATTATGAAAAAGGATTTATTTCCATGTCCTATATCACATCAGAAAATTAGGAATAGTAATTCTTATACACCCTGTATATATCCAATATATACTGAGAGGTAAAAAAAAAAAGTTTCAAAACATATTTTAAAATAAAAATCTGTGTTTAATGAAACGAGGACAGAATTTCTTTAACAAGTATTTGCAACATTTTATCATTCAAGTAACGCACAAGGAGTGTTTTAAGCACAAATTCTACCCCACTATTATTTTTAATGCAGAAAAATCTTCAAACATGGGCAAACATCACAATAAACAGAGCTTTTTAAAAATGTTGGAAATCTGACACTTTTAATGGTTCTCTGCTTTTCTGGCTCTTTGTGTAAGATGTGTTGCCACCTCCAGCTCTAATTATAGCTGCGATTCGGTCAGGCATGCTCCGGATAAGATCTGCAATCTCCTCTTGTGGTATCAGCTCCCATTCCGCTTGAAGTGCAGCCCGAAGATCTGTCAGTGAGTCGGGCAATGGACCCTTACCATGTCTCAGGCATTTTATATCAGGTGCTGGTCTGGAGTGCTGCTTTTCATCCCAACCGCATCCAGAAACTCAGAAAAAAACACCGAGAAAGTGTGGACGAGAGTTATCGTGCATTGGGATAGTGTCGCCTATAACGGGTGCAAAAGGCAAGAATCTCATCGATGTACCGATGAGCTGGCAGTGACTCATTCGCTATGAACTTGCTTCAATGCTGACCCTGCACAAATCAATACTGAACCTACATTATAAGTTTTCTTGAAGAGAAAGTGCCGCATGCATAACGTTCTCCTCGCTGTCTCCATACTCTATCCTTTCCATCTGGTGCCCTCAAACAGAACTTGCTCTCTTCCGTGCTCCATTCCTCCACAGTCCAGTTTTGATAGATGAGAGCAAACTGCATCTGAGAGACATGTGGTGTTCCCTGGTCAAGCAACGGGCCTTTTGCAAATATTCTAGACTGTAAATTCACTTCATACAGCCCTGACGCTGATGTTAATATGCCACACTTGCTGCAAATTATTCCTGGCCTCCACGAATGTTGCATGCCGATCTTGAAGAGCTTGCAGTAAAAGAAAGCGGGGCCTCCTGGTGTAGATACCATCCTCTGTGAACCTCTAGACAATTCTGCATACATTGGAATGAGAAGCGAGTTGTTTGATTTTATACATGGAAGTTCTTTAACATCTCAGTTCATCAGCGTCCCATTCAATTCAGGGCGTGAAACAACCAACTAATTTTGCTCAGAGGCCTCTTCTTTCAGGCTTGAATTTCTCTTTCGTGCCGTAAATGTACGACACGGGACCCACGGCTTTACTTCTCCTCCGAAGGAAGCCATACTTAGGATTTTTACGCCCGAAAAAATCCATCGATCCTGGCCGGGTTGGAACCCGCGATTTTGGCTTTAGAAGGCAAGTAATGGCTACCACTACACCATCAGGACTGATGGAACGAGAAGTGCCAATGACGTTAATAACACAACGTTGATTTCGTCCATCCTCCGCTAATGCCACAGCCCTTGTTGCATCTTCAGCTCTAAGAGACATTTCAAAACGTTAAAACTGACTTAAGACTGATAGCCAGGCAAGCCTGAACGCTGTAAACTATCACGTGGCACAACAATGCAGAGCAACAATTTTAAACATTAAAAACATCGCTTTGCGGTGATTGTTGTAAAAACCGCCTTGCGCGCAAAATAAACAGTAAAGAGACAGAATCGGGGGGGGGGGGAGTTCCAAGGAATTGACTAAAGATTTTTAAATTCATTGATTAGACTTTTAGACTTTAGGCATGTTGTTGCGTTTCTGTAATGTCTCAAGGTTGATCTTATACAAGGTTTGAACCCAAGTTTAGGTGTTGTAGAAAACAAATACAGAGACTAGTTTGTTGTTTCACTTTTTCTTCCGCTAAGCGTGTAAAACAAAAAGGTAAGACAACATGACCGCCTGGAAAATACATCGCGACTTTCAGCTCAATGAATCAACGCAACACTCGACAGCGACGTCTCCCAAGATCAGTCAGGCTGAAGGTTCTCAATGACAAGTGACAATCGTCACTGTTTCTTTTTGATATCTCGTGCTGCTGTTGTAAGAGCGTAGTTTATTCCTATTTAAGACTTCAGCTTGCAAGCATGATATGCTTAGAGAGTTTAGAAAGCTTTAAAGAATACTCCACAAGTATCGCTCATAATATTTGGAGTTGAGAATCGCTCTGCGAAAACTTAAAATTGATTTTTCTTTTAAATGAATGAAAGGAAAAACAAGAAGACGAAGCAAAATGGTTATAGTTTTTTTTTTTTTTTTCACGTATCAGTTATGAGTAAGACGTAACTTGAAGTTTATATAGGTCTTAAAATGTTTTTACGACAAAAACACGAGAAAGTCGTAAAACTCTCCAACATAACTTGTTTGCTTTAAGAGTTGCTAAAGCCCGCCTTTCATATCTTTGTCTTGAAAATCAGTTTGCAAAGATTTGCGGTATTAAAGCAACCGTTCTAGCTTACTAATAATGGAAATCGGGTATTTGAAAGTTTTTTTCCATTGCTGATTTTTGTGGTTTTTAGAAGTTAGCGCATCATTCTATTTTGTCTCTCTTTAAGAACTGCGATGTCGCCCAGTTTATTTTGAAATATGGATAGCAATGCAGTTTTTTCCCCTGTAGGTAAATTTTGTAAAACAAGGAAGTTCTTTAATTGAAGGGAATCGAAATCTTAGAAATGGATTACGGAAGTTAAGGATCAACATTCTTAGCAAGTTGCCATTGAGCTTGTAGCGAGGTAGATGTTTAGTTCGAGATTCATTGTAATACAGGATGTTCGGAAAGTCACTGTGCAGTTAAACTATGGATGTAGAGTACGCTGGTAGTTCGAACCAAGTTAGTTTTTTCTACATAGAATAATAATACAAGTTCTCATAGTTACTTTTTCATAGATTCGTGATTGTTTTTAATTCGCTCCATTGTTGCGTAATATTCAACTGTTTAGATCAATTATCGGTTCATAAAAATCATTGACATCGATAAGTACAGTGTTTATATGTTCAACTTCTTTTTAAATTATGGTATTTTCAATTGAGGAATGTGTTTTTCTTGTTGAACATTGAAGCGAGTTTTACTGGGGGGTGTCGACGATGTTCCCCAACGTTGGATGTGTCGGTCTTGGTGGCTACTATCAATTTGCTACTATAAGCAATAATTATTCTTATTTACATTATCTAAAGGCATTTACTCTTGGGCATGCGCAGGGTGTGAGAATGTCACATGTCTTTCGACAAGGCGATAAATGCACAAATTGCATTTGCTGAAAAATTCCCAGAAACCGCTGTACCTCGTCGTAATGCAGTTCGTCGGTTTATTGAGAAGCTTCCAGAGACAGGATCAGTGTTAGATGCCGAACGAACTGCAAGATCACCTGAATTGAACGGAGACGTTGTTGGACATTTTCTGACTCTATGCTGTGCAGCCCATCAAAATCATTGCGCAAGTTCGCACTAGAAAAGGATTTCGGGTTTGCAACCACATATAAAGCGGTTAGGAAAACATTGAAATTGTTCCCGTATAAAGTGACAGCATTGAAAGATGCGGGTCATGAAAAGCGAATCCACTACTGCGAATGGTTAACATCTTTTATTAAAAGGAATACCTTGATGTGACCTTCTATACAGACAAGGTTAGTTCCACCTCACATCTGCAGAAAGTGTTCGCCAGTAAAATTAAGCGGGTTCAGGCTTGTACATTCGTCATGCTTGTACATATTTCAGTTTTCAATATAGTTACCCTTTATTGTAGTACACTTCTCACATCTTTGAATTAATATTTCAACCCCCCCCCCAAATAGTCGGAAGTCTTGCCTGCAAAATGGGCATAAATAGCATCCATCATTTCTACGTCACACTTAAATTTCTTTCCTCGATGGTCCCTCTTTATTTTTGAGAAGAGGAAATAGTCACTGGGAGCTAGATCTGGGCTGTAGGGTGGATGTTCGATTTCCTTGAAGCCACATTTCTTCACAGCTTCCTTGTAACAAGAGCTGCGTGCACAGACGCGTTGTCGTGAAGAAGGCACACACAACCACTCAGCTTTCCTCGCCTTTTCTCTTTGATGGAAGCTCGTAGTCTGTGAAGTAGGCCAAGAACCGACCTGCATGCTCTTCGTCTTCAATGCTTTCTCGACCCATTCGAAAAAGTTTGGCCCATTCTTTTACGGTAGAATATGAGGGGGATGCTTCCTCATATACACCGTCCAATCGCTGTTTAATTTCATTTGGAGTAAGTCCTTCTTTTGTGAAGAACTTAACAGCTTGATACTCGATTTTGAACATGTCACAATGTTCTACACAGCCTTCTTTATGCAGCTTTATCTGAACAAGTGAAGACGGCGGAGCGGGTGTTACAGCTGCAGTTATTTACTTAACAGATACGATATGACACCAGATAAGGATTTTGTGAAGGCCGGTTGATCGACTAGGCTGGAAACTTGTGAATCTACCCTCGTATTATGTTGCCGGCGCGGCAATGTCCAATTTTTCATATTCAACAACTAGATAATTAAATGAACAATTCTAAGCCTGCCAAACCCTCCCTCCGTGACGTAAAACACATTTCTGTTGTCTATATATGTGAAATATGTTAATCTTTCATGGGGAGAGGGGCAGACAAGTTTTTTTCAACGCCTATTACAGAACATTAGATGATGGTGCTTTTTTGTATAAAAAACCAACCAAATTTGCTGCCACTTATTCTTTCCTCTTTGTATTGCTTGGGCTACCATTATTCAATATGACAATGCTAGTAGAAGAATGTGAAATCTAATATTCAAATACTCATGAAGATTTATTAAGGAGCCGTCTTTAATCCTTTAACGCTTGTTGCCACCCGAGCTTCTCCTCGTTGTTCCGTAAATTTGGAATTGAAATTATGGCCGAGTTCCAATCAATGTGTCGCTCGAGGACAGATTACCTCCTCCCTCTCCACGCTGTCCTCCCATTTTTTTATCACTTACCAAAGACCGAATGGAAGTTCCCTGCAGCGGAAAAGGGGGGAGTTCTAGGAAAATTTCCTTTTGGAGTTATTTATTTCGACACCATACCCCTTCCGCTTCTCTTTTATTCCCTTCGCGTGGCGAAGAGTACGGCAGATATCGTCAGTGATGCAACATCGCCACTACGTATAGCTCCCACCCCATTACGATTTGGGCGGCATCCAAACCGTTTAAAAATTCAAGAGAGCCCAGAACGGTACCTATGTAGACTCAAGCCAGGTTGTGCACGCCCCAGAAATTGTGTGTTACAACTATTTGCATGCATAGCCTCACTCCCACACTGTAGGATACCTATTTCCGAATTCTAGCATTTCGTGATTTTAGCACCAAGGAAACATCCTGCCACTCTTTTATGGGAATACCGTAAATAATTGTTTCTGCGAGTGGTTTTCTCAGCTCTTACCTAAAGAAGCTTCATGGGAGATAAAAAAACAGTATATTTATAAGGATTTTTATAAAAGCATACAGTTAAGATATCATCTCTTAAAATTAATTTCACATTTATCAGAATTCTAGTTTTAACAAGACCAGACGCAGTTACTAAAGCTCAAGCTCAAATAAACGTTTATTATTTCATTATTTAAACTATTAGAATCGTTTTCTTCACAAACACAACAAGTATTTCAGTGATGGAAGTAATTTTCTCTGTATGAAAACTAGAATTGTACTTAATAAAGTGCAGTTTCAAGTACTTCAATAAAAATAATTATACAGACTGTTTAGCTCGTAAATCAGTTACCAATTCGGTGTAAGAATATCAGGAATTCTAACCAATCACAGCTATCTATCGCCATAATTTTTTTAAATGTTTTATTCATTGCCACTTTTACTGCCTTAATCTTCTCGCGACGTCCGGTAGATTGTGGACTGAATGCTACACGTAAAGATGAATGAAATAAAAATAAATTAATAATGGCTAAGTCATTGGCGTCCTACAGCTATCAGGTATTCACCTTCTCAGGGTAAGATCGGTCCTAGTGATCTAATGGTAATCATACTTGCCTCGTAGACCCAAGGTCATAGGTTCAAATCCGACCAGGATTGATGAATTTTTAGGGCATAAAATTCTAAAAATTGCTGTTTTCCGAAGGGAAGTAAAGTCGTTGTTCCTTGTCGTAGATTTACGGCATGTAAAAGAACACAAACCTGAAAGAAGAGACCTCTGAAGAAATGTTATTGCCTATTTCACACCCTGAATTGAAAGGGCCGCTGATGACCAGAAGTATTAAAGAGCATCTTTAAATTAACCAAATAAATTAAGTCTTAGTGCAAGGACAAGGAAATACTCTGAAAAAAAAACTACTCAAACCACTTGATTGGAGTCCAGGACCTGCGGACGCTACCACTAGACCAAGGCAGCGGTCTAACCACACTTTTGTTTTCGTTTAATTACTTACATTTTTTTCCGCACCTAAGTGAAATTGTTTTAATGCAAGTTCACCAGGACTATGCAATCAAATATCCTTTTAACTACTTTGATCTAAACGCCAGTGTGCATTGAGAATAAATGATGAACTTGGGGCAATTAAAAACGTTTTGGCGAGACCTCATGTGTACCTACCTGCTCATTGACCTTATAATTAAAACATTCAAAGTTGTTTTAGCAATTATATATCTAATTAGTGCTTAGTTGTCTTCAAGTTGTCCGAAGAGTTTAAAATGAAAAATAAACAGTGTATCTCTTAAATCGTTTTTATTTCGACCTCCTTGAGTTGGACTGTTAGCGGACATTAAAACACCTTACTGAACATCCACGTAAGGGCATATTATGGATATTTATTTCGTTGTTATCATTTTATTCTTTAAATATTCAAAACACTAGCACCACGTTCTTAAATTCATTCGTAACTTCGCTATTTCTTAATTCATCGATAATTTACACATTACTACAAAGAATGCACAAAAACCACAAAAGAATGTTCTCTATGACTTTATAATTAGCACATTAGATTGAATTAGGTTGACTATGGCAAAGAGAGATACTTCGATATGGCAGCCTTGCTCACGGCTGGCCATTTGTGCCAGCTCTCGCAATGGTAACACTTCTTGGAGGAAGGGATAAAGTGTGAGATACGTGGAGGATCCAACCAGTGATGCGCGGACCTAACATGTTATGATAGAACCACCTGACACCGTCGAGTCCCTCAAATGGACTAATCCATACCAGATGCCGAGATTAGAAACCTTCTCAAAGCGAAAGTCCCTGTCACATCGCACCAGCCCACCTCGTCCTGACACTTTCATTCCTTGTAAGGGAACCAACAGAATGAAATGATATGAACAATTCCTGGAAAGTAATTATCGTCTGAGTATTCGCCTAAGTGATGGGAGGAAACCAGGGTTAAATACAAGGTCAAGATGGCCGGCCCCAATGTATTTGAACACTCGACCCCCAGAATCCAAGTTCACGCGATCATAATTCGCACATCATAAAAAGTTCTATTTTTATAAAAAAGAATTGTTTCAAATATAAATTGACTTTTTGACCGTTTTATCAATAACGCCCATAATTCAATTTAATTTAAATGTGCCATGCTTTTTTTTTAAAATTCTGAATATTATTGAACTTTCCTTTCTGCAGTTTTCCTTTTAACAATTGCTTCCAATCTGTTCTATCTAGTGGTCAGAGTAATGTCAATGGTCTGAAGGTCCTGGGTTCGCTTTCTGGCATTCCTGAGGAACATTTTGGAAAGAATAAAACAATAATGGGTTGTGCAAACTTTATGAGGATAACTGAGCAACTACTTGGTCCTAATATTACCGATTTTCTGTCAGAGTGCCGAGATTAAGTTTTTATGAAGTGGTACACAGATTTCTGAAATAATCTTGATGCAGTAAAAACACGAGCTAAATTTTATTTTAAAAATGATTATTTTTAAATTATATAAACAGTAAAGCCAAAGGAGATATATCAAACGAATTTCATTGTTATATGAGAACATTTTTCGAATTATGTTTAACGGTGTTAAACTCCCAGAGGAGCTAGACACTGGTGATACATGAGATGAAATGATAAATTTGGAAAGGATTTTTTTTAAGAATGGACGCGTTCTAGGTCTAAGTTTACGGTATCTTCCATTTATGAAAACTGAGGAAAACATGGAAAAAAAAAAAAAAAAAACCTCACTCAGGAGGACGTTATTGGGGTGAATCTAAACCCAGATTTCCCTCTCATACGTCCATGTCTTAGCGACCTCGTATCGGTATTGGAAATTGGAATTGAAATTACAGTGTTTTGGGAACGCATGTTATGACGCTAAACCGTTTTTTAAATCTTTAGAAACGTTTGTTTATCTGTCATATATGTAAAAGATGCAGCAGTTTTAAATATAGAATAAGGGGTTTTAATTAAATATATATTATGTGGAATGAAGGATTGTGGAAAAGGAACTTTGATTGGTTATATGGAATCTCAGGGGTAATGCTCTTTCTCTCCGACGATGGGTTTCCGCTGACATATTTTGCCACGTCTGTTGAGACTCTGCTGCTGGATACTTTTATGGTCCTGTGCCCATAGAGGAAGGAGTCTTGGAGATTCATATTGTGGGAGATGATACACAATTTATTGTTCATAAACTATTCCACTTAAAATGTACTGCCGTTATTTTCTGGAGAATGTGTGCCACTTTCGCGCTAACTATGACAATCGCTCTGACTTTCTTAATTTGATAAAGCCTGATCATGAAATCAACTAATTTTGAGATGCAACTGAACTCAACTAATAAAGTTCTTCCAGTGAACGGCACTGAACTGACCGTGCCTATCTTCCACACTGATAATCCCCACACAGAACACTCTTCCAAAACTGACTACAGCTTTCCACCAATCAAACTGAACTGAGAAATGAATGCGGCCAATAAATAAACATGGCCTAAGTGACTTTTTACATGTAGATATCAACTCAAGCTGCCAGCTTCTTCCCTTGAAGAAGTTGTGGACCTATCTTTTCATCCTTGTAGTTGCCATGTGTTTTATTATGTCTACCTTGCTTTGCAATTCCCAAACAGTATACACCCTAGTTAGGGCTTCTCCTTTAGAACTTTCTTCAGAAAACATTGTTTTGCTTGGGTCATATTTACAAATAGGCAACAGAAATTCACAGGTCAGATTTTATGATTGGGGTAGCTTTCTGCACCCGGCAAGAACATTTTACGCCAATAATCCAACACTTGTACAAGAAATAAAATGACTTTACGCTCATAACTATAATAAGGAAGTTATATAAAATTACTCACTATAGTCACTCTAATTAAATATGCGGATGTTAGCTCATAAATACTGTCTCAAATTTTAAATGGTTGAGTGTTAAAGATGGCGCTTACGTGAAGCCGTATACTAGAGATGATATTGATCAGTTTTCTTACATTTTTAAAAGGAAAACATTTTAAAAATGGAATATGGGTGTATTGACTGATTATGACTGAAAAATTATAAGTTGTGGAGGGAAATAATTAGTAAGAACACGTTAGGCGTCATATGCGGAGGGAAATAACGGTTTTTGGTTTAAGATGATAGTCGGTGTTGCTCCTCGCCTCCGTCTGCTCCGGCTAATTATGAGAATTTTGGATGGGGTTTTTGGAATGGTGGGGAAAAATATAACCAATTCCCGGGTAGAAGAACTTAGTGGATAGGTCCTGGTCTCGTAGACGGGTGTGGAGAAAAGAAAAAAAAAAAAAGAAAGAAACAATCGGTTCGTCATAATAAGAAAAGTATTTAATAAATGTTCAAGTTACTCTCAGGGTTGTATGGTTCTGTTACGTCAAGGAACTTCGATTACTGGTGCTATTTCCCACTCGCAAGCCGAACAGTCTTTCACAAGACTTCGCTATCATGAAACTGCCCATATGCTGAGATCAACTCCTCGTGTACTGCCCCTCGACTCTCCGCAATCCGGGAGTTTTTTGTGTCTGGGCGGTCGGTCGGTTTGTGCCGACGCTTTCTGACACTTTGTTCAATAATTTAAAAATCACGCCAAGTTGCTATTGGCTGAACTGTTTGAATTTTGTGTTACGCAATCTTCTGGTTGGTATATTTTTCGCGGTCCCTATGGCTAGAGGTGGGGTGATAGCTTCTATTTGCGCGAATAACATACCTCAACGGTCTTCCGTTTCTTGTTTACAAGAAGTTTGCGTAACAGCATTCCTTGGGGTGAAAATCAAAGTTCCTTTGTTAACATTATTTCTAAGGGTATCTAGCTACTAGTTTCATGGTCACAAGGGCTGTTGCAAGAAAGAGGGTGTCTACGGTTTTATGGTCTATTTCCGCCCTTTATGCAGTTGAAAGTTTTCTGCTGCTCGCCAAACTGACGGCCTGGTAGGAGCAGATGTTCAGCTTCATACTTAAAATATTAAGTTAACCAATTTTAATGTATTTTAATATCGAAAGGATTTTCACCTAGCTAAATTAAGATGACTACCTGGGATGTGTCTGGAGTAGAAATCTACCGTTTCAAAGTGCACATTTGTGATAATTGATTTTTTTTATTTATTTATTTATTTACGGACGCTCTTTGACATCTCAGGTCATCAGCGTCCCATTCAACTCAGGGCGTGAAACGGCCGACAAATTTTGCTCAGAGGTCTCTCTTTCAGGCTTGAGGTTCTTTTTCGTGCCATAAATGTACGACACGGGACCCACGGCTTTACTTCCCTTCCGAAGGAAGCCATGCTTGATTTTTACGCCGGAAAAATCCATCGGTCCTGGCCGGGTTCGAAACCGCGATCTTGGGTTTAGGAGCACGTTTGTGATAAGAAACTTAAGAATGAGATATGGTGTCTAACGCTCCCTCAGAAGGGAATGGAGTTAAATATATAGTGAATGTATTGTAGTCCTTGACCTATCATCAAACCTTACAGCAGAATAAGCTAAACAAATAAAATAAAGGGAGGGAATATGCCACAGGAATACAAGAATAGGGAGATCAGAATGCAAGCATTGGTCGGCACAGCCAGGAGCCTGAAGAGCAGATGGGTAGGCTAAATGATTCTAAATCAGAAATGAAGAGATCGGCAAACTGGAAACATTTCACCACCCAGACCAATTCAGAAACTTTGGCTAATGAAAGATTTGGAAGTTAAGGTACAGATATGCCTGCAAGGTATGCAAACATCGTTGTAAATTGTGTGTAAGAATGTCTATTTGGGAATTTTAAGGCTGTCTTGGTAGGCAAAAACGTTTTTGGCTTTATGCATTCTTGTGGGGTGAGTTTATCTCTCATTATATTATTAAAATCCATTCAATTATCGAAGTAAAGCACAAATATGATTGATGAATTACATTTGCGCGACACTGTACCTCCTAATGAGAGTAGAGAGCAAAAGATATTGAACTGCTTAATAACGAAACTAATTTAATAACGGGAATGCGATGAACACTTTACTTAACTAAGACGTGCATGTTTGAAAGACACCTAAGAAGTAGTAGGTACTTTCTAACTCCAATCGAAGTTCTTATAGAGTGCAGTCTGGTGGCTTCCTCCATGTAGGTGTATGTGTGGATTTAATTAACTCATTAGCAGAAGTCAGACAAAAGACCCAGTCTTTGTAATACATCCGCTCCTGGAAGTGGGTGAAATTGGGGGAGGGATAAAGACATTAAGGCCTTTACGTTAGTTTTATTAACGCTTTGAACTCCCGAGTCTTAAACTGCTTTTCTCCTCCAACACCCCATGGTATTGAAAGGGGGAAGAGCAGAGAGGAAGGGTGAATTATTCTGGGCTTTCACAATGAGTGTGGAATCTCAGGCTTGCCTAGCTGGTGCCAAGTGTAAGATGATACATTTAATATATTGCTTCCTTTAGGGTTTAGCGTGTGGAAATTAAAGATAAATCACTGGCACTCTTATTGCCTATAGCACCTTCACTTATGGACAAATTTATTACATCTTTTACCTTCGGATTGTGACTTTTTTCTAATAAATGCAAACCGCTTCCGCAATTTCAGATGTCTGGCGAATGCTGTTTGCATAAGAATTGACGTATAAACAGCTATATCGTTGGAGAATAAATTAAATTGAAAGCCATTGATTAAAACAACATATGCATTAATGCTAACTTAGTTATAAAATGCTTAAGCAGAAATAATGATAAAGGTAAAGATAGCCTATTGGTTCCTTAAAGGGCAAAAGCCTCCTAACAAGTAGGGAAGGCTCGCTTTTTCCTACTGTGGTAAACTATTCCTAGCTAGTTGTTCATATGCTGTTTAAGACACTCTTTGGCTACTCCATTTCTCACTGCATTATTTGCTTCTCCAGAAATTTCCATTTTTCTCTTCCTCTTGTTACGTTGACCAATTTGGACCTGCATATTCCCTGAAGAGGTCTGTCCATCTTCTTCTGGGTCTGTCATGTGTCCTTTTCCCTATCCAAGGGAGATCTTGTAGGTGCATCTAGAACGCGGGTTCGAACCCGGCCAGGGCCGATGGATTTTTTCGGGCGTAAAAATCCTAAGTATGGCTTCCTTCGGAAGGGAAGTAAAGCCGTGGGTCCCGTGTCGTACATTTACGGCACGATAAAGAACCTCAAGCCTGAAAGAAGAGACCTCTGAGCAAAATTTGTCGGCCGTTTCACGCCCTGAGTTGAATGGGACGCTGATGACCTGAGATGTTAAAGAGCGTCCATAAATAAATCAATTAAAAAAAAAGTGCATCTATTGTCCTGCATTCTTACGACGTGACCGCCCCATTGCCTTTTGCTTCTGGTAGCTATTTGTGCGATGTCTGTTGTCTGAGATTACTGATTTATTAATGCTATAGGTATTTTGTCCTTCAAAGTTATTCCCAGGATCTTACGTTGCATTTTTCTTTGGCATATTTGAATTGTGTTCTTTTGTGTTTCTGTTATTGACAATATCTGGCACCCATATATAAAGGTTTCGAGTGTCTGGAATCTGATTTTCTTAGTTAGCGTTTGGTTTAACAATATAAACTTAAGGGCCCAAAATGCTCTCCAGATTAATGAGATCCTTCTTTGTACTTCTTTTCCCATGTAGAGAGCTTTGTTAAACATGTCTACTATGCAAAAATGAGAAAAATGAATAAACCTTTAAAGTTAAAAGTATAAAAACCAAGAGAGAGCTGGGTTTACTTACATTAATGCTTGATTTAAAATTGTAGCATAGCTGCCAATTTTTTTTTGTTCGTAACACGTTACCTTTCTACCAGACCACGAGAAAACGAAACAATAAGCGCCTCTGTATCTTTTCGACAAAGATCCTCGGTTTCAAACAAACAAAATTCATTTATACCCACGTCACTTATATTTGAAGCCAATCCTTTTTCTGTAAAACGCCGTAGTTGCTCACTAGAGGGCTCCTTTTGTAATTCTGCTACGCCAGTCGAGATTGTACAGGTACTTGTGTCGCAAACCTGATTTGTCTGTGTACATAATTAGTAACTGATTAGTAATCAATTCAGTTAATGTATTGAGATTAGTTAATTTGAAAATATGTCGTAAAATTCGTATTGATCTGAAAGATGAGCTTTGATAATTTATCCAACCGTCACGTACATTAATTGTACACTTTGACACTTGGTAATGAAGTGAAACAAGTCAACAATTTCACGTAACAACATAAATATGTGTGCACTACTTGTAACATATAACAGCTGTTGTATTTATGAAGCTAAAGCAGTCATATTTATCACATGGTTACAATTATTATTGACAAATAATCATGAAATGTCACGCCAATGTTAAAATTGAGCAGAAATTTTAAAATGTATTATCAAAGTGGGTCACCCGTTCACCAAGTACGTTCATTATTTGAAGTGTACGGTTTGATAATCGTAATCGCGAGAGAACAGTTCGACGTTTGTTGGAGCAACTTGAAGCAACTGGTTCCGTAGAAAATAAAAAATGCCGTTCGTGAGGGTGTACGTGAGAATCCACGAAAATCAATTTTTTAGCTGGGCATTTCATCGAACACAACTTGGCATCAGAACTTGAAATTATGCCATTAAAAATTATTTTAACTCAAGAACTGAAGTCAAATTACCATAGATTGGGCTTGGAGCAATTAGAAACTGGTCATGCTTTTATCCGAAAAATCATCTTTAGCTACAAGGCCCATTTTTTGGGTAAAGAGTTTCGTCTACAAATAAAATTGCAGCTTTTGGAACATTAGAATCCACTAGAGATTCAAGAAGGATAATTTCGTCCCCAAAAGGTTACCGTCTGGTGTGGATTTCGGTACGGTGGAATCATATTTAATCCAAGATGATAGAGAAGAGGCTCTCATAGTCAATATAGAAGGACATGAACTATGATAAGGGACTATTTTTGTCCGCAATTGGAAGGTATGGATCTCAGAAACGCCTGGTTTCAGCAAGATGGGGGCCACGTGTCATTCTGCTCAGGGAACTGAACCTTTTGAAGAAGAGGCTTCATCAGTGTCGATCCCTACTGGCCCGAGTTCATGTGTTTTAACGCCGCTGGATTGTTGTGTTAAATCACGGATTATGCCAACAAGTCAGAAACAGTAATGCGTGATGAGCATGGTTTGTTTGTCTGTCATTGAAAATTGAAAGATCCATATATACGCAACCTAACAAAGTCATTTAACTGATGTTCTCTTCCATAGTTAATGCTTTTATGTGTGATTCAAAGTAATAATAGTTAAATAAATAAACCTCTTTCATTTATAAATTTTGTTTCATTTTAAAAGTGTGATATCCTTATTGGAAGGTCCTTTATTTTTTCGTGCAGATCTGCTCCTTAAGTTTCCAAGTGGCACTTGTCTTCATACACCTCTATTGTTCAACTGCGGCATTTTACAGAAAAATGAACACCAAATTTGAATTCAGAGGTAGGTATGTGACATAACAGAATGTTGGTGCGGTCTATTTAGTCGAACTCGAGAGTGTTCCTTTAAGTAATCGCTTCAATTTTAGCAAACTGAAGTGATAGTAAAGAAGCGAAAATCGTACTTTTAGTTAATCTCAAAATAAAAACACTCTTCCAATAACGATAGCGCATAGTTTTGATACGATCCACTTTTTTGTTACTTCAAAATAAACTTTGCAACAACTTAAAGCCACAGTATTTTAAAACTAACTCGATGACGTCCACACTACTCATGCTGGGAAAGGGGGGGGGGAGTTCGAACACAGCGAAAGCCAGTATGCTGACCGCTGACGATGGAGCTAGCGGGCGCACTCAGAATTTCACTAATTACTGGCTTTAATATGTG
The DNA here is from genome assembly GCA_030762175.1 of Metallyticus violacea. Classification (NCBI taxonomy): domain Eukaryota; kingdom Metazoa; phylum Arthropoda; class Insecta; order Mantodea; family Metallyticidae; genus Metallyticus; species Metallyticus violacea. The sequence continues at coordinate 8,361,710 of CM060841.1, forward strand.
TTGGAACAAGCACTATATTGTATTTTAAACATATTTTTGATTGACTTTAGCCATGCTTGTAACATGGTAAATTATAGCATTTTATCAACTTTGAATCCCTAGTGATAAGTATGCCGACAAAAGAAATCGTTTGAATAGAGAGAGAGTGTGTGTAAATTATTGCAATGAATTGCCTTTACCATGGCAAAATAGTTTTCTAAAGTTCGATGACTTCGATATTTGTATAATGTAATATGCTTGAAAAAAGTATAGCTCACGTTTCAAGTACTTACTCTCGTTTCTTGCTTTTACTCGTATCTAAAAGGAGCGTAGGCTAAAAATGCAAATGTTATCCAACAAAGCCGGTGGCTTGATTTATGCAAACTTAGATCTATTTAATCCAGCTCACGCTCCGGAAAAAAAAAAAAGCAAGGGGACGATGCCGAACGATGGAGAGTACCGAATATCGCCAAGAAAAAATAAACATTACAAAATAAAGAAAGGTTTTGCTAGCATAACTCGTCTTTGTTTAGATAGACCGGGAATGTAGTAGAGGTTTCCGCTGGCTCTTTAAACATGACGTGATTCCGGCTGTATAGCCGAGCATTCCAAACGAACTCCTTTTCTCATGCTGAATATTTTATAATGTCGCTTTTCATTCACGAGGTTTATATATCTGGTGCCTCTGTAAATCAATCACATGAACGAGTGAATTTGAATATAAAGTTGAGGATATATTTATTGTATTTTAGCAGTTGTTTTTATAATTTCAAGCAACATACATTATTTTTGTTTTATTCGTTGCACATTAATTTTAATGACAGCAATATATATATATATATATATATATATATATATATATATATACTTTTTATCACGATCTGGTTTCCTATACATTTTAGAAATCTTATATTAATAAATTGGTAGAAATTGTTTTTTTATTTGTGATGCTTTAAGACCATTATAACAATCTTTTATTGTGTTATGACTTAACAAAGTGAAAACTCTCCAAAATTCTTACCGTTTTGTTCGAAATGAAATATCAGTAACTAAATACAGAGCAAGTCTCCGAGGTTTTACAATATCACTTGTAATGAGAACCTGGTAAAATTATTATGTTTCGTTAAAATTGGCAGGTTATCAGTGATTGCACAAACAAGCTTATGTATGAATGGAAATTTAGACGTAAAGCAGAAATTCCATTGATTTCCGAATAATTGTGAAGGCAAGGTTACTGAGTAAACATTGAAGGTTTATGCTGTAACAAACAAGGAAAAGTTCATGTTTGTTCAGAAATAGGAATATTCCGGATCGGAACTGGCGCATCAGAATCCTGTATAAATTTGCTTCACTTTTGTAAACAAATCAGCAGTCATTCCGTCACTCTGGCAGGTTGCTCATTCGCATCATTTGCGTCTACATGTTTTGATTAAACTCCTCTGTTCTTCACTACAGCTTTTCGGTTTGATTATTTGTGCTGCCTACATCAAAACAGTTCGTATGCCTGGAACGTGGGAGGGAACGCTAAGAAGGCATGTCTCTAGTTGCACGTTGTTTTTCCTCTTATAGAAAAACTGCAACCGTACGCCTATCACTGTGAAATCATCAACAAAAATTTCAATAATGCATTCCACTTCAAACACCATCAGCGAGATTACCATGGTGATGGATCAGATAGAAAGCAAACAATGGCATGCATCTTATGTAGTCATGAAACAACAACGGAACTTCTTTTGTTTGAGCATTTACATGGAATAAAAGTAAAATCGGAAGAAATACATTTTCATCTTTGATGCCTTTAAAATAAGGTCGATTTTTTGTAAAAAATTACGGTCCTCGCGCTTCTTCTGACAATATTGTAATCTCATCGCATTCTTCGTGCAAAACCTGATACAACGGACACTAGCAACACCTCAAATTAAGAAATATCTTCCTTACACAGTTCGGAATACATGGCAAAGCTCTCACTGTTAAAAGTGCATGCCTTTTCTTGTTTAATTATCATTTCTTTACGTGTTATATTGCTACATTAGTTTCCCATTTGCTTTCGTCTGATTAGCTACTAACATGCTTCCTACAAAGTTACTTTTGGCGACTAAGATAATACGACTGTTAACATTCATCCGCTCCGCATTGATGCAGTCACAACTCCCAAACCAGGCCTCCCTAAAAAGGCGAAACTTCGGTGAAGAGCTGTTCGGTTTTCTCCGCAACCGACCGCGAAAAAGGGCGTGACTTGTACCAGTGTAATCCTGCAAGTAACAAGTTACCCTAAACACTGTTTACATTTCTTATGATGTGATTAATGTAGTGAGTATAGTTGAACAATTGTGGCGATGCGTCAAGCATGACATCATTAGGAATAACTTTCGTACTGTGAAGAATAAAGCAATTGCTTATTTATTTTGTACTGATAGTTTGCGTATACTTTTAACTTGTCTTCGAAATACATACAACTTGCAGTATTAAAACTAGTAGTTCCTTAGTTCTCTAAGAACTTTAATTGCATCTTTCTGTAAAATAAAATATACAAACCACAATAATTCATGGATTCTTTACCAGCCAAATACAACAAGAATTAACTGAATCACACACAGTGAATAAACATCGATATCCCTGGAAAAGATCTGAAATGACGATGCCCAAAAACAAGCCTAAAATGTTGTAAGAAGATTATTTATAAAGAAAATTAAATTACAGGTTTAACGCCTAATGATGTAATTAATCAATTGCAAATGCATTCATATTACACATATATCGATAGTATTAATTTAATATTAATATTCTTAATTAATGTTATAAATAATAATGATGATAATAAAGGAAAGTTAAAAATGATATAATGAACAAGTATTTTTATATTCCCGGACACCTGTAAATATAAATAACAGTGAACTTATTTTTAAAGTCAAGAGTGCTTAAATATTTATTAGCATTTTAAATTTATGAATATGTCATAAGCTTTATAATTATAGTTTCCGCACTAAATGTTGCATTTAACAAAGTTAGAAAAATAGTAATTGTACTTTATTCTTTAGATTACACATTAAATGCATACAACATTTTGTACAGTAAATTATGTACAGATTGCGTCTTTACACTGTCATAAGTGATGGAAAAACATAGAGAATTTACTATTAAACTTACATAGCTGTCATTGATTTCGGGAAAGCGTCCGATTAAGTGTTTGTAAAGAATATTATTAAAGAAAGAAGTATCGAGTCATTTAGTAACAGTGATATAAAGCCCGTAGCAGGGCCCGGATGTTGCTGATATAAAAATTAGCATCCTTAGCAAATGCAAAACTCGAGATTTTGTGAACTTTATAAGGGACATAAGGGTTACAGGGCATGCAAGGGGAAACCATAACTGTCCTCTTACAAACGAAATGCAGATAAGTAATATCGTTCATATATTAGTCATTGCAGTTGGTACGTATTTAATTAGGCTGTAATGTATTTAATTAAGTTGACATGTATTTAAGTGATTTGTAATGTATTTAGTTAGCTTCAAACATTTAAAATATGTTGGCATGTATTTATTAACATTAACATATATTTAATTATGTTAAATGTAATTAATGAGATTAACATGTATCAAATTATGTTGACATACATTTACCAAGTTTGGCGTTATGTTGACATGTATTTAATTCGGTTGACATTTATATAATTATACTTAAAAGTATTTAATTAATATCGAAATGTTTTAAATTTAATTTAATTAGATCAACATGTATTTAATTAGTTTGACATATGTTCATTAAGATTGGCATACACATACAGAGGGTGCCAACAAATGTATACACATTTCAAGCAAATAAAAAACTGTGTTAACATAACAAAAATGAATTCACACAAACAAAAAATGACAAACACTAATCATCTTAGACTTTTACAGCTACAACAGTTGCTCAAAATGCCCATCATCGGCGTCGATACACTTCTGAGTACGTTGAACTATTGTTTGAGCAACGTTTGCAAAAGAGTCCTCAGCGATTGCAACACATGCGTTTCAATTTCTTCCCGAAGTGCTGCAAGTGTAGCTGGTTTTCTACGGTATACAACATCCTTAAGAGTTTCCCATACGTAGAAGTCCAATGGAGTTAGATCCGGAGAACGCGGTGGAAACTCAGTCGGACCTCTTCGTCCTATCCAGTGCCTGGGATAGTGCCTTGGATTCAGTGCGCGGGGCTTATTGCTGTGCGAGGTCTCCCAGATCTGCCCTAGTGAACATCGCATACGGTACCATGAGTCTCAAAGTCGTCTCGAATGCGTGCAATTGTTACCCGCGTTGATGGCTCTGTTCGCTACACATGTGTCCATTTGTCTTTGAACTTCAACAACATTCTCGGTTTTCCATTATCACTTCAAAATTGCTTTCCGCTGTTCAAACGATAATCTTGGCTCCAGTTTGTTGTAGCAACGCTTGTATAATTTATTGTGAGTTACGTGTGTCTACAGAACATCATACGATAATCTTGGCTTCATTTGTTCATTGTTGATTTACCTGTCACGTAGCAAGCCTATCATAATGTATACGAGTCACATCTGTTTACAGAACATCATACTACACATTACTGTTGTTTTTCGGTCCAACTTTGAAATAAACTAAGTAGATATCTACTGTGAAAGTGTGTATACTTTTTGGCACTCTCGATATTTATGCTCATATGCATTAAAGTATGCAGATAGGTATTAAATTAATTGATGTGAATTGTATTTTATTAATTAAGATAATTTTATATACATTAATCAAAGGAATATGTGCATAAGTAAGTAACCAGGATATATTTCACATACCCATATATGTTATTTAGTTAAATACTTATAATCAAAATTAGATTAAATGTGAAAAATTGTAGCCACAGATTGTAAATATTGCATTTTCATTGTTTCTACACTGTAACAGGGTGTCAATCCAATTGCAGAGTGGATAAATATACGTATATGCATTTAAAAGTGTACATTGCATCATTTGTCAATTATATGAGGCAGTTTTACTCTTTGGCTTTGCATCATTTGTGAATTGAGCAGCTCAGTCGTTTAGTTTTGAAAGAAATTGCTTTCGTCATGTTTACCTTAATATTCAATTGTAATACCACTATAGATCTATTTTAGCAATGTCTGTCTATAAATAATTATTCGCGCTCCTGAAATTATTTTCCTTTCCAGCTCTACCCGTTGTGTTCCCAATCCAAAAGATATAGCAAGCGTCCGCAAAACGATGCAGTTCCCGTATTTGCTGGTGACCGTAGAGATCAGGAAAGGGTAAGGTCATCGAAGTATCTAGGAAAGGGGAATGTACGTGACGTCACCGCCAGGGCCCTAGCATCTCTTCACATAAATCACTTCAAACAAATCGCACTCTCGCGGAAATTGGATCTCGTGTCATAGGAGTACAATCGCGTTAACTGGATTTCAGTTTCAATATTTATACATCATCATGAAACGGGACGACTGCAGAGATGGGAACACCGGCTCAGGGCAAGAGACGTTGCTTCGTTCAAACTGAGAATAAAAACGTTAAAAATAAAAAAATAGGTCTTGAATAGAATACCATGCCGAAAAATGGAAAGCAAACCAAACCTCATCTAGGAGCGGTTCCTGCATCGAATTGCAATTTCCGTCTTACGGTGTCATTATGTGACTCGTTCTGCAAACACAGGACTGTCATGCAAAGAATGAATGACTAAGCAGTAAAGGCGAACTTGTCACCTTGGAGACACATTATCTGCTTCATGTTGCTAGCCAACAAATAATGTATTAGCTTATTGAGTTTGCAGATTCATTAAAACCTGCGTATAACAATTTGTTAAATTTCATTTTGAGATAAGATCTCCCAACACTGTACACTTAATTCACTTCATAAATGTATATTTATACACTGTAACTAATCTTAACATGACAAGCTCAATAAAGGAAACACTGTAAATGGGATGCCATGTCTGGACAAGTTGACACAGAGATTGATGCTCCTATCAATAAAACCATTCAAATTTGAGATTTATACAAGAAGAACGCCATCGCACTTTCACCGTGAGGTTCGAACCTGTTTGAATACCCGCTGCCTCTGCCACTGACAACGATCAGCGGCTTAGTCAAGGTCTCGTAATCACCAGATCTGAACCTCTTGCGACTTCTTGTGCAGATGCATTGAAGGCGCTGTCTTTGTAATGTCCTTACCTTCTGGCCTAGCTATCTGAAGACATATACCATCAACACCAGTGTCAATTTAATGTTAAGGAAAGTGATTGGACAGATACATTGACGCCTGCCTAATGCAAATTGAACTTTATTATATAAATAATTGTTACTATTGGTAATAACAAGTGTAGTGTGTAATGAAGGTATTTATTTTCGGGAACAGATGTTGGTAAGACTAGATTTTCTACACAGAAAGTCAGAGGTAACTGCACCTCACGCTACAATAAAGACCAAAATAGAACAGCGCACAACGCGGTAGCATTCACACCTCCAACACTAAGAAGGTGAAGTTTCGGTGAAGAGGCGTTCTGTTTTCTCCGCTGCCGATCGTGAATAGTGGCATGACTTGTACCGGTATGGTCCTGCATATAGAGTTAAGTCTTAGAGTACTCGTGCGCGCGATAATCTCTGCTGCTGCTGATCTAGTTTCATCCCCTAAAATAGCAAAACATTCTGCACTGTTTATTGTTCACAATTTGTTGTTGGGTTAACTGCCCACAAATACGTGCAATTTCGCTTTGAATCTCAGGGATCATGTATGATGCATTTCGTTAACATGCACACACCACACTTCTGCGATTTGCCCATAGATTTTTTTTCAGTAGTGTTTAACGCCCGTTTTTACTACTGAGGCACCACAGGCGGTGGACATTGATGATACATGAGATGAAATGATATATTGGGAAAGGGCTTTTTTAAGGAAGGAAACATTCCAGGTCTAAGTTTAGGGTACCTCCCCGGCATTTGAGGGCTGAGGAAAACCTGGAAAAACCCCAGTCAGCGAGGACGGTTCTGGTGGGATTCGAACCGCAGACCTTCCGCTCACGAATCCGCGCCTTAACGACCTCGGGCACCCGTGGCGGCATTTGTCCATAGAGAGAGGCCCCTTGCCATCATCTTGTAGTGAAGGTAGTATGTGTTCTTTCCAAAACGTGTTTGTTTCTTATACGTTAAAGCAGCCCCCATTTTGTTCATGTTCCTTTCGTTTAAAACCTGTACTGCAGTATTAATGCGGTCAGGGTTTTCTTGTGAACCTATGACTTTCCTTCCATTTGGCAGGGTGCAATATTGTTTTATGATCACAGTATCCTGCACGCAATATTTATTATAAAACTAAAATTTTTGTCTTAGAATAGACAGGGGCACCTCTGTAATCACTGACTAGCTTCGCTGAGATTTGAGTTCTACATTAACGGAGCGTATGGTTCGCTCACCGATTATTACTGAAATAATAATAATAATAATAATAATAATAATAATAATAATAGACATTTCAGAGCCCCTGTATTGTCACCAGGGACAGCAACTATTGGTTACACAAGATTCAGTAATTTATGTTATTTAAAATACCAAATTAAATATCTGTGACTATTTCACTTATGTGACGTCATCATGAAATCAACTAATAAAATGAAACAACTTTAAGAATTTTGAGCAATTGCAAATAAATATTGTAAATTTTTACCAAACCCCTTTACTGCGCGACGTGGTCTGGTCAGGGTAGCCAAGTTCTATATCTCCACTATAATTTCTGAGCACGCATCACTGACCACTTGGCAACAAAAATATCGACTATGGACAATCATAACGGACTGTTGTAAATATTCTGTGCTCGAACTACTTTTATTCCTATTCTGTTCATGAAATTGTCCTTAACGCTCTTCTCTATTGGCATTACTAACAATCGACATTCGTCTGTTGCAAGATGGCACAAAAACATTAAATACTATTAATACAAATACACACTTATTACAATTGTAGAAATTATATTTAAATTCTTATTTTATTCGTGAAATTTCTAATAAATATCACTGGAGGGTCTGGGCTCTTTATGTTCATGAATTTATCAGCAACTTAGGATCCTCTTGCTATATTACTTGCGATAATAATTATTTTTTACTATCAGATGCCATTTATTTTCAATCTTTTTAAAACAAAAAAGTGTATACGATTACTGTATTTTCCTTTCTTCCCTCGTCTCGATGGATGTTTGAGGGCACCTCCCCCAAATATCCTCCTCTCCTACCTGCCTGAATATAGAGACTAATTTTAATAATAATTTACACATAATACAATGCTAACTTTTAAAAGTATTGCTCAAAAACTGCCAAATAATATAAAATGTTATTTTAAAAGTAGTTGAAAAACTAAAAGAATTTTAACTTATCAAACAATTGAACAATTATACATTGCTCATTTTTAAAAATAGTGTAGCAACAACTGCCGTAGAATCGACAAATAATTAACTAAGAAGATATCTTCATAAGTGTCCGGCCTAACCATTCTCTAGGTATGATAAAGACAAAAACTATATTTCACTTTTCATTATAGTTACTCTTTATTGCAATACACTTCTCACATTTTTTCATTAACATTTCAAAACCCTCCCCCAGAAAAATAGTCAGAAGTCTTGTCTGCAAAATGGACATAAACAGCAGCCATCACTTCTTCCTCACACTTAAATTTCCTTCCCCGAAGGTCCTTATTGAGTTTTGAGAAGAGGAAATAGTCACTGGGCGCTAGATCTAGGCTGTAGGATGGATGGCCGATCTCCTTGAAGCCACATTTCTTCACAACTTCCTTTGCAACAAGAGTTGTGTGCACAAGCAGGCGCGTTGTCGTGAAGAAAGCGCACACCAACAATCAGCATTCCTCGCCTTTTCTCTTTGGTGGAAGCACGTAGTCTGTGCAGTAGACCAGCATAGTACTCCCCATTTATTGTGATGTTCCTTTCCTTGAGGTCAATGAAGAGTATTCCTTCACAGTCCCAAACGCTTGTGGCCATGATCTTCTTGGTTGACTGAGTGACCTTGATCTTTAGAGACGGTGCTTCACCAGGTTTGCGCCATTCAATTGATTCTCTTTTGGACAAGGGATCATAGTAGAGGACCACAGTTTCATCTCCTGTAACAATGGTTTACAGAACGTCTCTGTCGTTGTCACGGCAGAGTTCCAAAAATGCCTTACAAGAGATGACTCGTTGCTGTTTTTGGACTGAGGAAAGAAGTCTAGGCGCCCATCTTGCACTAACCTTATTCATGCTTAAATGTTCATGAATAATTCGAAGGATGGTGTTTTAGAAAGCCCAACTTTGCTGCTATTTCTGTAATTTTGAGCCGCCGATCTTTCATAATTTCTCCTTCCACAAGAGCGATGTTTTCAGGAGTGAGCACCTCCAAGGGCCGACCTGCACGCTCTTCGTCTTCAATGCTTTCTTGACCCATCCGAAAAAGTTTGATCCATTCTTTCACAGTAGAATATATACACCGTCCAATCGCTGTTTAATTTCATGGGTGTAAATGAAAAACTTAATAACAGCTCGAAACTCCTTTTTGAACGTGTCACAATCTTCTACACACAGCCTTTTTTATGCAACTATATCTGAACAACTGAACACAGTTACAGGTGCAATTATTTACTTAACAGGTAAAGTATGACGCCAGATAAGGATTTTGTAAAGGCGATAATCCCTATCGGCGAGGCCGGAAACTTATGGACCGTTTAATCAGTGCAAAAACGAAATGAATTTGTCAGTTTTTCGAACAACTGACCAATGAAACAAGATCTCTAAATTAAAGGGAAATCAAACACTTTTTAACTATTCAGAAACTGACAAATGATGAGATAATGTTTAAAGGTAGTGCGGAAAAAAATAACCATCTGTTCGAAGAGTGAGAAGTAAATGATTATCAAGATCGGATCTGAGTTATTTTCTTCTTTTATTGGATAACTTAACTTCTGAATTTATGCACTGAAGTCTGGGTTACAACGAACGATTGTATTAACCTACTGGCCGCGCTTACACTGTGTGTAGAACTTGACCCTTGTAGAATTTAAATAGATATTATATATCTTCAGCTGTCTCATGCAACAGGGTACAGCACACATAGAGAACTACCCTATACAGTTCATAGAGCTAAATCACTTTCAGTATTAAAATTGCTCTTGTTTCATTCTTATTCGTGTTAGACATTGCGGTTATAACCAAGAGAAATGTTACGGCTTTTAAAACGGTGAAACTTGCAGCATGTTCGTAATAAATTTATATGTGAGAAGGAACACTGGTCTCATTTTATGTGCGTTACACCGGGCTGCAGATTGGCGTGAAAATTCCTCTACAGCATGGGCGGCACTAGGCCTGTCGCTAAAGGCAGTATCAGGACAAACGCGTCCTTCTCATGCAATACACCATCAATCAATGCTAGTAGTGATTGGCAAAGTCCTAATAATGTACGTCAAGCAGATAAACATGATTAAATAATGGAGCTGACAAGCACTTGTTTATGACGGCGTGTATGTGTGAGAGTACACAAAGTTTCCGATACATACAGCGAGCGACCCGCTTGTCAATTTGGAATGTCCACCGGCCCTCTCCAGGGAGACAGTATGTTGCTCTTGGAAGTGACAGTTTACTTGCCCTCATCCAGAATATATAATTCTGAAAAACTACTTTTACTTCTATTTGCTGGAACTAAAAATGGTGGACCTACTCGTAGTTCAACTTGAATGTATTGAAACATCAAGATATGTTATAGATACCACAAGGATGATGATTGCATTTAGCACACTTGGTCTTTAGTTGGAGAACTGATTATAATGCATTTTTATTATGTTTCAAGTCATTTCACATACCGTAAAATGAATAAATTGTGGCCAGAATTCATCGACCTCTAAAACTATCTTGGCGAGGGAAAATGCGGTAAACGCTTCATGCAAGCGCATTTTCGCAACCACCAACCGGACTAGTTATCTACATGAGCAAGAAAAAAAAAAACTAATTTAGTTCTGCGGGCAATAATTGTGGCCAGGGCAACGGCTGCGGCCGCTTGTGGTAAAGATCGTTTTTAAAACTGTCAAATTACAAATTTGCAATCAGCTCCAGTAAATAGCCACTGGGTTTCTGTATTATTTGTTCATCTAACATGGGAAGCCAATACTGAATGTCGAGGTTAGTAGATCAATGTGTGCATGGTTGTATGTCCATGCCTTTAGCGAAACAGTGCAAGAGTTTTCGGATAGTTCGTAATGCAGTGATTGGGGAAAGAAATCCCTCAGGTGGAATGTGAATCCGCAAGGCGAACCACACCTAAAGATTCAAAATGTTGTGTGCTGTGTCAAGAGTGAAAAAGAAGTCACTGGCACAGATTTAATATACCGCCGAGGTCGTTAAGGCGCGGACTGGTGAGCGGGAGATCTGGGGTTCGAGTCCCGCCATGACCGTCCTCTCTGACTGAGGTTTTTTCCAGGTTTTCCTCAGTACTCATAAATGGCAAATTCCGGAGAGGTACCCTAAACTTAGGCCTGGAACGTTTCCTTCCTTAAAAATCCTTTCCCAATATATCATTTCATCTCATGTATCACCAGTGTTCACCGCTTGTGGTGCCTCAGTAGTAATAACGGGCGTTAAACACTATAAAAAAAAAAAACAGACTTAATATATACTTGTCACATGTACGGCCGAGGGAGTGCATTAAATTAGTAATTCGTGAAAATTATTATACAAAGAGTTAGTTTTATTTTCTCGAATATTTCATACTCTTACATTGCCTAGTGGTGTTTAAAAGTGCTAACTTGTATAAATCCATTTGATTTACCACTTGCCGTGACGCAATCGTCCGCTTAGCAACAAGCAAAATTTTGCTGGCCTTAGGTTTCATTGGCTATTATAATTCAAACTAAAGGCGCTGGTATACCATAATCGGTGAACATCACAGCATTCTGTAAAGATCGGGTCTGCCGAAGTGGATATAAAACTTTCGTTCCATGCAGACCTCTAATGGGATTAACTGTCCTTTGCAAAGACCAATAAAAATCCAAAATGACGAAGATTACGATGAAGACTGAGCAATTCATAAAGCTGTGACTTTTTTCCCCTTAAATTATAAAAGTATTCATCTCTGCATCACTTTTATATGTGAAGTATGAATCTTTCAGGTAAATGCAGCCCCAGCACAGCCTTACACTGAGGGAGATCTAAACATGCTGTCTGGGTGGTGGCCGGTGGGATGTTATTTTAGCTGCGGCACCCCTGAATTTAAACAACGAGCTCTCAGATGCAACACACACTGTAGAAGTGCAGGGGTAGCTAATCTCCCGTAATCCCAAGTGTTGTTCTTGGTTTGCGTTCCACTTCATTGCGTAATTGCAGCAGAACTGCAAGGCTTAAACCATTAACATGTTGTGCGATTAACAAAAGACAGTCGGTAAATTCAGCTTTGAATGTCTTAGGCTTATGCTTATTTTTCATTCTTTATCTAAATTGCGAAAGAAAACTATTTTGGAATGTACACCCGTTTTATTCGCATACTCTCACTCTGAGATAAATATTTAATACTGTATGGTATAAAAGGACATTTTTGCACTGGATGTCGAGAGAGCTCAGTATGGTTTCTATTACTAAATAATCCTTCTAACATTAAAGCATATAAAATTAAATTAAATAAAGAAAAACAGAAGTATACCATGTCATAGGAGCATGGAGGAGTGGCTGTAGTTCATAATTGAGACGCTCGCGATCGACAGAACGGTAGATGACTAGGCTAATTTTGCAATTTAAAACTGAAAATGTGAATAAAATTGATATCTTTCCATGGAATCTATTGAAAACTTTTTAGCTTTTGACTCATAACTCTTCCGTGCAATTAGAAGTATGTTGTAACATTCATCGCGTCAAAATTATGACCTCTACACGGAGGCGTTTTCAAGTCCACAGGATATATAATAAAAGTTTACCTTTTGTATCTTCTGAACTATCAGAATATAATCATACTTTGTCGACCCTGGTGGTCTAGTGGTAACCATACTTGCCTCTTATACCCAAGATCGCGGGTTCGAACCCGGCCAGGACCGATGGAATTTTTCGGGCGTAAAAATCCTAAGTATGGCTTCCTTCGGAAGGGAAGTAAAGCCGTGAGTGAACTGTCGTAGATTTACGGCACGATAAAGAACCTCAAGCCTGAAAAAAGAGGCCTCTGAGCAAAATTTATCGGCCGTTTCAAGCCCTGAATAGAATGGGACGTTGATGACCTGAGATGTTAAAGAGCGTCCGTAAATAAATTATAATCTATCTAATTATCTAATTATAATCCGGCCCACATACCGAGGGTGTCAAAGTGTATACGCCCTTTCACAGTAGATATCTAATTAATATATTTCAAAGTTGGACTGAAAAACAACAGTAATGTGTAGTATGATGTTCTGTATAACAGATGCGACTCGTGACAGGTAAATCAACAATGAACAAATGAAGTCAACATTATCGTATGATGTTCTGTAAACAATTGTTACTCACATTACGTTACGCTAGCGTTGCTACAACAAAATGGAGTTAAGATTATCGTTTGAACAGCGGAAAGCAATTTTGAAGTGGTATTGGAAAACCGAGAATGTTGTTGAAGTTCAGAGGCAATGGAGATGTGTGTAAAGAACAGCCGCTAACGCGAGTAACAATTGCACGCATTCGAGACAAATTTGAGACTCATGATACCGTATGCGATGTTCACAAGAGCAGATCTGGAGACCCCGCACAGCAACAAGCCCCACGTACTGAATCCAAGGCACTATCCTAGGCACACTCCACTAGGCATTGAATAGGACGAAGAGGTCCGATTGAGTTTCCACCCTGTTCTCCGGATCTAACTCCGTTGCACTTCTACCAATGGGGAACTCTTAAGGATGTTGTATAGAAAACCAGCAACACTGACAACACTTCGGGAAGAAATTGAAACTGCATGTGCTGCAATCGCTGAGGACACTTTCGCAAACGTTGCTCAATCAATAGTTCAACGTATCGACGCCGTTGATGGGTATTTTGAGCAGCTCCTGTAACTGTAAAAGTGTAAGATGATTAGTGTTCATCATTTTCTGTTTGTGTAAATTTAGTTTTGTTATGTTAACACAGTTTTTTCTTTGTATGAAGTGTGCATACATTTTTTGGCACCCTCTGTATATTAATATTGGCCATTTTCTAGTTATTTGCACTTTTATATAAATTCATACATAATAGATGCAATTATTTTTATTTCTAATTCAATCTATAAATACAAGAAAGTACAATTCAGAAACCTGTGGTAAGTGATGCTTAAAAGGCCTCAAGAGATGTGACTTGGGCTTAAAATGAAATGTTGGGCATTTTATTAAAAGGCATTAGATATGAGTTAGCGCAATTTCCTTTTCATGTTCACCACTTTCATTTCTAAGGACAAAGGAAGAATAACGTTTATTGTTCTTTGTATGCTACAATAATAATTTGATAATCCAGAGGACATTAAATTAAGAAAAGAACTCATTACTAAAAATATAGTTGAAGATGTCATTTATCCCTTCCAATGAAGTTGAAATAAGAAAAACTACAAACGAATTAAAGAACAAATTAACAGGACTGCAGAACGATAAAGTCGGAAGTGCTACAACAGTTAGAAGATCAGATTACCCCGTACCTGTGTCAAATGTTTAATAACTGTCTACGGCAGGGAAGAGTGCCGTACTGCTGGAAGGAAGCGAATGTAATCATTTTAAACAAAGGGCCTGATAAAGATCCCGCGCAGTCGAAATCCTATAGGCGTATTTACTTACTAAATGTACTGGACAAAATTCAAGAAAAACTATTGAGCAAAAGAATCGATGAATATAGATCAATGATTGGTATGACCACTAAACAGTTTGGATTTAGAAAAGGCAACAGAGGACGCCATTAACGAGGCAATAGAGACTGCAAAAACAGCTAATAAAAAATACGTAATAGTAATATTTTTCGATATTGCGGGAGCGCTTGATAATTTATGATGGCCAACACTGTTTCAAATTTAGGGTAAAAGAAATATCCAAAAGTCATTTATACTTCATTGCACAAAGAAAGAAGAGATAGGTTAAAGCTGCAAAGGAAATCACCAAGGATATCCACAAGGATTAATTTTAGGGCCGATATTGTGGGCCATATTTTTTAAATTTCAAATAGAGAAATTAGGTTGATTAGATAGTATAAAAGAGATTATCGTATATGCAGATAATTTAATAACAATAGAAGGATATAATAGAAAGGAAATAGGAAAGAGACGGAATATAATAAGTGATCATGTAAACAATTAGTACATAAAAGAAAAGTTAAAAATAGCTCCTCACAAATCATCATATATGTTTTTAAAGGAAACTTAAACAGAAACACGATTATTAAAATGAACAATAACAATATAAAAAGACAAGCAGTAAATAAATATCTAGGTATTTATTTTGATGAAAAATTAAATTTTAAGAAACACGTAAAAAATACAAGAACTAGAGCAGAAAAGTTATGTTTAAGTTGACCAGTATTGGACAGAGATATTTCAATATACAAGCCGAAGGAATAAAAATCTATCACAATATCATCTTTGCTGCCATATTAAACTATGGAGGAGGAATTTGGAGGGGGGAGGCACGCGAGATATATTTTATACGCACTTTAAGGAGCTCCCAAAGAAAAGTTTTATTGAGACGTACAGAGGCATTACAATGGGACTATTACTAATATTGGGTATATGGTCTATTGATTATTTAAGCCGCTTAATAACAGTCACTTATTGGCTTAAAGCTCAAAATAATTAAGAACGAAATGGATATTATTGGCAAAAAATGTAGAAATACAAAATATAAAAGATTCTTTATTAAAAACATGGCAACAAGAACGGGATGAAATAAAAGAAGGTAGAAGAGTGCATGAAATCTTCCCGTCCATAAAGGAAAGATTACAATTTAAGCATGTTCAACCCAGAAAGATTTTAGTACACGATCCCATATTTTTCATATTTGCAAAGATTTAAATTACAAGCAAACAATTACATGTACAGTTCTTACTTATCATGTTGTGCCTTTTGCACCCGTTATAGGCGACAACATTATTCTAAATCACGATAACGTTCGTCCATGCACTGCTATGCGTGTTTTTGAGTTCTTGGATGTGGTTGGGATGGAACTAATGGTATGGTTAGCACTCAGTCCAAACATGAATTCGATAGAACTATCCTGAGACACGCTTGGAGGCATGCTAAGGGTCGATTCCCTGACTAACTGACAGATCTTCGGGGCTGCACTTCAAACGGAATCGGAACTGATACCGTAATTCTTATCTGGAGCATCCCTGACCAAATCACAGCTTTAATTGGAGCTAGATGTAAAACTCGTTACTGAGACCGCGGTTATCTACAAAAACAGCCAGAAAACCATAGAGTAATTGAAAGTGTCAATTTTAAACATTTCTCAAAAAGTTCTGTTTGACCATGTTTTACGATTTTTCTGCACTAAAATTTATAATGCGGTAGAATTTGCGCTCAAAATACTCCTTGTGCGTTACTTGGATGGTAAAATGTTGTTAAATGATTGTTCAAGAAATTTTGATGTAATATTTATGTCTTCGTTTCATTAAACGCAGCTTTTTATTTTAAAATAACATTTTAAAAATTATGTGTTTCGCCTTTTTCTTTTGCGCCAGTGAATTATGTCCGGATATAGAATCAAGTTCCTAGGATATAAGAATTTAAGAATAAAATTTAAAAAAAATGTCCTTTGTCAATGCAATAGGTAAATTTAAAACGCTCGAACAGTAAAACCAATAAATATGAAGACGTTTGGAAAATATTCTTTCACACGACGAATACGTTGAAAAGATGAATCAGGTAAGAAAAATACGAAAGCCACAACTTTTGTTTTAAAAACTTCATGAAAGCTGTTCTTACAACAAGAAGGAAATGGTAATAAAAACAAAAACAACAAAAAATTGCACTTGATTTCTGTTCAGTCCCGTTCCTTTCTACACGACCCTGCTATTGACACGCAAGAGACCGAACGATCTATATTCGACGAATTGGAAACAAAAGTTCCATTTGTTTGCCCAAACGCAGTCACCGAAAGGAACATAAGAGCATGGAGAATAAAACAGAAAACACACACTGAAAAATAAACTGAAAGCATGGCAAAATTGTTTGGTTCTGGTTCGTGTTGTGCTTGTTTTAATTTTAACGAATCCTTGATTTTTAGCAAACATCGGCCGTACACCGGTGTTGTTTTATCAACAAAGCAATTCGAGTACACAATTAGTTGTATTGCGCCGTACAATAAAATCCCCATTGTTGGGCTTAACTGCAACTAGCAGATAAACAAACACGAAGGCAGATAAAATCACTTTGCAAGTTTGTAATCCGGGTTTTCATAGCTTTGACCTAAACTAAGACTTTCTTAAGAAAATATTCATCTTCTAAGTGAATCAACTGCCTTAGTCGGTAGAATATTAACGCTTGTCCTCACAAGTTATGACTTTAGTCTTTTAAGGTAGCGAACCTTCCCGACATTTTTTTTTCAAATGATCTTTACATCAATATGACGTATAAGAGGGTTGTTAATTGAAATTTCTTTAACTATATAACTTACAAATGGTAATTATAAGTTTCGTTTTTTCACAAACGAAGTTTTACATGCGAGTTGTATTGAAATATAATGAACAAGAACATTCGGGCTTTAGTTAAGAAATGCACAAAAACACGCATTAACATCTGTGATTCATTTAAGTTTAAACCATGACGTCACTTTTATACAACTTGTGTAGCTTATTATTTTTTTTAATATTAATTTGACCATAAGTATATCCAACAAAACTAACTTTCATTCTCCCCATAATGTTTCCTGTTGTTACATGCATTTTTTGTCTTTCCCATATTCTTGAAAAATATTTTATCACTTCTACATATACCACCACGAGTGACTGAGGTCGTTAAGGCGCGGACTTGTGAGCGGGAGGTCTGGGGTTCGATTCCCACCAGGACCGTTCTTTCTGACTGAGGTTTTTTCCCAGGCTTTCCTTATAAATGGCGAATGCCAAGGAGGTACGCCGAAACTTAGGCCTGAAACGCTTCCTTCCTTTAAAAAAAGATATCCTTTCCCAGTTTATCATTTCATCCCATATGTATCATCAGTGTTCACCGCCTCAGTAGTTAAACGGGCGTTAAACACTATCGAAAATCCTACATTTATGCTACAGCTATTTAATTATAGTTTATTATTACTTTAACGTTTATAATTCATTTATATGTTTTTCTTTACTTAAACGCCGAATTCCTACTTCACTTACATATTACTGGTACGAGAAAAAGCATTTTGAGGATAGGAATATGAAGCTTTTTTACTGCGCTACACGCGTCAATATTAAATCCGTCATGTTAGAGTCTCAGATTGTGAAACTTGTTCGTGGCCTGTCAGATGTAAACAAAACGTAATCTTGTACAATACCACTCACGGTCACTAGATATGTCTGATGTTCAATGCAGCATTTGTGCTTTGAATCCTACTGGATGGTACGGTAATACCGAACACTCGTCTGAAATTATGCGTAATTTATGGTTTCAACATGATGGCGTCGCTGCACATTTTTTTACTTCTGGAAAGAAGCTGAAATCATTAGTAGAAAACCAGAAAGCAGTTAGTGTAAAACGTGGAACAAACCTTAATGACCTTTCTCCGCCCCTGACTTCTGAGTGTCTACTGTTGTCGTTTTTGTCTAAACAATAACGCACTGCCACGAGATACCTGTAGTTTCTCTAGCGTTGTCACTGTTAAGGAACGTCAAAATCTTGGTATTTCTTGTTTGTCATGTTATTAAGAATATCCGAGGGTGTCTTAATTAATAAATAAAGGTTATATGAATATCCGAGCTCTATTGGCACTAAACAAGTACACAGACGTGACAACATTGTTTTTCTTCTCGCTTATATTCATTCAACGCAACACAAATAAGCAGGTGTGCAGTTCTAATCTTAGTGCAAGGATCAAGTTCTGTATTTATGCCGGAGTCTTATCTTCCCACGGTGTTCAACAAAGTGACTGTGAAAAGTCAGATTGTGGGATATTTTGTTGCAACTTGTCAATGCTTCTTCTCACGCTACTTTTTACAGAGCACAGACGCATCCATTACAGTGTCGATAGGGCACCACGTGACTTCCTCTTTTCCCTGACTGAAGAACGATATTCGAGGTCATTTTCCATCTCTGAAGAAGCCTACAAAGAGGAATTGACTGTAGTGCAAGAAAACGAGCGATACGTGCGTTTCCGGAAGATCGAGCGTTGTACGAGGGTAGGTCCAAAAGTTTCCGGCCTAACCATTTTCTAGGTATGATAAAGACAAAAACTATATTTCACTTTTCAATATAGTTACACTATTGCAATACACTTCTCACATCTTTGAATTAACATTTCAATCTACCCCCATAAACCAGTCATATGTCTTGTCTGCAAAATGGACATAACAGCATCCAGCACTTCTTCGTTATACTTAAATTTCCTTCCTCGAAGGTCATTCTTGAGCTTTGAGAAGAGGAAATAGTCACCGGGAGCTAGATCTGGGCTGTAAGGTGGATGGTCGATCACCTTGAAGTCACATTTCTTTATAGCTTCCCATGCATCATGAGTGTATGCACAGACGTGTTGTCCTGAAGAAGGGACATAACACCCCCTAGCTTTCCTCGCCTTTTATCTTTGATGGAAACACGTAGTCTGTGCAGTAGGCCATTATGGTACTACCCATTTACTGTGGTGTTCCTGTCCTTGAAGTTAATGAAGATTATTCCTTCACATTGCCAAATGATTGTGGTCATGATCTTCTTGGTTGACTAAGTGACCTTGGTCTATAGAGGCGATGCTTTGCCAGGTTTACGCCACTCCATTGATTCCTTTCTGGACGAGGATTCATAGTATAACACCATATTTTCATCTGCGGTAACAATTGTTTGCAGAATTTCTCTCTTGTTGCCATGGCAGACCTCCAAAAATGCGTGACAACAAATCACTCGATGCGCTTTTGGACTGAGGAAAGAAGCCTACTAACATTATTCATGTTTAAATATTCATAAATAATTCGAAGGATGCTGTTTTATAAAGGCCCAAACTTGCTATTATTTCTGTAACTTTGAACCTCCGGTCTTCCATAAATTCTCCTTCCACAAGAGCGATGTTTTCAGGAAAGAGCATCTCCAAGGGCCGACCTGCACGCTCTTCGTCTTCAATGCTTTATCGACCCATTCGAAAAGTTTGGCCCATTCTTTTACGGTAGAATATGAGGGGGATGCTTCCCTATATACATCATCCAATCGCTGTTTAATTTCATTTGGATTAAGTCGTCCTTTTTTGAAGAACACAATAACAACTACATACTCCATTTTGCACATGTCACAATCTTCTACACATAGCTTTCTTTATGCAACTATATCTAAACAACTGAACACGGAAGGGAATTTATAGCTGCAATTATTTACTTAACAGATAAGGTATGACACCAGATAAGGATTTTGTGAAGGCAATAATCCTTATCGGTGAGGCTGGAAACTTATAAATCTACCCTCGCATAGTGCTAAGGAAATAAGTTTAAAAAACTGTGACCAACAAAACTTCTCATATATTTTAGTTATTGAGTATCTCAATTCTGTAACTAATGACAGCTGTATTTAAGTATAAGTAATTTAGTACTTATTGGTAAATACTTATTTAATTGAATTGGTGGGGGAAGATGCAGACAATCTCATAAAGCCGAATAGGTTGGTTTAGGAGTAATGCTTAGGATTCGATTCGAGGGTTTCGGGTTCTAATCCATTCTAATTTTTTTAATTCCTTTTCGCTTAGGTTGATGCTGGGATGGTTCTTTCTTTACCACAATTTCCTGCTCTCGCAGTGCATAACGTTTCATTGATTCTGTTTACAGGCCAAGTGTGAGGGTGTCTGGCGTTTGGGAAAAGTTTCTGCCTTGGCGTTGGTAAAGAAGCGACCTGTTTGAAAGGCTGGAACTTCTTGCCCCTGGGATAGTCTATCTGGAAACAATATTATGGACCTCGTCTACGTACGTGGGTCCTAGCCTCTCGCCTCATACCTTCCACCCGTAAACACAAATGGTTTGCCCCTGGACAAAATTGAAGTACTGAAATATCTTCCTGCGTCTCTAATAATCCATTTTAGTTCAAAGTATTCCAAGTTCTGGAAAAATTGCTTCGTAGTAATTAAAACATAAAAAAAAAAAAAAAAACTAAGAGGGTTGTCAATCTGTACTATTATCAAAAATTGTCCGTTCATTTTGTCGATTAACATAAACAAATAATTAATTTTATAGTACTACTGAACAGTAACTTTATTAATCTTTTATAATATTGATGCTCTTGAAAGGCTATGAATATTTATAGAGATATCATTTCATTTTTCAGAGCTACTACAAACAGAATTGCTAACCACTATGCAAAATGAGTTTGTCGAGGTCCCGAAATAAAGCTACGGCTAATTGATCTCGTTCGCATTGAGAAAAAGATCGTGGGATATAAAAGGTGTAGTTTGACGTCATATCCTTTACATTCTTTCAAAGCTATTCAGAGTGATACGCTCTCTCCTTAGTCTTTTAACTCTAAGAGAATCGCACTATCTCGCATTTTATTCACAGTCTCTAGGAAGAGGGATTTTTTTAATAATACAGAATGTACTGCTTCAAAGAATCCGCTGGGATGTAGAATAGAAAGAGCGAAACGTTAAGCAAAGTGCCTACTACAGCAAATGAACGACTTGTCATTTCGTACTATCTATAGAAAATAGCTTTCGGTGCTGCAATAAGGCCTAACAAATAGCACGTTTATAAAAGATGCACATCATGTAGCTGTTTCCAGAAAAAGCCATTAACTGCTAAAACAATTAAATATTTAAATAACCAAGGGATTTACACATTGGGTAAATAGATTAAATTAAAAAAAAAGTGCATACAGTGGTACAAAGTAATTTTTGTATATTCTACCTTTGTGTTTATATACTTGCACGAAAAGCTTATACTAAAATCGCAATTAAATCCGTGCTTTTATGCGATTTTTTCATGTTAGTTAATTGATTATTCACACATTAACGAATTGGACTCTACAATTTATTAATTAGCGCTTTCTTTTCTTTTAATCATAACCACCATAAAATAATACTCTACCACATATCAACATTTAGAGAAAGCGAACTTTCTAACAGAATTACTACAAAATCAAAAATTCTACTGTCCAAAATTCAATCAAATATCATGATTTACGCATTTTCTTGTTAATTTTTTGTAGATACATGCACAGTTTGTAGATTTTCTTGAAAATACATAAGTATCACTAAATTTTGTATGGAATTGATTACAGCCTGGGTTACTGTTGTTTTTGGGAGAGCGGAGGGGACTCCAGTTTTAATTCTAATTATCTTATGACTTGCTTTTCAAAGCTCACACTTCTGATTGTAGTAGTACCTGGTAATGAAATTAGGTTTCATATATATATATATATATATATATATATATATATATATATATATATATATAACTAGTTTAACAGGAATAATAAACATTACTATTACTACTAATTACTACTACTACTACTACTACTACTACTACTACTACTACTACTAACTACTACTGCTACGACTACTACCTACTACTGCTACTACTATTACTGCAACTACAACTACAACTATAAAAATCCTACTCACCGAAACAAAATGGAACTTAACAGGTTAAGTGATTTAAAGACAGAGACATAAAATCTTGTACAAAATTGTAGTTTTAGGGAATCATTTAGTATTTATTTCACCCAAAGTCAAGTTCCTAGTTATTACTTCTAGTATTTGAAATGAGATGTTTCAGCGTTTATACTATGAGAGTAAGAAATTTTCTGTAACATATTTAGGTAAACTGAATTTTATGTTGTAAGAAACAGCGTCAAAATGATTAATTATTTCTCATAAATATATTATTCATATAGTCATTACTCTGTTTGTAAAGTGATATTTATAGAAATTGTTATTGATTTTTGGTAATTGCAACTTTCTATTTTACTTTTTTTTCTGTTTATATTTTGAACGTATACTTAATACAGAGTAAAAGAGTATTCAATTCTTAATTTTATGAATATACAGATGGTGCGAAAAATGTATACACACTTTCACAGTAGATATCTATTTAATAAATTTCAAAGTTGCACCGAAAAACAACAGTAATGTGTTGTATGATGTTCTGTAAACAGATGTGACTCATATATATTATGATAATGTTGCTAGGTGACAGGTGAATCAACAAGGAACAAATGAAGCCAAGATTATCGTATGATGTTCTGTAAACAGATGTGACTTATATTACGTTATGCTAGTGTTGCTACAACAAAGTGGAGCCAAGACTATCTTTTGAACAGCGGAAAACAATTTTGAAGGGGTATTCGAAAACCAATTCCTTTTTAACTAGCCCAGTGTACCTGAACATGATACGCACATCCGTCTTACCCGCTATTCATACACTCTATGGAAATGAGAAATTTTACTTCCAATAGGATGGTGCACTACCACATTACCACGGCATACCTTGATGATAATCTTCCAAGGCACTGGATAGGGCGAAGAGGTCCGATTGAGTTTCCACCGTGTTCTCTGGATCTAACTCCGTTGCACTTCTACCTATGGGAACTCTTAAGGGTGTTGTATACCGTAGAAAACCAGCAACACTGACAGCACTTCGGGAAGAAATTGAAACGGCATGTGCTGCAATCGCTAAGGACACTTTCGCAAACGTTGCTCAATCAGTAGTTCAACGTATTCAGAAGTGTATCGACGCCTATGGTGGCATTTTGAGCAACTGTTGTAACTGTAAAAGTGTAAGATGATTAGTGTTCATCATTTTCTGTTTGTGTGAATTCAGTTTTGTTATTTTAACACAGTTTTTTCTTTGCTTGAAGTGTTTATACAATTTTTGGTACCCTCTGTATTACAAACCGCCACGGGTGGCCGAGGTCGTTAAGGCACGGACTCTTGAGCGGGAGGTCTGGGGTTCGAATCCCGCCAGGACGGTCCTTCCTGACTGAGGTTCTTTCTATTTTTTCCTCAGTGCTCATAAATGGCAAATGTCGGGAGGTACCCTAGACCTGGAACGATTTCTTCCTTAAAAATAAATTCTTTCCCAATATATCATTTCATCTCATGTATTATCAATGTGCATCGCCTGTGGTGCCTCTGTAGCAACAACGGGCGTTAAACACTATTCATTCCTAGTTGAAAATGGAATGCACTTTTCTAATTTCATTTTGGCTGTTGGCGAGTTGTTTGCTTCCCAAAAAAGAACTTCTGCGTGCTGTAATATATTAATGTATTGGAAGCCATACATTGGGGTGGAACTATACGGAAATAATACAAATATTTCCCGTTTTAATTTTTTTCATAACACGAAGCATTTTAGCGTAGATTGTTCTAAAATATCTTTTTGTAAATCATTTATATTTATAAAATTAAATTGTCACCTCTTAACTTGCATTCTTAACATCGGTTATAACAAAGAGTAAAATATGAGCTTGTTTTCGCAGTCAGAACAGTCACATATTGACTCTATGCTTTTAGTGCATTCTACATTTTTAAAATAGCCACTGCGGCACATTAAGCAGTATTGCTGTAATTATGTTTGGAGAGAAATATTTATTTTTTTTGAAAAATCTGAAAAAAATATAGAGAGAAAGCTGTTTAGACATTTTTTTTAAGTTCTCTTAGCAGTTTTATTGATGGTAGTAATGGACGTTTTACTGTACCTGTCTTGGAAAAACATTAAAATAAATACAATTGTCGCATGGGCCTTACAGCCGTACATGCTAATATCGTTCTTAAAATAATAAAAAGGGCCATACACATACATACATACATACATACATACATACATACATACATACATACATACATACATTGATACCTGCATACATACAACTCTACATGTATACATACATTACGTTTTCTATTAATAATTCTATATATAAATACATAAACATGAATGGAATGCTTACTCTTGAGCCCCCCTTCCATTTACTACACCTCCGCTCCAACTTCCCCTCTTAATTATAACCATTAACCTTCTTTGTCGCGTCTTCTCTAGAAATATTCCCTAAGTGTGTGAGTATCTCGCATGCACCAACACTTCCCGCCAGATGTCAAACTTCTATTGGCATTGAAAAATTGCGGTGATAAATGCTCATTTCTTTAAATCTCTATTTTCGTGCATTCTGCCTAAATTTGTCTCCAGGTGTCGCTTTCTTCACACAATGGGTAAATTCTTTCCCCGAAGGTATCAACAGTTTTGTTTCCTTTCCAATCCCCTAATCTGAAACATGCGAGACCACTTCTTTCTTCTCTACCACTCTACTTTTCTGCGCATTGAAATTCATATTTTGCCCCTCTATATCTGTCAAACGTCTGTTAACTATTTTCCAACTATTTCGTGTAATGTCCTCTCCCCTTAACAAAATATACCCCAATCCAATTTTGTCTAAGCCTTTCCTTAATTTTGATGCCCATTCCGTATCCCTCCCTTCCCTTAATTGCTCTCTTAGACAAGCTGCTCGAAAAAGAGCTCGATCCCCCCCCCTATTATCCTTAGCCAGTACTTAATTCTTCTTATTTTTAAATTCACACTTTCGTTAGAAATACCAAACTCTTTAAGAACCCCACAATTTGTTGTACCCCTTCCACTTGTACCAACTGTTTTAGAAACTGTGTTTATATCTGATTCAGTACCTCGGTGTTTCCCACCCCCATGGCAATGGGTTCCTTCCCACTTTGTTTATTACTACAATTTCTGAAGCCTGAATATAACACTAGAGCTTTTGAAAATTATTGACAACATAATTACTGTTGTATATTAACTTTATTTTGGTTACATTTTGCATAACATTTTAAATATAGTCAAATGCTTTTCTGGATTTCTCTCTCATTCATTGATCCAAAGTTCTTTGGATGTCAGCTCTTGATTGGAGAAGTGTACAAACGTAATCACGTACAATTTTGCTGTCTCCATTCCCTGCCACGTTTCACTTTCTAGACTTCATGGAAAATATTACACATTTCTAGTGCCTGTTTTCTTAGATATATCCTCAATATGGACGTCGTTGTTGCAAGGGCTGGTCTACCAGCTCGTTGTCTTTGTTCACCATTCTCCCATAAGCTTCTTGTAATACTCTAAAACACGGGTTCTCAACCTATGATATGTGAACTGCTACCGGGTGGTATGTAAATAATTTAGCTAATACGATAACTTAACATTTGTTTTACAAGCAACAATTATTTGACAGTTTTAATTTAACTTAACGGAAACAATAGATTTTAGATTACCATAAAAACTTTTGTGTGCTATTGTACAAAAATAATAAGGAAGTTTAGTTTTAATCCTATGATAATGATAGAGCGCAACTAGGAATATGCTTTATTACACATGAAATATATTTTGTCTTTTAGCTGCGAGACGCATTTAAGAAAGCAGGTGAGTTACATTATTGTTGTTGAATGCGAAATTTTTATTTGTCAAATTGTCAAACTTACGAGGGTAGGTCCATAAGTTTGCGGCCTCGCCGATAAGAATTATCGCCTTCACAAAAGCCTTATCTGATGTCATGCCTTATCTGTTACGTAAATAATTGCATCTGAACTTCTGCTCCGTTGTGTTCAGTTGTTCAGATATAGTTGCATAAAGAAGGCTATGTGTAGAAGATTGTGGCATGTTAAAAATGGAGTTTCCAGCTGTTAAAAGTTCTTCACAAAAGAAGGACTTACTCCAAATGAAATTAAACAGCATCCCCCTCATATTCTACCGTAAAAGAATGGGCCAACAGTTTTCGAATGGGTCGGGAAAGCATTGAAGACGAAGAGCGTGCAGGTCGGCGCTTGGAGGTGCTCACTTCTGAAAACATCGCTCGCTCTTGTGGAAGGAGAAATTGTGGAAGACTGGCTGCTCAAAGTTACACAAATAGCAGCAAGGTTTGACCTTTAGAGTCCTTCGAATTATTCATCAACATTTAAACATGAATAAGGTTAGTGCAAGATGGGTGTGTACACTTCTTTCCTCAGGCCAAAAGCAGCAACGAGTCATCTCTTATAGGCATTTTTTAATGCTCAACCGTGGCAACGAGAGATAAGTTCTGCAAACCACTGTTACAGGAGATGAAACTTTGGTTCTCTACTATGATCTCTTGTCCACAAGAGAATCAATGGAGTGACGTAAACCTGGCGAAGCACCGCCTCTAAAGGCCAAGGTCACTCAGTGAGCCAAGAAGATCATGGCCACAATCTTTTGTGACTGTGAAGGAATACTCTTCATTGACTTCAAGGAGAGGAACACCACAGTAAATGGGGAGTACTATGCTGGTCTACTACACAGACTACATGCTTCCATCAAAGAAAAAATGCTAGGAAAAATGAAGCTGTGAAGAAATGTGACTTCAAGGGTGTCGACCATACACTATACAGCCCAGATTTAGCTCCCAGTGACTATTTTCTCTTCTCAAAACTCAAGAAGGACCTTCGAAGAAGAAAATTTAAGTATGACGAAGAATTGATAAATGCTGTTTATGCCCATTTTGCAGACAAGACTTCTATCTAAATTTGGGGGGAGGGGGAATAAAATGTTAAATCAAAGATGTGAGAAGTGTATTGCAATAAAGGGTAACTATACTGAAAAGGGAAATATAGTTTTGGTCTTTATCGTACCTAGAAAATGATTAGACAGGAAACTACCCTCTTAAGTGGTTAATTAAAAGACTGTGCGAAAAGGAAGACCAGTATACAAGCAATAAGTAAATACAAATAGGCTTTTAGCAGATAGTTTCACATAAATTGAGTTGGAGAGGAAACCATCCCAATGCCACAGTGTATGATTTGCCATGAAACACTTTAAAATCATTCAACCCCTTCTCTAAAGATTTGCAGCTTTTCCTCTTGCAACTTTGATTTTATAAAAGTTCTTAGTTCATATCTACTGAACATTTTAAGAGCGATATTACTTACTACAAATCAGAGTAGGGCACTATATTCACAAAATATGGTTTCTTCAAGACTTTTAATATCGAACATTTATGAAATAATTGCTGCTTTATAGTATAATATAAGATTGCAATGATAATCGCTAAAACTTTTCATATACCTTAGTAAAATATTTTAGCTAGAAATCCGGCATATCAGTAAAGTAAAAATCATTAAATGCCTGGTTTATCACACAGGTAAGTTTAAATTTTCTTCAATATTAATTGGTCACGTGTGCATTTAATTAGGAAAGCACTTGCGTCAGCAATGAGAAAGGAAGGAGGAAAAATACAATTCACCTTAAGAAACCCATGCGTTGTGTATTAGCTGTTTAACTTTGCGTCGATTAAACAGGTTTCTAAAACAGATCCTAACATGTGGTGCAATAATTGAGTTTATTTTGCAGGTACTAACAAGCTGTTTACCTCCTCGTTAGACGCTAATGGCATGCCGTTTCAGATTGGCCGTTCAGTATGCGCAATGATGCTTCATGCAAATATCAGCATTATATACCTACAACAATTAAGCCTTGTGCTTCCCATATCTTAAGACGCAGTCTTGTCGTGCGTTGAGATTTTACTAATATCAGACTCATAATAATGATCAGTATCGATTAGGTTATCATTTTTCATTAGAGGAAGTGTTGAAAAAAATGTTAAACGACAATTCTTCCTGAAAAAGGGTTCGAACTGAAATATTGAACGTTTTAATGTGTTTTGTCAATCTGCGTTTCTTTTAAAAGTGTTAAACAATGTGTTGATTGTTGCGTTACGTGTTTCTAATGAAGGTTATTTTCTCTTTCTCTACTTGAAATATATATAAACCAAGTACCATTAGGTCTTCGTTTTATGTAAACAAATATTGCTATATAAATAACGTGTTTTTAAAATACTGCCTATGTAAATATCCAGTGAAACGATTTTAAGGTAAAAGAATAGCTAACCTCAAAACTCTCATGCAGTAAACTTACCTCTAAAATAATAAGACAATTTTAATTACTTTAATTGTTTTCTGTTACCATAAAAGTTAAAAATATACATGAACGTAATATTATTAAATTATATCTAATTTTTAAAAATCACGTTGATTACAGAGCTCAAAAATAAGATTCTTTAGGAGAACATAGTTACATACACCGCATAAAATAACTAAATCAATTGAAATCTTGAATGTTGATAATTTATAGCATGTTTAACAACATTTTTTTTTAAAAAACTATATGACTACAATAATCAACATTGAATTATTACTACAATAATCAAATAACAGTCTTTCATTTAGCAGCACATTACATTCAGAAATGACCAGCAGCCCTGGCTACTACCATTCCTGACGTTCATGTTCGAATCCCGGATTTGCCTTGGAGAGGAAGAATCCTATGGTGCATATGAAGGGTACAGGGAGAAAGCTAATCGATGTTTACTTTTGGTGAAATTTAAGATTTTGGTGCTAATGGACTGTAATACTATATACCAACGCATTCATATAAGGTAAAATCCTCATGTAGTTCATAAAAATCACCGCAGAAAAAATAGTGCCTAGGGGAAAACAGTCAAAAAAGAAAAAGAATTTTAGGCCACAAACATTAAATGTTTATAAATTTTGTATTGCTTCAGAAGAGTCTGGTCTAATGTTGGTCAGACTGGTTTTTATTATTAACCTACCTATGCATTGTTGAGACTTATATTTTACAGCTGCTTTTGACTGCATTGTTGCCCAGGCAAGCTTGTTGCTGTTATGTGTAGACAGACAGTTTAAATTTCGACATGATTAAAGTAAGGAAAACACCACAGTTAATCAGAGTGGGCCAAAGAAAATATCTAAACTTGGGAGAATTAATAATACTAGCAAACGCTTTAAGCCAATGAGTCTATTCCCTGTGAAGATTGCAAGCGTAGAAAGCAGTGCGTCGTGAAAGTTGCAAAAAAGAGCGCAATTTATTTCATCCGTGAACTGGAAGTTTACAAATGTTTTATGATTCATGTCCGAGTTAAAATAAAAACTACACCATGCTTTGTTTCATATGTGACAAAGATATAGGTCTGATAAATAAATAAAAAAAAAAACGCATGCTGTAACACCCAGCGATTAGAATAAACATATCAGAAAATGGCGCGTGAAACCACATCTTCCTTCAGTATGATTGAGTATCCCCGCGATATTTTTAAATTGTGGTCTTCATTTCTTAATAAAGAATACAGAAAGACGTGTTCAATGAAAACAAGAGAAATACGAGAAACTGTAGCTAACAAAACCTCTTCTATAACTATATCTAGTCGAACGGGAGTCCCATGTTGTTGTTGACAAAATTTGCCGTACACAGACAGAGCCTGCCCTTCCTATTCAAGTTTACTTTCACTTTCCAAAGCAAAATATGATGACCTATACAATACCTGAAGAGAGTCTGTTATGAAAATGCTCAGCTCTACCTGTAATAGGCAATGAATAATTTTGATTGAATGATCATTTTCAATTGTGTTTCATTAATGTTTATATTTTCCTAAGCAATTATCTATTATAACTTGATATATTTCATAATATAGTGAGTGAACTTTTGATTGTTTTTATCTACAAGTATATGTACTTTGACATTTTATGCTAATTAGTATGAACAAATAACACATGAAATTAATTTCAAAGGAAGATCTGTTTGAAAACTATCTTAAGAATTATTCTAGGAAAAAAATTTCTATATACCTAATGTGCTTATTTTTGTAGCGTTTTAAACTTCCAATTACATTCCCGTAATAAAGTAGAAAGTGGATTTTGATTGGTTTTCCCTTGTACCTTTCATATGTTATGGTTAGGTTAGGTCTCGTTATATTTTTGGACGATCCTGTTAAACAATGATCATAATCATTATCATCCCGATATGGTCGAAGTACATGCACCTTGTTGGCGGCCTAGCTTCTGAAGACAACTACAATACCTGTTACGCCGGGGGAGGATAAAGTCAAAGTTCAAGGAGACAGAGCAGGTATCGGGATGGAAGTGGGGAAATATATTTTTAGAAGTAATTTATTTTCTATAGTTTACAGTAAAGTATAGTTTATAAAGCGCTTAGAATATCTCAATTAACGAAACCTTATTTCAGTTTCATTTCAATGAATATTTGCTTAAAACGTCAGCTTCTTACACATAAAAAGCTGAGAAAATGTTCCTTATGTATTAAAAAAAAAAGGAAATAAGATCCTTCTAGAAATTATTTCGAAATAATTCAAATATCATTTTTAAAAGAAAACTTTGAATTCTCAACTTAAATAAAAAACAAGAAATATTTTTTTTCCTCTCAAATCTTATTCTATTTCTCCTAAACATATCGCAATTATATTTAAAAATAAAGTGAAATAATACCCAAAATAAAACCTTAGAAGTGTTTATAACAGCAAATAAGAGTGAGATATTTGAATACCTTGAAGAGAGAGATATGAAATAGCAGAACAATTTAAATGTATTTAATCTATTACGGGGTAGTAGTTACTTCTTGACTGTTCATCTGTTAATTATTTAGCTAAAATAATAAATGAATAAAAAAGAAAGAAAAAATAATATAAATAAATACAGAAATAATACACAAATAAGTAAATAAATAAATAAAGAATTAACAAATGAAATAAATAAATAAATAAAAAACATTGTATGCAGGAAAGAAATTAAAAACGAACAAGAACAAAGGGGGACTAAAGGAAAAGAAGGAGAAGATACTAAAATAAAAGTGAACAAAGTTTTCCCCTGATTGCCACAGCTGAAATTGTTACAGAATAAAAAAAATTAATTGTACTAATTAAGGTAACAGGATTGTTACTCCCGTTGCATAATTTTATTTCTTTTTTTATTGAAATCATAATTTCTTAGGTGGAGAAATATACAGAATGTTTAAATAAAATAGTTGCATATTTTCCATAGCAGGTGTTGGCCAAAAACCGACACAAAAAGGACCTATGAATTTGTGATCACAAGAAAAAATTCATTAAGCGGTTACTAAAGCAGGTACTACATATTTCAGTTCTGCAAATGATAAATATAGTAAATATTGCATTTGTGCAATACTACTCTCAGATTTGATGACATACAGATTTCCATAACATTGGCATGTTGTCTATGGATGTAATATACATTAAAACATTTCAGTGTCCCCGCGAAAAAAGAAGAAAATAAGTAAATAAATGAATTAAATAAAATAAAAATAACCAAATAATTAAATTTATCCGATTAATATAAGGTCATCTGGGGAGGCTATACTGCTGTACCTGTTCGATAAATCCATGGTCCTCAAAGTATCTGTTGGAATTGGAATGGTGCACCATCTTGCTTGAACCACATACCTTGCCTTTTACTGTTATCTGCAACCACAGAAATTACTTACGCGTCACTGTTAATGCACTATACAGCCAATAAGAAAAGAGCAATGAAAAGAAATTGAAAGACAGCTCATCAGAAGATACTTGGACTCTTTTTGGTGGCAAGAAAAAGTAGATCAAATTTCAACTGGTGTTTTTCTTCCCAACATATGCTCATGGGAACTTTTTGTTAGTGTTGACAAACTCTACTCTCTATGGTACTGAAACTCCATGCATATGAGTATAAAAATCATCAGCTTACATCTAAACAGAACGAGGGAAATCTTCCAATTCAGTGCTTGAAATATCTTTATGCAAAAGCGAATATTGGATTCATAGTTAAAACTATAAAAGAATCACAGCTGAGATTCCCACGATCTGTTACGAATAGAGTAAAGTGGTAAACTTTCTTTGGGAAAAATCAAGGAGAAATTTTAATAATTAAAGGGATATAGAGAATTTGGAAAAAATAATGGGTACTCAGTAGAATGTGGAATATTATATTGGCAATCTCAACCTGATTGGTAAACTGGATATAATACTCTTAAGAAAATATACCAAATGGATAACCACAAGGGGCAAATATAACAGGTATTGTGTATAAGAAGAGAAAAGTAACAATTTTCCTGAAAAAGCCATAACAGGAAGTGACTGTTACACTGTGATGAACAAGTTGTCTCTTTTCTTCGTGTTTTCTACTGGCTACCTTCCTGATACATATTACCTTCGTGACATATGTACATAATGGTAAAAAAACAAACAAACAAACAAACAAACAAACAAAACAAAACGAACATTTAACAAGGGGAACCCATTCGTTAATGTGTGGCTTGGGCTCTGTGGGGCGTCAATGCTTGACAACGTTTTTACTACGGTTCCTCAATTTGTTAAAAAACCTTCACCAACCCAACAAGAGCATCACAAAAGCGGTTCGAATTGTCGACCTCCAGCGAGGTTACAGAGCGTACAGACCTGTGGTTGTGTTTGAAGATTTTACATGCGGATCCGTGAGATAAGTCTTACGCCCCCTCCTCCAGACCATACGTTAACACTGAACCTATGTTGATCACTTGAGTCACTTGCGCTTTCGGATCTTCTTCCGCCCACAAATGCGTACTGTGCATGTTCACAGTGCCGTCTCGTGATTCCTGTAACAACATCGGAGGACCTTATCGCCCGGTTCCGTGTGGAATATTTGCACACAACCGCAAACCTTTGAATGTATGATCCAATCTCTGCACCGCCGAAGTATGCTATTTAACCATGTTTAATATCTTTTGTAGGTATATGCACCATATGATTTTGTTGATATGGTGAAGGTTTCTTGACAAATTGTGGAAGCACGCCCATCACCATATCCGAAGCCTTGTCATTCTTTGACGCCCTACAGCTCCCAAACGATGCATTTCCGGACAAGGATCCCTTCTTGAAAAATGATCAGTTTGCCGTCCCGTACAGCTCAGTTGTTAGTATATCAAAGTGAGAGTGAAGATGAAGATGTATTACTTTCTGTATTCATTGCTTCTAAATGAAGATACGAGCTGTTCCCAGTATGAGAATAGTACTTTTTTCACCAGATTCTTTTTAAGATGTTCATTGGAATTGATGATCTCTAAGAGTTCATACCTCTTTCTGGATTAGCCTTCACAATAAACTGAAAACACAATGTATTTCTTCTCTTCATTGTAACATGTGAAAGGCGAACTTCCGTTAAGGTTCGTAGGCTTCTTTAGAAGTCTTATCTCATATGCAGATGTTTCTTCACACTACAATTATCCCAAAGGAGTTTATTATTTATCTGCTTTGGAATCTGTCGAGTTTCAAAGGATCTCCAATGAATAGTAATGAACCGCGATCGCTAGATGAACGTATTGCAGAAAATTTCTGATACCATAAATAAAATACACCTCATTGTAATCTCCTGATTCAATTACTAGACTAAGACTTCTGTGAAAGACGAATCAGCCTTCCATTAGAGCATTTTATTTGTGATCCTACAAATTGTGGTTTCTGACATTTGATTTAAAATTACGTTAGGATTGTGAGCGCTACTTCTTTTTAGGACAGGGTGTTTCCATGACCATGCCATCAAATCACAGTCAATTATTCCATCAGCACCCCTTCCTGTTGTCTTAGTCTTTCAAAAGACAACTACTGTATTGAGGTAGCTCTTCCTATTTACGTTCCTGTGTGAAGCGTAACTGAATTTGACCATCCGTTATAAGTTTTGTGATACTGCTGCAGTGCCAATTATGTTAAAACGAACAAGCATCAGCTAACTCATGTACCTCTTTGTCTGCCTTACCATCAAAGACTTTCCTGCTTCACCCTCACAACTGAAAAAGTCGATTTTCCCACCACTTCCCTCCACATGCCAACTGCAAACTTCAGATCCGAAAGTAGTATTAATTCTGTATAATTTATGATTTAGGCATGGCAGTGCTGTCCTTGCAAGGGTGTCTGTATATTCATTGTCCCTTATGACAACTAACCCTTTATTATTTTATCGTGTCTGATCGCCATATTTTGCAGCGGCGTATCGTTAATTGACTATTGATTGCTTTGGTGTTGTTGCCCACGCTTCACGACAATAATACACAGGTTTTGTTTAGCTATTTTGTGACTCGTGCTCGACGGGACTGGGAGAGGATATCAACCGTGTTAATAATAATGCGATTAGTAGATATGTATAGTAATTTATTACTCGCAAGATCTTTCGCGTCCTCTGGTGTTCTGCGTACAAGAGAAATTAGCTTTGTCCAATATACATTTAGCTGTCTCGACTTCCAAAGAGATGAACTGAATCTGATTATCTGAACTGCTCCTATGAACTGCACTTGTCTGATCTAATCTGGTCGTACCGCCACAGTTGGCCGAGGTCGTTAAGGCGCAGACTCGTGAACGGGAGGTCTAGTATTCGATTCCCACCAGGACTGAGATTTTTTCCAGGTTTTCCTCAGTCCTTATAAGTGGCAAATGCCGGAGAGGTGCTCTAAACTTAGGCCTGGAAGTTTCCTTCCTTAAGAAAATTCTCTCCAAATATATCATTTCATCTCATGGTATCATCAGTACCACTGCCTGTGGGCCTCAGTAGTAAAAACGGGCGTTAAACATTATTCAGAAAAAAAATCTAATCGACTGACTCTCTAAAATGAGGTGAAGTGTCGAAATTGAGCATCCCAGCGGAGTAACGCCTACTTATATGTTCGATTCAAATTAAATAAACTTTGGCTTTTCAAAATTAAAAATTAAAAATATACATATACTATTGACTGTTTCAAATTCACCTGCCAAGATATGCCACCCGCTAATTTATGAAAGTTTAAATCATTTATGTACATTGGTTGGTTTAAAGTTAATTGTATAACCGGCTGGCGAGTTCATTGCCCTTAACGTATTTAAAAGGCCTTGGCTTTATGAGCACCAGCCAACTGTATTTTAAGGAGTGGCATAATACTGGTCCCTTTGGATGTATTCTTCCTTTGAATAGCGGTTTGTGGCTTCCTTGGCTTTCCGGACCCCCGTAAACAGATACATTAGAGAATTTTATCTTTAGTCGACATACAATTCACATATTGAAGTTATACCTTATGATACACATATATATGCAACATTTATATTACTAATTATATGCATAAAATATAATTAGGTTCTCAGCATACAAATTATATTCGTATTTTAGTGGGGGTAGACCGTAAGGATCATTTCAAAGTTTTGATCTACAAACTTGCAATCATCATCGCAGTTTATCAAAGAATGTCCATATGTTGCTAACCTTGTAAATTCTTTACAGATTCTCTCTGGCCCAAGCTTCAGATTGAAATACTGTAGCTTCATTTTCCAGAGGGACAAAACCGTCCCCATTAATTCCGCCTCCACTCTTAGAGCTATCTGTACCAGATTGAGCTCCCGAAGGAGTAGAGGCCTTTATCTTGATTCATTCAAAGGAATATGGGGCCCTAAAAACTCATCTTAGCGATTAATAATCCTAAAGGTCACAAAAACTCTATTCCTGACACCTGTGATATATCAATTTCGTAGAATACTCACCTCGGGTCCGAAACCACATTCTATGACCTTAGAAACTCTCCGTCCTTCCCTTCAGATTGTTTCCTGGTGGACGTATTATGTATATAAGTTAGTGATGAACAAAACTGCCTTTTACACCCGCGCTCTCCTCTCGGTTATTGCTTTTTAGCTCACAGTACCCCCCTCTCTCTCTACCGTCCGTTCTCGGGCATTGTGTAGGTTTGCTTTCACTTACAGTCTATGCTCCAAGTCACACAAGAACAGATAGAGAAGAATACAAAATGTTATACATAGAGAATAAAAATATATTAGGGTGTTCCATTATAGTTTATTAAAAGAAAATAAATAAATAAATAAATAAATAAATAAACATATTTTGACTTTTATACTTCATCCACATATAATTTTATTTATTTAGCATTAGTTTTAAATAATACGTTTTTGGTTTTTATAATCAGTACAAAAGTGTAATTATACTTTGTTTATTTACAATAATAATGATAATAATTATTTTATTCTTATATTATATATAATACTGTAATATCCTAATATATATTTAATATTCTCTGTCCACAATAATCTTTTTTAATCTTTCTCTGCAACTATTTGTGTTATTCAAAAGCAACAGACTACAAGGAAAAGGCAAACTTTATCCACGCCTTCGTTTTTCCTTTTACTTTTGCAATTATGGCCCATCATGTTGGATATATTTTTTCTTCGATATTTTAAGATGCATCACCCAGTCTTACACTTATAGCCTGTGCCCTCACCATTTTCCATTGCCTTATTAATAAGTTGTTGCAATCTATTGTACACTGTACATAACCACAGTCTAGTGTTAAATAATAGGAACATGGCAAAGAGTTGAAATTGGACAAATTTTGTTGATGATGTCATAAGAGTTTTTCTGTCCAGAGTACAAGATTCGCTAAGCAAAGAGGTTTCTATAAGCAAAACTAAATATCGGCGTATGCACGGTGACCTAGAAGTAACCATACCGTTGGTGTCGCTATATTTATAGTACCAGAGCTCTCCGCTGATTGGCCCGGGACGAGCAGCGGCCGGACGACTGGTGGGAGGAGCCTAGTCTCTCCTGTGCTGCTGCTCTCTTGTGATAGGCTCGCTATGTTATTATGTGTTGGATATTGTACTTTGTTTTTAATTGCTGGAAACCAGCTGCTGTCAAGTCTTTCCTGTTGAAATCATTAGGATATTTGTGGATTTCTATGGCTTCATGTTGCAGTCTAGCATGGTAGTGTGTCATGGATGAGAGAATGTTAGTGTCCTGAAACTTGATGATGTGTTTGTTACCCCTTTGCTTCGATGGCGTGTTCTGCTACCACGGACTTCTCTATCTGAGCCAAACGGCAGTTCCTCTTGTGTTCTTTGATTCTGGTGTTGATGCTGCGTTGTGTGGTGCCGATGTAGACCTAACCGCAGGAGCAGGGGATGCGGTAGACACGGCATAAAGCCCGGAAGAAAATTGCACTCACATCTATGACTCCGGCCGTTCTCTCATTAGATAAAGGTGTTTGTATAAAACCTATTGCTGTATTACATTTTCTGTAATATTGGTGGGGGGGGGGTGCCTAAACTGGCCTGGATCAGAAGATAAGTTCAGGACCCTTCGTGGTTTGTATTTGTATTTTTCTTAGCACTCAGTTATTTCAAATTCGAAATATAACGCTATCGATCGATAACGCTCTCTTTACGGACATAGGTATACCGCAGATATGGCTCAATGTGCGAACTCCTGATGTAGATGTTGGGTTAACTCTTTCAACATCCTAGTTTTAAAAACACCACCCTTTATGTTGACTCTAAAATTATACTTTAGAAGAAAATTAACTTCAATATTTGTTATAAAATGGATAGTTAAAGAATAAGAATCATTGGAAATATAAGTTACAGAACAAAATACCGTTAATTAAGTTTTTTTCGACAAAACGACGATTTTGGGATGTATTTCAGCAAATTTCAGGTATAAAGTAAATTATTATCAAGAGTGTAATGGTGTAACTGGTTGCAAAAGGCGTACAGCGTAATACACAGTAATAAACCCATTCGTTTACAGTTTGCGGCAGTAATAATGATGTTAGGGTTACCACATTCACACAAAGTTACTTTATCTCCGAGGATGGCAAGTAGATGGCTCTTCAGTGTTTATGTTAATTACAGGCCATTAACGCTCTTAATAGGCAAATAAACCGCCTTCCACAATAAAGTCCAGAAATATGCTCCTGGCGTGGTTTCCAACCAAACACCCTACTCTCACACACGCATTTACACAGACACACACAAGCAGAAACCGATTTCCCTTTTAAAATAAAAACAAAATAGCATTGCTTTAATGTTTATTAAAGAAGATGTCAACGCAACTTATTTGCGCAGGCGCTATAGTAATCAGAGGGCACATCCCCAGCTCCTCTTCCATAGAGAATTGTGTAAGTGTAATATTTTATAAAATTAAAGCATTAGCTCTCAGGGAATAGGTAACCTATCAAAAAACTGGAAAAAGTTATTCTAGATGAAAATATCTTAAGCTGTGCTTTGGCTCTTAACGAGAGTGTCCTTCCTGGTGTTGGCCAAATTACTTTAATAGTAGTTAAGTTTATCCTTTAGATGGCTCTCCTAAGTCTAGTCATTTGTTTGTGTCGATATTGTAAACAAACTAGTGTTAACATTTTCTACAAAAGTACAAGTTGTGATAAAGTACTTCGTTTGGGAGGGGTTGACTTCAATAAAAATACTAAAGGAGTTAGGTTAAACATTAAAGGATTCTTTACCTTCGTTTTCGACGATGTAAAGTGAGCTTCTGAATTTACATTATATCCATTCAAGATGATGAGCATACAAGACGCCCCAAAACTGCTGTGATCGACAAGATTGTAACAAAATTTCATAATATCGTAATCAAGTATCGCCGATTGAAGATACGCGGATTGACTGATTTTTTTTTTTTTTTTTGAGTAGTGTTTAACGCCCATTTTTACTACTGAGGCACCACAGGCAATGACACTGATGATACATAAAGTGAAATGATATATTGAGAAAGGATTTTTTTTAAGGATGGAAGCGTTCCAAGACTAAGTTTAAGGTACCTCCGCGGCATTTGCCATTAATGAGGACTGAGGAAAACCGGGGGAAAAAAAACAGTCAGGGAGTACTGTCCTGGTGAGAATCGAATCCCAGACCTCCCACTCACGAGTCCGCGTCTTAACGACCTCGGCCACCCGTGGCGGTGTAGGTTGATGTTGCAATAATCTCGATGATTGCCGCGTTTGTTAACAAC
Organism: Metallyticus violacea; assembly: GCA_030762175.1. Classification (NCBI taxonomy): domain Eukaryota; kingdom Metazoa; phylum Arthropoda; class Insecta; order Mantodea; family Metallyticidae; genus Metallyticus; species Metallyticus violacea. The sequence goes on from CM060841.1 coordinate 8,401,384, forward strand.
TTGAATGAACATTTCGCAAGAGTGTTTAGACTCGTTTAAATGCAAATACTGTTATTTTCTCCGACATTTCATATCAATAGAAGAAACGCCAGGGATGAAGTGGGTGGCAATAGGAAAATGCATCATAGTAAGCAAAAACGGTTTCATCTATGGTTTTCTGGAAGTCTCATGATGTGCTCGTAGACTATCTCCAGAAGGGCAGAACTATCGTGGGTAGCTTTACGCTCCACTACTGGACCAACTGAAGGATGCTATTCAGGCTACATGTCCACACCTTGCGAAAAAGGAGATTCTCTGGATTTTCATCACGATAATGCGCTTTCACACATGTCTAGGATTGTTGCAAAATTGGATGATCTTCACTTTCACGTCTTCCAAGCCTTCCATTTTCACCACACTTGGCTACCAGTGATTACTTTTTGTTCTCAAATCTAAAGAAATGACTGGGTGGACAAAATTCACATCAAATGACGAGGTTGAAGAATCTGAGACAGATCTTTTTTGAAAAATTTTATTTTACTGAGAGTATTAAAAAGCTGGAAAATCGTTGGAGTAGATGTGTTGATTTATGAAGTGACTACGGTGAAAAATATAAAAAGCCAAGAACTTTTAGATCGCCCTAGCTATTATTCTGTAATTAATTCAGAAATATATAAAATTAATAAACTGTTCTACAGTCAAAGAAAGGAACAAAATTACTAATTCACAGTGAATGGTTAGTCTTAACACTTGAATAAAAACTTAATTTCTATTGAATAGAGTATATCATGATTTAGTACACTTTCTTATGTATAAATGTTAACTTAAGCTTCCGTGGGCTCTGCGGGTGTTACTATGCTTTTTTCGGTTTCGCACAGCCTGTTGCCTGTTATTGATTTTTCAAGCAGTAAATGGATTTAGGTGTTAAATGCAAGTAGTATGAAAACAAAAGTGATATATTACTGAAATGTCTTATAATACTGACTAACAGTTTCCCAGTCCCTCATTTAAGTTAGTACACACGATCTTTGGAAAGGCTATCAGGTATAAATAACAACAAGATATACACTCACTTACAAAGTAGCAGAGGACTTGCAGATGATCAATTAGTTGAAACAGCATGTATGATCCAGTGGAGGGAGAAATTGCGGAAGACCAGAGGCTCAAAGTTACACAAATAGCAGCAAAGTTGGACCTTTCTAAAACAACAGTTCTTGAAATTATTCATAAACATTTGAACGTGAATAAGGTTAGTGCCTAGACTTCTTTCCGTAATCCAAAAGCAGCAACACATCATCTGTTGTCAGGTCTTTTTTGAGCTCTGCCGTGACAACGAGAGGGAAGTTCTGCAAATCATTGTTACAGGAGATGAAACTGTGGATCCCTTGTCCAAAAAAGAATCAATGGAGTAGCGTAAACCTGGCAAAGCACCGCCTCTAAAGGCCAAGGTCACTCAGTCAACCAAGAAGATCACGGCCACAATCTTTTGGGACTGGGAAGGAATACTCTTCATTGACTTCAGGGAGAGGAACACCACAGTAAAAGGGGAGTACTATGCTGGCCTACTGCACAGACTACGTGCTTCCATCAAAGAGAAAAGACGAGGAAAGCTGAGTGGTGTGCGCTTTCTTCACAACAACGCGCCTTTGCATACAGCTCTTGTTGCAAAGAAAGCTGTAAAGAAATGTGGCTTCAAGCAGATCGACCATCCATCCTACAGCCCATATCTAGCTCCCAGTGAGTATTTTGCAAACAAGACTTATATTTGGGGGGCATTGAAATGTTAATTCAAAGATTTGAGAAGTGTACTGCAACAAAGGATAACTATATTGAAAAGTGAAACATCATACCTATACCATAAACTTGCCCTCGTGACGCTAAGCTTACGTCAAAGAAAATCCTGAGGTGGTATTTCTCCCTACTCTTGTCCGTTACTGAATAACATTTATCTGCAAGTAATAACTGATTTATCAGCTACAGTTTCATAGGAGATCCTATAAGTTTAATTGTCATCAGGGACTGAAAAGTATTAACCAACAAACGATTCTTTTCGGTTGTGTTGATGTTATGAGCAACACTGAAACCACGTTCACAAGCAGCGGTTGACATAAGCACTCAACACTTTTTTTTTTTTTTTTTTTTGCATTGGTACTTTCCAAAGAATGAAGTCATTCACATTTTGGATCCTATCTCATCATTTTGTAAGTCTGAGAATAGCCGTACAAATAGTGACATATCACATTTTATTTTCTTCTTCAAATATTGAAAAGCATTACATTACTTCACTTGAAGGAAACCTCCCTTCCATGTCATCTATTACACATTAATTACACTGGGCAACAAAAAAATAATTTTTGAATGTTTCGAGCACTTCATGAGGCAATTACTACTAATTTTGGTTTGAGAAAAACAAATATGACAATGAAAAATTTTTATTAGCACTAGTTTCTGATATACACAAGGCGGAAGTATTACATATTAACGGATTGAGAGAAAAGGATACATTTTAATTACATACATGCTAACAACAATGAAAGTGCATTTGATTTTTTTAACTGGTAATTACATGCTAAGAGTTCTAAATTGCTGGAAAAATACTTCGCAGATAGTCGTGTCTGAAGAGAATCATGTGGTGGCCTATTGACTTCGTCGTCTTTTAGCTTGCCTCTTGTGATGGAGTTCCGCAGAATCCCTATACAAAGACCAACAGTAATCCTCAAGCATTACTTCATTCCAACGGCCCTGATATCTTTGTTCCATAACAGAAATGTCCTGATGGAATCTCTCCCCATGTTCATCACTAACAGCTTCACAACTAGGAGGGAAAAAGTCTAGGTGGGAGTGGAGAAAATGGATCTTAAGGGACATGTTGCATCCAAGGTTACGGTATTTTTGCAGGAGCACTGTCACCAAATGCTTGTAGTTGTCATCTCTTTTGTTGCCTAAAAATCCATGAACAACACCCTTGAAGGCTTCCCAAGCTTCCTTTTCTTTCCCCTCCAAAACTTGGTCAAATGCAGGATCCTTTACAAGTTCTCTTATTTGTGGTCCGACAAAAATGCCTTCCTTAACTTTTGCATCACTTAATTTCGAAAATTTCTCTCTGATGTACTTAAAGGCCCGTCCTTCTCGGTTCATAGCTTTGACAAAGTTTTTCATCAAACCCAGCTTGATATGCAGGGGTGGAAGAAGAACGTCTTTTGGGTCCACAAGAGGCTTGGCAGTCTTTACAAGAGGCGTCAGATTGCGTTTCCGTGAGGAAAATGTTATTTCACCACAAATATAACAAAAGTTATTCACCATATTTACTCATTTTCGTGGCATTTTTACAAATTTTACACTAAAAAGCACTCGCGAACCAGAAATTTTGCATTAATTTGAGTAGAAACTACATGTAATTCACAGTCACAGCAACAGTATCTATGTTTATGACTTACAAACAGCTGAAGAGCATTTGTGTTTTGTTATTTGACAGATGTGCCAACTCCCCCCCCAAAAATTCCCCCAAATTTAAAATCTTCAGTCTAAAAAATGAAATGTCACTTTATCTTCAAAATAAGAGCTAATCTATCATTTTTATGGTGATTTTTGAATTCAGCAGATGGAAATACATGTAAATTCACTAGTTTTAAGCCCGAAACATTTTCATTGTTGCCCAGTGTTATTTGTCTTGTACTTTATCAAATTCTCTGTTTTTTGTCTTCTTGAGGTTTGCATTTTTTTTTGGCAAAGACTCTAATTAACATAACTTTTCACGTGCTTATTTTCCATGTCACCACAAGAAACCGATTCATTTTGCATTGTTATACCAACCAGGGACAGCACACACGATACATCTTACAGGAAACTCAACAATAGAAAAATGTTTCTGTGACATCTCAGACCTAGTTCCCAGGGTGACTGTTTCTAGTTTTCAAAACTGAAGACGGACCTTCGAGGAAGGAAATTTACGTGTGACGAAGAAGTGATGGATGCTGTTTATGCCCATTTTGCGCGAGGATGAGTGTATTGCAATAAAGGGTAACTACATTGAAAAGTGAAATATAGTTTTTTTTATCATACCTGAAAAAAAAACTAAATAACCCTGTCTTCTGTGCCAAGAAAGCATTCCATTGTAATGATCTGCAAATAAATTAGAAAAATATATATGTACATGCCCGCAACCCTTTATTATAAATACTATGTAAATTATACGGACCAATGGCCGGACTCATACAGTTGAAAGAAAAAAAAATTGTATTAAACCGACCATCATAGCATTAACAGAAATAGCGATTCATCTTCCTACCCTCCATCTACCATAACATCACAGCCATCCTTCACCTTCAGTAGCGGCAGAACCCTCACAGTACTAGTAACAGCATGCCAGTTCATTCTTTTTTTCTTTTAATTTCATACATATATACAAACTTGATCATTACCTCCTTATCTTCCATCAAACATTATGAAATACATTTTATGCAACGGATAGATATGCTCTCAACACTGTGAACCTGGCTTTTCATCCTCACTCTGCCACTCAGCTTTGACAACGGTTTTACATATATCTAACGAAAGTGTGAATTTAGAAAACAAGAACAATTATTTACTGGTTAAGGATAATACGGCGAATCAAGCTCTTCTTCGGGCAGTCTGTCTAAGGGAGCAAATAAGGGAAGGGTGGGATGCGGGATGGACATAAAAAATAAGGAAAGGTTTAGACAAAATTGGATTGGGGTATATTTGGTTAAGTGGAGAGAACATTACGCGAAATAGTTGGAAAATAGCTAATAGTCGTTTGCGAGGTATAGATAGACAAAATATTTTTTTTCAATGTGAAGAAAAAGTATCGCTTAACCTGCAGGCTCAAATACATCCGGTGTGGTGGAGGCGGGTTTATCTCGATATATGTGGCAGGGAAGAAAGAAGTGGTCTCGCATGGTTCAGATTAGGGGCTTGGAAAGGAAACAAAACAGTCAATGTTCTCGGGGAAAGAATTTGCGAAGAAAGCGATACCTGGAGCCAAATTTTGGCAGAATGCAGGGAAACGGAAATTTCAAGAAATGAGCATTTATCACCGCAATTTCTGAATGCCAATGGAAATTTGAACATTTGCCGGAAGTGTTGGTGCATGCGAGATAGTCGCACAATTTGGGAATATTTCTACAGAAGACCCGACAACGGAAGTTAATGGCCATAATGAACAGGAGGGATGGAGAAGGAGTGTGAATAAAGGGAAGGGGGCTCAAGAGCAAGGGTTTCATTCATGTGTATGTATTTGTATTTAAATTATTAATAGAAAATTTAAATGCATCGAAGTATCTGTATATTTGTATGTATGCATGTAGATTTGTGTGTATGTAGGTATGTGTATATGTACATGTATGTAGGTATATCTATGGATGTATGTTTACATATGTATGTTCGTATGTATGAGTATGGCCCTTTTGATTGCTATAAGGACGATATCAGCATGTACGACCGTAAGGTCTATGCGACAGATGTATTTATTTCAGTGTATCCCAAAATCGTACAATAAAACGTTCATTACTGCTAAACATTAGCTGAAAGACTCAACTTTGCGACGCGGCAACATCCGTAGTGAGTGTTAACTCCTTATTTCTTCACAGGTTTTCTTATAACGCTCTACGAAAGCTTATCTCATCGTAAATAATAGGAAGCAGATGCACATCTCACATTGTCCTGTTTCCGGTAATCCATTATACCGGAGCTCACTGGAGATCATCTAATCTCCAATGACTAAATTGAACCACCGCTCCACAAACACAAACCCACACTTATTCTTTCCTTAACGGCGTCCTTCAAGATCAGATTACTGAAAGAGTCCTGGTTCTATTCCTTGGTAGTTTACTTCGTCCTATTTCCAACGATTCTTTGGCAGGTTATCCATTAAATTGTTGTCTATAGAGTATGTTGGCTTGTGCTTTGCAATTGAAGATACGAGGGTAGGTCCATAAGTTTCATCTCCTGTAACAATGGTTTGCAGAGCTTCTCTCTCGTTACCTCGTCAGAGCTCCAAAAATGTCTGAAACAGGTGACTCGTTGCTAATTTTGTACTGAGGAAAGAAGTTTAGCACCCACCTGCACTAATCTTATTCATGTTTAAATGCTCATGAATAATTCGAAGAACTGTTGCTTTAGAAAGGTACAACTTGCTGGTATTTCTGTAACTTTGAGCCGCCGGTCTTCCATAATTTCTCCTTCCACAAGAGCGACGTTTTCAGGAGTGAGCACCTGCAGGGGCCGACCTGCACCCTCTTCGTCTTCAATGCTTTCTCGACCCATTCGAAAAAGTTTTGTTCATTCTTTTACGGTAGAATATGAGGGGGATGCTTCCTAATATACACCGTTCAATCGCTGTTTAATTTCATTTGGAGTAAACCCTTCTTTTGTGAAGAACTTAATAAAAGCTCGATACTCCATTTTGAACATGTCACAATCCTGTACACATAGCCTTCTTTATGCAACTACAACTGAACACAGCGGAGGGAAAGTTACAGCTGCAATTATTTACTTAACAGGTAAGTATGACACCAGATAAGGCTTTTGTGAAGGGGATACTTCTTATCGGCGAGGCCGGAAACTTATTGACCTGCCTCGTGCAGTAAGAGCTGTCTCCTTTTCATTGGAAGTTTGCATGTTGACAGCTCCTATAAATCGGAGTTTGGAGAACATGCACCATAGCAATGGACAAGGTGGCGTTAGTCTACATGCGAGAGTGCTAAGTCCAGTGGTCAAATTTCATGAACAAATGAGAGTGTAAGCGAAGAACTAACTATTGGTCAGTGAACTTCAGACTTTTGGAAAGTTTGTCTTTAGTGCCCTATTTTCAAACGTATGTTTGGGTTGTTAAGGGCAGAGTAGTTCAACTGACCCAACACTGGCCAACGGGAACCTCCGGAAGGAAAGGATAAAGTGAGCGAGACACCCGGCGGCCAGGAATCAGGGGCGCTTCTGTACCAACGTAGAGGGAGTACCATCAGGAAACTAACCTTGTTTCCGGACAGCACCTCCCCACACCTTCGGAGCCCCCCCCTTCCATGGGGCAGAAACCATTCCAAAGAGCAAACCGCCATCATCACACTTCACATAGCATCCGTCCATCTTGCCAGGCACTTTCGACTCTGCAACAGAATCACCGGAATGAAATAAGGGAGCGGAATATTCGTGGAAAGCAAAGATCAATCCCAGAATATTCCCGAGCCGCCCCCCCCCCCCAAAAGGTCGAACCCGGGAGAGCTCCATGAGTTACCCTCCTCGGTATGAAAATTGTAGGGCAGAAGCTTTCCACTTTCATTGGGAAAAGAAAATTGGCCATGCAAGATCTTGCATGAACTTAATTTTACCTTGAGGCATTTCTGTAGGATTTGACTACTCTGTGCATATGAATCAACCTATAAACCGAGTATTTGGAAATGATATCTTTGTAGTACCGTGAAGGGGAAAGGACGATTTGGGAACTTTACTGCATTATATAATCTATCAATTAAGGAAAGTAGATAAGGAGCAATATCTGAAAAACTTCTGGCATTTGGCAGAGAATTAAATAAGTTGCCAAAGACTTAAGTAATTGACTTCCGTTGTAGTCATCTGGAATCTCTCAGAGTCAAGGAAGCGATAAAGATATCGAGAGTCTGCGACACACGGGGGTTGTGAAAATCCGGCGCCATTGCTTATCCGTAGCTTCCTTAGAGGTCCTTGCACGCGCGAATGCTCGTAAACGTACACACGCAGTGATGACACAAACAGATGGCGTTCGCTAAGAGCGTAGCCTTGTAATGCACACGAACAGCAGTGGATCTGGAATGAGTGAGAGGGAAAGCGATTTTCCCTCCCTCCACTATTGCAAATACTGTGGGAGGAGAGAGAGGGAGAGAGCAGATTCCAACACCAACCCCCTTTTAACCCCATCCTCTTGGTCCACACATACCACGGCGGTTGGTCACACCACAAAAATCACAGTTTGCTCTCGAAAACGTCGTCGTTCTGGCCAGCAGCCCATATACCCTCCCCCCTTCTACCCCAGTTCCCAGACAAACTGGCTCCCATACGTACAAACATTCCACATTCACTTCTCCAACCCAACCGTTCTGGACTTTAATTGGCCCCCCACTAGAAGCGACTTGATTAAGTTCGTATGAGGTTTATATAGTATGTGTGTACGTGCGTGGGTGCATGGAGAGAGATATTTCTCCATATTTCCCCACTGTTGGACCATCTCCTTTTCACAGCATCCTAGTTGCCTCTTTGTTCCTCTCCCCAGCCGTAATCCGCACGGGAAGCACGGAATGATGATCAAAATGGCATCCACTCCGCTGCTCTATACTTTATAAAGGCTGCACTTAATTAGAATGGAAATCCTATACAAGGAGTGTACCTGCTACGCTGGTCTCTGTGTGTCGGTGTTAAGGAGCGGGACGAATGTGTAATGCGCTTTGCTCCATGGATTCACCGTGTGGACTTTCGGAATACCACAGCCCAGTTATTGCGATAAAAGCCTCGCTCCATGTGTGTAGATTCTCTCGCTTTTCGAGTATGCTTTGAGCTGAGAGTTTTCTGCAACTGTAATACCCAACAGCTTGAGTGTCTTTGCACCTTCTAACATGCATAAAAAAGATTTTGTAAGCATAAACTATGGAAGTATCTAACAACTTAAAAACGTACAAATATTAAATTATTATAAAAGTTAATCATTTTGCATTATACACTAATTTATTTCATTATTTATTCTTATGCAGAATTCAGTAAATAATATTTTATATTTATCGCGATATTTTTCGTTCAACAATTTGACTCTCTTGGAATAAGATTTGACATGAGTGGAAAATGGAATAAACACACAGTTTTTGCCAAGAACACGGAAGCGGTCAACTCTCTGAGGTACTGAGGCTGCTAGCTCGGATACCGGAAATGCCAATCAAAACATTAAAAACTATGTAGGAGGCAATGGTTAGGTTCCCATTGTTATATGGAGGTGAGGTTTGGGGATGGAATAAAATAGACGATCTAAATAAATTGGGGATGGAAAAATTGAAAAATATTGGATGCTGGAAAGATTTGTTATTAAATTGGTTTATTTATGAACGCTCTTTAACATCTCAAGTCATCAGCACTCCAATCAATTCTGGGCATGAAATGGCCGACAGATTTTGCTCAGAGGCCTCTTTTTTCAAGCTTGAGGTTCTTTATCATGCCGTAAATGTACGACCGGGACCCACGGCTTTACTTCCCTTCCGAAGGAAGCCATACTTAGGATTTTTATGCCCGAAAAAAAATCCATCGATCCTGACCGGGTTTGAACCTACGATCTTGGGGTTTAGAAGGCAAGTATGGTTACCACTACACCACCAGGACTGACTTCTGGAAAGATGCAGTCTACAGTAAAATAAATTCAATTAGATTAAACAACGTGCATTATCCAAAATCGTGGGCGGCGATTATACAGCGGGAGTTGTCAAAAATCGGACTAAACGAAATTTGGTTGAGGAGTAATGAAAACAGGTATAAGGGTATTGCAAAATATTCAAAGACGCCTGTCTGACGTAATCCGGCAAGAAATAGAAGCGCGATGTGCAGATGTCAACTCTGTACCTGCAGAGTGAAATCAAAATTAGATAGTGTAAAAAGATCTGTGTTATAGAGCTAGGTCGGCAATAGCATGGCTTAGACAGGGAGGCTAGAAGGCACGTAAGGTTATTGAAAGGAAGGCAGGAGGAGTTGCTCATTATGCTCGGAACCGGAGGACTAGGTGCACATTTTTGCTAAGTATACACAGAGAGAAGATGCTGCGATAAATTTTCTACCGTATTCATTTTTGAATTCCAGAAGGGGAAGGTTGGCATGTTAGGATTTAATTGTACACAGACAAAGGTGTCTAAGCCCGGGTATTTTCTTAAATTAAATATGTACTTTAGGGACAAGAAATCCCCGTAAATTTGGAACTGAACAAGCGTACGCGTTGTTTATAAGCATTACTTAATGCCAGATAACCCTAAGATAGCAGTTATTGTGACATTACAATCAATGACGGTACACCTTCCATTTGGCGCGATAACGAAAATTTACTCAAAATGTTTGTGAATCTAAAAGGAGCCAGCTTAACGCAATAAACTAATATTTGACTATATGCCTGGCAGTGGAATATGACTTATTTTTTAAATTACTTCGGAAATTGTTTTTATATTATAACTTATATTAGTATTTCTTTCGTCGGTCCTGGTGGTGTAGTGGTTACCATACTTGCCTCCTACCTCCTCCCGAAACGCGGGTTCGAACCCGGCCAGGATCGATGGATTTTTTCGGGCGTAAAAATCCTAAGTATGGCTTCCTTCGGAAGGGAAGTAAAGCCGTGGGTCCCGTGTCGTACATTTACGGCACGATAAAGAACCTCAAGCCTGAAAGAGAGGCCTCTGAGCAAATTTTGTCGGCCGTTTCACGCCCTGATTTGAATAGGACGCTGATAACCTGAGATGTTAAAGAGCGTCCATAAATAAACCAATAAAAAAAAATTAGTATTTCTCCCTTTCAGTTATACACCGTAAGAGATTAAAGGAAAGACAGAAAACGTTTGCCACCACATTGAAGTAGCGAAGAGAGGGGCAAAGCGCGTTCTTGAAATTAAAACTGCGAGTGATTGTTTTATCCCAAAAGCGTAAAGGAATTTTATATTCCCTACACGATTCTCTTTAAAAGTAATCAACTATGATGACGCTAAATCAACAAAAGTGCAGTTGAGAACTAAGTAATCATTCTAAATAATTATGTCGTAGAGTAACTGACGTTATAAAATTACATCCTATGAGTTGAAAATGCAGGAATAAATTGGGTATCAGTAGAGCCTGGCAGTTTGGGCATTTATTTTAGTTAAAATAGCCACTGAAAATTGACAGGAATATAATTAAAATAGGCATTTATTAAAATTGAAATACCTAATATTTAAAACATACAATTTCGCTACAACTGAACACTCACCTGTTTGGATATCATGGAAATGTTGATCAAGAGAAAGTAAAGTAGTTTTGAATAGTCCTGGCGAAGGATCAAAAGATGCGCAGTGAGTGGATTCTGGTCGAGTTTATTTCCTATTTATGAGTTTATAGTGGAATCAGGTTTGTATATTTCTTACTTTCGCACTGAACACATTGTAGAGACGGTTTATTGTACAGATGTAACGCTCTTATCTTTCCCGCTTGCAATTGTTTGTTAGATTTATGCAGATGCGAAATATGTCTTAAAATCAAATACGTCGACACTACATCATTCGCCAGGACTATTCAAAGCTATAGTGCTTTCCACATCCTCTCTATTTACTACTATTCGTATGCTCGAGGTAACCGTGTGTACCTTTCACTATCGAAGATTCTACTAATTAAAGAGCTAAAGTAAATGGGTTGAGGAGGAGTTTTGACTGATTGAAAAGAAATAATGCGTAAAATATTCTCAATATATATCTTTGTGAGGTGAAATGTCATTTCATTTTTATAACTTTTTTTACTTCTTTATGGACTTTTTAAAATGCGTAAATAATCGCAGAAAAATTCCATACTGATTCAAAACTGGCCAAAAAAGTGTTTTAAACTTTAAAATGGGCACGGTAGCCAAAATAGGTAAAAAAAAAAAAAAAAAAAAAAAAAAAAGAGGGCAAAATTAAAACTGGCCCTACCAACCTCAAATGTGCAGATACATATTCATTTCTATCTAACTTTTAAATATACCCACTAGATAGAAAAGGCATTTGGTCTAAGTTCCGGGCTCTCATATTATAAGTTTTCTTTCTGTGTAGGGCAGCTCAAAATTTCAAGTTTAGCGATGGTGAGATTCCCCCCCCCCTGTTATCCCCTATTATCTTCTAAAATTTAAAACCTCGGCGGGAATATGTTCTTGTTTGAGGCCAAACAAAATAACTACTCTGATAGGCCTAAATTAAAAATAACTTGTCTTCTCTGGATAAAAGGGCGAGTTGGACATATTATATATATATATATATATATATATATATATATTTTTTTTTTTTTTTTTTTTTTTTGCACAAGAAAAATTCTACTTTCGCATGTTAGTTTTCTTTTTAAATGGAACATTTTCAAAGTTCTTTTTACTAGAGATCATACAGTCTGCTATAGTTAGGTATGGATGATGTAAGAATCCTTTCTATGAAAAGTGTGAAACATTTGCTTTTACATAATACGCTTGAGATCCAATTTTGCTAGAAAACCATTGTTCATATCTGAGTACTGCGAAATTAGATGCAAAATGAATGTTGCAATGTTATTGTCACTTTCATCCCATTCTTCTCAACTACTATAAGGATAGCCTATTGTGTCCCATAAGGGCAAAGGCCTCCCTACAAGTAGTGAAAGCTCGCTGTTTCCTAACATGGTGAGCTATTCCACGCTAGTTGTTCGTATGCTGTTTAAGACACTGACTGATTTGTTCTTTGGTTACTCCATTTCTCACTGCACTAGTTGCTTCTCGAGAGATTTTCATTTTTCTCTTCCTCTTGCTACTCTTAAACTGCATGTACCTTAAAGAGGTCTGTCTATCTTCTTCTGGGTCTGCCTTTTGTCCTTTTTCCTATTCGGGGGTCCCACATGGAGATCTTGTAGGTCCAGCTATTGTCCTGCATTCTTGCGATGCGACTGCCCCATTGCCATTTGCTTCTGATAACTATTTGTGCGATGTCTGTTGTCTGAGATAACTGATTTATTAATACTTAGGTATTTTTTCCTTCAAAATTATTCCCAGGATCTTCTGTTGCATTTTTTTTTTACATATTTGAATTTTATTCCTTTGTTTTTCTGTTATTCACCATGTCTGGCATCCATACAGTAATACAGGGCTTACACAGGTTTCGAGCCTCTGGAATTGGATTTTGTTAGTTAGTGTTTGGTCTAACAATATAAACTTAAGGACCCAAAATGCTCTCCAGGTTAATGAGATCCTTCTTTGTACTTCTTTTTACACTTTATCATGGAAGGAAAGCTGTTGTCCTAGGTATGTACATTCGCTCACATATGTGATGACTGTTCCATCTATTTTTATTGGGGTTTGAGGTCGTTTGAAATTTACTGCCCCTTCAGTTTGTTTAGTGACAGCCGTGCAATGCTGCTAAGGTCATATAATTGCTCTAGCATAGTTTGTAGTGCTTTAGGTGTTTTATAGTAGTTTTCACTACTATAGCCACTGTGCATTACCATATATAGACCGTTCAAGTAATGTGCAGCAAGGGAACAGATTCCATATCAAAATCAAAGCCAGGAAGAGTCAAGCCATATACGATTTGCCAAATATAATAAAAGAAGCATTATATGCCTCATTTACTCCAGCAAACATATCAGAATTCTCTACGACTGGCATATTTTCGTTCATTCAACATTAAGTTTCAAAAGGGTGACTTCGATGTCTTATATTTCCATTCGACCTAACGCTGACAAAGTTCAAGAGCAAGAACCTGAGGCAGGTCCAAATCGAAACATTGAAGAAGTTCCTGGACCTGTAAAAAAAACATTTTCTCCAGAACAGATCCGTCCTTTCCCAAAGGCTAGGGCTAAGGGGAAAAAAAAAAAAAAAACAACAGAAGTAAGTAGAGACTATGTGCTGTTCTCACAGATACGCCCGAAAGGATGCACTTGAAGAAGAAAGAGAACAAAGAAGTAGGAAGAAGGCGAAAGGAAATGAAAATCCTTTAAGAGGAAAGGGAAAAACTTGCATCCAGCAGCAAGAGAAATTGGAATTTCAGAACTATTCCTGAAATTGAACAAGATACCGTGCTTCTTAAACCGTAGTTGCGTATTTAAATAAGAGTAATGTGTAACATGCAAATAATTCTGACTTCTTATAAAAACTAATGTAATATTAGACTCATATTGCAGAGTAAATATCATTAATTTACATTTTCATCTATTTTATGACACAATTTCCTCCTCCTCCCCAAAACGTTCTGCACACAAAATACGTAAACATTTCCATTATCCAATAACAAAGTGATTCTTGAAGAATTCCTCAACAGTTTATGCCGCGTTAGCAGCTGTCTTTGTCCTGTTTCTATACGAGATTGAGAACTTGCAGTGACCATGGAAACAGACTGTTAACGTTTTTTTTTTTTTTTTGTGCTTTGATTTTAATTATTGCAGATTTCCCATTGTAGAGGCTTGTCTAAACTATATTCAGTTTTTAAGTCTTTTTGTTCTACATGTTCAGACCACATTTATAAGCTGCCAACCCGAAATTTAATTAGAGTGGTTGTAATGCTTTTATGTAACTTTTCCATTTTACTCATGAGTGTAGTTTTATTTCTTGTAAAAGTGTTGGGTTATTGTATGTGATGTTATTTTCTCGTACCACAGTGCAGTAAGCATCCCAAGCCGTAAAATCTGACATGGGAATTTCTGTGGCCTATTGTAATAATATTTGGCAAAAGATGACCCGACAAGAACCGATACTTTCAGGAGCATGGTCCTTGAAAGCAGGGTAGGCGTAATAAAAGATATGGCAACTACAGGGACGAAGGACTCAGACATGCGAGAAGTCACGTAAACCACCAGACGAATAATGTAGGTGAAAAGAATCGAGGGAAGGAAACACGTTACCCAGTAGAGAAGCGAAGATGGGAGAACATGTTCTAGATTTTTCTAAATGTATAGTTTAAAAGAATGAAGAGACCGGCAGACTGTCATGTTTATTTAGTCTTGCAATTTTGCGACCCGCAGTCAGTGGAACAGTCTCTGTCCAGTTGATTGGAAAATAGACAATTTCTCCGGTAACTTCTCAGTTAGTTGTAGCAATGGAGGAGTATTATCAATTTGATTCAAGTTACGTCTGTGTCTAGAGAATTCAGTCCATTATCAGTTTAGTTCAGTTCAGTCGAAGAGCATCGTTAGTGGAAAATTATCAGTGAGGAATAGGCAGATGCGTCTTAGAGTTAGTTGAGTTATTGGAGCTCAGGATCAGAGTATTAGAGATATTAAACTGCGTTAATGTCAGAGTAATCACCATAGTTAGTGCGAAAGTGGCACATTTTCTCCAGGAAATAACGGCAGTACATAACGAGAAATCTTATTAATCTCCAAGATTCTTTCCCTATGGTCACAGGACTATAAAAGTATCCAGCAGCAGAGTCTCAACAACGTGGCAAATATATATGTCAACTTAACCAATCAACGGATAGGAGAGGAAGACATGAACATTTACCCTTGAGAATCCAATTGTTAATCAAATCATTATAAATACCTCTCCAAAGTCTTTCCCTCCACATACTTTACATACTTAATTAACACCCCTTCAAATAAATACCACTGCAATGTTGACAAAGTTATGTTTAAATGTACCAAAGTGTCGTATTTACTTAGGACTGTAGATAGGAGGGAGATTCGCAACAAATCTTGTTTTGTAGTTTTCAACATCTACTGACATAGCTATTGACAATAAATTAAATTAATTTCCTTTATAATAGTTACTATAAAATAAAATTAGACGCGAAAGAAGAACTCAAACGAGGAAGAGTACCAGCAGAAGCTAAGAAGGAATACAGAACTATGATCAGAAAAGTAAAAGAAAAGCTATAAGCCAAAGAATAACACAAGTAGATAAATAAAGCGGGACAACAATGTGTCTAAACAATCATGCTCTCCAAGATACATTCAAAGGAGACGCGGGAAAATGTTACAACAATATCCTACAGGCAAAAAGGATACAAATCGGAAGAATCGAAAGGAGAAGAGTATCTAAATATTAACCGAGCCTTTCACAACAGAGGAAGTAAAACATAAGGGTGACGAAGAACCAGAAGGGATATATGTATATATTACCATAAACTGAAAGACGTCGACCACCCATCTGAAGGAAACATGGACAGATCTCTTTACTGAATGTGTAAAATTATGGAATCTTCAGTAGTTCCTCAGATATAAGTTGGAACAAGTAATCAAAGAATTCATGAGTGAGAAAGATCATGTATTTGTGGTGCAACAAATTATTCAGATCAAGAGAACTGGAAACACATTAGACCTTTATTTACTCGGACAAAGCATATTGTTAGATCTTATTATAAGAAGTTTTACAAAATATACAGCTTGACAAATGATTTGAATAGCATGCAGGAAGCTTAAAGAAACATTCAAGCACATGTAACGGGGTATATATTTCTCAAATCCTTTTGTACATCTGAAGAGCAGCGACAAGGCTACTGCTGTTAATGTCTAGGTAACTGAAAGGGAAACTGCAGAGATGGGCACAGCTATGCACGAGAGCTATTTATTTACTCTGAACTTTGTAGTTGACAAGTGATTTTTGTTGAGGATGCTGATGACATAAAATCCATGTCAAAGAGGTTTTATACACAATACCATTGAATGGGATTTTTTGAATGGTGTTCAGCACCCGTTTTTACTACCGTGGCACCACAGGCGATGGACACTGATGGTACATGGAATGAAATTATATATTGGGAAAGGACTTTTTTTTAAGGAAGGAAACGTTCCAGGCCTAAGTTTAGGGTACCTCCCCGGTATTTGCCATTTATGAGGACTGAGGAAAACCTGGAAAAAGCCTCAGCCAAGTAGGACGGTCCTGACGGGATTCCAACCCCAGACATCCGCTCATGAATTCGCGCCTTAATAACCTCGACTATCCGTGTCAATATAATTTGTAGTTTATTTTTTGACTCGTTTTATTTACGGACGCTCTTTAACACCACAGGTCATCAGCCTCCCATTCAATTCAGGGCGTGAAACGGCTTACAAATTTTACTCAGAGGTCTCTTCTTTCAGGCTTGATGTTCTTTATCATGCCGTAAATGTACGACACGGGACCCATGGCTTTACTTCCCTTCCGAAGGAAGCCATACTTAGGATTTTTACGCCCGAAAAAATCCGTCGATCCTGGCCCGGTTTCAACTCACGACCTTAGTTTTAGAAGGCAAGTTATGGTTACCACTACTCCACCAGGACCTACATAAAAATGTACTTATAAAATTATATAATATAGTATCAATAAAGTTACGAAAAAATACCTGCAATAACAAGTTATATATATCTTACCGAAGGCGTGGTACATTTGCTTGTTAACGGCGTAAATGCAGAAATTCTTACGCGGAGAGACTCTTAACTGCACAAAGGTTTCGGGAATGGTCCTACCGTTTTCGCTCAAGAAGGCTAAATTACTCTCGTGTTTCCCCTGCAGCATTTTCCCCACATACGTGGCATGGCTTGAAAAAGTTCGCAGTAGAACATTTTTCTTGTTTTACACGTTCTAATATGTATAAGGGAAACGAGGTAACAATTAATTAAACCCTTTAAAGTTACAATTTGCAGAACAGTTATAGTGAATAATTTTCTTGATTTAAGATCACTTAGCTTATTAAAATCAAGAACAGCAAACTTTTACTTCAGAGGTATCCAAACTACATATATAGTGGCTTTTAAGAAAAAAATATATATACCAGTGGTAACATAAACTACACCTGAGGAGCAAATATTGCATTCATGATTCTATGAACATCATAAAGAATGTTTTTTCTTCCCTTTTCTTTTTATATTATATATATTTAGTTAGGGAAATAGTTTATTTCCATATATTCAGTTCACGGGTGGCCGAGACCGTTAAGGCGCGGATACGTGAACGGGAGGTCAGGGGTTCGAATCCCGCCAGGACAGTCCTCCCTGACTGGAGTTTTTTCCAGGTTTTCCCCAGTCCTCATAAATGGCAAATGCCGCGGAAATACCCTAAACTGAGGCCTGGAACGCTTCCTTCCTTTAAAAAAAAACCTTTCCCAATTTATCATTTCATCTCATGTATCATCAGTGTCTGTGGTGCCTCAATAGTAAAAATGAACTTTAAACACTATTTAACAAAAAGTTGAGAAAGTATGTATTAAAATAGCAATAATAATGATCTATGATTTTATAATTCATTATTTACTTACTCCACAATTATGAACATCGTGAATGAGATACCCGTATTAATAAATTTAAACTTTTATTATATTCACCGATGGGATTTCATTACTCCATGTGCCCTCGAAGATTCTTTATTACGGTCTATCACTTGTCCAGTATAGATTTTATTAGTTTTTCGTATATTTCATTTCTACTTATAACAAATAAATCGCCAGATCCAAATTAAAGATAAGAATCAACAATAAATTATTATTATTATTATTATTATTATTATTATTATTATTATTTTAGTAGTCAATAGATGTTAACTTTCTAGGTCTCCAAACTGATAGCCATGTAATTGGAAAAATTTTGTAAAATATATAATCCCAAAATTAAGTTCTGTCATCTATGCACTTATACATTGCATCATTTCAGTATTCCATAAAATATAATGAAGAAGAGTTAGAACTTTGTTTTTTTAAAGATATATTTCACATATTTTTGCAGAATATTGTATATACTGTTTATTATAATAATGACCATCACTTTTATAATGAACACAATTTTAACTGTCTTATGACTTGACACTTCATACTATATGTTTCAAATATCATGTTTGTACTTAAAATTACTCGTATAGTGTAAACATGTAATACTTGTTCTTCGAAAAGTATGTAATGTATAAGTACTTCCATTGACGATATGTTTAAACATGAACCTTTGTGACGCACTTAAATGTTATAGCGCTAAGATTTTTTAGATCTATGAAAATAAAGACATTCTGTAATGCACAGCAATTTACAAATCCGCCTATACCGAAAAGCCACCAATATATATATAAATGTCTAAAATAACATGACGGAAAAAAGAAACAATCAAACTAAAACAAAGTCGTATTTGTAACTGCAGAAACTGTTAGAAGGCTTCACAAAATCCTTCACAAAACCCATATCTGGTGTCACACTTATCTGTTAAGTAAATAATTGCAGCCGCTCCGCTGTGTTCAGTTGTTCAGATATAGTTGCATAAAGAAGGCTATGCTACTGTGACATGTTAAAATGGAGTATAGAGCTGTTATTAAGTTCTTCACAAAAGAAGGACTTATTCCAAATGAAATTAAACAGTGATTGGACGGTGTACATAGGGAAGCATGCTCCTCATATTCTACCGTAAAAGAATGGGCCAAACTTTTTCGAATGGGTCGAGAAAGTATTGAAGACGAAGAGCGTGCAGGTCGGCCCTTGGAGATGCTTACTCCTGAAAACATCGCTCTTGTGGAAGGAGAAATTATGAAAGACCGACGGCTCAAAGTTACAGAAATAGCAGCAAGGTTGAGTCTTTCTTTAAAAAAACAAAACAAAACAAAACAAAAACAGTACTTCGAAATATTCATGAACATTTAAACATGAACAAGGTTAGTGCAAGATGGGTGCCTAGACTTCTTTCCTCAGTCCAAAAACAGCAACGAGTCATCTGTTGTCAGGCATTGGAGCTCTGCCGTGGCGACGAGAGAGACAAGCTATGCAAATCATTGTTATAGGAGACGAAACTATGATCTCTTGTCCAAAATAGAATCAATGAAATGGCGTAAACCTGGCGAAGCACCGCCTCTAAAGGTCAAGGTCACTCAGTCAACCAAGAAGATCATGGCCACAATCTTTTGGGACTGTGAAGGAATACTCTTCATTGACTTCAAGGAGAGGAACAACACAGTAAATGGGGAGTACTATGCTGGCCTACTGCACAGACTACGTGCTTCCATCAAAGAGAAAAGATGAGGAAATCTGAGTGGTGATGTGCGGCTTTAACATGACAACGCGCCTTGCACAAGCTCTTGTTGGAAAAGAAACTGATAAGAAATGGCGTCCCGCTAGCGACCCAGGCACAAACGACCAGTCATTGAGCTAGGCTGAAGTACAAACTACCCATCTCCGACGCTAACTATCAAATCTAAACGAAGTGTAGCTAAATAGTTCACTGAAATATGACAATGCATAGCTACACCACGAACCGCACATTCATCCATTTCAGTCACAGATTCCTAGGACTGCCCCCTTTCAACTCCATTTCTTTACTGCCTCATTCTACAAAGTAGTTAAACCCGAAACCGGGTGCGTACGCAGCAATCACATGATAAATACCTGGAAGGGATCCTCATAGAAGCAGTTGACAGATTTAGAGCTTCCTTCAATGCATGACATGCAAGCCGGGAGGTTGAACTTTTCAATGAAATTGTTTGATCTTTCTTCTGTTATCTGTAAAATATTTTAAACCCTTCCTTCCGATTTCATATATTGTGAATAAGACTATTAGCAACATGGGAAATTTAATAAACCAATTTAAAATCTCTCTCTTGCACAGAATTTCTTAACAGCCGCTCTTTCAGTAACGCCTTTCTTCTGCGAAAATGAGAATTTCTGGCTTCTGAAACTCACTCACTATATTCATTCGTCATGGGATGGGATGCTATGACTAGATTAAGATCAGTGAATGGAACGTTTCGATGCGACGTTCCAGGAAAATAAACAACTTCAAGAGGGCGTGACGGGACAGAGTGTTGGCAGGTCCTTCAGTTACGAGCTATGTGTGAAAAATCATGAGCCGTGCAGTTAGAACGACAACCATTCGACCCCATACTTTATCCCTTGTTATCGCTCGCCTTTTTTCCCCCGCTGCTTTTTCATGCCATTTCATCCTTCGAGATTTCACCGTTGAAATGCTATACCCGTTAGGGTAAGAAAACCAATAAAGTCTCTGAACTTTCAAGTTGTTGCGTCATAATGTCGTTAAACGACGGTGTTAATGGTTAGATATTGAACAATAATTACTATATAATTTCTTTACTTTGGCATTTTTTTTAAATAGTGTTTAACACCCGTTTTTACTACTAAGGCACCACAGGCGGTGGTCACTGATGATACATGAGATGAAATGATATATTGAGAAAGGATTATTTTTTAAGGAAGGAAACATTCCTGGCCTATGTTCAGGGTATCTCCCCGGTATTTGCCAGTTATGAGGACTGAGGAAAACCTGGAAAAAACCTCAGTTAGGGAGGACGGTTCTGGCGGGATTCGAACCCCAGACCTTCCGCTGACGAGTCCGCGCCTTAATGACCTCGGGCACCCTTGTCGTGTGGGCACTAGAAAAAACGCACATAGAGACATATACGTTTTAACCTATCCAACTCTATCCATCTTCTTGTTATTGTTTTATTTGTAGTCTTTTGAACCTCAGCGTTTGTTCTTTAATTTTATTTTGTTCAGCTATCTGAAAACCATTCTTATAATATATAGGGTGAGGCCAAACTTTAGAAACCATATCAACATACATGTCCGGAGATGCGCGCTTAAGTCAATAGGGGCAGCTGCAAAGCCCTGGAATGGATGCGTGTATTCAGGCACATAGCGGGCATATCTGTGGTGTTGCCAGAATGACTGGCATACCATATTCTTGTAACATTGATATTTATATTTAGTTCTACACATTACCATAATGTTAATTACAATGTTTCTGTACATTTGTGGCCGTATGATAATATGGGCTATTTTGTTCGTTTCCCTGTCAGTAATCATCTCTTGAATTTGATCTAATTTTTACTTCATTCCTATCTAGTACTTGAGGCGATAGTTGACCTTGTCCATTCACTGACAAGGACTTCTTCAAACTTAATACAACTTGCTACCTACATATGCATTATACGACTGCCCTCTCTCACTGCCAGCCTACAGCAAAAATAATCTCACTGTATTGAAAGTGTCCCGAGTTCTAGGAAAAAATACAAACAGAGCTTAAAATGGAAGAGAAAAGTGGACGATTTGAATCTACTTTTGCTTGTAAAGGTCTAAATACAATTATACATTTATGAACGAAGCTGAACATATCACATGTGGCTTCTATTTCCATTCTTTTTCAGAGTGGCAGGATAGGATATGGAATGTTACATGTATGTGTTACTAGTTCAAAGTGAATCAGTTACAGATGACACCAAACTGCAATGACACGTTGCTAGTGTTTGTGTTACAAACCAGAGCTGAGACGTCTGCGGTTTCTCCTGGTGTTTACATATGCCGGAGTGACGAGACGTGTTGGTTATGGTTTGGACATATTTTCTGGCAAAGGTACCTACAATACCGGCTGTAGTTTTGAGTTCTCTCAATAGAACACACAGAACGTTGGACTGGATTGGTGGAAAAGTGTTTGGTGGTAAATATAGATAAGGTAGAAGCAAGGGGGGAAAATTTAAACAATTTTTACTTATAAAATATTAGCATATATATTAAGAGATAATGCTCAAAATTGTCACCTCAAGCTTGAACATAGCTTTGTAAAATGCTTCATGCTCTCTCAAACGTCCCACCTGACATCCTTGTTCAACGTGCGGGTAAAATGCTTCGCTGTCATGAACACATGAAGCCTTCAAATGTCCTCATAGGCAGAATTGCAATGTATTGAAGTCAAGGACTGTTAAAATAGTGATGTACTGCCAAATTTATGTGCTCCAACCCTGAAAAAAATGAAAAAGAAATGCCAGCTCTGAGTTAATGACCAAGACTACAGTTCTTTTTGGGAAGGAAAACTGCTTCAATAAGTTCTTGCACTTTTTAAAATTCGTACGGGTAAAGCTTATGATCTAACAGGATATTTATATGGTCTACTTTCATGATTGCTACTATTTCGATTGTTATCCTAAATACTATCTAGCATTTCCGTATTTGAGATCAGTAGTTCTGTTGCTTCGGCGTCTGCCCCACTCTAACAAGGAACGCGTTTCAACCAGACCACCGTGCATCTTCTGATCACGTTTCCTATTGGCAAACCTCGTTTAGAACAGTTTAAGTTTATAAGCATGCAATTCAAACGTTTGCAAGTTCATACATGAGGTGTACGAAGGTAGGTCCATAAGTTTCCGGCCTAATCGTTTTCTAGGTATGATAAAGACAAAAACTATATTTCACTTTTCAATTTATTTAACCTTTATTGCAATACACTTCTCACATCTTAGAATTAACATTTCAATCCCCCCCCCCTAAATATTGAGATGTCTTGTCTGCAAAATGGGCATTAACAGCATCCATCACGTCTTCGTCATACTTAAATTTCCTTCCTCGAAGGGGCTTCTTGAGTTTTGAGAAAAGGAAATAGTCACTGGGAGCTAGATTTTGCTGTAGGGTGGATAGTCGATTTCCTTGAAGGCACATTTCTTCACAGCTTTCTTTGCAACAAGAGTTGTGTGATAGGCACGTTGTCGTGAAGAAAGCACACAACATCACTCAACTTTCCTCGCCTTTTCTCTATGAAGTCTCTGCAGTAGGCCAGCGTAGTACTCCCCATTTATTGTGAGTTCTTCTCCTTGAAGTCAACGAAGAGTATTCCTTCACAGCGCCAAAAAATTGTGGCCATGATCTTCTTGGTTGACTGAGTGATCTTGGCCTTTAGAGGCGGAGCTTCGCCAGGTTCAGGCCAATCCATTGATTCTCTTTTGTACAAGGCACAGTAGAGGACCATAGTTTCATCTCCTGTAATAATGGTTTGCAGAACTTCTTTATCGTTGCCAAGGCAGAGCTCCAAAAATGGCTCGTTGCTGCTTTTGGACTGAGGAAAGAATCCTGGACATCCATCTTGCACTACCGTTATTCATGTTTAAATATTCATGAATAATTTGAAGGACTGTTGTTTTAGAAAGGATCTTGCTGCTATTTCTGTAACTTTGAGCCGTAATTTCTCCTTCCACAAGAGCGATGTTTTCAGGAGTGAGCATCTCCAAGGGCCGACCTGCATGCTCTTCACTTTCAATGCTTTCTCGACCCATTCGAAAAAGTTTGGCCCATTCTTTTAGGGCAGAATATGGGGAGGATGCTTCCACATATACACCGTCCAATCACTGTTTAATTTCATTTGGAGTAAGTCCTTCTTTTGTGAATAACTTAATAGCAGCTGGAAACTTCATTTTGAACATGTCACAATCTTCTACACATAGCCTTCTTTATGCAACTATATCTGAACAACTGAACACAGCGGAGCGGAAGTTACAGCTACAATTATTTATTTAAAGATATGTTACGACATTATGTACTTAACATATAAATTATGAGACCAGATTAGGATTTTTTGAAGGCCATAATCCTTATCTGCAGAGCGGGAAATTTATGTACCTACCCTCGTATGCTTTATTAGATTGCATCATGACAAAAGGTGTACTAAAGACTGAGTTGAATTCAACAATTCAACAGAACAAATAATAAAACAATAAAACATAATATAGAAGACCTGTAATGAGCTTTTTCAACCGTTTTATAAAATAGGCTTTAACAGTTTGACAATTATTGGGTCATTATAATAAAAAGCATGAAATATAGTATATGCTGAACAAAAAATTAGATAATTGAAACGTTTAAATAGGAAATTGTGCGTATTCTCAGAAAGGTATTCCTTCTAGACTATGAATGGAATTAGTTAATTAATAACAATCTGGAATATAACGATATAACGAGCGCAAAAGAGACTCCAAATTACATCTCATTCAGACAGCTTAATAAAAACAGGAATCGGATCTGCACCCTCGGTTTTACCTTGTACATCTACACTTCAGAGATTATCTATCTCTGCCATTCATTAGTATCGGGTGTTCGGCTTGCTTTTTCCCGCACGCGGACGGGACCGCAGCCGGAAGCGCACAGCGCAGCTGCCCATACACACAGACCAAGATGTTCAGCAGCTATTTCATCATTTTAATTATATAGCTGCTATAGCTGACGTAATAGCATTTTAAGAAACTATTTTAAATTTACTTAAGAGCAAAACTGGTATGTAGTATACAATTTAATTTTCTGACGTTTTAACCTGCAGATTGATTACAGTATTTTAGACTTTCTAATATTTTAATTTCTATGGTAACTACCTACATTGATATTATAGTGCATTTATTCCTAAAGCTATTTTAAATGTGTTAGTGTATCTTCGCGCTAAATGCTATAGACGCCAGATAGAAAATATACCGCAATGTTTTGGGCTGCAGAGCTGGAGAGAGGATTTAGAAGAATTGAGATGGATTCAACATGGCAACGAGACAATGCAAACAATAAAAACGTATGGAAGAAGGTTAGAACAAGGCCAGAGGTTATCAACAGTCGGGAAATCGAGGCAGAATGTAACACGAAAGTGCCATTGAGCCTATCGAATGAAATTAAAACTAACCTGGATTACAGAGGTATATATGTTCATTATAGGGAGAAAGCCGAAATCAGGAATGACCTGGCTTAGAGTAGGAAGTTGGAAGGCTAAAAAATAACTGAAAATTCTCGTAGGAGAATCCGTACATTTTGTAGAGGAGATGAGGATGGTTACATATTCTGGCAGAATGTATGCAATGGGAGCACCTGAGAAAAACACTGTTTCCTGAAAACTTTTTAAGGCAACCAGACGTTGATTGGCATGCTGGAACTTGCTTGCAAAGCAAACTAATTGGTTGAGCATGGGCATTTTACTAGAGCACGAAGCTTGAAGCAATTTATTTTCTGGTTAGAACGCAATAACTGGTGTAATTATAAATCTTGTGATATGTTTCCATTCATATATCTGTAAATATCGTTCTTTCCATTTTAATGTTTGTTTATTTAAGTATTATTTGTATTATTATTTGTTCCTCTTTCAAATTGTGTATCATATTCAAGCATGTACGGTCTACGACCCATTTATAATGTGTTTATAGAATATTATAACACTAAAGATACACTTACCAGGCTAACAACTAGCATTGCAGACATCCTTTAATGACAGCTTTGGATTCAGCATTTCTTTTCCCGCCAATGTTTACGATGTCGTATTTAAACTGATTTTAGTTGATGCTGCAACCCTTTCTTGGTATTATTACCCTAACAACCCTTTCTTCTCACATATCTGCACGATCCGCTTGACATCTTCCATACATGGGCAAAGTCACACACGAGCATTTCGGATGACCGGAGATGTGAAAGAGGGTTGGTGATTGATGACTTTGACGGGAGAAAGGGGTCGTTCTCGAAGATCTTTAGGAAATCTCTGCACGGAGATTCAAAATTCCTGTTGAAAATGCAAGACGAAAACGTAGATGCAGCGTCATGATAAGACCCTCTCTGATCAGAGAAAATAATGGAACTTTCGTTACATTTTGCAGATGTGTAAAGTTTGCTGATGTTTCACTTGCTATATGACGTCATGTTCCGTATCGACTGTCGTGAACTTCGAGGCGATGAATGAATTTAACCAATGATAATGCAATAAACAGAAGCCCATAGGTGCCTGAAGTAATTTGTATGTTTCGCCTCAAAGTTATACAATTTCAGTCTCTTTCTACATGTAGCTCTTCGTTGTCAAAGCTCTTAAACGCCATTAAATTATGTTTTTTTTTTTTTTTTTTTTTTTACCAGCGCTTATTTTCTAGTTTTCCTTTAAAATAAACATTGCTAATTGCACTTTTACCGGAATTTAAAAACACGTTGTATGTACAGAATACTTAATTTTCTTTAGGTTCATACATTATTTTCCTAGCACATTTTACACCAAAATATTTGTTATCCTCTCGTTTCTTGAAAGGTAATTTCTTCCTCTTTCTCTTCTTCGTATTGCTTCATGCAGGTGGTGCTACTTTTCTGCATGCTTAAGGGGCATGATTTAATGATACTACCAAACTTGCATTAAAAGTTTTAAATGTTTATTTTAACTATCCAACAGCGAGAAGATTTAAGTTTATTCAGCGCTTCTGCATACTTGTAGAAGCCCAGTCGTAAAGGCAGTATATGCATGTGCAGGTGAAAGCTTGAAGTTACTTTGAGGGAGGCTTTGTCAACAACAATTGCGTATTCGTGTGTTACTCGGTGATGTCCAAATTGTTTTTCGTTACTTATGCCACTACTCTAACATAATCTTGAAGAATGGGTTTTTATGTAAGATGCACATATGAAAACAGATTCTTGCAGAGAAAATATAAGGTAAACCACAAGAAAATATCTGGCATTCGCCTTCCAGGTAGAAAAACAATGCCCTAACTTGTTAAAAAGTTATGAGAGACATGCTCTCTCAGTGACAAAAAACTTGTTCTAAATCCCCTTGTTCTTATGGAAGAAAAGTTTGATGAATTTTGCTAGATGCCGGCAATGTATTGCCGCTAAGGAGCATTGTTTTTAGCATAGCTTACAACACAAGTTAGTTTTTATAACGACATCATTTTAAGCTTTCAGTAAAAATATGAATCAAAATAAAAATACCAACTTTATGCGCTGTGACTGTACTTCCTTTTTTTGCGGTTACGGCGGTTGCACTTCCCCAGTAAGCAGCGGCGCTCAGGCGGCCCGTAACTCAAATAACCTTGCTGTCTTATTATTCTTTTGACATATGCATTACATTTTTATTTCATCTCTTTAAAACTTATAATACTTATTATTGTATATGAGTTATCCAACATTCGTTTTTTCATTTTATTTATCCGCAAAGTATTGCTTTTTCACTAAAAGATCTAACCTCTATTTTATAATTGTGGTCCAGGCATTTCTTTATAATTTTTTTTTTCCTTGTGGCCTTATTCCCTTGTATATTTTGGTAATTTACGAAGAATTGTTAGTGTCAAAAATCAAGGATTGTGTACTTGTGTATCAATAATAATTTTCATTTCCTACCTTGGCATTTTAATTTTACAGGGTTTTCAATGGCAAATAAACAAATTTACATTGCTAAATAATATAGTTGTTATTAAAGTACTGAAGTGAAGAAAGTAAATATCGTTACTTAAAGTATTTTTCTCAGCAATATGGTATTCTGAAACCTATATTTTGAAGAATAATCTTCACCCGGAAATAATTCCCAGAACGTCATCGCTGAAGATGAGAATTTCAAATTGGTTCTTCAATTCATAAAAATGACAGGGGTATTAAACAATTCTTCTATCATCCAGATGTGTAGATGTATTTTAAATAACCGTTTTAGATATATGTGTTTTGCCATGGTAAAAACTAGGGTTTTAGGAGATCAAAAATAAACAATAATTTGGTTTAAAAAACACACATATACGCTTTTCTATACTGGTTGCGATATTTAGCCCTAAATACTGAAATATAAAAAGGAGATACACGAGTAAGTCGCAATGGAATTAAAAGCTATGCTATTTCATTATATGAACTATTTCTTCCACTAGTCTAAAATTTTGAAGTTATTCCGTTTTTATGTGTAAGGAATGTATCGGTTTATGTTGGCTATATTGATTTGAAGTATTTCTGCAAAATGTGCGTTTTTTCTTCATTCTCATTCATTAAGTTGAGGTAATGGATCGCACCGATTTAATTATTAGGTATAGGACTCAGCAGTTCTGCTACACAACCAAGCTCTGTAATCAACACAGGGGAAAATGCAGTACAGTCCGCTACTTGCTAAAATTAAACTTTTCTTGTATGAAGACAATTATGTCATATAGCTCTCATACGCAAATATTTCCTTACTTCATTAAAAAGTGTAACAATGCCCATGAATAGCCGTTAAGTCACACAGTGAGAACTGAAGATGCACTTACTGTTGTTGTCTTATTCAATTAACATATTTGGGGGGGGGGTTTACAATGTTGAACCATTTATTGCATTATAAGGTTAAGGAACGCAAGGGTGTATCGAAAGATAAGCTGAAGGTCTTTCAAATTTTAGAAAGAAATATTTGTTTAAATCTCTATCACTGTCCACTGTAAGCCAAACATAAATCTAGAGGTTCAAACGATGAATGGTAAATAAGGATGAAAGTTCGGTAGTTTTTTTTCACCTACACACTGGATGAATGTTCTGGGGTGGAGAGGATACTTTCGGTACTTGAGCCGTGCTCATGGCTGACCCTTTGTGCCTATGTTCCCAATTGGGGCACTTCCGGGAGGAAGAAATGAGGTGAGATTTACATGGACCTGAGTTTAAGAGCATGACTGCGCGAACGCAAACGGTATCTCTAACATGAACACCTTGACCCAGATGCAACCTCCTTCGAGCCCCTTGGATGCACAGAAACCTTTCCAAAGCGCAAGCCATAATCACGCCGAGCCAGCCCACCTCGCTGTGGCACTTTTAACTCTATAACAGAACCAACAGAATAAATTAATATGAAATGGGAGAGCATAAAATTCGTGACAAGACGAAACCATGAAAAAATCCAGTGGTAATTAAACCCGGGACTTCCTGGATGCAAGGTTCAAGTGTTACCGCCTAAGCCATCCCGGCCGGTTGTTTACATCAAGCCCTAACTTCCTTCTAGAGACTTTTTCATTTCTATACGAAGCTGAAGATACAGCAGTACAGTAAACAACTGACGCTTTCCTATGCCAGCGTTCCTTAAATATGTAGAGCATCTAAGCAATATTTTGACTTCGCTCCCTAGTGATAAGAAGAGAGGTAGAAATTGATGGGCTGTGAATACGTTATAAGCTACCACAATTGCTATCTGGGTAATATTTATAAAATGGTAATACTTTTTTGTAAAACAATATTTTGAAATGTATTGCGTTGCTTTTGATTTTGAAATCAAAAATTCAAATCACGGAAATTAAACAAGTTTTAGCGATCAAGATCTAATCTCATTTTATAACAAAACAACAACATCAATAATAATAATAATAATAATAATAATAATAAAAAATAATAATAATAAGTCACGCAAACATTAATGTAAAAACAGTCTTTTAATTTTCTTTATATATCATATTTTCACACTTCCTAATAAAAATTTACAAATTTGCTTATTATGAATATTATAAGAATAGCAACAACACTTAGAAATGTCAATTGATTACCACACAAATCGCTTAATAGCTTGAAGGTGTTTATATTTTTAACATGAGGCATAATGAGATAGGCTGCTGGTCAGGCTTTTAAATAATCTACTCACATTCGACGACAAAATCAGATTAATATGCTTGTCCATTGTTTACAGCAATCTGTCTAATCATTCTAACGCTTGTAGTGTTGAGTTGTAGTCAGTCAACAATAGTTCTGAGAAAGTAACAAAAACGTTAAAATATGCAATGCATTGTTACGTGCGGTAATGTCCCCTGCTGATGTTACAGCAAGGAGTCTCGAGACGGCACCGTGAACTTGCACAACATGCATGTGTGGGCGGGAGAAAACCCGAAAGCGCAGGTAGCTTAAAGTAATCTGTACGGGTTCAGGGTCAACATATGGACTGATGGAGATGGAGGGGAAGAGAAAGTTATCACGTAGATGAATATAACGTGCGAAATATTTAATTCTTTGACCGTGACCGACGATGTACGCTCTGTAATCGTGTTGGAAGTTCACAATTCGAACCATTACCATAGTTAGTTGCAAATTGGCGTACAGTTTCCTATAGTTGAGGAATAGTTTATGCATCTTACATAAAAGCCCGTTCTTCAAGACATTTATGTATTTGAGTAACTAATGAAGAACAATTAGCACACAGTTTACACACAATGCACAAGTAGCATAGGAAAGCACAATCATTCATTTCCAAAGCGTTCCTAAAACTAATTACAACCTGCTACCTGCACGTGCAATAAAGGCCTTTACGTCTGACTGATCTCAGCAGCTAACCACGCTCTGCCGGCCCGTAATTCAACAATATTACTATAAAAGTATGTACACTTCTACAGTTGCATATACGCCACGGGTGGCTGAGGTCGTTAAGGCGCGGACTCGTGAGCGAGAGGTCTGGAGTTCGAATTCCGCCTGGACCGTCCTCCCTTACTGAGGTTTTTTCCAGGTTTTTCCTCAGTCCTCATAAATGGCAAATACCGGGGAGGTACCCTAAACTTAGGCCTGGAACATTTCCTTCCTTAAAAAATAATCCTTTCCCAATATATCATTTCATCTCATGTATCATCAGTGTCCACCGCCTGTGGTGCCTCAGTAGTAAAAACGGGCGTTAAACACTACTCAAAAAAACAGTTGCATAGTAGAGGGGCATTTGTCTCTTAAAACTTAACGATAGAATTTTTCCTTGTTACAAATATTTCCAAAAGTTTCACTTTGATATAATATAATACAGAATTCACTTACAAACACCATACCTCCTTATTTTAATATCATAACATTGTTGACAAGTGTTCTTTTGGCCTTCAGTTGGTGGCATAATTAAATTTGGTACGTTTTTCTACGGGATTTTGAAAAAAAAACTTTTATATTAAGAATTTATGCTAATATTTGTAAGGCATACACTAAAATTATATATATATATATATATATATATATATATATATATATATATATATAAAACACTCAGAGTGGAATATAAAAAGGTTCACATAAAATTTCACACTAAAAACCGTAAAATTGAACACTAAAACTCAGTTCATTTTCATCACGTAACCAAGAGCCAAGCTCGAAATATAGTGTGGTTTTAGTGTTCAATTTTACGGTTTTTAGTGTCAAATTTTATGTGAACCTTTTTATATTGCACCCTGAGTGTTTTTTATGAGTTTTTATGCTTTTTAGAAGTTTTTATTACTCTATTAATAGTATATATATGCATGTATATAGGTTTATTTTGTTCATTGTGTTCGGATGACATGCACCACGTTACATGTGAAAGAATAAAACACTTTAAATCTTTCTTTTCTGTATCTTCTTAAATTACACAATGGATGTTTCTGCTACTAACGAACACGAACATTGGCTACCTTTATAACCTTGTTAGCATTGTGTTTCTAGGTGACCGATAAGACCGCCAAAGTAGATTACGAACTCGGTGCAGAGCTTCTTGTTTGAAATTCATATGTAGTTAACATTCTTAAAGTAAATAATTGCATGAGAATTAAGCTGCGTAACTAATGCATCTTTGTCAAGGGACAGCAGTAGTAAGACTGGGAGAACATGGCGGGCGACAAGTTTAATGGCCGCTAGAACATGTTCTTTCCCCGTTGGGTAGATATGTGACGTCACACTGTGAGCCCTTGCTAATTGAACTCGCCTACTGTAAAGCCCGTCCCGCAGTTTGCTGAGCTCAGCAACTGACAGACAACCCAAGTCTAATAATAGCGAGGAGGTTTAACACTCCGCTCCGACCGCCTCCCTCGTCTCAATCAGCGTTCTCGACGATGTCCACCTTGATTTAACTGGTGATCTCCGACGTTCTCTCACACGCTTCTTTTCAGTCCCCTCAGATAGCTCCACACTTTACGTCACATTGATTTCACCAGAATAAACGGTACGTGAGAAGATTTCATTCGCACATGACCTTACTGTGGGTGCAATATTCTGTTTTCATGCTATTCATGCGACAGGTGTCGTATTATTTTACCTTCAGGATCAGATCCCGCTTTGCGTTATCTGCACTGAATATAGCTGTAGTGCATGTTGATTCTTAAATTATATTACCACCAAAAATTATAAGTATATATTTAACACATTTCTTAATATTTTTCCCACATTTTTAAAATGGTTTTTAAGGCATATAGAATGTGAAGAAAATACAAGCAAATGTCCTTAAATTCTAATTACAAGATAGGTAGGGACATTTATATAAGTATAGTGTGTCCCAAATTAATAATTACATTGTTACGATTATTGTATGAAGATTTAGTTTCTTTTACTATATACCTGTTTACTTGTATACTTGACTTACTTGAGTTCACCTTTTGTAAACAAGTGAGAGGAACCATATCTCCAGAGTGCATTATGTTTTATTTAGATTAACTTAATAAAAGGCTTTTGCCGTTAACTATATAAGGTAACAAAGAAGTCCTATCAGGTTTTCAAAGCATTATATTTTGAACAACACCATCGCTATCGAGCATCTTCTTCCAACGTCATGTTGTTAATTTGTTGACTTGGTTTATTTACGGACGCTGTTTAACATATCAAGTCATCAGCGTCCCGTTCTATTCAGGGCGTGAAACGGCCGACAAATTTTGCTCAGAGGCCTCTTCTTTCGGGCTTGAGGTTCTTTATCATGCCGTAAATGTACGACACGGGACCCACGGCTTTACTTCCCTTCCGAAGGAAGCCATACATAGGATTTTTACGCCCGAAAAAATCCATCACTCCTGGCCATCTTGGGTTTAGCAGGAAAGTATGGCTGCCATTACAGCACCAGGACCGATCCAACGTCATGGAAAAATATTCATTCCATTATGATAGAACGCTTAGAGTTGGAACCAAAAGACTTATCCAGATCGGTAAAGGTTCAGAATTGTTATCCTGGGGACATGTTGTCCAAAGAAAGGAAAATATAATCTGGAATGTTTGGAGAATTTGGTGGGTACACTAGAGCGCAAATTCCCATTGGGCCGACTGCCGAGACTTTGTGATTGTGTATTCGTTCATGGTTTTCCCTGATCACTTAAGTGAATGCTGGGGTGGGTCTTTACATTCCAGAGTTGTCCACTATCCCATTGCATATCATTTCATTCCGTTAGTTATGTTACAGGTTTGAAAGTGCTAGGGAAAGCTGGCCTCGCGCGGTGTGTTCGTGGCTTGTCCTTCTTTTGTGAAGAACTTAATAACAGCTGGACACTCCATTTTGACCATGTCACAATCTTCTACACACAGCCTTCTTTATGCAACTGTATCTGAACAACTGAACACAGCGGGGTAGAAGTTACAGCTGCAGTTATTTACTTAACAAGGTATGATATCAGATAAGGATTTTGTGAAGGGGGTAATTCTTATCGGCGAAGCCGGAAACTTGTGGACATGCCCTCTATGTGGTTATAAACAATTACGAAGCTTAGTTTGTGTTTGAGAGCCATTTTCCAGCTTAAATTTGTAAACAAGCGTTCAAAATGGAGAAACGCGGATTTCGTATATTAATAAAATATTACTTTTTGAAAGGGGCAAGAACCGCAGAAACAAAGACGCAGCTGGACAAACATCACTGTGAAAGTGTACTCTCGCTTAGAGTGTATGTGAGTTTAAGTATGGCCAAACGTTTACAAGCGATGTTGACTATTGCGGACGTTCTTTCGAGACAACCACTCCCGAAATTATTGATAAAGATGTACGACATGTTGCGCGACCGGAGGCTGGAGGTGTGGATGATTGCTGAAGCTGTGGGCTTAACTGGAGTGAGTGCATCATAATTAGCAATTCAAGTAGCTATCAGCGCCAGGGAGTGCGGCCTTTGGTAAGGCTGACCAGAAAGGAGAACGTGGCGTATATTCATCGCAGAATTTAGAGCTGTCAAGTGAAATGCGGAGATGTGTGACAAACGACGAAACATGGACTCATCACTACACGCCGAAAACGAAGGAGAAATCGAAACAGTGGGCTGCAAGCGCCCCGGAGAGGGCAACATCAATTCTTCCAGGAAAACTGACGGCGGATATGTTTTAGGATTACCACGGCGTAATTTTAATTGTATTTTGGGCGTAAAAGTGTTAAGCCATAATCTTTGATTATTATGGAATGCTACTGTAGCGATAAATGACGCAATAGGAAGTATCTTCCTTAATTGGCGAAGAAAAAATTCCCATTTAATCACAAAGATGCATCAGTGCATAAGTTTACGATTCCATTTTCAAAATTATTTGACTGAATGCATGACAGCCTTCCCCTACTCTCAGATTTGACTCCCTCGAACTACTTTCTGCTCCCCAACTTGAAGATATAACTGGCTGGAACGAAACTTTCTTCGAACGGAGGGGTTTTCACCCAATCAAATGCGTATTTTACTGAGTTTAACAAATCGCTGAAATAAGAGTTGAGATTTGAAAAGAGATTACGTTGAGAAATAAAAAGTTTTTTTTTTTTCCAAATAAGTTTCGTGTTCTTAAGTTTTGCACGGATTTACCTTAAAACCCTCTCAAATTCAATGTATTATTTTTTATTTGGGCTAACAGAATATTTTTTCTTTGATTTTACCTGAGTAAGCTATTGCTTCAACATTATCTTTTAATTGTTCATACACTTTATTTGCTAAATGATTCAGTGCATGGTTATTAGTTATCACTCACTAGTAGTTCTTCTCGATGTTGCACCTTGTCCATTAAGTTTGTAACTTAAAGTACATTCTGTGTCATTAGTTTTCATTATAAATACATTGTGGGAAATTATTTTAAGCTATAACGATAAAGCAAAGAACGTTTGCCATTTAACTAAACTGCTGAAATAAATAATATTGCTGCAATGCAATATAAATTATTATCCTTATATCATTTATTTTACTATCCAGAATGAATAAAAAACAACCACCACTTCATTGCTGCGTTTCGGTTAACTGACTTTGGGGCAAAGTATTGTTTAAGCTAAATATGTTCAATAAAGCAATTTTATAGTTTAGCATATTTATCTAATTAATTTAAGTTTAAAACTACTGTCGGTTTTTGCTCGCGCTTTTTTGGTTTCGAACGCCTTTTTCTCTTTCTCTCATCCATTCTTGTTACCTGCCATATCATTTTTATTAGTTGTTCTTACTATTGGCTATCAAGCCTATCGTATGATCTGAAATTGGTGACTTAAGCATCCTTCCTTAGAATATTGTCTCTCCTACATAGTGGACACCAACTTTTTACCTTTACTTCTAAATTGTTAGGTCCGGAGCCTTCTCTGTAGGATAAGCTCTGTGGATTTTGTATAGTGTAACTTTTAAAACATGTTATTGTAATATTTGTTATATATGTGCAAAGTTTCCAGATGTTACTATTTTAAAAAAAAAGGGGAACGGGGATTTGAAAGGTTAGCATGTTATACGTAGTAGTAAAAGTTCATGCCCAAGAGGAAATTTTATTAAATGCTTGCGCTCAAATAATTTTTAGTCATATATATTAACTTGTATATATTGTGGCATAATATTCAAGGGATTTTTCTTGTTAAATGCTATATGAATATCGGTAAGTGATGTATTACACAATTTTTAAAATTAAAACTATATTACACTTACATTACATTTACATTTATCGTTGTATAACACCTTTCTTTATGATAATAAATCATTCTTCTTCCGTTATTGAGTTTCTTATGTCACATCCTGGATGTTTTCTTTCCAGTATATTCCCAAGGCTAGAACTTTAGTATTAACGGGAGGGTATAGATGTCTGTTTATTAAGTTACTGAGGGCCTATATGCAGCAAACAGTAGCATTTAGTAATTCTTGTACGTGAATAGCACATTTGAATACAATATCATATATCCTTGGCTTTATATAATTAACTTTACTGTCAAATATAATAAATATTTGAGTATGTAATCACCACAACTGCTGATTTCTTGCAACAAAATTACGTACAAACAACAATTTACATTAAATTGTAAGAATATACCTTTGATACGTAATTATTATTATTCTGCCTAGAAATTAGTGAAAATGCAGATTTTACTCTAAGGACAGTACTTCTGGAATGAATTAATTCAGACCTACTATTATCTTTGTAATCAACTAGAGTTCTATGTCTCCATAGTAACTAATTTCTTTATTTTGCCAATGCTTCCTATCCCCTCATTTAAACAGTAAGCTCTGTTCTAGAGGGAAACATTCAGTTTAAAATGCTTTACTCTATGCCTAAGAATTTTTACACACATTGGAGAGAAAGATAAAGAAGATGTGTTTGCGTTTTGATGAGATTTTCGGCTTCAGGGATTGTGCAATACTCTCAAGATTGCAGCTGTTTATTGATAACTTTGAGTATGCATGGAACAAGGGAGAATGATGTGTCTTTATAAATGACTCCACGAGTTCTAGGAACAGGCAGGGGGAGTCCGTTGTGCATACTATTTAACAATATGGTTCCTAACAGTAATAATTGGCATATATGCGCTCTATTCTGGACCTAATATTCGTGGGTTCGAATCAGCCTAGATCAACGTGTTTTTGCGGGTGTTAAAAGGCTCGAGCCTTAGTCCTTCGGAAGGGACTTATAGCCATAGGTCCCGTGCTTGTAGTTTTACGACTTGTTAAAAACTTTATTCCTGAAAAGCAGAGATTCTGTACAAAATTACACTAAATAGGTGTACTAGGCTGAATATCAACCCTTCTGAGCTCTATAGGTGTTAAGTATCATTTCAATTGATCCATGAGGTCCCTCTGAATTCGTTGTGCAATTTTATTTAACAATATGCTTCCTCGTTGTAAATAGTTGGCACTTACGCGCTCTATCGTGGACCTAATATTTGTGGGTTCGATCACAGCCTAGATCAACATGTTTTTCAGGGTGTAAAACGGCTCGAACCTTAATCCTTCCGGAGGGACCTAAAGTCAAGGGTCACGTGTCGTAGATTTACGACCTGTTAAAAAAAAAAGGTACTTCGGAGAAAAAAAAAAAGAGATCCTGATCACGTCCAAGTAATACCTTAGCATTACAATATGTAGATGACACTTTAAGCGATAGGCTGACGATCTAACTTCTGACCATATAAGTGTTAAGTATCAATTCGATGATTCATATGGCCCGTCTGAACCCGGAATAGGCCTTCTTTATGTAACTATATCTGAACAACTGAACACAGCGGAGTGGAAGTTCCTGCTGCAATTATTTACTTAACAGATAAAGTATGACACTGGATAAGCGTTTTGTGTAAGCGAGGTCGGAAACTTTATGAACCTACCCTCGTACATCTGAGGGAGAATTCGGCCTCATGGCTTTACACGTGTCCCTTGCGAAATTACGGGCACGTTGAGTTCCTCCAATTTGTACAAAATTTCCATTATTCTTGAATTCATGTACAAATATTGCTTTTATTTCTTCCCCAGCGGATCATCCTGTATTTTGCTTTCATTTGTTAGTGTCTGAACAAGTTATTAAAAAGTTGGAGAAGTGATATCTGGCAAAACCTCAAATGTCAGGATTCGCTGTCAAAACTTAGAACACAAAGTGAACTTATGTATGTACTTTGCTCTCTGTCTGCATTAATCATTCTGTCTTTGCCGTCTCTTGCTCTGTGAAAACGGCAACTCCACTAGAATGTTGGAAATCTGAGAATCCAGACCAAGTTAACAATGAAACTGCAAAACGACACTTAAAATGTTATTAAAAGCAGAGTTAAATAGCAGCAGAGCAATCAAATACGTGCTTTTCGAAGGAACTAAACTTATCAATGTTTTCAACCGTGTTCAGTAAGTGGAAATACTTCCCACGTAAGTTCGTGTTGCAAGGTTGAATGAAAAGCAATTCCTTCATGAAAATTTCTGTAAGTGAAATGGAAATGTACATTAATTATCTACACTGAGGGCATTTCTGCCAGTAATGAACAAGTTTCGTAAGGTGAGCACGAATGATGTCCACCTTCAGATCCTGACGCCGTGTCAACTTCTTTATTGAGTTATAGTGATACCAATGAAGATATTTTAGAAAGTTTCGGCCGAAGATAGAAATTGCAGTAAGTCTTATCATTATATCACTTAATCTCTCAATTTCTGTTTATTTTTGATAGTGTTTAACGCCCGTTTTTACTGCTGAGGCACCACAGGCGGTGAACAGTGATGATATATGGGATCAAATGATATTTTGGAAAAGGATTTTTTTAAAGCAAGGAATCGAAGAAAGTGCACGCACCCATCTTGCACTAACCTTATTCATGTTTAAATGTTCATGAATAATTCGAAGGACTGTTGTTTTAAAAAGGTTCAACCTTAGTGCTATTTCTGTAACTTTGAGCCGGCGGTCTTCCATAATTTCTGCTTCCACAAGAGCGATGTTTTCAGAAGTGAGCACATCCAAGGGTTGACCTGCACGCTGTTCGTCTCCAATGCTTTCTCGACACATTCGAAAAAGTTTGTCCCATTCTTGTACAGTAGAATATGAGGGGAGTGCTTCCCCATATACACCGTCCAATTGCTGTTTAATTTCATTTGGAGCAAGTCCTTCTTTTGTGAAGAACTTAATAACAGTTCGATACTGCATTTTGAACATGTCACAATCTTCTATACATAGCCTTCTTTATGCAACTATATCTGAACAACTGAACACAGCGGAGCGGAAGTTACAGCAGCAATTATTTACTTGAGAGATAAGGTATGGGCACCAGATAAAGGTTTTGTGAAGGGGTTATTTCTTATCGGCGAGGCGGGAAAGTTATGGATCTCCCTCGTATATAAGTTATATCGTAGTTGCAGAATAACACACCTTAATTCTATCTAATGTATGCAAAAAAAGCCAATATCTTATATGTTTCAAGATAATTGACATTCAGATTTTGTCTTTTTTTACTTTTATGTTTACATTAAGGAAAATAGAAAATATTTATAGATTTTTAAAAAGTTAAAACGTTCTGGAGCCAAATTGTTTTGATGTGTTTAAAATGAATCAGAGTAAGAAAACTTTTTCGTGGACTATATTTTATTTACTCATTCCTCATAAATGACAAATGCCGGTTAGACCCAGAGCGCTTCCTTTAAAAAAATATACTAATTTATCATTTCATCTCTTATGTCAATCAGTGCCTCAATAGTAAAAACATGTATTAAACACTATTAAAACACAAGGACATTTGTATTGCAAATAAGACATTGTTTAAACGGAACAGTACTTGTTTTAGGTGCATTATCTCCCTTTTAATTCTCTGAGGTTTTGCACTTGGCTTCCTTCCTTCTGAACACTGGATAAAAGAATATTTTAGCCCTGCAAAGGCATGCTCTTTATTCTAGCCATGGATAGAGTGAGGTAAACATTTTACGCAAGAAAAGCTGTAAAGTTATGCAATGTTGAATTCTCACTAGCATTTTGAGCTGAGGAGGGTTTGGTAAAAAGGGAATAAACAATACCACGAGGGTAAAACAAATACTTTCTGAAGGCCAGAAAGGGGGGCTAAGTGAAGTGACAATTTATTAAAACAAACGAGATTCTGGGCCAGATGAAAAGGTCCACTAATCGAGTACTTAAATCGTCATGCGGTGCATAAATAATGCGCACCATCGACAAGGGCTGGAGGGGAGGAAAGTTGGATGGAACTTGATTTTCAGCTATAAACGGCAGCTTGATTGTGAGTTAAAGAGAAGGCAGATGGCTGCAACGGATGGAAGAGGGTCTTGAGGAGGTGATGGCAAGGGGAACCCAAAATAACGATCTCATTAAAGACGGTCCTCGAGAGGCCGAGGAAGGGATTCTGCCTTTACCTTGCCCGAGGGGAGTTGGGCGCTTGAATTTAGACCAATTAACGAACTAAATAAACATTTCCAGTGGACACGTAGTGCTACAGTGCCCGGAGTTTCCGGACTTTTTCATTGCGAATGACGTGCCCAGACTTGTCATGTTTCCTGAACCACATTGTCTGATTAACTCAGGGCGGCGTGTCTAAGACTTCAGGACTGTGACTTGTTTGTCCAGCACCCCAGAATAAGTTTAGCTTATGGAAAACTATTACATTTCCGAATACAACAAATAAGAGAAAGTGTATAGGATTCTATAGGATTACCTTAAACCCATTTTGTATTTATAGGTTAATAAATTAAAAGAGGGTAAAACACTTCTATCTTTATTATGTAACTAAATAGGAATTAAACATTTTATAAAACATTTAAACCCCATATTCTGAAGTGTTGTATTTCCTTTCACTAGAAAATATGCTTCACAGAAAACAAAATTCTGTTTATATGAAGGGTATAGGGGAAAACAATCAAAATTCATTTTTGCTTAAATTTGAGAGTTTGGTGCCAGTGGATTGTAGGTATGTAACACTTCCAGTTCATTCATACCATAAAAATCAACATATAAAAAATAATCTCCACGGGAAAAACATTTAGAGTCCTCTGTAAAACACCTACAGTGAGACCATAGTAAGAAACGGAGCTGATGAAGTTGTATTTATATTGTTTGACCTTTGTTTCCATCACCTGGACCCATCGGCGAAATTTGCAAGTTGCTTTTTTTTTTATTTGTGTCCTTACCAAAATAAAAATTACA
Source organism: Metallyticus violacea (assembly GCA_030762175.1). Classification (NCBI taxonomy): domain Eukaryota; kingdom Metazoa; phylum Arthropoda; class Insecta; order Mantodea; family Metallyticidae; genus Metallyticus; species Metallyticus violacea. The sequence continues at coordinate 8,442,046 of CM060841.1, forward strand.
CAACTATTCGCCTCGTTCATACTTTGGTTCATAAGTACAACAGATCTGAATCAGTGAAAGTGACTTTTCCCATCAGAGGTCGCATTACCTTATGGAATGTGACAAAGATATCGGTTTAATAAATAAAAAAAAAAAAAAAACATGCTGAAACACCCAGCGATTGTAATGAGCATATCAGAAGATGCTGCCACTATCTCCCTGAGTGTTCCGAATATATTTTTAAATCGTGTTCTTCATTTTTTAATAAAAATATACAAAGACTGTCCAATGAAGATAAGAGAAATTGCTGCTGAGCAAACCTGTTCTAGAACTATAAACAGTCGTACAACCTACGACGCTCCTGGGTGTCCCATGTTTGTTGACAAAATGTGCCGTACACAGACTGATAAGCAGCCTGCCTCTTACTGGTCAACTTGAATTCCCTTTTTCAAGAAAAAAAAAAATGATGAAGAGATTCTTTTTTTCAAGGCTACCTGTAACAGACAAAACATAATTTTGACTGATTGATTATTTTCAATAGTGTTTCATTAATGTTTATATTCTTCTCAATAAATATCTAGTGCAATTTGATACATTCCATAATAGAGTTAGTGGATTCAGATTATTTTATCTACAAGTATGTGTACATTGACTTTTTATTGTCAATTAACATAACAAATAACACATGACACTAATTTAAAAAGAAGGATCTGTTAGAAAATTACTTTACTAATTATTCTAGGGAAAAAAGCAATATATATATATATATATATATATATATATATATACTATGCTTAATTTATGTAGCTAATTTAAACTTCAAATACATTCTTGTATAAAGGTAAAAATGAAATTTGCTTGTTTTTCTCTTGTAATCTTCATATGATCATCAAACTATGTTTTCAGTTTGACTGCATTGCTTCCTAAATTGCTCTTGTGTCCAAAAGAGCAATAAAATAAGAAATCAATAAAATTAAATAGTTAATCTTAATAAATACTCGAGAACTGCACGAGAAATACCAATTACAGGATTTGCAATAGAGTCAGATAACACTTTTTTATAATATTTTTTAAAAAATTACCTTATTCAGGTGTTCACGATATAAATCACTTTGATAAAGACGATAATACATGATGAGAAACCACTCCGATTGTGAAGAAATTTAGTGCTGGATTTTGTTGTTGGCCTCACGTTGGATGCCAAATTTTGAAGCGGTTTTGTCTGTCCCAACAATCACAACAATTAAAGCTGTTTAGTAGACCCCGGCTACGTGCATACGTGCACCAAGAGATCTGTTGTCAACGTGGATTAGCCTCATGTTGTCATGCCAATTTGAAGTGGTTTAGTAGATTGATCATAGTTCGCTTCGGTGTTGTTGGCCACGCTTCAGTGACAACAATTTCGATTATTTTGTTGACTCGTACTCGACAGGATTAGGAGAGAGTTTCTGTAGTGTAAATAAGCACGCGAAGCGACATAATGAGACCAACTGGTATTTTATTATGTCCAAAATCTTTCGCGTCCTCTGGTATTTTTCGTACGATAGACTTAGCCACACAGATACAAACTTATTTGCCTCGTGTGAAACTTATAAATGAGTGCTGTGGCGCTGGAAATTGAAAGTCGAACTTATAATGAGTACTGCAAACTGCTTCGCACTGAGAAAATGCGTCTCTCGGCGTGTAGAACTAAGAACTTCTTCTGCGAATTGCTTACTGACTCTTCTCAGTATATTGCTTATAACTGCCTCTCGCCGCGTGTAAAATTTAAATTGCCTAAAGCTGTGTGTATCTTTCGCGTGTAGATCTTAAAATTGCGTACCTCAAACTGATTAAGAAAATACTAGGTAACCACCTTCTTATGTATTAAATTGTAATAAAAAATCGTGGCTAAGAGACATCAAAAGCGCAAGCCTGGCGCCTTTATTTAAAATTTTGAAACATACAACTATCATTGGCTGGTTAAAGTTCACCTGCCGTAGTACTATTCAATGTTATTTAAAGTTTAAAACTTTAAAACGTTTAAAACTTTGTCGACATTGGTCAGCTGTACAACCATCGTTCGGAGTCATATAGCTCTTTAATGACTTCAAGAGTTCTTTTAGAAAGTGGCGTCACACTCCATCCTCGAGTTCATTCTCCCTATTGTAAAGCTTTTATATGATCCCCTCAGCCTCCAAGCTACCGTAGGCAGTTAACACCAGGGACTTTCCCTTTTGTTGACTTACACTTTACAGATTACAGTTATAAAGATAAAGATAGCCTATTGTGTCCCTTAATGGTAAATTCCTCCTAACACGTAGGGAAAACTCGCTGTTTCCTAACGTGGTGAGCTATTCCACGCTAGTTGCTCGTATGCTTTCTAAGACACTCTTTGGTTACTCCATTTCTCACTGCACTAGTTGCTTCTCGAGAGATTTTCATTTTTCTCTTCCGCTTGCTACTCTGGACCAATCTGGATCTGCATGTTCCTTGAAGATGTCTGCCATCTTCTTCTGGGTCGGCCTTGTGTTTATTTTCCTACCCAGGGGTCTCACGTGGAGATCTTGTAGGTCCACCTATTGTCCTGCATTCTTGCGATGTAACCGGCCTATTGCCATTTGCTTTTGGTAGTTATTTGTGCGATGTCTGTTGTCTGAGATAACTGCTTTATTAATTCTGTAGATATTTTGTTATTCAAAGTTATTCCCAGGTTCTTACGTCAACATTTTCTTTGGCATATTTGAATTTTGTTCTCTTGTTTTTCTGTTAGTTACCATTATGGCACCCATATATTAATACAAGATATACACAGGTTTCGAGCGTCTGAAATCTGATTTTCTTAGTGTTTAGTCTAACAATATAAACTTAAGGGCCCAAAATGCCCTCCAGGTTAATGAGATCCTTCTTTGTACTTCCTTTTCCATTTTATCATGGAAGGAAATCTGTTGTCCTAGTATGTATATTCGCTCACATATGTGAGTATTATTTTTATTGGGGTTTCAGGTCCGTTTAAAATTAACTGCGTCTTCAGTTTGTTTAGTGCTTTCGGTGTTTTGGCGAATAAGACCACATCGTCGGCAAATCTTACATTTGTTAGTCGACTGCAGTTTATGTTGATACCGGAATTATTATGGCATTTCATTTTCCTGAATATGTGCTCCTTTACACAAGTGAAGAGTTTAGGAGAGATTGGATCGCCTTGGCGAACTCCTCTTTCTAGTCTGAACGGTTTTCCTCCCCTGTTTTTACTTTCTAAAATTGTTGACTACATACCGTATTGTAAACACATACATACAGGGTATCTACATCAGGAACTACAATATATAAAATCTTATATTATGTTTAATCAGACATATTATATTATGTTCACGGTTTAGTGAAGGTGAGCCGTAAGTACATTTTAAATTACCATGAATGGCCCTCGTTCACAATTCATCGCTGCTTTATTTCACTTTATCTGTATGCATTTTTTTTCAAATATTTCCGTAACTAATGGTAGCAGAGGTAGCTTTTTATTGCACAGTGTCAGTCGCTGAATTAAATTTTATTCATTTTTTATTTATATTCATTTCTGTTTTAATCTGTTTATGAGTAAATATTTCCCTAGGGTTTCTTCCTTTGGAATTACGCGTTCACCGATTACAAAGTATTTTATTAGGATATGAAGTAAATGTATTGTTATAAGGGATACAGTGTAAAAGGAAACATGTTTATCTAATACCCGGTACCGAACTGCAGACTTGCAGCTGAGATGTGATGTAAGAAACGGATGGCAATTTCAGCTTCCCCAGGCCAGAGCGATATTCCTGGTTACGGACGTTCCCCTACTGCATTTTCCATATGGAAATGGTCGCTGGAGTGGCAAACAATTCTCTAGTCACTTGTTCGTAGCGCATAACCACTGATTGCTTATTGGATTTGCGGTGACATGTCTCCCTCATGGTGTGTGTGGTCTCCGTGGCCTGCCGCAACTGCCTTATGTGTGCTACCCTGCGTTACATGTACGCTCTTTCTCGCACCCTCCGTTCTGTTGTCTTATTCTATAACTCACGGCATTCTAAAAAGTCTTCGGACTTTTTAAATGTCCGTATGCATCATTACATGGTGCAACATTTCGTCCCGCATCATACGATTGTAGATTTTAACAAAGTGTTGGTTATATTATCAGTTACAAAAATACGAAATCATTTTTTTCGCAGTACAAAAAGTGGGCGAAATTTGTTTCATGCATCAATCACACATTAGAGTTTCTGTAAAAGAAAAAAAAACAAAAAAGGATTAACCCTTTCTCTTCTTCAAACTTGCCTTCTAAACTCAAGATCGCGGTTCGAACCCGGCCAGGATCAATGGTCTTTTTCGGGGTAAAAATCCTAAGTATGACTTCCTTCGGGAGGGAAGTAAAGCCGTGGGTCCCGTGTCGTACATTTGCGGCACGATAAAGAACCTCAAGCCTGAAAGAAGAGACCTCTGAGCAAAATTTGTCTGCCGTTTAATGCCCTGGTTTGAATGGGACGCTGATGACCTGAGCTGTTAAAGAGCGTCCGTAAATAAACCATATCAAAAACTTTCTTTTATTTTCGTTTCTTAAGTAGAAGAATACAAAGAAAGAAGAGAAGATAACAGAAATTAAAAAGAATGGAGGGCAGAAGTTCTTGTTATCCTCTCTCTCTCTTTCTCTCTTTTCTATTCTATTTTATTACTGCCTTTCCTTGTGCCTTTTCCTCTACTTTCTCACATTTCCTTCCTAAAGTAGGCAGATAGAAAAGAGCAAAAGAGTAAGAAGGAAACAGACGCTTATTCTCCCGCCTCTCTCCATCTCTCTCTAACTCAAAGGTTAAAAAAGAAAAGTTAGACAAGAAAAATGTTTTATTTTCTTTTGTCGTCTCATCTCTTTTCGTTTTCTATTCTTGTTCCTCCCTTTTCAAAGAAGGAAAAGCATGATGCAAAAGATTAAGAAGACAGAAGAGAACAATGGATGACAAATTTCTTGTTATCCTATTTTTCTCTTAAAGAAGAAACAATAAAGAATGAAAAGGAACGAGTTTTTTAATTTAATTTTGCGATTTTCTTTCTGCTTTTTTCGTTCTATTCCCTGCACTTTCCTGTTTTTATTTCATCGTTTATTCTATTATCCTTTCTTTTTCTGTTTATCACCACCACATTAATTGTACATCTTCTTAGGACTGTAATAGAAAAACGTAATATTGTTTATGGTGAATTAACTGTCCTTATCTATGTACAAATATTCATGTCTGAGAGTCCTTAGTGACAGGAGAATCAGGTGCAACGGTTTAACAGTCAACAGGAAAGAAGACGCTTCTTTATTATCTTTCTCTTCTTCATGCATATTTGAAAATATCTCGATGTAAGACAACTTAAGATCAAGGATAAAAATTTATATTAAATGTGATTTTAACACATAATGTTTGGTTAAGCTTTGGTATTCGTCAGATAAAAGATCATGACCGGGACTCGAACAAGAAACGTTGGTTTACTATGCCCTGTAGGCCCCTGTGGTTATCTCATTATAGATATTTCATCCCTAAAGCAAATGGTAACCTTCTCATACTTTCGGCCCAGGATTAAGACTAATTTACATTACATATGTAACTCAGACAGAGAAGATAGGGCACGGTAGCTCAGATGGAAGGGCATCAGCGCACTAAGTCGAAGGTCCATGGTTCCATCTCCGGCCGTGAGCTCGAAATTTTCCTGACTCTCACTACCAGAGAAGTAAAATGGTCAATATTTATTAAAAATAATGTCCCAAGAGTTTCTGCAGCCAAAAATACAACAGTTTTCACTATGAAAATATTTTGTAGACTACTTAAAAAAAAACTGTGTAGGTACTAAGATAGGTCCATAAGTTTCAAGCCTAACCATTTGCTAGGTATGTTAAAACAAAACTTATATTTCACTTTTCAATATAACTATTGAAATATACCCTTTATTACAATACACTTCTCACATTTTTGAATTGACATTTCAACCCCCTGGCCCAAATAGTCGGAAGTCTTCTATAAAATGGCCATATCAGCATCCACCACATATTAGTCACATTTAAATTTCCTTCCTCAAAGGTCCTTCTTGAGTTTTAAGAAGAGAAAATGGTCACTGGGAGCTAGATCTGGGGTGTAGGGTGGATGATTGACCTCCTTGAAGCCACATTTCTTCACAGCTTCCTTTGCAACAAGAGCTGTGTGCACAGGCGCGTTGTTGTGAAGGCGCACACCACCACTCAGCTTTCCTCGCCTTTTCTCTTTGATGGAAGCATGTAGTCAGTGCAGTAGGCCAGCACAGTACTCCCCATTTACTGTGGTGTTCCTCTCCTTGAAGCCATTGAAGAGTATTGCTTCATAGTCACAAAAGATTGTGGTCATCATCTTCTTGGTTGACTGAGTGACCTTGACCTTTAGATGCGGTGCTTCGCCAGGTTTACGCCAGCCACTCTATTGATTCTCTTTTGGACAAGGGATCATAGTAGAGGGCTATAGTTCCATCTCCTGTAATCCAACAATGTCTTAGAACTTCTCTCTCGCTGCCACAGCAGAACTCCAAAAATGCCTGACAACAGATGACTGGTTGCTGCTTTTGTACTGAGGAAAGAAGTCTAGGCACCCATCTTGCACTAACCTTATTCATGTTTAAATGTTGATGAATAATTCGAAGGAATATTGTTTTAGAAAGGCCCTTACCTATTTCTGCAACTTTGAGTCACCGGTCTTCCATAATTTTTCCTTCCACAAGAGCGAGCGATGTTTTCAGGAGTGAGCACCTCCAAGGGCCAACCTGCACACTCTTCGTCTTCAATGCTTTCTCGACCCTTTCGAACAAGTTTGGCCCATCTTTTACGGTAGAATACGAGGGGGATGCTTCCCCATATACACCGTCCAATCGCTGTTTAACTTCATTTGGAGTAAATTCTTTTTTGTGAAGAACTTAATAACAGCTCGATACTCCATTTTGAACATGTCACAATCTTCTATACATAGCCTTCTTTATGCAACTATATCTGAACAAACACAGCGGAGCGGTAGTTACATCTGCAATTATTTACTTAACTGATAAGGTATGACACCAGATAAGGGTTTTGTGAAGGCGATAATCCTTATCGGCGAGGCCGGAAACTTATGGACCTATTCTCATACCGTTGAATGCAGGAGAATAAGTTTGCATGAACGTGAAAGGAAAGATTAATAATAACAAAGTTAACTAAAAGTGTAAGAAGCAATTTGCAGTGGGATTTGACATAATGCTGTTTAATAATAACTTTATTTATCTTCTAGGATTTATTTTAAAAGGTTCCCCGGAAAATCATATTGGGAAAACGCGGTTAATATAGCATGCAAATTACTTAATAAAATGGCTATATAAAGGCATCGTTTATGTTCTAAAAAGGGGCTCTAAGATTACAGCTTATTGTTATAGCATCTATATTATTTGTGTTTCTCTGGAACAAATTAATGCATCATCATGATTGGACCATTAATGGCCACCTGCTCACTAACTCCCCTCATTGACGGCAATAAATCACTTGCAGGGAAGGGGGGGGGGGAAGGAGTACTTTTTCTGCTCTCTATGTCTCGGATGGACACGATTCGTTGGACATGAGGACTATTCCTTCACGAGAGAGAAAAGGAGGGAGAGATTTTCGTCCTCATCAGCAAGAAAGGAAAGTGGAGGTTACTGAGCTGTAACGTGTCCGACCGAGGGTGTGCAGTTTGAGATAAAAACTTGCAACTCTTTTTCTATGGGGTCGTCTTTTTTTTTTCGGAAAGTTGTAATAACTAATTGCTAGAATATCCGTTTTTATCGGTTTTGTGTTTCTACATTGCTAAAAATTAACTCTGGAAAAACATGCCCTTACCTATGTCTCTGTCTTTGTAGTCAATCTTTCAGTAGCATGTTGCATTGTGTTATTGTTAATATGCATGTTGCTATTCCCTCTGCCTTTAAAACACAATTCTGTGCATAAACATTTATCATAGGCTTTACGATTTAAATTTTTATCAATCACACGATCTTTCGTTTTACCTTGTTAGTACGCATGTTTCTGACCAATGTTAACGTTTTCAGCTGTTTTGAATGTTTAGTTCAATGTTGACAGTCGAAAAGGTTAGATGTGTTTTGGTGTACTAGGCGATTTTTTTACTTTCGAAAAAGATGGATCAAAGAATTTGTATTAAATTTTGCTTGAACAATGGAACAAAGTGCAACAAAGTATTCGAAATGTTCAGTTTGACTTTTGGCGAATCTACTATGAGCAAGACAAGAGCTTATGAGTGGTACAGACGTTTCAAAAAGGGCCGTGAAGACGTTGAAGATGACTACCGTCCTAGCACATCAATAACCGTCGACAAAGTGGAAGAAGTGAAGAAAATTTTTCTGGAAAATCGCCGAATCACTGTCAAGAGGTTGTTGGTGATGTCGGTAAATCATTTTGGGCATGAAACGTGTGGCAGCAAAGTTTGTTCCTAGATTGCCGAATTTCGAGCAAAAACGACGTCGCATAGACTTCGCTCAGGAATTGCTGAATGAGGTCAACAACGATGCAGAACTTCTTGAAAATGTCATAACCGGTGACGAAATACGGGTATATGGGTATGACGTCGAAACCAAGGCCCAGTCGCCCCAATGGAAACTGCCTGAAGAGCCACGACCGAAAAAAATTCGACAAGTTCGATCAAATGTGAAGGTTTTGCTCGCTGTTTTCTTCGATTTCTATGGCATAGTGCATCATGAGTTCCTGCCTTATGGTAGTACGGTCAATAAGGACTACCTGGAAGTAATGCGCCGTTTGCGTGATGCAATCCGACGAAAACGGTAAGATTTGTGGCAAACCAACTCGTGGAAATTGCATCACGACAATGATCCTACTTACATCTCACGGCTTATTCGTGATTTTTTGGCAAAAAACAAAACCGTTCAGCCTCCATATTCGCCGGACATGACTTCCTGAGACTTCTATCTATTCCCGAGGCTGAAGAAAACCATGAAAGGACAACGTTTTGCCACCATTGATGACGTAAAAACACAATCGCTGAAAGACATACCGAAAAGGGAGTTCCAGAAGTGCTTCCAAAATTGGAAAAGGCGCTGATACAAGTGTATTATATCCGGAGGGGATTACTTTGAAGGGGACAGAATTTATTTTGATGAATAAATAAAGATTCTTTAAGAAAAACGAATATTACCGTTATTTTTTGATCGCACCTCATATAACTAACGGAGGTACGCCGGAGTTTATTACAAAATTGAGCATTAAAAAATAACACAAGCCTAAACTATCAAAATTGAAGGAAAGCTGAATGAGATTAAACATAAAAACGAATGCGATGATCTGTATTTCCCTTTGTAAGAGAAAAATATAATTGACTGCTTAAAATGATTGTGTATATTCCTCTTATCCCTGTTTTATATAAATACTTACAATAAATACGTAAATTTACATCTAATGTGAACGGAAAGGCCATCTTTAATGGAATATTTGAAATACTTCAATAAATAAAAAGATGCAACGTTTTTAGCAACTAAGTGTTTTATAGCCGACAAAAAGAAAAAGACAGGATATAAAGTTTATGATTATTCCACAGTAATATTATTCCTTTCGGAGGCCTTTAGCATATGTATATGTGCCTATGCATATATCACAATTACATCGAACAATTTCAGCTCACATGTCACAAATATTATGCAAAGTCAAACAATAACATTCCTGTTAGTTATTAGGCGTTAAAGTAAATTTAGTCTTAAGTAGGTCAATATATTAAAATACCCTCAGTTAAAAGTTAAATATTTTAAATTTTTAATACAATTTTCATCTTATGTTGATTAGTCCTGAATTCCATGTGCAAATATTTGTTCCAACTTTTTCTACACTTTACCTTTTTTGAATCTGTCTTTCCCATTGGAATTTCGCTGCTTTTCGCACATCTACAATGCATACATTTTATTTTTCCACTCTCCATTACAGGACTTGCTTCGGCAATGATTCGCTGCGTGCATTGCCATTTAAGAGCATCGCTGAAAGACGGTTTTGAGTAAAGCGTTGATTTTCATATCTCCGTTTGTGTCTGTTCAGACATTTAATAATAATAATAATAATAATAATAATAATACTGATAATAAAATATTTTTCGTTTGTTGTTGCTTTTTATATTACCTTCGTCAAAGCTATTAGAAATAATAATTTGTTAATTACTCCTAAATCCTGTACTTATTTGTATGCACTTGTTATTTCATAATCCAATGATAGTTTAATTAATTTATTTTTATTGTTTACAGGTGAGTGTTCACGCATGGATTTTCAACTCGTTTAATCTGCATATGGGTGAGTTATAATTTCAAGGCGTTATTATTATTATTATTATTATTATTATTATTATTATTATTATTATCCAATACGCTTACTTTGTTATTTTTTGTGGTCATAGGGAGAAATGCTGCTATATTATTAAAAAAAAAAACGAACTTATTTAAAGTATTTAGATTGTTGCTTATTTTTGTTGGGCTAAAGATTTTATTAAACATTTACAAAAGAATATTTATTTCCTTGTTATGTCGACGTGGATTAAATGAGTTTTGAAAGCTTAATAACATTTTAAAATGATGTTACATTTAATGTAACTTCTTTCATCTGCCTATGCAATTATTTTTCACTTGTTAATGTGCTATTAATCTAAATTTAATGTATCATTGTTAACCGCAGACATATACACTAAAGCTCAATGAAATGGAATTTTCAGTATTTCTTTAAAAATTAGGAAATGCATTTTATTAATATGTGTATACACTTTTCATTTAGAGAATTTAGTAGATACTATATTTTCACAGGGCATTTTTTGGTAATTTCTTAGCTTAGCTAGAAAAGATTCAAAACATCTTTATTCAACACAAGAAATATATTCGGCTTCAGTTATAAATCTTGTCCGCTTATGCAATGTTTAAACATCTCGGCTACTCCACATACCGTAGCCGGCGGCGTCTATATTTCACTCCCCTTAGGTCCTTGAGTGTCGTTTTCTTAACCTATTCTATGCCGGTTTCACAGCAGCATACATTCATTCTTAAATATATTTAGACAGTTGACTCTAGTGTGTGACATTTGCGTGTGTTGCAAGATTTATTAAGAACTTTCCTGGTCTAGGAGACGAACTTTTTACTATTAGATCATTTACTGCAGTTGATGGTAGTACATAGGAATGTCAAATAGAAGAATACACACTAGAAACTACATAAACTAAACAGTAAATGACAAAAAAGTAATGTAGCTGGAACCTAACCGTCGGTCCTGGTGGTGCAGTGGTAACCATACTTGCCTTCTAAACACAAGGTCGCGAGTTCAAACCCTGCCAAGATCGTTGGATTTTAATCCTAAGTATGGCTTCCTTCGGAAGGGAAGTAAAGCCGTAAGTCCCATGTCGTACATTTACGGCACGATAAAGAACATCAAACCTGAAAGAGAGACCTCTAAGCAAAATTTCTCGGCCGTTTCACGCCCTGAATAGAATGGTACGCTGATGACCTGAGATGTTTAAAAGTGTTCTTAAATAAACAAATAAAAAAAAAAAAGGAACCTAACCCACTAAACCCCTATAGCCCTATATATCTGGGGAAACATTTCATTCATTTAAACAAGGGACTGCAAGTTTGTTTCTATATTTGCGTTTTATGTCCGCAAAACAATTTATGTAGATGCCTACAGAGCGACAAAAGGTACACATAGTAGCATTTATAAAAACTTTGAGAGTTTTATTTCGCAATAAAAACTCGTATTGTGCCTCAATTAAATATCGCCCAGTGATTTTCCGAACCTGAACCTTAGTAACGAAGAGAAACAAACAATCTTTTCAGTATTTTGCGTCGTTTACCGACTCCACTATACATCCAACATTCGAGATCATTTTCTAGCAATGCTTTATCCGAGAGTCAGCACTCTTGAAGTATTTCTCCGGAAGCTAGACCGTTTAACTTTCAACGCGCGTTTGTACTTCATAAGAAAGAACCGAAGCCGTGTCGATACTCTCGACGCCTGTCATCTCTGCACCTCGAGGTGCTAAGAACCTGCCTATGTCGATTCTGAACTATTGAGATGTCGCAAATGTCACTCTCTGCAAAGCTTTCCTCCAAGGCAACCCACCTACACACGTACAGAATCAAATCGCTATATATATATGTTTTTTTCATCGCACTTTCTCCTTTACCTCCAGCACTTGCTCTTTTTCTCTCCCTCTCTCAGGCGCTTTTCTCCATACATCAATCTTTTACTTATCCTGCTAAGATAGCAACAAAAATTCCCTCATGATGGACGAAGGGGGGTGGAGGGTTGGAGGGGAGAGTGGCTGATGACGGAAAAAAGAACAAGTAAATATTGTGGCAACACTTTTATATCTTAGATATCGCTTCTGATGTATATTTTATATGGGGTGTGCTTTGCCTTCTTTTATCAGCTTTATTCTCCTGAAATATCAAGAATGAGTTTTGTTTCATTACGAAAGTATCTTTTCTCCCTAGCTTGTTTAATCTGGGCTTCTAAAAGTTTTTGTATAAGAGTGTGGAAAATAGGATGGAAAAAAATGTTTTCTTCCTATTTAAATGGGAAGGAACGAAATATATACATAATGGTTTTTTTTCCCCTCAGCTGTTTTAACACGAGCAGCTGTTTTAACACGAGCTGATTAGATGTAACCCAAGGTTAACCGCGAGGATCGCAATCAGTCCTTCAACAAGTCAACTACTATTTTTATACTACAATATTCATAACGTAACTTATTTTAAATGTATTATAATTTATTTTAATTTGCAATTTAAAAACAACGAGAGTTAGAAATATTGAATCGATTAGTATTTGTAGTGTATTGTTAGTTATTGAAACATTTAGTAGCTCGATGATTTGAAGGCTAATTGAAAATTATAACGAAATTTGATAAAAGTGTTAAAGATTTTGAAGTAACTCCACCCGAGATAGTCGGTCCTGGTGGTGTAGTGGTAACCATACTTGCCTTCTAAGCCCAAGATCGCGGGTTCAAACCCTGCCAGGATCGATGGATTTTTCGGGCGTCAAAATCCAATGTATATCTTCCTTCGGAAGGGAAGTAAAGCCGTGGGTTCCGTGTCGTACATTTACGGCACGATAAAAAACCTCAAGCCTGAAAGAGAGGCCTCTGAACAAAATTTGTCGGCCGTTTCACGCCCTGATTTGAATGGGACGCTGATGACCTGAGATGTCAAGAGCATCAAAAAATAAAAAGTAAATACCTCTTTTATTATCTTCAAGTAAGAAATACCGACCATTGTTGCACTTTTTAGAATGAGGCATAGTGTGCAAGACACTTGTACTTGCACGACCATTGACTCATTCTTTTTCTTCTGTATCATGGGTTTAGGCCAAAGGTCTCTTTGCACACCTTAGAGCTGTTTCTACCTCAAGAGAACTAATCTCGCCAACGACTTAAACGGCGTTCTGCACTTCTTTTCATTTAGATTTACGATTAAACGCCGTTTTCAGTGTAATTCTTTGATTGCATTTGTGATAATTGTCTTTCATTGTTAATATTGGCTATACTAAAGAAAACGTTTCTATCTCGGGGCTGCCACTGCTTTATAAAATGTTGATTGTGTCGAAGATAATGTAAAGTAGGGGTTGGCCCAGCGCCTGGCAGGTGCTGGAACTCCGCCTATATCCGTGCATTGTCACTCTTGGATCCTGGCGTCCGGTGTCTCCCATATCGCATCTTCCTCTCCCATTAGTAGGGTAGGCACAAACGGTCAGACCTTTAACAAGTCTGAAGTATGTTTCTCCGGTCCTACCAATTAAATCGAATTCGCTGCGAAAGCATCTCTATAAGATCAGGAAGGGATTAATAAGGAAGATGCAAAACAACATATTATGGGGGTTTTATGTGGCAATAATAAGCATGGCAAGGAAGATTCATAAATTCACTTGATGTATACAGGGTGCCTCAAAAATACAGAGCTTAATATGTTGTGTGGGATGGCAAACTGTTCATTTTTCAAGAAGGAACCCATGTCCGGCAAAGCACGGTTTGGGCGCTGTAGAGCGTCGAAGTTTGAGAATAATTTTGGGTGCAGTGATGGATTTCTGTTCCACATTTCGTCAACAACTGCAACAAGAGCAGTACATTACAAAAGGGTTTTAAACTCTGCCTGCTACTCGATCGCAGAGCCCGATGCTCAGCTGGACACATATGAGCCGATCGCTGCGGTTGTATTGCTCCGTGGATTCTACAACAAGGTCTTACTTTGACATTACAGGAATAATGTACCCCACAGAAAATAGTCGAGGGGTATAAGATCTGGTGACCGTGTTGGCCATGGAACAAATTGTTCACACTCCAACGTTCTCAAACTTCGACGCTCTACAGCGCCAAAAACCGAGGTTCTTTCTTGAAAAATGATCAGTTTGCCGTCCCGCACAACATACTAAGTGCTGTCGTGTTTTTTAGACACCCGGTGTAAATTTTCTATTAGAATGTTACTATCTTTTGGGGTTAAGAAGAGGAAATTCATGAACAATGATTGTAGTGCAAATAATAATTTAGTGCCCTCTCTTAACCTAATAGATGAGTTGAACAAATGAATTTTGTAAATGATAAATATGATAGTGGCAAGGTGTGAGTATAGCGAATGGAAGTGGCGTTCGTAGATTCCTTTCTTTCTCGGCCAGCACGTTGAAGGGAAGGCTTTACGATGCTGGGGGGCTTTGCGATTCCCTATTGACGAAGAGAGTGAGAGATATAGATAGAGATGGCAGAGAGGGAGAGAAAAATCCATTTCCTATCACTGTGCCTCGTGAGCACGGTATATACGTTCAAAGGTATTTGCTCCCCATTTCCCTGCAGAGCTGGGTAACAACTTGCTGCGTGTGTGTGTGACAGCGCTGTTTTTCATCAAAACAATATAGGCAATAGCTTTGTTTCGCTTCATGTGATTCCAGCGATAAAGCGATCAGCGAGCTTTCCTTGCCGGCGTTGTGCGGCCTAATGAACTTGAGAGATGAGATGCAAGTTCGCATAGAATTGACAGGTAATCTCGAAATAACGCGCTATACTCAACATGGACTAGCGAAGATTTTATGTTGATCTTAGCCGGCAGCTGTACAACGCCAGTGTACCAGATATGCATAGAAGATTTCAAATTCCGCCTTTCTGGCTAGCTTAGCTTGGCATTTCAATTCATATTGATGTTCATAAGCCTTAACTTTGATCTCTTGTCTTTAGGCAAGGCTATATTGAATTTATATATAATATTACATATTTTTGTTCTTTATCTCGTAATTTAGAAATATATAATGTATATTTACATAAAACAAAATGTTACGTTTGTTAGCTAGCGCGCAAATTAACATTTTTATCAGGTGAGCGGTGCATTTAGATGTAATTTTTTTAGAACCGTCTCTTTTACATTATTAAACATACAAAGTTACTTACGTAATGTAGTTTTTCAACAAAATCTCTCAAAGATTCACTAAATATATGACAAAATTTTACCAGCAGCTCTAAAATTTGAAATTACTATTTCATATTCTTAAAACTATAAATAATAAATGCAAAATAAATCCAAGAAAATTCGACTGTTGCCTAATTAGTATAAAATATGCATTATAAAATATTCAGTATGTAATTATAACGTAATATTTTCAAAAGTAATAGTGCATTTATATGCACGGTCGTAAAAATCCTAAGTATGGGAAGAGAAATGAAGCCGTGGGTCCCGTGTCGTACATTTACGGCACGAAAAAGAACCTCAAGGCTCAAAAAAACTGAGTAAAATTTGTCGGACGTTTCACGCCCTGAATTGGATGGGACGCTGATGACCTCAGATGTTAAAGAGCGTCTATAAATAAACCAATTCCAAAAAATTCTTAGTTTCCGTGTACGAGTGAAAAAACAGCCCAATATGCCGTACGTATGTCACCGTAGATTTATATAAGTGCTGTCCACTGGTGAATTTTAATAGTGTTTAACGCCCGTTTTTACTACTGAGGCATCACAGGATGTGAACACTGGTGATACATGAATGAAATGATAAATTTGGAAAGGATTTTTTTAGGGAGGAAAGGTCCCAGTTTAGGGTACCTCTCCAGCATTTGCTAGTTATGAGTACTGAAGGAAACCTAGAAAAAGTTCAGTCAGGGAGGGTGGTCCTGGCGGGATTCGAATCCCAGACCTCCCGCTCACGAGTTCGCGCCTTAACTAATTCGGCCACCCGTGGCGGTCTGGCTGGTGAAGGAGCACCATTCATTTGGGCAATATTTTGTATAATATATAAAAAGCATAGAGAAGCAAAAATATATAAATCACTTACATAATCTCACATTTTATGCTATATTTTGTACCACTCAATTTCCTCAAAGACAGAAGACAAGTGAAGGTTATTTAAATGGTTTATTACTTGCTAAAGTTCCAAAATTATTATCTATAACATTTTCCGGAGTCTTTAGCGAGAGAAACTGCCGATTTTTTTCTCATTCTGTAGTTCTTGTTGTTTTAGTTACATTGTACCAAAAGTTACTTTATTTTTAATTTTTATTATCTATATATTGAAAAGATAAAATTGAAAAACTTCACACGGTAAATTAAAAGCACTAAAACAGATTTTATTTTATTACAGGACGGTAAAATCTACTTGAGGGCACAAACTAAAGCAAAATACGCTTCTTAAGCAGAAAAAGAATTTCTATTTGAATAAGGACATTTTGATCAAGTATTCCGATTTAACTTTTGCGTCCAAAATTGCTTTAATTATATCAATTGCTATTCTGTTTCAATGCCATTTACTAGTTATCGTTATTCGTAACAAATTATGCAGCATAATGGAAAATGTCAGCCCCAAACTAATGGCATGGCAGTACTGTATAAACTACTGAGGATGGGACTCCCATAGGCCGGGGCCATTATGTTATTTCAGTGAAGATGAAGTAATAACGATAGTGGAAGGAATTAATGATTATGGAAATGAGATCCGAGTCCTTGACGCATTAAAACTATCTGTCAGTCACCTTTTTCAGGGCAAGGAATAACTTCGAAAAAAATCTTATCCAGAGAGTTTGACCTGACCCAGTGCCTCTGGATTAGTGATCGCAAACGCTCCCCCCTAGACCACATATAAGTATATAAAAGTATATTAAGAGACATAGATAACAATTAGCTACTTTCCTCTGTCTGCAAGCTGTTCAAAATGTTATGCTATTTGTGACTGTTTCACTGATTTATTGGTTTCTGTTTCCGTAGTATCTATTTTAGCTCTCTCTCTCTCTCTCTCTCTCTCTCTCTCTCTCTCTCTCTCTCTCTCTCTATATATATATATATATATGTGTGTGTGTGTGTGTGTGTGTATGTGTGTGTGTATGTGTGTGTGTATGTGTGTGTGTGTGTTTTCTACACAGCAGTTACTGAATAACAAAATAATCTATAGCACGTCTTTAAATTAAACAACACATAAATACACTCCTTTTTGCAGACTGACCACCAAAAAGCAAAACTGAACCTAAGTTACAAAGCAGCTGTTATTTTTTAAAAAAATATGATAATATAATCTTTGAGCTTTTATTTAAATAATGAATGGCTTAAAGGGTGATGCAAAATTCAATAAAAATAATAATAAATAATTAAACAATTAAACAAGTATAATTTAATTATTTCGAACTTGAAATGACGTACAATTATGGTAACGATATTGGACATAAAACACTTTAGCATTTTTATTGAACTATAATAAGTATATATAAAATAAAATCAGAAAGGAAACGTGATAAAAGTATATAAAACAATGACTTTATCTGCAATAGTCAATGAATAGAAAGACTAATGATTGAAATGAGGGTTACCTTTAAAATAATTAAGGTTCTGATCTTGTGTAATGATGGACCATTGTTGTAATATTTCCAAGACATTTACAGAATATATTGTAATGGTTTTTTGACAAAAGTGCTGTAACCAACTAATTTGTATTTACTTAAAACCTTTGCAAATTGAAACCACTTTCGTAGTTTCATGCCATCAGGCAATTTCCATTCAAATCACTTGCAGGCATCTCTATTTCTTTTACATTTCTTCTTCTTCTTCAAGCCTGGTTTTCCCATTGCCCCATGTGGGCCTTCGGCTTACCGCGACGACAGCTGCATCTACTACCTCCCTCACGTGATATCATTGGTAGAGTGAAGTATTGCGGGAGGGTATGTGATCAGCACACCGCATCCAGGCGGTCGCTATATCGCGGCTTTCTAGATCGAAGATCGCCACCTCTCCTTCAGTCATTAACAAGAGTAATTTTTGTTAGTTTATTATGTTTGCGTCAAATAGATATTAAGTCTTTGGTAGCTTATTCCTCTGTCTAATTATATTTGTCCTGTTTCTTCTTTATTTTTATCTTTAATTTTATCCTCACTAGGCTGGGTGAACCCCTTTCCAGACTTTCCTAACTTAGAAAAATTCCTAAGTAGGTACCGGGAATCAAACCCAGACCTCCCGACCAGCAGTCAGCAACCCTAAACGCTAGCCACTAGACCAAGGAGGGGGTCTGTCTTACATTTACATGCAGCATATTTAAACTTTCAAAAATATTTACAGTACACTCAATTTTTAGTTTATTTTAACATATACGCTTATTGTCAACATTAAAACAGATATAAAATCAAACACAACCACTATACACTTTAAAATTCCACTTTTTTTTTAAATTGTTCATAACAATTTATTTTATAACCTTCCAGAAATTCTAATATCTTGCGATTTAACCACATTTCTGTATTCCTTCCAGAATCTAAATCCCTCCTTTCTGTGGACACACTTCTAGTTTTGATATGTAAGATGTTGAATCAGTAATTCTTCAATTTTGGATGACCCATAAACAGCTCATGTTCTTTGTCATTCTATTCGCAATTTCGAAAGTGTTTTCACAAACCATTTTGAAGTTGATGGTCCTCATTCTTTTCTTGAAATATCACAAAGCCTCTCTTGTCTTAGATATCCATCCCTTGCAAAAGAAAATGTTGTCGCTGTTAATCTCTACTTTTCAGGAATTGTTATAATAGATTTTCATGCTGGAACACAACATCTGAAATAAATTAAATTTAAATTAGTAACATAACCTATAAGTAACAATTCTAAACGATATTTTAATCACTTGCTTTAACACATTCATAGAGTTATTTCAATAATACACATTATTTTTTTTATTGATTTATTTATGGACGCTCTTTAACAGCTCAGGTCATCAGCGTCCCATTCAACTCAGGGCGTGAAACGGCCGACAACTTTTGCTCAGAGGCCTCTCTTTCAGGCTTGAGGTTCTTTTTCGTGCCGTAAATGTACGACACGAGACCCGCGGCTTTACTTCCCTTCCGAAGGAAGCCATGCTTAGGATTTTTACGCCCCGAAAAAAATCCATCGGTCCTGACCGGGTTCGAACCCGCGATCTTGGGTTTAGGAGGCAAGTATGGTAACCACTACACCACCAGGACCGACCTATAATACACATTATTCAAGTACAACTCTTGCATACCTATATTTAATTAATAAAGATAAAATTTAGTTTATAGTATTTGGTTAATGATACGATGGAATAATTTGCATGCAAGTAGCTGTGGAGAGCAGACTGATTAATTTTACGTCATGACTTGTTACATTAACGTTATATTTGCGTTTGTTGAAGCTAGACCTAGCCATTGTCCAACTCACGCCATCTTGCGGCGTAGTGTGCAAACATTAATTCTAATTGAGTGCTACGAAATTGTATTTATTAAACTTGAACGTGCTCAAATGCAACGTCAACGAACATTCGTCGTAATCCCGCTCTAACAATTTGACAACGTTGCATGTGATAGGAACTGTCAGAAGATGAAAGTAGCATTGGTTCGACTATAATTTAATTTGTACGTAATAACACGTGCATCTGAATTATGAGGCGGTATGTTTCGTCCTCAGCGTGTTAAAACATGTTTGTAAGAAACGTCGCGCCTTTTTGATCTTGACTTTTGCAAGGTTCGTATATTTTGTGGCAATTTCAGTGAGCACGTCACAACGCTGCTAGAGAGGAATCAGACCTAATAGCTAACTTCAACTGTTTATCTTGCTCGTTTGTTTATCTTTGAAACAAAAGAACGTCAGTTGTAAGATGACACAGTTTAGTAATTCAAGTGCTGCTGTGTTGTGGTGAAATGCATCGGATTGGGGGGTTGTCATGGCAATAATTTACTGAGAATATGCAGAAGAGCGTCGTAAAGAGTTTATCAAAGCGTTTTGAATATAGGGAGTGTATTCCCGCGCACGAAAGGAGCTGGCTAGCAGTAGAAGAAGCAATTCTAAAGGCAGTGTGAGGGGTGAGTGATCACAACGCACACATTTTTTTTGTAGACTTATTAACTTTGTTTTCATTATTCATAATAGATAATATTGTACTTCCAGCTAACGTAAAACTTGAGGCATGTAGACTTTCAGTTACCTTTTTTATATTTCTGTAAGTAGTAATGTGAAATGTTCCATTAAATAATCTGATTTGTTTACGTCATATTAAGTATAATCGTAATGTTTAATCAAGAGCGTTGTTTAGCCTGTGTAAACGATTATTGGTAGGTTATAAGAACTCAAAAGGTTACATTTTCTATTAAAAGATTAGGTAAATAAATCCATAATTATTATTTCAGAATTAATGCATATATGACGAAACTTATTTAAAGAAATTTCCTTATAATAGTATGGTATTTTCCTAGTTTAAAGGAAAATTGTAACTCTGCTTTTACTGTGCACCTGCTCACACTTGAACAACTAAATTTTATGCGAGGACATTTGGTCAGTTAATCGTCCTCATAATTTTGATGTTCTTTCTCAAAGTAGTTCCCATTGCACCTGTCCCAGCGTTTCTGCCAGGCCTCAAAGACATATAGAAAGCAATTTTTGACAGGTTCTGATGATGAAAAATGCCTCCCACGAAAACATTTCTTCAATGCGGGGACCCAAGGTCGCGGGTTCAAACCCAGCCAGGATCGATGGATTTTTTTCGGGCGTAAAAATCCTAAATATGGCTTCCGTTGGAAGGGAAGTAAAGCCGTGGGTCCCGTGCCGTAAATTTACGGCACGAAAAAGAACCTCAAGCCTGAAAGAAGAGACCTCTGAGCAAAATTTATCGGCCGTTTCAAGCCCTGAATTGAATGGGGCGCTGATGATTTGAGATGTTAAAGAGCGTCCTTAAATAAACAAATTAAAAAGTATTATTTATTATTGTTTTTTGAGTTATTTAGCAGGAAACTTTGCAATGTGCGGCCATACATTGTCGTGTTGCGGCATTCATCTTGTTGCATGGAAATGTAACCTTTTGCGTGTGACAAGATCTTGAAGAATTTTCAGGACATCTTTGTCGTATTGCCCAGTTACAGTTGTGTTTGCAGATAAGACAATATGGACTATTCCTTGAATATCGAAAATGACAATATCTTTCTCGGTAGAAGCCACGACTTTTATATATACACATGTGTGTGTGTGTGTGTGTGTGTGTGTGTGTGATACTGGTTAGCCAGGATTCATCAGCAGTTATTACCTTTGATAAAACCCCTCATCTTCCTGTAACATCATCTTCAACTGCTAGCAAACCTACACGCGAACTCCCTTTTGTCTTGAAATCAGCAGTCTTGGACCCACCGTGCATAACTCATCTCATTTGTAACTTTTCAGTTACCATCGTGTGGGTACACCCAGTGAAATTTTCATAATTTCTGAAAGTGTTATTCGACAATCCTCAATTACAATGAAATCAGCGGTGTAAATGTTTTCTTCCATTAGAGCGCATACTGTTCGTTGCGTCACTTCCATTTTGCTGGTGGCTGAACTGAACATGTCTCAACTTGCACGCCTATCACACAAGTGGGAAGGGACAACAACGAAACTAGTACCACGTGAAGGTAATAAAATAATATAAAGTTAAATTATAGCGCAAAAAATAATGCCTATAAAATTTGAGCAGTTTGGACCGCTCCAGCTATTAGAGCCTAATTATCAGACTGTTTATTTTGGCCCTACATTGGCGCTAAATTATGCAGCTATTTAGTAGGCTCCGGCTTGTGCCCCAGGTTGGGCACCAATTTTGAATCGATTTGCTGTCGACGTCGAAGGATGTCAATTCTGAAGTGGGTTTGTAAATTGATGTTTGGTCGCTTCAGTGTTATTGCCCACGCTTCGATGAGAACAATTTCTCATGGTAAATTCGGCTATTTTATTGACTGGTACTAACAGACTATGAGGGGAATTCAGTGGTGTAAATGCGACATAATATATACTGATACTTTATCATGTCCAAAATCTTTCGCGTCCTCTGGTGTTTTGCATACGATGGGCTTAGCTACGCAGATACAAAAGTATTTGCCGCGTGTGAAACTTATAGATGAGTGCCGCGGCGCATGAAACTGAATACTCCTTAATTGAGTTGCGTCTAACCGCGCCTGGAACTTAGAACTGTTTGTGTCTTGCGTGTGTAGAATTTAGAACTGCCTCTCGTATTGTGTAGAACTTGGGTCTCCATACTGAGCAATAAGGGGAACTTAATGCCCCAGCTGAGCCTCATATGCATTTAATTGAAATCAAGTAATCGTTGATTTTAACGATTATCGCGGAGTGACACAGACATGTGCTGCCTTCGCGCCTATCTTCAAACATATATTCTCCATTGTCTGGTTCAAGTTCACCTGCTCCACTTGCTATTCGCTGTTTTTGAAAGTTTAAAATATTTTATTGACATTGTTTATTTTAAAAGGTTAACAGTACAACGCCTGTCACAATCAGTGGTCTTAACGAGTTTAAAAGTCCTTCGGATTTATTAACCCTGCAACGGTAGGTCTTTTAAAAAAGAAAGGGACTTCACACGCAACTCTAGGGTTAATTCCTCTGGATAGAGACTTTATGCCTCTTTTGTTGACTTTGCAAGCTTCCCTAACGAAACATCAGAAGCTTTCCTTGCATTGAAGTTGAAGCTTATGACCCACATATAGGCATGATATTTATATTACTAATTACAATACCGACCACCTCCTTAGTCTAGTTTCTAACTGCTGCCTGGGAGGCCCGGGTTCGATTCCCGGTGGATTTTTACTAAGATAGGGAGTTCTAGAACGGGGTCCACCCAGCCTGATGGCAATCTCCGATCTAGTAAGCCGCGATATAGAGATCAGAGGGATGCGGTGTGTGTGCTGATCACATGCCCCCTACAATCCTACACTCTACTAGTGAATCATGTGATATGTTTTGGCTTACATAATTATATTTCAATAGGGGTGTATCGGAGGTGCTGTTACAACATTATGTTTGTTCTTTATTGAACAGTCCTCGTCACAATTCTGACTCAAGTAAGCTTATACATTTCTCGATTCGCACCAGAGAAACCTCCATTATTGAAAGTATTTTGAAGAGCAGATTATATTTTTATAGCCATGACACATTCAGGTATAAACCATGGCCAGTAAGCAAGAACAATGCAATGTAAAATATTAAAATCTCAAAAAATAAAATAAATTACAATAAATATCCAACTTTTCTGAATTATGTAATATAATTTTTTTAGTGATATGGGCCTAGAAGTATTTGGTTTTAAAATTTAATATGTGAAAAAAATATATATGCATAGATTAAAAAACTCCTGATTTTGACACCATCCATTTAAAAATGATACAGTTTTCGAACTAACTGAACTAGAAGGTTCTGGTTCTTATCATTCGCTAGAGGGAAGATTGCTTGCTGTTGACTATCCTGACATGCATTAGGATCTGGGTTAGATGTAGGAGGGATTTTTCAAAAATGTTTTTCTTTGATAGCAATTTTCCCAAAAATGCATTATGTCTAGCAAACACTACCTTGAAATGTTTAATCGTTTTTCTAGATATTGCAATTAAGGTACTGAGGCAGAATGCATAACCACTGAACTATGGGAGTCTTTGTGTAACATTAACAAATAAAGTTCAAATCAATTTTAATTATTGTTCCAATAATTCAATTATAAAAAGTGCTCAGTATAGGGATGTAACAATTGGTATAACATAAAGTTAGCATTAACATTGGTACGATAGAATCTTCTGACACCTCTTAAGTTACTGCTATGCTAGATATAGCTGTCAGTAAAAACGATGTTATGTAATCTAGAGAAACAAGGTGGAGCTGCAAAGCTTTGTGTTTTGCGTTTTTTAATCAGTTCTGAGGAATTTAAGGCACAAGGTCGGGGATTACAGAGAGGTTTGTTCGGCTGTTCGTGGAACAATGGAGCGGGCCCCCAAGCCCTTGTCAACGTTGTAGGTGAGGAGTGACGTAACTTTGTGGTGAGGGGGCTCAATGTTGCAAGTGAGGGTTAGTCCCTGCAGACAAGCAAGACCGCCGCTGGGGAACAGGTGGCCAGAGTACCAAAACAGGGCTATCCAATCTCAACACACATCCTACATAAATAAACATGTGGGCATGCCACTTGCTAAGAGTGCTTTCAAAGATGTATAAGAAAGTCGACAAGGGAACTTGAAGACACTTCGAACGGCACAGAGATACCAGACCTTTCTCTATCTAGGAAACGTGTTGTCTTCTTTCAACATCTATTGAAGTTTTGTTTACGAGAAGAAAAAAGGGGAAAACATAATAATCAAATATTTATTTAAATAATAATTAGAAATGCGGAATAATTATGATGACTGTAATCTATTCTAGGACAGCGTTAAGATAAATGATGATGCCACACTTCAGTAGAAATTAGAAATCACACAGAGATAAAATGCAACATTCGGAACTCCACCACAGTCTACCAGAATGTTTGTATTTGTTAAGTTCCTTATTTCCCAAATGTATTTATATAGTTGTCGTGAAGAAGGCGCACACCCCCAC
Source organism: Metallyticus violacea (assembly GCA_030762175.1). Classification (NCBI taxonomy): domain Eukaryota; kingdom Metazoa; phylum Arthropoda; class Insecta; order Mantodea; family Metallyticidae; genus Metallyticus; species Metallyticus violacea. The sequence goes on from CM060841.1 coordinate 8,466,873, forward strand.
TCAGCTTTCCTCACCTTTTCTCTTTGATGGAAGCACGTAATCTGTGCAGTAGGCCAGCATAGTACTCCCCATTTACTGTGGTGTTCCTCTCCTTGAAGTCAACGAAGAGTATTCCTTCACAGTCCCAAAAGATTGTGGCCATGATCTTCTTGGTTGAATGAGTGACCTTGGCCCTTAGAGGCGGTACTTTGTCAGTTTACACCTGCTACTCCATTGATTCTCTTTTGAAGAAAAAGGATCATAGTACATGATCACACTTTCATCTCAAAGGTTTGCATAACTTGTCTCTTTCGTTGCCACGGCCGAGCTCCAAAAATGCCTGACAACAGATGACTCGCGGCTGCTTTTGGACTAAGGAAAGAAGTCTAGGCACCCATCTTGCACTAAACTTATTCATGTTTAAATGTTCAAGAATAATTCGAAGGACTGTTGTTTTAGAAAGGCCCAACCTTGCTGCTATTTCTGTAACTTTGAGCCGCCGATCTTCCATAATTTCTCCTTCCACAAGAGCGATGTTTTAAGGAGTGAGCACATCTAAGGGCCGACTTGCACGCTCTTCGTCTTCAATGCTTTCTCGACCCATTCGAAAAAGTTTGGCCCATTCTTTTACGGTAGAATATGAGGTGAATGCTTCCCCACATACACCGTCCAATCGCTGTTGAATTTCATTTGGAGTAAGTTCTTCTTTTGTGAAGAACTTAATAACAGCTCGAAACTCCATTTTGAAGATGTCACAATCTTCTACACATAGCCTTCTTTATGCAACTATAACTGAACAACTGAACACAGCGGAGCGGAAGTTACACCTGCAATTATTTACAAAATAGATAAGGTATGACACCAGATAAGGGTTTTGTAAAGGCGATAATGCTTATCGGCGAAGCCGTAAACTTATGAACCTACCATCGTAGACCACCAAGTTAAGTTTTTGTCAATGTACCATCGACCATATCTGCCATAAGTGCAGTTGCTGGGAAATTTACGAACAGGAAAGCATTTCGCTAAATCTGAGCTTAAAAAAGATGATTAGATTGAATGTTACTTCTCTGTTAACCGAACTTATAGTGGATTCGCTAGAGAGAGTTTATTTTCATCAGTAGGGGCTCATTATTTAGCCCCTTAAAATTAAGGCGCCTAAAACATACTCTGAAATTCGGAAAATGTGCAGTAAATCACAGATTTAGTTATGTAAAATACAATTTTATGCAATAAAAATACTTTTTAATGCATTTAAGATGCTTTTACTAACTCTACAAGAATTCTAAAAAGTTGGTCACGTAGGGGCTGCGTAACTACCCGGACTTCTCACCAAGTTGAATCATTTAAAAAAGAATGTAAAATCCAAATTTGGCCTTATTAATTAATGAAAGAAGTTATGACATTACTGCCTAGTGTTAGGGAACAAAATTAGAATTGTTTTCATCTATAAGTATTATAAAACAGAAACTACATTTTAGAATTATTATTATTATTATTATTATTATTATTATTATTATTATTATTACTATTATTATTAATATTATTATTAATTAATTATTGAGATAAATCTACAAAATTAAAGGTATTCTATTATTTAAATGAAATAAATGACTTCTGATAGACAAAGGTATACTGTGTCGGTATTTTTAAACATTTTTAAATGTAATCATGTTTATGAACGGAGCCCTTGATATAATCTTTACATTCACTAAAACAGAGAAATAACAGAAAGTTTCGAGTTGCATTGTGTATTTAAGATGCTCATATATTTCAATTAAACCAAAAATATTACAATTTAAAAATAATTACAATGTAACAAGCAAATATATATAATCAACAATAAACAACAGAAAGTTACACAAATTTTCATTGGCTTGGAAATTTAATTTAAATGTTAAGTAGTAAAAATATGTAACACAAACGTTTTCTGAAGGCTATTACAGAGCTCTCTTACATACAAATATAATTCTCTAACATATATTAGAAAACACATAATATTTCACAGTGATATATCCACGATAATATTTTTCTCAAATATAAAACATATACATCGCTATATACGCAGTTTATATGCTGAGTTAATTTGTTCTTTTATTTTGAAACAACTGAGAAAGTTAAACTCTAGATCACTTTTTAAATTTCGGTTTAATGGCCAAAATTTCCTAATTTTCAGAAACGATTTGTCTAATGTATTTAAATGGTATGTGCCGATTTTTGTTGTGAAAAAACAAATATTACTGCGCTAGAGAGATTTTTAAATTTTCTTTTAAATTTTTGCTTTAGGTTAACCTTCACTGCCAATGATCCAATTTTGTCTGGTTAACGAGCACGACCAATCATTTGTTAATTGCTAGTTGTATGCTGAGTTTTGTTGAGAAAAATTAAAAAAAAATTGCATCCTCTAGAACTTTAACACTCACACACACAAGCTTATCGCCACAGGTAGCCGAGGTCGCTTAGGCGCGGATTAGAGAACGGAAAGTTTGGGGTTCGAACCCCACAAAGACTGTGCTCCGTAAATGAGATTTTTTCCAGGTTTTCCTCAGTCCTCATAAATGGCAAATGCCGGGTAGGTACTCTTATCCCTGGAACGCTTCATTCCTTAAAAAAAAATCCTTTCCCAATTTACCATTTCATTTCATGTATCGTCCTGTGGTGCCTAAGTAGTAAAAACGGGAGTTAAACACTAATAAAAACTATATATATATATATATATATATATATATATATATATATATAGTTTTAAAGACATTTTTCAACACAATTGAGTACAACCGGAACAGCTAAAGTCCTTCGGAAATCGCTAAAATGCAATTATTGGGAATTGTTGATTTGGTTTATTTAGGGACGTTCTTTAACATCTCAGGTCATCAGCGTCCCACTCAATTCAGGGCGTGAAACGGCCGACAAATTTTGCTCAGACGGCACGGGACCCACAGCTTTACTTCCCTTCCAAAGGAAGCCATACTTAGGATTTTTACGCCCGAAAAAAAAATCTATCGGTCCTGGACGGGTTCGAACCCCGTTTTGGATTTAGGAGGCAAGTATGGTTACCACTACACCACCAGGACCGACGAATTGTGTAAAGTAAATCAATTAGAGCGTATCCCCCGTTTTCTATTGTTTTTAACTACATTGTTGATTTCATTTTGTGCAGTTGCCTCTTAGCCTTTTTATTTCACAATTCGTTTAATAGACAATGGTTTTCATCAGAAGCATATCCTAAAAGTTAAATTCAGACGTTCAGTTATTTAAGGAAATTTTGCGGATGAATTTGCGGGCTGCAGAACGCTAGCAAATTCATCAGCGTTCTTTTTTCCCTATTATTACATATCACACAGTAGGCACTCATTAGTGAAAATGCTTGCTTGTCATTCATGTGCTATTCTGCTTATAAATATCACCGACTTCTTCCAAATTTAATTAATATTTTTTTTTTCACTCCCAGGGCCCTCCAAGTCATCACTAAGAGGATTATTACGTAGCACGAATAGCCATAAAAAAGCAAATATACATATACATAAGGCGTGCTTAAAAATCACAATAATTGTTTAAACTGAAATGCGAACTAACAAACACAAGGACCCAGTACAGTGTCTACCTCTCTACTGAAAATGCTGTAATGGATACCAACGTTCATAGTAACCAACGAAAAAATTATGCTATTGGAGGGCTGTACTCGAGTATTCTGTAAGCAAGTTGTGGTTGAGTTTTAAACCTTAATAGATAAATGAGAATGCTAGTAAATTGTATGCAAACACCATAACTTAAAAAAATAAACTGAGTGTTTGAGATTTCAGTAGATTTTCTAATATAATTGAGCCCGATTATGATTTTGCAGTAAAATGCATTTAAAATCATACGACGGCCATTGTGCTTTGTATAATTCTTCATTTAACTTTGGTGTTGGGAGGGAAAGACCAGCATCCGTCGTTCGATACTAATTAACAAATATGTTGCATTGGATTAATGGGATCTTTAGCCGTTCTCATAGATCGGTTTGTGCCCACGCCAATGGGGCCTCCTCCGGGAGGAAAAGGTCAGAGAAACCCACAGAGAGACCCCACAGGAGGTGGACACTGATGATATATGAGATGAAATGATATATCGTGAAAGAATTTTTTTAAGCAAGGAAACGTTCCAGGCCTAAGTTTAGGGTAACTCCCCGGCATTTGCCATTTGTGAGGACTGAGGAAAAGCTGGAAAAAACCTGTCAGGGAGGACTGTTCTAGCGGGATTCGAATCCCAGACTTCCCGCTCACGAGTCTGCACCTTAACGACCTGGGCCTCAGTGACGGTGTTTATAGAAATGTAAAAGCAGAGCAACTGGCAAAAAGTGGTACTGAAATATCCTATATAGGCCCTGAACCCGTGGTTGGAATCAGTACACTGACTGTTAAGACCGTGATTGGGTAGATACAGCAACTAAGGAGGCAAACTTATGTTGCTGGGAAACTGTTCCTAGATCTAAGCAACACTCCTATAAATTTGGACAGTAGTTGCATTAATTACTAAGATGGTCACTTCAGAAAACACCTATGTAAAGTGGGACTATATAAAGATGAACCCATTTGTAGAATGTATAGACAGAATGAGAACATCGTATATCCTGTTTGAGTGCCCATTCCTGGTTTAAAAAAAAAAAAAAAAAAGCGGTGCACATTGATGATACATGAGATGAAATGATAAATTGGGAAAGGATTTCTTTAAGGAAGGAAACGTTAATTTTTGGGAACCTCCCCGGCATTTGTCATTCATGAGCACTTAGGAAAACCTTAGTCAGAAAGGACGGTCCTCGTGGGAATCCAACCGCAGATCTCCTCCTTACGAGTCCGCCCCTTTATAATCTCGGCCACACTTGGCGGCACTTCTGCATAGTTAAATAGTCCAGTCAGTTTCTTATATTCGTAGAAATTTGAAACAATTTTTGCATAACATTTAGCTTTTACATCAGTCCCTTTAGCTCTTTTCACTTTAATGTTTTTTTGTTTTTTTTGATTGATTTATTTATGGACGCTCTTTAACAGCTCAGGTCATCAGCGTCCCATTCAACTCAGGGCGTGAAACGGCCGACAAATTTTGCTCAGAGGCCTCTCTTTCAGGCTTGAGGTTCTTTTTCGTGCCGTACATGTACGACACGGGACCCACGGCTTTAATTCCCTTCCGAAGGAAGCCATACTTAGGATTTTTACGCCCGAAAAAATCCATAGGCCCTGGCTGGGATTGAACCCGTGTTCTTTGGTTTAGGAGGCAACTATGGTTACCGCTACAGCACCAGGCCGACGATTTTTGTCTGCACAGGCATTGTCATTAGGGAGAGAAAATGACCCTATACTGCCAGGTTATGTCTTATCAAATTCAATACTTCGAGACATTCCCCATAATATTAAAAAAAACTTCTGTTTCACGAAGAACTTTGTTAAGCGCATTAGTTAATGAGTTTGATGTACATGTTGATTCTGTTTTCAGAAATAATTTCATGTCGATGAGCCTATCTAAGGGACTGGGCGTATCGTAGGGACAATTTCAATAAATTATTTTCTCTAATATATATTGAAAATCTGATTCTTGAGGAACGTTGCAGTCACTTAATAGCTTAAAGCAAAAGGAAAGCTGTCAGCATGTTGTATTTCATTAAAGAAACGAGAAATCTTTTAGAAAACTTAGCGCGGTGCGTTACAAAGAAAAGATTTATTATTTTTTTATTGAACAGTCTTCGCAGTTTGGGTTTCAATTCGACACGGCAAATTATAGCAAAGAGTTGCTTCTTTTTCATTATAAAATTAAAAAAAAAAAAAAAAAAAAAAAAAAAAAAAAAAAAAAAAAAAAAAGCTTTTCCGCCAAGTTAAAAGTGGAGCAGAAAAGAAGGCAGAGAAATCAAAGTACACCAAAGAAATGCGATCTTTTTCCCCCCCGTCCAGTTTCTCACTCCTTCATACGGCCCTTTTTCTCTCGTTTAGTTTTCTGAATTCGAGTATTTATTTTCATCTTTTTTCTCTCCACCATTTTAAGCTTTGCGAGATATTTCTTATGTTTTGTTCTGTTACTGTTCATCTGCATTGTCTTTCTATGGAATTATATGTTCATAAATTGTTAAATGAAACGTTTTGCTGTTGTATTTTTTTATTAATTTACATTTTTTTTTTTTTTGAAATTTGAAGAAATTAATGGAAAAAGTAAGCAAATAAATGCTTTAACCTAGAAAAAGCATTTTTCAGAGCCTTGAAATGGATAAAATATGTGAAATTAGCTCAAGTTAATGTGCAAAAAGTGAAAACAATTAAAGCCTTTTATATTCTTGGTGTTCCGTATTTGTATATACAGAACGAATGAGAACTCAATTATAATTATGTTCTTCTTCATCTCATTTGGCGGTACAGCCCGGTATAGTCGCTAGCATAGTGCCGCACATACAATGCGCTATAAATCCATATTTAGGAGGTTTTTTCTGCTTAAATCAAAGAAGATTTACCACCATTATAGTGATTTTCCCGTCCCTATCAATTTTTATTTACGAAAAGGACGCGAGCGTAGGCCTTTAGGCCGTAGTGAGCCGCGGCAAACCACTGGATCTACCGGTTTCCAGTATTTACTTAGTGTGTGTATATTTCAATTAATTGCAAATTCCAATAAGACAACCGCGGTAAAAATTACAGTGATTTACTCGCCCTTATCAAGTTGTATTTACGAAATGATGGCGAGCTGAGGCCGCATCTAGCCACAGCAAACCACTGGATCCACCGGTTTCTACGATTTAACCCTTGGTTAGTGTGTGTATATAGATGAATTCATTGCGAATTCCAATAAGACAATGCGGGGTAAAAAGTGAAAAACTCGGTTTTGTAATAAAGAACAACATATTACAGCCAGAAACGCTTAGGTCACGTTGCCTTTAACAAAAAAATTAATACATTCAATATTTACACTTTTACAAGCGGTCACGCAAATAGAGAAGACTTCTCTGGGTCTATAATCCGGACGTCTAATCCTATGAACCGTTTAAAGAATTATATGTCTTGCTTAGGTACTAGACTGGATATGTACTGCACATTCTTGCATACCGGGACCTTGCGTACCTTTTATCCTTGAGAATTGGCGTATTTTAATGTGGTAGATTACTGTACATTTCTAGGAAATGAACTTTTATTTTTACGTCGTTGTCATCCCGAATCTTTCAACTATGATTTAGTTGTTTTTCAATTATTGCAATGATGTTCCCCCCTGGTTTCTTATTTATTATTATTGAATAGTGTTTAACGCCCGTTACTACTGAGACACCACAGGCGGTAATCACCTGGTTTCAGTTGGAACAATGCCTCTATGTGATATGGCACAATGTCTGGAGTTTCAATCGTGTAGTTAAAAAAGAGGTCTAGAAAACTTTTAAAAAACAGTACACAAATTTCCTGGTCAGTTTTTCTCGAATAATGAGAAACTTCTTGAAGTTTGGGAAACTACCAGAAAATTTTATAAGCATGAACAGACTGAAAATGTACTGCACATTCCTGCATACCGCGACCATGTCTTTTAAAATGCTGACATATCTTGAATTTCAAAGCAGATATTTCCTTCAATTTGCGGCAGCATAATCTCGGGGTGCACAACTATTACTATTACTCGTATAGCTTGCAAGCTTTCAGAACCTTAATAACTTGAATTAGCACTCATAGTATACGAGAAGACCCTATAGAGTTTAATAATATTTTGTTTTATTTATGTCGTTTGTTGGGTTTATTTTGTTGAGTGACTGAACATAAATAACAAAAAGACAGAGGGAGCGAGTTTAATAAATATATTGTAATAATAGTTTTGCTAATTTTCATGGTTACTTATCGACGGCCCTTTGATTAAAGCTTGGAATCTGCAAGCTATAGTCTGTATACTTTCCATATTTTGAAATAAAACTTTGGCTGAAAGTAATACTTGGGGTTGATCTACTCAGGTTTTGAATTTCCATTTTCTCTTCCAGTAGTTGCAAAGAAAAAGGCTTGGAATATAAGATTTGTGTATTTTTCAATTTATTTACATTCAGTTAACAAAAAACGAAATAAGGCATTTACTTCACGAATTCACACAATGCTTCAGCAATTCCATTCAGAAACGATGACTACTAAGCAATCGCTGCTGAAACGCTGTAACTTCAAATGTAACATTGTTTGAAACTGAAATAACTGCAAGTTTTTCCACGTTTCATATATATGACTGTGTTGCCATTCATAAACTGCTTCACTAATTTATCCAAGAGGTTTTTAAAATACTTTATTCAAGTGTGTAACACAACAACAATTAGTAGTACAAAATTGGAAGCATACGTACTTTCGTGGGAAGGCACGTGATTAGAGGCGACGTTACAGGTGGTGCACATACATAACGACTCTCATGGACAAGAGTCTACTCGTACAACTTCCTCCCACCTCCCTGTTTGTAATTTTGCATAAACTCATTGATTTGGGCCATGACTGGAAAGCAAGCCTCCTATGGATATTAACTGCAGAAACAAACATCAAGTTCAAATTAAAAGTACCTTAGAGTCTGCCGATTTGCAGATTTTTTATTCTTATCTTCCTAGCGAGTCAGCACATCATTTTCCGACAAATTAACACTGTGTGATCTTGAAATTTTGCACGCGACGTTCATGCATTTAAGGCATGCTTTTTTCATGAAATAAACATTTATATCAAGTAGGATAAACACTCATGTTGCTTTTATTGACATTTTATTGTGCTACTGGAGATAAATAAGAACAAAAAATATATTATTATTATTATTATTATTATTATTATTATTATTATTATTATTACCGAAAAATTTCAGAAATCTATAAAATGTTTAATTGTTTTAAGCTCTGTAATTTTGAAGCAATTCCCTAAACAATTTGATGAGTGTTAATGATTGTATTTCTAGTTGGTCCACATTTGTAACACATCTTTCATGTAAACAGGCATAGTGTCTGCAATAACATCAAGTTTTATGGTGCGATAGGGGCGCACCTGAGATAACTTCTATCACCAAATAGCTTTGCACTGTTAGTCATGCTATCTATAGAACAAATGTTCTTTCAGGACGAACAGTTACACATTTCGATTTCTACGCAGGTAGTCCCGTTTGCATCTGAATCATCCTTGCATTACCAATATATAAGCGAATATTTAAAGGGTCGCCAGCTTGCACGAGAAACGTTATATCCTGCATGTAAATTTGGAAGCCACGAACTATGTTATGCAACCCCTGTCATTGCGTTAGGATTTATGGCTCTTTTCTGTGATACAGAACATTATAAATCTCATTTATTTGCCATTTCAGTACTTTTCATTTTACTTTTCATTGTCCATATGCACATACCCTTAAACATATCTGCATAAAGGTATATATCGTTCATCAACACACTTATTCGATAAAGTTAATCCACGTTTGTACGCAATGATTAATGACGGAGTGACATAAAGGTGTATGAGCTCGTGAAGTTGAAATGTTGCGTTTGTAGAATTTACATTAATTAATCAAAACCTGGTGACATAGCACCGTCAAGCGAAATTACATTACCTTAATGCAACTGTCAAGATTAATGGACTCCACATTTTCTTTGCTAATAAGGTAGGCATACTTTAATTAATTTTGAGCTTTTAATGGAGTGGTATAGTTGTCAATTATCAATCTCACTCCTTTCTTAATATATATATATAACTGTGGGTCACTTAGAATCGATCTCCCAAGAAAAGGCTAGGTTGCATACACAGAGGGTGCCAAAAACGCATACACAATTCAAGCAAATAAAAAACTGTATTAATAAAACAAAATTGAAATCACTCAAACAGAAAATGATGAGCACTAATCATCTTAGACTTTTACAGTTACAATGGCGCAATACACCTCAGAAGATTTGGGAATGAAACAATTTAAAAATTTAAGTATCATAAAGTTATATTCTGCAATCAGAAGAGACTGCTTCCTTCTGGGTAACCTTGATTTGTACAAGCTGCCATAGTGATAATTTACGAGGATAGATCCATAAATTTCTGGCCTAACCATTTTCTAGATACAATAAAGACAAAAACTATATTTCACTTTTCAATATAGTTACTCTTTATTGCAATACATTTGTCACATCTTCGAATTAACATTTCCACCCCCCCCCCAAATAGTCAGAAGTCTTGTATGCAAAATGAACATCATCCATCATTTTTTCGTCACACTTTTCCTTCGTCGAAGGATCCACTTGAATTTTGAGATGAGGAAATAGTCGCTGGGAGCTAGATTTGGGATGTAATGTGAATGGTCGATCTTCTTGAAGTCACATTTCTTCATATCTTCCTTTGCAACAAGAGCTGTGTGTACAGGCGCGTTGTCGTGAAGAAGCGCACACCCCACTCAGCTTTCCTCGCCTTTTCTCTTTGATGGAAGCACGTAGTCTGTGCAGTAGACCAGCATAGTACTCCCCATTTACTGTGGTGTTCCTCTTCTTGAAGTCAATGAAGAGTATTCCTTCACAGTTACAAAAAGTTGTGGCCATTATCTTCTTGGTTGACTGAGTGACCTTGGGCTTTAGAGGCCAGGTTTATGCCACTCCATTGATTGTCTTTTGGACAAGGGATCATAGTAGAGGACCATAGTTTCATATCCTGTAACAATGATTTATAGTATTTCTCTCTCGTTGCCATGGCAGAGCTCCAAAAATGCCTGATAACAGATGATTCGTTTCTGCTTTTGGACTGAGGAAAGAAGTCTAGACATCCATCTTGCACTAACCTTATTCATGTTTTAATGTTCATAAATAATTCGAAGGATGTTGTTTTAGAAAGACCCAACTTTGAACCGCCGGTCTTCCACAATTTCTCCTTCCACAAGAGCGATGTTTTCAGGATTGAGCACCTCCAAGGGCCGACCTGCACGCTCTTCGTCTTCAATGCTTTCTCGACCCCATTGGAAAAAAAATGCCCCTTCTTTTATGGTAGGTGCTTCCCCATATAAACCGTCCAATTCCTGTTTAATTTCATTTGGAGTATGTCTTTCCTTTGTGAAGAACTTAATAACAGCTCGAAACTCCATTTTGAACATGCCACAATCTTCTACACATAGCCTTCTTTATGCAACTATATCTGAACAACTGAACATAGCGGAGCGGAGGTTACAGCTGCAATAACTTACTTAACAGACAAGGTATGACACCAGATAAGGCTTTTGTGAAGGCGATAATTCTTATCGGCGAGGCCGGAAACTTATGGACCAACCCTCATACCTCAATGAACTTTTTGGTCACTTGAATCTTTTGTTGAGATATTTTTGTGGTTTTCCAGGCGACTTCCCCCTATCATAATTTATATTCTAGCTTGAGAAAATTATCGTCCAGGATGGTCATCTTCCAACCCTTCTTCTTTGTACACTTTACACTCACCTGAATCTGGATATTACCTTGTCTTACTCAGACAAGCACTAAGATACTGCACCATAGTGCAATGTCATTGCAAGAATTCTAACTTTGTTCCCCTAATACCTCACAATTCATGTTTATGTAGCAGCATTGTTTATTTTTTCATCACGCAAAAGAAATCAAGGTGGTTTTATTATTTTGCAACTACGGAACAGAGAGGATTTATGAGTCCCTTACAAACCAGCTGCCTGTCCCCTAATAAATGGTTTGTTATCAGAGCGTAACGCTCCCCATTGTATTTATCGACACTGCTATACATTTAAATGCTAAGGTATTCACAGTTTATAACAGCTACCGTGTCATTAAGAGGGCGAGGGTTTTAGCAGTTTCCTCACGTTTTGTCGGTTACTCAGTCACATGATTAGAGCTTCCCCGTTCTCGTCCATGATGGATCACATCTCACTGTGTCTGGAAAAGTGGCAATTTCAGGAGCTTGTGCCAGTGAAACACGAATTAATTGTCGGAGAATAACGGGCGGGTGGCAGGATGCAGACGCTGTCATCATTAGCTACTTGAACCTAGAGAAGCGCACGGAAATGACTAAAGGACTGAAATCAAGAGATCGCTGTTGCTGAAACCCTCCTTGCTGGTCTCATCTCACCTTCGTGATCTGTTTTGTCAGAAACTTTTGTACAGGTGTGAGATTTTCTCTATGACTGACTTTTTGTTAACATTAGAATCATAATAATAATAAGTTTTGAGTATTTAAAAACACGACATTCTGGAGTCAAACAAATGTCCAAGGGTTTCATTAGAGGCGGATGAGGTCCCACTCTGTAATTTTCTGTGTCCGTCTTATCTACTAATTACTTTACAATGACGAAAATAGTTTGGAAGAACTAAAATTCTAAATCTTTGAAGAAAATAGAACTATCAGCATTAGCAAGAATTCTGACCTAATCTTAGACTGCTATTGAAGAAGGCATGTTCTAAGATTTTCATCAATAGCTGAAATTTATTATTATTATTATTATTATTATTATTATTATTCAGCACTTCTTGCTTAATAGATATGATGAAAAAATGTTTTGCGGTGTTATATCCTTTCAATTTACACTATTATAGTGCGTATTAATTCCTGTTTTCAGTGCCTATTACTAATTTTGTGATTTAAATAAACTTATTTTACGAAAGTACAACGCAACCAAATCATACAATTTTTATATTTATTTTCATAATTTTTATGTTGAGTGAATGAATTTCGTCTGGCTGAAAGCTAGAACTGAGTTTTCGTTTTTGTGTACCGCCACGGGTGTACAGGTTGCATATGCCGTCGAAGCTAGGAACCGGCGGAGAAAAATCTTCGTCGCGATGTATAATAAACCAGTGCGCTTGTACCGACCGATATTTTACACCTTGCGCGGCTATTCGTGCTCACAGTGGTCGCGCAAGTGTCTCATGTTGGGGCTGGATTTCGTTCGTAGGTCCTGAGTTTGATGCACCTCGACTTTTTGGAATTCATTTTAGCCAGAGAATAGTATCTCAACGAAACAATCCTGTTCTGCAAGATAACCAATGCGTTCACTAATCAAGGATAGTTCAGAGTTGATTTTATAGGCAAGGATATCTCTCTGATACCCCAGTCTCCAGATTAACCTGTTGAGAACGTTTGGGCAGAAATAAAGGAAACTCTGAAATACCCATCTCCTACTTCCTAGGCACCTGTTGACCTATGAAGCAGAGCTGAAGACGCGTGTAATTCCCTCACAGAAAGGCCAAAGTATTTTGTTTTATGCCCAGAAGAATTAACAAACTTTTCGAGCATGAAGAATATTGGATTGAGTATTACATTTTGTATTATTTTTTTTTTCATAATTTTCATTTTTAAAAGAAAACTCATCGTGACTTAAATGTAAATATTTATGTTATTTAAGGCAGAATATACCTTTCAAAGATACAAGCATTAAAACTTCCTCTTATATTTAAAACTAACTGTATACTGAGTTATTGGTCATGTAAACAACGAAAACATTAAAAAAATAAAATGTAGAAATTGTTCGGGGTTGGAACCCACATTACCTCATATATTATCTATCAATCAATGCTTTAAACTGCTCGAACACTTTGTGGTTGGAAAGTCAAACCTGTTCTCTTTGATACACTTTCATATTAGAAAACAGGTACTGAAAGCCTTCTGTTAAACAATGAAAGTCCAATACATTTTTATATTTGTGGTTTTAATGAATATTATATGCTTTTCATAAGGTGTCACATTATTTAATGTACTGTAGTAACATCGCTTGTAGCAACCTGCCTGCCTTCGGTTCGGTTTGCAAGCACGAAGGGGTCTTTGTTTCCGACAAGCGGCCTTTCATTATTTGAGTAAGTGTTCCAAACAACCTTAAATGATGGGTACATTTTTAAAACTAAAGATATTTTGCCAACATGCTACGCAGAAAGATATTCAAATTTCCTCGTGTATCTGCAAACTTTCTATGCAAAATGGCCCAAAAATGTCAATCACTAAGTGAAGTTAATTCCCTACTTGGTGTAAAATCAAACTATTAACACAACATCATTTTTTACGAAAATCTTAAAATTACATGAACAAAAGAAACTTATTATATACAACCTGTTTATTCTTTTATTTAATTATTTATACATATTTGCTATTTTATTTTATACCGACTTTAAAATTCGTGTAGAACAGCATTGCTCAGAAATTATACAATGGTTTTTGCAACATTCCAATCAATAAATAACCGTACTGGATAAAAAATGTTAAAAAATCAAAATGAAAAACTTTTAGTAAGATCAATATAGAACCAAATTATAGCTTAAAATATCTTATGGTCGATACTTGTATTTATCATTCAGAACATAAAATTGAGTTTCATTAATGTAAGCTTACTTGCACTAAGATGAACAATATTGACTGTTCATTTTAAGAAGCTTTGGCCTCACTTAAGCGACAGCTTAGGTTGTGAATGTATTTGAAATGCGTACTTCTTTTGTTTCTAAATGTAGGAGCTATTTTTTTGCATTTGTATCTAACCTAATTATTAACATTTTATTGGCTTTGTAAAACTTTATCATGCACAGCTTCTGTTTGGCATTTCGGGACGACTGATATTCTGCACGAATTATATTTCGGGTTATGATTTTAGTGCTTCGTACAATAAACAAAAAGTTTTGCTTTTGTACGTCCCTACGCCCAATAAATAATTGTACGCTCGGATACAAACGAAGTTAAAATCAAAGGCGTATGCCATTCTGCTCTCACAGAATAACGCAACGGAATTTCATGCAGCGTTATATATAAATATATCACGCATGACCTAGTCTACAGCGAGGGTCACAACTCACATCAAATGTTCTTATGCTTCTGGAAATACACGGGGAAAAGCGTAAAACCTGGTTACAGCGCACAGATGACCGCGCACATACATTCATGCATGTACTTGTATTTTCCACGCTCTACAGACTTAGAAGGGACCAATCTTTAAACCGGATAATATTTGAAACAGCGATCAAAATACGTGTATCGAGACAGAGAATATTTGCAACTATATGCTTGGTAACTTGAAGGCTTAGATTGTGAGTGTTAGACCCTTTCAATGCCCTTTTGTTGCTTTAGAACACAGCTGTTTGTCTTACTTGAGTTATATACGAGTAATTATGGCGAAGCATTGAAACTGATAGCTTTGGGGTTTACTTTGACATTGCTCTACTTTTGATTGGATGTTGAAACAAATTTGTGATAGCTGGTGTATCACTTGATTTTAACGTTTCTCTAAAGAAGAAAAGGGCCTGTGATATGTTCGCAGCAATATCAGACCAAATATTAAGTTTTTGCGGATGTTGTGTGTGATTCTCCATTCATTGTGTATTTACGTTGTTTGACCTTATCGGTAGTTGTTCCTGTTGACAGATCCATTCAGACAGTATGTGTAAGAAAAATAATGCGTTCATCATTATTTTGCAATACTGCATATTTATGGTCCTCTAAAAATTCCTGTAAAAGTTGAATTTTATAAGAACTCTTAATCTTAAGAAGTTTGGGATTATATTTAATTAATTTTGTAGTTGAAGCTTTAAGAGAACACCCAATGCAGTTATTTTCATCAGTTGCACTTTTTGGATGACCTAAAGCTTTCAGTTTAAGCAAAGTTTCTTAAGATCTTGTCAATATAGTGGAATGTACTAAAAAGTGTAGTTCTTTAAACATTAAGTTCATATTGTTATTATTATTAAATTAATATTTTATGTATGTAAATATTT